>CAOLHI010001302.1:0-654598 GCA_948474755.1 Ctenosaura bakeri | reverse complement strand
ACTATCAAACATACGATGTGTTTAGATTTAAGAGAAAATGTATATAAGATGTATTTACGTTGGTATTTGACCCCACAGAAGTTAGCAATGATGACGAACAAATGTTCTAATAATTGTTGGAAGTGTGGGATGGAGGTGGGTTCTTTTTACCATATGTGGTGGTCCTGCAAAGTAGTAAGAGAATATTGGAAAGAAATTCATAAACAAACTGAATCAATATTGAGTATAAAGTTCAACATGGTTCCAGAGATATATTTACTGTCAGTGTGAGATGATAGCTTAGAAAGGAAGGTAGGAAAGCAACTTTTTTATATAACAACAACTGCAAGATTAGTTTTGGCTTACAATTGGAAAGTTAATAAGATGCTGATGATAGAAGATTGGGAGATGAAATTGATAGACACAGTTCAAATGGATAAATTAACTTGTATATTACGAGGGGAGGGTAAGGAAAACTTTGTGAAACAATGGGAAAAATGCTGCAGTATTTTAGAAACTCATGGTATAATAGCGGAATGGTAAAAATAGAGTTTTGACTGATACTAAGGATTATGGAGATTTCTTTAAATAATAAGTAATACCAATGGAAAATAGTGGAAGTAATATTAGACTTTCAGATTGAAGCAAGAAGTTAAAGAAGAATTTAGATAATTTTCTAAGTAATTAGGAAATTTGATATAGTATGCTGATTTAGAATGTTTTAGTTTGTAATTTGTGTGGTGTGATTTGGGTTAAATGTTGTCTGTCATGTATATATTATGTTCTTTTTGTCTATTATTATTGTTTATTGTGATTGCTATTATTGTTAATTTTTTATTTTTAATAAAGTTTTTTTTAAGAAAAAAAAGAAAAAAAAAGACTACAGTCACGGTAATTGGCCCTTTTCACACGTGGAGGGAGAAACGGGGGAAAACACACTGAAACGGAGCTCACCGGCAGCCAGGTAAGTCTGTCGCCATGCGGAGCAGCACGAGTTCACTGCTCCACACTCCTGCGGCATCCAAAATGGTGGCTTACAGCTGGCGGAGGCTCTCCACCAACCAGAGAAGCTCGCCAGCTGGAAGCCCACCCCTGGCAGATCTGCAGGCATGCACTTGCACGCACCTGCAAATCTACACCGGGGTGCTGCGACAGAGCTGCACGGGGCTGTGCGCTCCGTGCTTTTTAAAAACCTCTTAAAATTGGTTTTTAAAAAACATGTGGCTCCACCACTTCCGGTTGCTTCGGAGCAGATTGAGGTGTGGAACTACGCTAAAGTAGTCCGCCCCAATCCACTCCACAGTGTAGACGACCTCCATTAGAGGTCACTCTGCACCATTTTATTACTCCCATGTGAAAAGGGCCATTACCTCAAAAGGGTAATTTGTGGGCAAAACATCACAGGTAAAAGGTATGCTTGAGGAAATGCCCCATCATGTCCTGTCACAGTAAAAAATTCCCACCTGACTAAACAGTCCACCTATCAGTCCCTCCAAGGACAAAAGAAGGGGATCTTGTTGTCAGTTGTCTAATTACAAAAGCATACTGTTTGTGTAAAGGTGTTTTTGGAGTATCATTCATTGTTGTCCCCCTTATTTGATGTTTGTATTAATTGTGATGACTCAACAAGACAAAGACCATACCCAGTGCACAACATAGGACCTTTCCACAACTACACTGTTATAGTGTTATTATTTCACTTTCAATATCTTATGGAATCCTGGGGTTTGTAGTTTAGGGAGGGGCCTTTAGAATTCTCAACCAGAGAGCTCTTTGGTCTCAGTAAACCACAAACCCCAGAATTCCACAGGATATTGAAACTGGAATAATAACACTATAACAGTATAATGAGGAAAGGCCCTTAAAAACCTATGTTCCTTGAGCTATGATTTTCTTGCTAGTAAGGTTTCAAGAGGTTGCTGTTATTGTTGTGTACCTTCAAGTTATTTCTAACATATAGTAATTCATAGGCCATTTCCACATGGCATCAAAGCCCCACTATGGGGACAGGATGGCAAAGATCCATAGGCCATACTTTTTCATGATGTCATCATGTTCCCACTGCCATCCCATCCCGACCCATTGCAATCATGGGATATCCACTTGACAGAATAAATCTGTTAAGTGGATATGCCATGATTGCAATGGGTGGGGCTGGGATGGCAGTGGAACCATGACAACATCATGAATAATCTGTTAAGTGTCCACAATCATATGATGATCCCATCCTTCCTGGCCATGCAAAAGGGCAGGAAGCATGATGGAGGCACTTCCTCTCCAGTGCAGCATGGGAAAGACCCTGGCTGTGCTACAGAAGGCAGGCATGTGTCAATCATGCTTCCTTCTACAGGGAGCCAGTCAGGAATGGAGGGGAGCATTCCTGTCATGCTCCCTTCCCAGCAAAGGCACAGAAGTGGTCACAACAGGAGGACAACAAGATCAGGCAGGATGCAGAAATGGCCTAAGACAAACCTATAACAGATTTTCTGTGGTCTGAGAGTATATGATGAACATGAGATCACCCACTATGTTTCTAGGGCCAAGTGGCAAATTGATGGTCATAGTCTGTTGGGCAAAGACCTACACCATGCTCGATCTCCAAATATTACTACTTCCTTAATTAATAAGTCAAAATCTGGATTGATACTAATGGGGGTATCACAAAATGTATCTGCTAATGGAAAATGTTGTGGCACAGAAATGCTATTATTTAGAAATATTAATTCCCAGCAACATTTCTCATATGACTGTGGATCAGTATAAATAATTTTTAAATATGATGATGGAGAGTCACAGCACTGCATCTTTCTTGAATTGTTAAGAGTGTTGGTTAAGATGGTCTTGGAGGAACTGTTGATGTGCATTGGGGCCATAGCCCTTGCTGGTCTTGATGTGACAGAGGACACAAACAGACAAAGTGAAGGAATGAGACATTTTTCTCCATTAGTAGAAACAAGGAGACTTCTCTTGAGATCCTGACCATATGTGTCCTGTAAGAAGCTAGAAACCACTTTTTTCCTCATCTTTAGGAAATGCTTTATCTTTGACTATACAAGAATGTTCTTCTCTGATGCGCCTTTCTGAGCCTTGGTTATTCAGGTCTACCCATGCTGGGCAGTTGTGTTTCAATCTGTTTTCCCCATGTTAAATTAATCTTATTGTTCAATCCAGACTTTAGAAGTGGAAAGTAATATTTTAGATGTAAGATTTGGATTGATAGAGTAACTCATGCAATTGGTTTACACCGATTGGTTCTGATAATCCTTGTCATTCTCACAGGATCAAGGATTAAATGTCATCTGATAATTTATACATAATTATATTGTCTCCAGTTAAAACTTAGGCTAATAAATAGGTACTTTGAAAAGAGCTTTGAAAATCTCAGTCTTTTCCATTTTTGAAAATGCTGAATCTGTTCCAAAAAGAAGGAAAAGAAGAAGAAGAAGAAGACAACAGTCATCATATTTGTTTAGAAATACTCTTGGTCAACAAATGAAACATTCTGAATAATGAAACATTCTGAATGAAAGAACAAATTAAATAGGCTTCTCCCCCTCCCTTCCAACCAATGGATTATGGTTTTGGCTTTGATACCTGCTATATTTGTAAATTTTAAATTCCAATTTATGAAATTTATGAAATTATGACTAGGCATAATTTGGTTACACCTAGTCATAGTTTTCTTTTGGGGAAAGGCCACCAGTTGAATTAATTTAATTTTTGAATCAATCTTAGAATTTCACAGACATACCTAGACTATTCATAGTCCATTTCTTAGGAATTACTTATTTGCCAACAGAAATCCTTTCAGTGGCTAAATGACTTATACTGCAGCTAAAAGGCTCCTATTGTCCATCCTATATTAATCAGTGGACTGGGGATCGCATAACGTTTTCAGCATTTGAACTCATGGCATACAAATATCAACACCACTTGAATGCTAATATGTCTAATTTGTCATTTTTCCCCCAAGAAGTTTAGGCATTAATAGTTTCTGTCTGTAACATTTTAAGTTAATTATCTGGAAATAATGGATGATATCATGTTTTGTGAAATGTCACTATCATGAAAGAGTTCTATAATTGTATGTAGGTATGTGCAGTGTGTCTCTGTATATGTGCAGGTTCCACTCCAGGAATCTCCATGTTAAAATTAAAGAAAAGAAATAGTATTGTGTTCCATTGTAATCAATAGATACAATGTGCTTGTACTCACAACATTATGGGTGTGTGCCGACCACGTCCATTGACTATAAATCAGATATGACAATTTGTGTGACTATGCATTTGTGCATGCAGAGATTGTGCCAGAAGAAGGTGTACTGTATATAGATCTCAGGATAGTTTATCATCATTTGTCTCCGTTCTAATTTTGTTTTTAATTTGCTTTTAATAATTAATGTGTTTTAGGGGGATAGAAGGGTTGGTGGGTGGGGAGGATGGGGTATATTTTAATGTTTTAATGTATTTATATATTTTTGTAATGCCGCCTCGATCCACTGGGAGAGGCGGGATAAAAATAAATTTTATTATTATTAGTTTACAATAAAATCAGTTCAAAAGAATAAATAATAGCTATATTTAGAAAGATTTTTAAAATATTAAATAGTTTATCAATGAAAAATCAATCAATTTTAAAACCAGCTAAAACAAGTTTAAATAGTATAGTCATGAGATATGTGCAGCCTGGAGAAAACCAATTAGACTCAAAAGCTTTAATAAAAAGCCATGTTTTGTCTTGGCACCATAATGATCCCAACATTGGCATCAAGTGGGTTTCCAGGAGGAAAGAAGTCTACAACTTGGGTAACACCTTAGAGAACATCCTCTGACATGTCCTCTTACAATGCATTTTCTCTACTGGCAGGACATAAGGAAAGGCCCATGAAATAGATCTCAATTCTCCAGAAAGCATATAGATAGAAAGAAGTCCCTTCTTAGGGGTTCAAGCTTCTTAGGGGTTCAAGTATTACCATCACCAGCAGCTTGAATTCAGACCAGAAGTGTATTGGCAACCAATACAATTCCATCTGAACTGGTGTTATATGGTTTCTCAATCAAGTTCCTGTGAGTAGTATAGATACTGCATTTTGCCCTAGCTGCACTTCCTGAGCTGTTTTTAAGAGCAATCTCTTGCAATAATCTAATAAAGAAATTACTACTTCTTGGAATACTGAGACTATACATTATGCCTGTCCAAGAAAGGCCATAGCTTCCTATCTATTCAAAACTGGAACTAAGCACTACAAGCCACAGAATCTATCTGGATTTTCAGTGACACAGACGTAGGAACACTCCCATCTACTCCTTCAAGGAGAGTGTTTCCCCATCCACGGGAGGTAACCTACCCAATTCCTGGACCTGAGAACCACTAGTCTACAGAGCCTCCATTTTATTGGGGTTCACCTTCAGTTGGCCCTCATCCAGCCCATTATAGCATTCAGGCACTGCTCCAGCATCTCTACAATTCCATCTGACTCTAATGATAAAGAGAAGTTGAGTTGACCGCTATTAGAGTATGGGAGACAAGACTGAATCCTGTAACACCCTATAGCACAAGGACTAAGGGACTGAGCAGCTGCACCTCAAAATCACAAGGAACTAGCCTTGTAGACAGGAAACTTCTGTAGCACAGTGCCTCCTGTACCCATCTGTCAGAGCCAGTCCAGAAAGGTACTATGATCAATGCTATTCAAAACCATTGATTCAGGAAGATTGAGAGGATAGGACTTACTATCATTATCCTGAAGTAGGTCATTAGAGCAACCACGGCTGTCTTGATATCATTCCCTGGTCTGAAACCAGACTGAAATTGGAAAATCTGTTTCCTCTCAGAACACCTGAAGCTTCCCAGCCACCACAAATTCAAGTGGTATATATATGGGACATTAAATAGGGAAGTAGTTTTCACATATCTCTGGATCCAAGGAAGTCTTCTTCAGGAAAAGTGCACTACAGCGTCCTACAAGGTAGCAGGCACTTTCTGATGGCATAGTGAATCATTTACCACCCTTAAAAACACTTAATCATTTCCATCTGCTGAACCTTGACAGCAAAGATAGACAAGGTTCAAGACTACATGTGGTTGGAAGGACTGATTCAGGTGTCTTGTCCACATTATCAGGCTGCAAAAACTGAAACTTATCCCAAGAAAATTGACCAGATGGCAAACTATACACTTCCCTAGACTCTGAAATAATTGTAGTGTCAAGTTCTGAGTGAATATGAGTGACTTTCTCTTCAAAGTCCCTGGCAAATTTGTCACAGCAAGCAATTGAGGGTTCTAATATGTGCCTGATCTCAATAGACTCTTCACCATTCAGAAAATCTCTGCTGGATGTTTTTCTGAAGCTAGAACAGAAGAGGCATAATAAGTTCCTTTGCTAACTTCATTGCCTCATAGTGGGCACAACTAAAGGTCTTTGCCAATTAAGAGGTAGGTTTTTGGGTGGTGGCATCAGTAGAAGTCTCCATAACTTCTGCTGATGCCACCACCCAAAAACCTACCTCTTAAGCCAAGCAGCACTCCAAATGAAGAGCTTCTGGGGCACTTGGAAATAATGATTGCAGTGCTCTTCAATCATGGGGCACATTAAGACAGGCAGTTGGAATAACCCTTTGGACTGGGGTATTAATTGTTCAGTAACTTCTGTTTATACATAAGAAGAAGACCCCCCCCCCAAAATCAAAGCCATAATCAAAATGCACAGTTTATCTATTGCATTTAGAAACAACTTAATGTTTGGTTCACTGTTTAAACAAATTAGTTAAAAAGCTGTGCCACATATTAATTCAGTTTTTGTGTTGACTTTGCAAGGTAAAATGTGGTTCATTTAACATCATTTGAGTATTTTATAAACATTTGAAATAAGGCACTTCAAGCTAAATTTAATCATTTTTTCTAGAAAGAGAGATCCTTATAGAGTGGCACTTCCCAATTTATGATATAAATAACAAGATACATGGACTGAGTTTAGGCAGACGTATGCATATAGCAACTAACACAGCTAAATCATATCTGTTAAGCAAAATTCCAGGAGGCACCAAATAATGAAGTACAGCTAGAAACAGCAATTATTCTTCTTTTCTTTAACAGATGGGATTTTGTTCCACCCCCGTGTATATTAAGTAGAACACTTGTTAAGGCAGTTGAGCTTGGATTGACCAAGCTTCAGTCTTCCATTCTTGCTCAATTCCCTTTGACTGTCCTCTGCCACCATGGCAAATTATATGCATGTATATACACATATACATAATTATGTACATGTAATATACATATATGCATATTTATCATTTCTGTATGCAGTCAGTTGAATCTTCCAAGAACTCCTCATCAATGTCTTGTAACTCATCTCAGATTTCTGTAGTGACAATTGCTTTATAAGTTTATCAATTTTTCTTCTATGGATGCTGTAAATTGTCTGAATTCTGCCCAGAAATGTAAAAAAAAACAACAACAATCTGTTATTTCCTTAGAATCATTAAGACCCTTTTTTAATTTCGGTACAGAAGTCCATAATTGAAGCCATGGAAAATTATATCAATGCCTCTGAGAGAACAAAAACAACACTGATAAGGGGGAATAATATCCAAGTTCACAGGGTATTTTTGTCAACAACAACAGAAAAAGTGTGAAGAATTCATTGAGCATAAATTGATCTTCTTATTAATAAAAATTGTTCTTTTTTTTTTTTTTTTTCATTTAATTAAAAAAGGGGGGGGACAGTCTAAATCCCAACAGTTCAGTCTATCAAGACTTGATAACTCAACCATTAAACCTTGTACATATCCAGGAAAAATAAAACATTCAGAGTCCCGTCACATGTAAGCACATTAAAAAACATGAATGTACCACTATCAAAAAAAGTAAAAATACAAATACAAAACCAAACAGTAGACCACAAAGGAAAAAAAAAAACAGTGTTAAAAAGTTAAACGTCATTTCCCAAAGTAAAACCAATAAGTGATTCCAAAAATAACACAAAAGAGTACTGCCCCTTTAAAAAAATTGTACAAGAACATTCTGAGGCTTGTAGACAAAACTAATGCTAATAGAAGCAAAAGGCTCCTTGTGGCTACCAAGTAAGTAGATTAAAGATAAAAAAATATACTTAACAAGGAGTCTAGTCAACAGTGTCCAAACGAGAGGAGATTTTTGCTCCCTTTGGCTCTGCCAAGGCACACAATATCTCTGGAGTCCTGGATTTGCTAAGTCTGCTCTGTTCCCAAGTGGACCCTTCACAGATCCCAATCCTAGCTCTTTGGAGTCTTTAGACTGGTGATATATTAGGGAGTCGATTAGTCTGACAAGGAGCACTCCCACTGTGAAGCATGATGCTTTGAGGGACCATGATCTAGCGCAGCTCACTAGATTACATCTGCCATTGCTACGACCGAATGTTGGAACCCCAGGATGGAATCTGTCGCAGTGAGAAATTCAATACTCCATTTCCTTACTTCCCCTTCTGGCTGCCTTTAGGAATTAGGAAAGGCAAAGGTCTGGATACTGTCCATATCCTAAACCTGCATATAATATAGAACAAACAGCTCTCTTGCAGATTAAACTGATCACTATGTGGATATTTTTTTCTTTTCAATCTCTTCAATGCAGTCGTAGCCATTTTTTACTCCCAAGTTAGTGCCATTGAACACAATGGGGCTCATTCTATAGCATGGATCATAAATAGACTAAGGGCCTATCCAGGCAGACTTGGCAAATCAGAAAGTCCTGGCTTTGTGCCTGCCCATATTTATTTATTTATGAGATTTACAGGACATTTTCCCCATTCTGAAGTATTCCCGAGGAACTCCTAGCACTTGCAAAGACTTTTTATTCCTACTCTCAAGGTCAGTTTAAATTAAATAGGATTTCTTGAAATGAAATGTACTTTTCCATGGCAGCGCATTTCCATTATCCTGGAGCTGGCAAAGATGGCTGTTCCAAAGAAACATAGCAACTGTTCCTGGGACAAGAAATGCAACAGAGATCACCAAGGGAAAGAAGAATGATAGCAATAAAAGGCAATAATCCCAATGCTCAACTAGTGCAATACTGCTAAAGCACTTTAACACATTGACTATAACTCCTGAATAATAATTAAAAAGGCCTCTGTGGAAATTGGTGGCAGCCAATATTTGACGTATTACCTGAGTCTAGATGTGGCATGCGATCAGTGGTGCTGGCGGAAGAAAAAGAACACAAGGGAAGAAGGGAAGGAAACCTGGATATTTCAAGAAAGAGTTTAGATATGAAACCATGACTATGCATGCAAAATAATACCAAGATTAACAGCAATCTGAAAATTCTCGGTTCCAGGGAATTTTTTCCTGTTTGGGTCAGCCCTGCGTCATCTTCCCTAATTACAACTTATTTCTCTGCCTGAGAATTTCAAAGAAAGATGTAATTTAATTATGCTATTTATCATGGCAAATCGAAGTAATTTTTAAATGACTCTTGTTCTTCATATTTACAGTGCCTTCAGCTTAGTAAACTAGTGCTGTTCTTTTCTTCTCAAGGATGTCAGTATTCAAGGATCTACCAGGTCATTTTTGGTTCGTATTATCAAAATAAGTTAGGAGTGAAACTTACTTAGGGGCACAACCTCAACATGGTCTCATCACATGGACTATTTGTTTCCAATTTTCTTGTAATAGATCTGACTATGTTAGCTCACCTTCCTAATTACATTTAATTGAGATGTACCTCTTAATACTCCTGAATAGTCCTAAGCGTTTAATTAAATGTTGCCCTTTCAAAGCATTAATTGGCTTACATACTAATTGTGTCCTTGCTTTTTTATGCATATGAGACTAAATACTGGCCTGTATGATAATAAAATGATTACAACTGTGCAACTCTAATATATTGCTGTGAAGGCCTATATTAATTTTCATAGGTGTCTCTTCTTGACTAGGTTTATAGCTGTAGCAATTGCAAAATTTCCTTCAGCTAAAGTCAACTCAATCACATCATGTTAATATTCCTGAGCCTCTTTTAGCATCTGAAAATAAATATCTATACCAGACCATGAATAAATACTGACAGCCTTGAAATCTGAGTTGAGAAAGAGGTTTAATAAGAGGAGATAGACCTTCACTTAAAACTAAGGTTGTATTGGCAAAGCTTTCCCTTTACAAAGCACATAAAAACAGCTACATTATCACATTTGCATTAACTTGCCGATATGCACAGATCATAAACCAATACACAACTATGCTTATACTTAAGTACCTTTGACACCAGTGAGGCTTAAACATGCATAAATACTCTACAGCAAACAGAAATCAGACTGATTGCCTGTGCTCTTTTTTCAATTTGAAACACAACACCTGACTGTCTAAAAATATCCCAGCTAATTCTCAGTGTGAGTAGATTAAAAGAGTAGATTCACTGTTGACAGGCACCACAGAAATCTTTAGGGTTCCTTTTCTGTTTGACTGCTAGGGAGCTGACTCAACTAATGACTCAGTTAAAAGAGGGTGAGGGAAGTTTGTTTTCTCAGTATTTCTTTTCTCATTTCCATGTGAAAGGGACATGTGGAATGATGTCATCATGAAAATAGTCTAAAGCAAGGGTGAGAATCATGTGGCCCACAAGTTCTTGATAGTTCACTTCCCATCAATCTTAATCAGCCCAGTCAATGGTGAGTAATGTTGAATAGGCTTTCATCCTTTAATTTTTTTGCAGGTTTAGGAGAAGGATTAGGAGGAACCACAGCATATGAAGAGTAGAGATGTAGGAATGATAGCTATAGCATGGAATAGAAAAAGTAACTCCAGTTGATCCCGTGAGAGATCAGTAGTAGATCACACAAATGGATCTTCAGTGTAAACCTCCTTTGAATAGCCCAGAGGTTCTAATATTGGGGAATAGTCGCCACATTATGGCTCCCAGAATGCCAGGATAATGTAAATGGTAGAACTTACATCACATTTGAATGCAATTCATAAGTCCCATTAGATACTTCAGCAATGACAAGGAAGCAGTTGTGAGTAAAATGATTTCTGTTAAATTAGTGGTCTTTTGCTGGCTGAAAGGTATATCTCAAGGAATACAAGTTACAATAGGAAAAGCAAAGTGATGTAACAATGCAAACTAAGTGGCTACATGAGTGAAAGAAGAAGAACATGCTTTTTGTGTTTCATGGCAATCCAAGTGCAGACAGAGATAGGCTTAAGATACCCTGCAATTTCCCAGGTGACTTTCAAAATAATCAGTTGGTAGAGTCAAACTAGGTGTATATTATTCTCGCTATAAAATCAGTAGTGGAGCTTGGAGTGTGTGGATGGGGGGAGGGGGCGGGGCTATGGCATAAGGGGCATGACCACTGTGTGTGGAGGTGTGGCTGTGGTGTGTGGGGGTGTGGCCACACTGTATGGAGGTGTGGCCAGGGCATGCAGGGGCATGGCCAGGGTGCACGAGGACATGGCTATGGGCTCGGATGCCCCAGAAACATTGCTACCCAGGGCGAATCACCCCACCACCCTCACATCCTTATGTGACTGTATAAAATGGAACATTTAAATATTGCTTCATTGTATCTATTCTAAGTTATTTCATTAGAATATCATGCAACAATAAAACATGCATAAGTTCTGAATTTATTTGTATCTAATATACAAAGTAGGCATTGTTTTCAAGCATATTCCCACTTCTGTAATGTGATGTCAATATGTGGACAATCAGCCAGCAGAGAACTCTGCAAATCTAAATTTGTGGTCATTTACTGGCCAACAGTCAGGATCCATCTGGATTTCTAGCCTGAAAACTCTGGTACGGGGACACTGTTCTGAAAGCTCCTACAATAGGGCAGTGTTCAAGGGCATAGACCATATTTTCCACAAAACAAAACAGGAGCACATCCCATCTGTAGAAGTCCACTGCCACAAAACAAGCAACTTACATGAGAGAAAAAGTAAAAAGGGCTACTGGCAGTTCTTCTTTCCAAGAAGCCCTAACCTGCAGAGATCTTTGATTTCCCCATTTTCCCCTTAGTGTTTTGATGTTTATCTCCTCCTGAGCTACTCTTTACATGTTTGATCTTCATGACTGCAGGGATGAGCTGAGGAGTAAGAAGGAATTAATACAGTTGGGGTTTTTTTTGGTATGCTACTTTAACTTCAAAATAGATCTGTCCTTTCTGTAAATTATACATTCATTTCAGGGAAGAAATCATTAATTCAATTCATTTTTCTATTAGGATTCTGTTATATTACCTTTATTTGTACTCTGCAAGAACTCCCCTTTCTCAGCACATTGCTGAAGTTTCTCCTCCAACTGCTGCACTATGTACTTAATTTAGAGATGTAAATCTTGCAGGCAAAAGTGAATAATTTTATCATTTTTTTTCATGGAGTGAGAAAGTTGTTGGAAACTGGGCACATTTTGAAAAATATTTTTATATATTGTTTGTATCTCTATACTCATTACACTGCAATAATACAATCTCTGTTAAAACTTGGACTTTCCAGTTAGTGGATAGGCACATTTTTTTTATTATTCAGCACAGTGAAAAGATGAAGGAAAATCTTCACCAATACAGAACAGTTGCTAATTTCCCACTTCTATTCCAGCCTTGGGAACAAGCAACAATCCTGTCTAAATCTGTAAAAATCTCATGTGGGCCAAAACATTTGAAAAATACTGTATTTTTCTCCAGATCTCCTTGGACTCAAAACTAATGAGAGGCAGCTAGGGATAGTTATTGATCAGAAACCAGAAAATAACACTTGGAAGATGAATAACCTGAAGGGATGAATCCAAAACCTGGCAATCATAATTATCTCTCTTTCATGTTTTTTTCAATATGTACAAAACATGCCAAAATAAAAGTAGTCTTCTAATAACCATTCAAGGCATATCCTTAATTGAGAGATCCCCTCATTAAAGTATGTAATTACTGACTAAAATTGCCCTCCTCCAGTTACTCAACTAACACATTAGTAGTTTAAGGTACCAGTTAAAATGTGCAGCTCTGTTAATTCTTCTTTGGGCTTAAGTTGAACATGGAACAATTCCATTCAAGATAGTAATGGCTTCTCATTCTATTCCCCTTGTTCTCATCCCACTACTCCATTATTTTGCTATGAAAACAAAACAGTGGCTTCTGTGTCCTTGAATGCCGATAATCATAAGCAATCTTCAGGTATGTGAGGATCCTCTGTCCCTGTTTCTGTCTTCTTCCAATATATGCATTTCTGTTTACTTTTACACTCACGATGCATCTCTTACTTCCTGCAACTGATTTCTGGCTCTCACAAGACAACTGGAGACAACATTCTTCCTTTCAGCTTTATACATAACATTACTTATTCCACCACAAGTATTTTAAAGTCAACAGTACCAATAGCCCAAACTCACCTGGTAAGCAGCACAATAATGTGACAGTTTCTAAGGCTACTTCCAAGGTCAATGAGCACGCTTCCTGTAGAGGAAAAGTAGCTGAACACACAGAAACCCAGACAGCTAGTTATCTCAGCTAACACAAAAACAGGCATGTCATTTTTGGTTAGCATTGTCAAACATTGAAAATCTATTATGGCATTCTCACTGTAGACACAGAAATTAAGTACAGCTGTTGATACCACATATGATATCACGTGTTTGTATGTTTGTTGAACATAAATTAAAGCTGCATTCGTAGTATACATGCTTATCTGCAGTAAATTGTATTGAAACCAATGGGACTTACTTCTGAATGTACATGCATAGGATTATGCTTTAAGTAAAGAAAAATAATAATGGTTCAACTTTTTTTTTTTTTTTAAAGTTGCCCTTCATATGAAAAGTATGGGTTGAGCACAGGAAGTTTACTGCCTTAGTCATGACTAACGTAAATTGTATCGCTTCCAATTGGATCCAGTGATTTCCTACACAAATTTTGTACAGAAAGAAAATTTGTCTACTCTCATGTGTCCATTTATCTTGTTCATTAATCTTGTGCTGCATTGCATTCATATTTTCTACGCAAGAAAATTTACTGAAGTTCTATGTACTTGCATAGATGTGACTAGGATCTTGACAGAAGAAAAAAAGAGATATCACATTTACTAACTCCTAAGCAGATGGTAAAACCTTGCTATTACTAAATTTCTCAAAGTTTTAAAAGGATTTTGCTCTTTTAAATATATACTTTGAAACAAATCAGAATAGGTAAAATGGTGGATTTTGATCCTGTCCATTGATTTTAATAAAGGGTCTTACGTAGAGCTTATTAGACCATATAGAAAATTTAGCCCCATTCACCCACTTTCTCCATCCAAGCTTGGAGAGAGTGGTGTACAGATTTACTGAAAATGAAGGCTGATTGAATCCAAAGGAGATTATTCACAGGACAGCTAAGGATAAAGAATTGCTTTGGACTGTGGTCATTATAGGGGTGTGTCTGTGTGTATTCCGGGAACGGTAAGTTTTTTTGAGATTGCTATTGCTCTATTTGAAAATAATTTCAATACTCTGGAAATGGCTGGGGGTGGAAGGGAGGGACGAGGGTGAGCTCAAGCTGCATACATTTCTGACTGAATGACATTGGAAATATAGACACAACAGAGTCTGGAAAGAGTGACAGCTGGAAGTCCCTGTTGTGAAGAGTGACAAGGAGCAAGGCAAGCTTTGTCTCCTGTGCACTGATGGAGGTAAAATGGCTAGCAGGTAGATATACTGAACTAGAAAAGTAGTAAAGTGAAAGCTTTGAATCTATGATGAGATAGATCTCCATCACTATAGGTGGAGGCTGGGTTATGCTAAGGCTTTTCAAGGACTGCAAAAATTCTAAAGTGGCTTTTAGATGTCTTATCAGCTAGAGGTTGCACACACACACACACACACACACAAGAGGGGGAAAGAGAGGGAGAGAGAGAGAGAGAGAGAGAAATCTAATTGCAGCAGTTTATGGATATACATTAATTGGCATCTAGTCATTAGGCTGTAATCCAAGGACATGCCATTTCATGGTCACACACACACACACACACACCTCCAGTTTTTTGCTCTTTCTTTTGTCATAGATAATTTTTATTGCTGGATAAATAATACTGTAGAAGGATCTTTGTATATCAACTCAACTTATTTTGGTTCTTTAACAAAATATGATCTGTCTTCCTGCTCAGACTAGTTGAAAGATGCATTTATATGTGAACTACTTGACATGTTTGAAAATGGCAGTTACTATTTGAGCCCACTCATCTTTATTTGAGGCTGGTTGTTAAGAAACCAGCAGTTATTTTTTAAAGAAACATTATGGGCAGAAGGTATTTCTGAATGCAAAAATATAGGCATTGACATAACTTATTTTTAAGCTCAAATATCAAATTACATGAAGCTGATGTAAGTTGCAGCCTTTCATGGTAATATTATGTCGATAAAAATAACCAGGGATTCTGTTTAAAAATATTTTCATGAAGACATTTCTGGCACATGCTTGACAGGTACTCCTGGTTCTCCAAAAGGTCAACAGCCTTGCAGATTTGATAGAAAGACAAAAGGCAATTAACTGCTAATCAATGAAAGGTCATTTCTTTCCTGATCTTGATTAGGCGCTTCATCAAAAAATGGGAGAAAAAATCTAGGCATCATCACTGATGTTATCGACAGCCAGAACACACACTGCTTGCTTATATTTATTCACACTGGTATCCAGTCAACAAAAAGACTGACATCAGAAAACTAATTACTTATTATAGAGCAGATATTTTACAGATGAAAAGTGGAAATATATTCAAAGGCATTGTGAAAGGTAATTAATCTAGAATTCAGCTCATAATAAATATAAGGATTCTTTGTATAACCAGCAGTTATATGCTAATAACAATCTCAGTTTTCAAAGGACTGGTCAATGTGTATGTCCTGCCCCCTTGAGAGTCTGTTTCCAATGAAGATGAACCAGATCTACCTTTGGAGGAGCTGCAGGAGATGCCCGATAGCCACTCACATACTTCTTCAGTTCATTAGGCCAATGGGTTCCCCTCAGTCCCAGAGAAATACAGAGGCTCAGGTATCTGGCTCAGAGTATCCACTGGAGACAGAGTGAAAGGTTGCAATCAGGTGTCAGGAGAATCACAGCTATGGAATGCTCTCCCCACTTTTGTTTCTCATAGAAAAAAAATAGGAAAATAAATAGAACAAAAAACTGGACAGATGATGATTGAGAGTGAACCACCCATGGAGTAGCTCATGCTTTTCCATATTGAATAACCTCATAAACATTATTATATGAATACAATAATTTGATCTGGAAAGGGAAAGCAAGGTAGGTTTACTTCTCAACTATTTTTTTAGAATATAGTCAGCGATGTAATCCATGATTTCTCTGAGAGAATTTATATCTGGCTGAGATCCTATGTCATCAGGAATAGCGACAGGGACAGAGTTCATTGTCACAGCTACATCTTCTGATTCAAGCCCTCAAAACACATCTTAGAGCCAGGAGCCATGCCAACCAAAAAAATTCCAAGACACTGGAGTGTCAGCGTGCTAAATGATGACAAATCCAGCACCCTCCTGCCTGGGAAGCACAGTACAAAAGGCAGGGGCTGGGACATGTCCTATCACAACTGGTTTTCACACTTCACCTCCCTGATGGAAGGAAGCTGTTCAGTGTTGCACTATCCAGCACCTCAGAAGTCATCTGGTTGACAGGCTGCCTGGCTTTTAAGGTGAGGAGGTATTTGCAGTTGTGACAATACTGCCAGGATTGTAATTGTGAATTGCAATGTCATATCTCTAGCTTATGACATTGTAAATAGCATACTCAACAGGATGGCAATGTATCTGTTCAGAAGGAGATAAAGAAAGAGGGACTCACACGTGTCATTTCTCATGTTGAGCATGTAATGTAAATGTTTACTTTTTCAGCTTCAACTCAATAGCTATCTCTTGTTGTTGTTGTGTGCCTACAAGTTGTTTCTGTCTTATGGTGACTCTCAGGTAACCCTATTATGAAGTTTCTGGGGCTGAGAGTGTGTGACATGCCCAGGGTCACCCAGTGGGATTACATGGCTGAGTGGGGACTCAAACCCTGGTCTCTATGGCTGCAGTCCAGCACTCAAACTATTATACCACACTGGCTGTACAATCATCTCTGTCCTACAATTAAACTCATTGATTTCAATTGAACTTTTGACAAGAAAGCATTGTGAAGATTATGTAAAGGTTTATAATACAGAATCTCTCTAGCAAAAATGTCTGAATTGCATTACACCTGCAAGAAAGACAACATGATGAATGAAGAAATGCATATCCATAATGCTGTGTGGCATACTACTGACACAAAATCTGTGTCATAGGGGTGGGTGAGAGTTCTGTTTCATTTTTTATAAGAATTTAACAAAATTCACAAAATTCAGATGTAGAAGAAAGCTAAAGTGAAAAAAGCCTATCTCTTAGTGAACTGTACCTGTGCATGTGTTTGAGGTAGTGGCATTGTTATTTCCTTCTGTGCGGTCATGCCTCCACAGTTCTTTTCAACAACATCAATCTAAGGCCCTTTCCACATGGGGTTAAAAAAACGGTGTAGATCGACCTCCACAGAGATCGATCTACACCGTTACGCGAATTGGGGTGGATTACTCTCGAGTAATTCCACACCGCAATCCGTGGTCGGGCGCCCGCAAGTGGCAGCGCCGTGTGCTTCTGAAAAACCACATTTTATGTTTTTCAAAGGCACGGGGCGTCCAGCCCCGTGCAGCCCTGTCGCAGCGCCCGTATGGATTTATGGATGCACGAAAGGGCGTCCCTGCAGATCGGACAGGGGGCCGGATTTCTGGCTGGCGGGCTTCTCCGATTGGTGGAGAGGCTCCGCCAGTCAAAATCTGCCATTTTGGGCACTGCCGGGCACCAAGGATGCCGTGGGACGCTGCTGCATGTAGAGCAGCGAAATGCTCTCCTCCGCACTGCGACGGAACGAGGTAAGCTCACGTTTTAGCGTGGCTTTCCCCGTTTCCCCGCCCGCGTGTGGAAAGGGCCTAAGTCATTTATATCAGCTACACAAACCAGGAAGACATATGTCCCAAATTGTTCTGTGTCATTCCTTGAGTAGCAGGTCTTAAGACACTCTTCCCATCATGTTCCTCAGAGTGCTGAACCACACTCTTAATATTCTTTCTTGCTTTTCCTGTACAAATTTGCTATTGTGACCAGATGATGTGCCATAAAGTTTTAGACCTCCTACAGGAACTACTTGCTGCACAATACAAGGCAGCTTATACAGATAAAGTGTCACTTTGCACTGATTTAATTTATAGTTAAAAATTCTGGCTTCTAGAAAACAATAGTTCCTCATGGGCAATGCTAAAATTCATATAAGGCTACTAGAGTGTTCATAGTGATTCATATATACCACCTAGTGAACTCCAAGTAAGAACTGAGGACTTCCTGGTTCACTACTAGTATGTTTCAAAGAGTAAGAAAGTAGACTTCTTAGATACTTGCTTTGTATTTTCTTCCCTGTCCAAAGCCACAGATAAATTGTTCTAGCTTTCCCAAAATTACCATAGAATACCTGGGGTGGACTAACTATACTTAGTCCAGGAGATTTTAATTAACATTAACCAAGATTACATCAGCTAACATTCTTAGCCATTGTACTATACCATCCCCACAGCTCTTCAAAACTTGTACAAATCAAACGGCACATCAGATTGCCAAGTGATACACAACCTATTTTGCATTCTTCAACAAATAGTGAAAACAGTAGCTTGTTGAAGGCCACAGTAGACTCTAGTGGAGGATTTGGCCTCGATTGTTCACAAGTTGAGCCTGTGTGGTGTTTTGGGTGTGTTGGAGTAAGAACTGGGAAACTGTATGCCACTGGTAAGTCATGAAACTGACAGGGTGGTTTGGGGTTAATCTTTCTCTTTGCTTGACCTAAGTCACAATCTTGTATGGATAAAGAAAGGAAGAAAAGACCCTTGAGCTTACCATAAGGAAGGAAATATATAAATGTAACTAATAAACAAACCAATTGTTTAAGCCTCTTTTAAACCCCCCCTTTTTTTTAATGGCTGTAAATTTGCCATTATGATTAGAAATGTATCCAGCCTCAGAACAAGATGATGTGACAAAGCATAAAGAAATGCTTAAGTGCTATATGTATGCATTGCAAAGGCACACAGGGATGCAAAGATTTTCTAATACATGAGATGTTGGAAGTATACCTTTAATTTCACTCCAATAAATTTTTTTAAGGATATTAAGCTATCAATCTAACTGCTCACATCAAATACATTTGAGACATAAATCAAACTACCATATCATTATCTAAAAAATTAAGTAGGTCATAAATGCATCATTTCTTTCCCAGAAATCTAAAAGGATGTTTAAGTACTTCTAATTAGCAACTGGCTAGATAATTCCCGCTATAATAAAATAAATGCCTATTAACATGCTAATTTGGGGGCCATTAACTGACATACAAATCAAACTAGTACAGTTATTTTGTTAAGCACCAGTTAAATCCTCAAAACTCTTTGCAAGTTTAATGCCTTTGTTAGAATGTGGTAGTACAGTTATTGCATGTCAAGTGGGATATATGTGTGTGAGAGAGAGAAAGAGAGTGCACACATGCATACACAAGTGCAATCATCATTCTACAACTTAACTGCATCAAAAAAACCTCTATATTATTGGTGTACAATAATGTTTTAGTTGAAACTGAATGGCTGCATTAATTAACAGTTTAGGATTGATGTAGCCATGGGGTGTTGTGGAGTCAAGAATCAGAAAACATGCACATTTCTTCTCCTTGTGATTTTTGCTTTGGATGTCCTCATACAATTCTGATGGTGCCATATATATTTTTAAAATTATGCATTTCTAGGAATGGTAGAGCCAAACTAGATGTTGCCTCCATTAATTATTCCAACTAGTTGTTTGCTGACATAACAAGGAATGTCAAGTGATACATGATTGCTTGTTTGCTTGCTTGTTGTTTTGAGGTTCATCACCAGACAGGGGAATTAATTCTTCTGTTGTGTGCCACTTCTTTCCTTCAAATGGCTTCTCGTACCTGTAAACTGCATGCTTAGTAATTTTAAATGTTTTTTTTTTTACATATTAGAAAGTTAATTAGTGCATTTAGTATAAGAGAAGTGTCTTTTGTAGTCTTTAAAGTAGAGGTTCCCAAACTTTTTTCACTTGTTTATCTCTTGGTAGCTCAGTTCCATAAACTGTACCCATCATATTATCTATTTGTTAAAGATCTTTGAAGACAGGTTTGTTGTTGAATAAAGTTTCAAATTATTTTAATGTACAAGTATAAATATAAAATATAGGTATAAAAACAAAGGATATATAAAATAAGAACTAATGATGAGATTTGAATAAGTTCATTGATATTTGTTTCTTTCATTTTTATTGGATTTATAACAAAAAATGAAGGCTTTAATGGAGACAAATGTATTGTGTAATACTTAGGTACTGCATGCAGTATTTGACAATAAGCAGTATGTAATTAAAATAAGCAGTATGTAATTAATTTTAAAATAAAAATTACAAAAATATTAGCAAAGCGTCTGTAAATATTATAATTGCTTTTATTTCAAATTCCATATTGTAATTGTAAATAAATAGTAATTAGTAAATAAAACTGCAAATAAATAGCCAAATAATGTGATTAAAAAGAAATGGAATAATAAGGTGGAGAAATGGAATAATAAGTTGGAGATAGATAGATAGATATTTACATTCAAAACTCAAAAGATACAATGAATTCAAGAAAATACATCACAGATTACATTAAAAACTGCATGATATTAATACATTATTATTGCTGTTTTTCACTAAAGTTTTAGATGTGTCCTGAGAAATCATGATTGTTAACTATCCACATTATATTTCACCTTTGTTTGCCATGCTGGTTTTCAATCACTGATCAATATCTGGTAACACATGGATAGGAAAATTAGTTTAAAACTTAAAACAAAGACAAAGAGAAGACGCACAGAGAAGACCCAGAAAAACTCACTTATTGAATACCGCTCACAGGACTGACTGAGGTGTCCACTGCTCTTTATTTTCTTAAGACACTCTATCACAATAAACAAGCACCATGCCAGCTCCTATTTACTGATCCTCCTGTTTCTCTCTAGACTGACCCACCCCATCTTAGATCCCTCAGGGGAGGCTGACCAACTATGCTCCTTAGGTTCCCCAGCCTGGATAAGAGCACCAACCGATGTCAACGAACGATGAAAGATGTAACCATCTATAGCTTATCATTTCTACCTCAAGGTCCTCTCCCCAAATTCCTCCCCATCCAACTACTTCCTCTCAGGGAAGTTGGACTGAGAAGAAAGGGTGTCATCAACCTGCCCCATCCACACTACATGTAAAGAAAATATGAATATCCAAAGATGACAAAACCTAAGCCCTCGCCCTTGCGTTCCTCCCTGTAGTGAACTCATCTCTCCAGAGATGACTACCATCATGATGACCACTACTCATTCTCTTGTGCTTTTCTCTCTCACACTCATTCTCTCTCACACACACAACTTATCAGTGTTATCTTGGCCCTGAACCCCATTGAGGCAGATTATGTAGGTTGGTCCCCTCCAGAAATGAGGAGGAGACCAATGGCTGGGGCCTGGGGAGGTGGAGTGACTTGCCTTGCATCTCTGTGAACCTATTTCAAGATGCCATCTGACCCATACCACTCTCTGCTTGGCTCGCCCTCACTTGGCCTGAGTTTGGGTGTTTTTTGCACTTGGAGCTTTGTCCTTTCAGAGCTCTTACCACCATTCTCCAATTCTAGTTCCCTTTAAATGAAGCAAATGAAGATGGATATATTAACATGGGACAAATTAAATTTATCACTGTTGAAGACAATTTCTGTGGTAAAAAAAAAGAATGTTTTTCCAAGAATGATGTTCCAGTTCCAGTTCCAGATCCAGATAATACCTGCTTTGACAATTAGTGAACCATTTAAGCAAAGGCAAAAAGACATACTGAAGTTTGGCAAGGAAAAAATGAGTTAAATATAAAGCATTGCAAGATGCAAAGGAAAAAAGAGGATTAGGTTTACCTGATTCAGAATTAATTTGGCAGTCTGTTGATTAGTTTGGATGAAACTATTCTTGATGTTGAGAACTAAAAGCTTATTTGAGTTGGGAGATCATGAATTGAAGTTTGGGTGGCATGGATATTTATGTCAGAATCAATCTGGTATAGTGGTTTGAATGTTGTACTCTGACCTTGGAGACCAGCAGTTGATTCCTAGCTTAGTCATGGAAACCCACTGGATGACCTTGGGTGTGTCACACAGTTTCAGCCCCCAAAAATCACATAAAAGGTTCACCTTAAGGTCTCCATAAGTTGGAAACAACTTAGAGGCATGCAACAGCATCAAAGTCAAAATTAATTCCCTCCCCTACTGGCATTCCCTATTCCTTTTGTCTTGTGCCTTTTTAGTTTGTAAGTCTGAAGGCAGGGAATTGTCAAATTACCAGCTTGTAAATGGATTTGGGAGTCTTTTAGCTGAAAAGTGAGGTACAAATCCAATAAATAAATGAATGAATGAATGAATGAATGAATGAATGAATAAATAAATAAATAAATAAAGCAGGCAGGCGAGCAAGCACTAGGCTAATGTAACCACATTGTTAGCAAAGTTCTGAAGAAAGAAAAGCAGCAGAACAATTGAGTCTGAGAGCAACATCATGTTGTAAGCAATCAGGTTTCTTATTGAAACATCCTCTACCTGTCGACTGGCATTCATTAAGATACAGATGTTATCAGAAATTATTCTCAGAATACATGAAGAACAGCTTGACACAGGTTATTTTCTTCCATTTTGAAAAATGCCTCTCTATTTCCTATGAGCATATATGATCGGCTTAAAAATTTTAAGTCAGTATTTATAGTGAAAATAATAGTGTGCTGTCAGAGTTATTCATGTAATGCAAGTCTTAAGATGACATTATCTTGTGACAATCGAGCTAATAAATAACGGATGTCACCTTAAATCAAAATTGGTGTAGTTCAGCAAAAATCACTATAAAGCACTTTGCTCCCTCCAATATAAAATTGCAGGAGGAAAACAATACAGGTTTTGTGAGCTCAGAAATGTTGCAATCACACATACATCAGAGTTTTGTCAAATTTCTCTTAGTATCCTTGAGGAGTTTCATCTGTGTCCCTAAGCCTTCTTGACATTTCTTGATACTGAGTGATGATGGATGCACAGCGTCTTTGGGGAAAAAAGTTAAACTGCTGAAGTAATATACACAGTGTTGTCGATATTTGTCTTCTCAATTGCATTATGGAAGAGTGTTGACTGCAGTGTTATCAGATTCTTCTCCACACAGCTGTGTACATCCCAGGAAACAGCACTAAAACTGCTATTATGATTCTACCTCTGTACAGTGAATTAAGATGATCAAACTCAGCAGTGTAGAAACTTCCACACATCTTTCCAATTTCCAGACACATTTTTGCTGTACTGAACTTTGTTTGGTCCCAGAATAAGATGGCATATTGGAAATGTGGCCCAAAGAGCAAATAAAATTAGAATAGCTCAGTTGGTAGCTCTTGATGTTATATTAAAGAGCTGTCCATGATCTACCATCTTAAAAATGGAAGGGGGACATCGAGTCAGAGTGAGAGATTATAACTAAATGGCATTTGTCATATTTAACTAAAACTGTAGTGAAATATAATTATAAACAAGCCACTGTGCATCCAGTGCTAGGTAACATTTTCTCTGCTATAAGATATATAAAGATGGTGAGCAGGTAACGATACTCTACCATATTATGAGTTCCCAACAACTCAATTGCATTTCATTATCTATCAGCTGCAGGAATAAAGACATTCCTGGTGTGGCATTATGCCTAACATCAAGATAATCCTAAGACCCAACAAAATAACACATTGAAGCCCTGTATTATCAGTGAAACTGGCTCAAGCCTTGGAATTTTTGTAAATATTGTAAATATTTGAGTTGTGCACAAATGACCTCTTAAAATCCTCAACCTTCTTTCTCTTTATGAGCAGAGAAATTAGAAGAAAAAGTCCTCAATAGCATATAGAAGGTGGCATGCACAATTATGAGTGACAATAGCCCCACTTTTCCTAAGACCTATTTCTTTGCCTGTGTTGCAAGTGCATCTTGGCCTCACTTCTATTTAGATCTTGTACAGTGCCCTAGAAGTTCTATCATCCCAGAATATTAGGGGTTAGATCAGACCTGCACAACTTGGCAATAGGTAAGGGCTGAAATTAAATAGGCTAAACTTCTTCAGGCCGCAGATAATTTTTAGTGTTTCACTTTCCAAGTAAAGTTATAATAATGGTATAATTAATTTTTTATTTGCAAACCCTGGTGGGTTTTTATTTTTATTTGGAACCCTGGTGGCGCAGTGGTTAAATGCCAGTACTGCAAGCCACAAACCACAAGGTTGTGAGTTTGATCCTGCCGAGCCCCAAGGTTGACTCAGCCTTCCATCCTTTCGCAGGTCGGTAAAATGAGTACCCAGCTTGTTGGGGGCATGTATAGAAAAATGTTTTGAAATACATGCTAAATTGTTCGCCGCCTCAATCTATATGGAGAGGCGGGATACAAATAAATAAATAAATAAATAAATAAATAAATATAGTTTAATTATATTAGAATTATTATAGTATAATTAATGATTAAACTATTTTGCAAACAAACCATATTATAAAAATATGTTTTTATAATATGCTTCCATGCTTTCTCATCAGTGCTGGAGCAGGTGAGGAAATGCTGGAAGGTATCATCCTGGGCCAACACTAGATGACTACACATATGGCCCATTCACCAGGCAGGTCTTTGTCGTGCTTGGAAATGAAATCCTCATCAAAGTGTCCAGTGGCCTGCAAATGGGGCACTGAGATGACAGGAAACTTTCCCATCAGGTGCCCATAAAGCCAGTCAAAGTGCTTGCAGCACCTGTGCAGCTGCTGTCCAGTGTGGCTGGGCATCATCTTGTAGGCGGTGAAGCTCTTCATGCCCTTGAATTTAGTCTGCTTGGTGGGGTCCTCGATGGAGCACTGGAAAGGGTATAGATTCTCCTACAACTGGAGCCCATAGGTGCCCAGCACCATGCACACAGCTTGTCCCCATCCTTCACGAAACTTAATGCCTCACCCAACACAAAGGCCTTGCTGCCCAATTTCATGAAAGTGGAGAAGTGGTTCAAGAAGAAGCTGTGGTCACCTCGACTATTGATGCCCTCGAACCAGCCCTCCATCTCCTGGTCACTGCAGAGGCTCAGCAACTTGTGTTCCCACAGGGAAATCTCACCTGGCTTTTCCGACTTGAAGTTGTACATCACGCTGGCCCACACCAGTGCCATGGCCTGGCCACCGCCCAGTCAGGAGCTGACAAAAAGGACGGGGACATGGACAGGTTGCCCTGCAGACTGTCAACCAAAGGCAACTCACTCTCCTCCTCCCTTTCTCCTCTCACCCACTCTGGTGGCTCTCTCTTTAGCAAGCAAATAGGCTGGTTCCCCACACACATGCCCACTTCCCCTACGGTGCCTCTTCCTTTGCTTCACATTCTCTGGATCTTTTTTTTCCTCGCAAGCTGTTCTGTTCTCTCTCTTTCAGTGCTGGGAGAGGAATAGTGTGTGTGTATATATGTGTGTGCTTCACCCCATCTCCATCTCCTGCTTGAAGGGTATCATGTGTGTGAGTGCATTTGCGTGTGTGTGTGGAAGGGGCTGGGCCTCGCCCAGGGACTGTTGTGCCACATTGCCAGTTTTGCTAATCCGGAGCCAAGAGGCAGGGCCAAGGAGCCGAGTGCAGAGTGGCCTCCCTTATCAATGGAGCTCAGCAAATGAACAGGCACAGGAAAGGTAGAGATAGGGCTGCACAACATCCTTTGGCAGGCCGCATGTGACCCCCAGGCTGTATGTTGTGCAGGCCTGGGTTAGATGGAACAACACACACAAAATGGTGCAAATTTCATGGAGAATATTCTGTAAATAAGCTTTCTTTTTCTAGGAAGAATGAGAAAAGGAGATGTTTCAAACTGTTTTGGAAGAGGGAAAAAAATATCTTCTGAGAAATTTGGGCTCATTTTTTTTTTTTAAAGTGATAATCTGAAATAATTCCTTACATATGCTATGGCTATGCTGGTTAGGTATGATGAAAGTACAGTCCAGAGTTATCTAAAAGATCACAACTTTCCTATTACTGACATTTTAATTAGTATTTTTGGCTTATATTTTCCTAGGAATGTCTGAATGAACCATTATCCATAACACCTATCTGGACTCATGGAGTGAGATATTGTGGAGAAAAGTAAGACTTTGGCCATTTATGCACTTTATCCCTCTCTGTCATCATCCCATCATGATCCTGGCAGTGTGTAACCCATACACTCCTCTCTGCACCTGACTAGCTGCCTGTGGAAAGGTAGTGCGAGCAACACATGCCTTCCTTCCACAGTGCAGCTGGCCACTTCCTGTGCTGCCCTGAGGAAGGAAACACCTAGATCGTGCTTCTTCTCTTCATGGCCACTGGTGACAGAAGCATTGAGTGATCGTGGGTCATTACCTGATTTTTTTCCAGCAGTGGAATATTCCACAATTGTGATGAGTGGAGACATGTTGGAAGCAGGACCACGACTATATTGTGCAAAACACAACTCACGGACCAGCAGGAATGTATCCCCATTACTGAAGAGTGACATAGTGTGGAAATGGCCTTTGAAACCCTCTATAGTAGAGACCAGGGTGTTCTGAATCTGCCACAGAGTGCCCAAATGCTGCACATGATGGAGGTGGAGGCTATTTAAGTTCTGATCGCCCCCCCCCCACATGTGCCTCTTTGGACCTGTACAGCATGGGACACCAGGATGTTCCTATCATAAAATTTTCCTGGCAGGCTTTCCATTGGTTTGATTGTGGGTTTAAGTCCACAAGAGAAGCAGGAGAGAAAAGCTTCTGTGAAAGTGTTCCAACTAAATGTCTTCCTGTAGTTATTTCACTTTCAGTCACAAATGAATAGGGATGTAACTTTAGAACCAGTCTTAGTGCAAGCGGCAGCTTCAGACAAGGCCCTATCAGTGCTGACTGCAACATCCTGAGGTCCCCTGCATTCTGGGAAACATACAAGCACTAAATGTTTGGGTTCCTAATGAGATGTTTTGACTGTTGTCAGTTTTTAATGAATGACTGACATGAGATCAAAGGTTGATGCTACTACAACCAATGTTATGGAGGAGGCAGGGGCCTAATCAGCCCAATGAAGCTAACCTCTGTCTCAAGGTTGCTAGGCCAGACAACATGGACAAATCTGGCAATGTAGCTTACAATCAACAGGGCTTAGAAACACAGTGGCGGGGGGGACATTGATGTGAACTTGGGACTTCCCTCCATAGGGGGTGGCGATTAGCTATTGGATTACTTCCACAGAATAGATCTGCAATCAGTTATCCCTTGCCTTTGCCTGCTTTATAGAGAATGAGAGAAAAAAATAGAGGAGGAACTCAATTATTAGAAAAGGAGAAACTTAAGAAAGAACTTAGGCCAAAACCTGGCTCCCAAGTTTTCTTATGCTGTCATTGTTAGAGTGCAAAATCGGCACGTCTTATTTCTGAGTTTATACACTGACATTATTTACCACCCAATGTAGACTTCATAGGATCTACATTCCACGATGAATCATTTAGTATAAGGCTGGAATCAACCCCTCCATTTCCTAGGATGTATTGCAAGCCCAGTTATGTATGCAACCTAGATGATGCATCTCGCAGTGGACATGTAGAACCCTAACAACAGGAGGTCAGGTGAGGAAGCCTATACAGATTTCACAACAACAGCTCATTCTGCATTGGCAATTTGGTTCACAGGGGCTTCTGTTAACATCATCCATAGAAATTAGAATATGAGTGCTCCAGTTGTAATGGCTCTCATTCCTTTTGGAGTTGTCAACAGAATGAGACGCAGGCTCAGAGTTGCCATTTTGGGGCTTACCTGGTGTTAAGCAATGTTGGCACTGTGGAGTGACTTGGAAGAAGGGGCCTCTGGAGAAATGGTTTGCTGTCTCTTTTTTTTTTTTTACTTATTTATTTGTATCCCGCCTCTCCATATAGATCGAGGCGGTGAACAATTTAGCATGTATTTCGAAACATTTTTTCTATACATGCCCCCAACAAGCTGGGTACTCATTTTACCGACCTGCGAAAGGATGGAAGGCTGAGTCAACCTTGGGGTCCGGCAGGATCGAACTCACAACCTTGTGGTTTGTGGCTTGCAGTACTGGTATTTAACCACTGCGCCACCAGGGCTCCCTCTTCTGTGTGAGGAATTCACTGGGCCTCCTCCTCATATCTCAGTCATTCAAAAATGATCAGAAAGGTGTGGGAGTGAAAGTGCAGTTGGTGTTATGCTCTGACCCAGCTTTATGTCCTGTTTGTTCATTATGTGCAGCTCTAGAGGTGGGGACTAGAACAGGATTGTTGTTTTGTTTCATTGACTTTTCACCCCTTGTCAGGTATCAGTTTTGGACAATTATCATGAATTCCTTCCAATATTTGGTTCTGCAAAAGGTTAAGCTTGACACCCAAGTTTGGTCTGATGGTAACCATGGTTGGTTACCAACTCAGGTTACTGGTCTTACTCTTGCCTTCATCTGCCCTATTTTTGCTTATGCCTACACTATAGTAGAAAATGCAAGGATTATGTTCTACAAAAAATGATAAAAGGATACTAAGTAAACTGATGATGAAGAAAGGAAAGAGGCAGATTCTGAACTATGTATGAAGCAGAAAGAAAGGGTGAATGCAAAATTAAAGAATGGAGGAATGTTGGGGGAATGATCTATGGCAAATAGGGGAAAAAGTAATAAAAAGTTCATTGGGAAAATCAGTTTTGCAAGTTTTGGTGTCAGGCTATCTGTACTCTTTTTTCTTACTATCCATGATGAAGGACAACCACCTTAAGAAACCATTTACTTTGTTTCTCCTTTATTATTATAAAGCTGTTCAGGTGCAAAAATTTTTTAAAAAATCTTCTACTTACACTTAACATCAAATTTAAGGAGGTATAAAAGAACTTTGACAGAATAGTGATATTCTTGGTTCTCCTCAGTATTTTCTGACAGAAGCTTTGTTATTTCCTAAAAGCCTAGAGATATGCCAATCCCACTGTGAAATTCCATGGATCTCTCCAGTCTTTTCTGTAGAAAAAAAAGTATAAAATGCTTTGTCTGTATCTGAACCTCAACATTTGTCTCATCTTTTGCTTTAGGTGAAAGTGCATAGGAACACAAAGGTGCATGAAAAAAGTTGAGTTTTACCTCCTGTTTTATTGAGCTTTCCTTGAAATCCCACCACTATTATTTCCTGACAAAATATTCAAAAACTCATCTTCACTTTCAAAATGTTCCTACTTAGTTCCTTACTAAGGGATACTGAGGTACTTAAACTACAGTGTCTTGCCAACTGACTAGTATAAAAAATATTGTAGTTATACTGACTAAATTCATTAGAGTATGTAGGTTGAGATGTTAATTTCCTTGATAACTTCCCCTTGGGAGTCTCCTGGGGATGTGTCAAGTCCTTGTATCAATCCTCTGGTTTTTGGAAATCTAAATTTAGAGGTACAGTGAACAAAATTTGGTTGACCTTTCAATAGAAGCACTCACAGAAACTTTATTTTTTTCACTTTTTCTACTATAGTTTCCTTTCCTTTCCTTTCTTTTTTCTTTTTTCCAAATAGTGCAGCATTCATCTAAAAGCAGGAGTGGGGAAGAGGCAGCCACTATGGTTGCATTGTGCCCCTGGGTCTTGCTGTGATCTTAAGGTCTCTCAGGTTCTACAACACACAACACATTTCTGTTATGTGTAGATACTTTTGTCATTCTTTTTTCCTCAGAAGCCATTTTAATCCTAGTGAATGCCTTTTACACACACACACACACACACACACACACGTATATATAATAGGAAGTGACTGAGAAGTTGATTTCTGATTCTTTTTTTTCTTTTTTCTTTTTTGAAAAAACGGATTGCCTTGGGTCTAAAATGACTGAGAGAAAGGATAAGAGACTTGGTAAAAGTGTCCCCACCTCTCAAAAACATTTTATGGTTATAAAATGATGGGAGACTAGCAGGTTTGTAGACCTCCAAGGTCTGCTGGGTGGCCAATGCAGCTCTGAAACCCCTAAAGTTGCCTCTCTTGCTCTATAGAACAGTCAGATATAAGGAGAAAAATGTATGTTGTATCAACCAACCAGTTATGTAGGTAAGATTTTGGATGTGTGTTGTGGGAACAGAAGGAATATTGGAAAATATCTAGAAAAAAATATGTTCCAGAAATTGGTTTCTCATCTGTTGAGAAAAATCCTGCTTTAATAGGAATCGTTTAGGTTTGGGACATATTCTACACACAATTTATACATGGTTGTTTTATGTAAAGGTAGGTGTATTTTATATTTTATATTTTATACGTGTAGTTTATTTCCATAATAAAAATATTTGATAACCAACCATGGAATAATGAGATCATACACAGAAAACTGGATTAAATAACAGCTGTGTTGTTCAATCTAACCTATTTAAGTTGTATTGGCTTGAAAATGATGTAAGAGGGGGAGAAATCTGATGCAACTCAAGCTGAGGTCAGGTGTCAACCCCTTGACAACCTTCTCAGCCTTCCCTTGGATGATACACCTCAGCCTCATGACCAATCCAAATATGTTGGTTTGCTCCCCAACCAGCCATAATTGGAAGGTAACCCAAGGATAACCACCCAAGCCTCATAACTCTATGAGAACTCAGATCCCAAGTTAACCTGAAGGGCAACCCCTAGGCCTCAGAACCCCACAAAGGGTTAAAAAAGATATATTACCAAGTATAGTAAATGTTACATTTTTAGACCATATTTTCCCTATATATCCATTTGAGCAATTTGTGCCCACTTTATCATATCCCCTTTTATAGGTTCATCTTCTGACTCTAATTTCAAAAGGCATTTTTACACTTTTCAAATTACATGTTCATCATCTTTAAATAATTCTAAAAAAAATAATTTTCTCTAACATCTAATGCCAAGTCTCTGTTATCTTAGTTAATTCTATTGCTGAGTTGCATATAAGCAAACCAATTAGGATCTTTGTCTTCCTTGAGAAGCAGCTCTTTTTATTTAAAGACCCAGATGCTTTGCTGAATGTACACAAGGCCATCATAAAAAACCTCCAATGTTTAACCCATTCTTTCCTGAAAAAGCTTCCTGTGATGAGGTGTCTAATATTATCTTCTGAAAAGTCTCTGTTTTATTTATACTAAACTCATAGACCCTTTTTGCATGGCATTTTCCATGCAAAAGAGCCCTTGAGTGTCCTGCTAATATGAGGGGTGGTCCACACAATACACTTACAATCATGTGATGCTCCAGGGTCTGGCAGGCGCTGCTCATGCACTTTTTCATTTTTGGCTTTGAGCCGAAAATGGTGCATGATCGTGCATAGCTCTGGGGCCCCGCGTGCACTTGCCATGCGTGTGTTTAGCTCCAGAGCCATGATCATCTTGCTTCCTGCCCCAGTGCAGCCTGGGAAACTACCAGGATGCACTGCAGAAGGAAGAGACAGGGCTCTCGTACGAGCGGGCAGCAGCTGCAGAACTGAAGGAACCGGGATGCAAGAGCCTCTTGCTGGAGGCTGCTCACGCAAACCCACACCTCAGCTCTGTGAAAAGGTGGATTGTGGAAAGGGCCATAGAAGATAATTTCTAATAAAATGATTTTCAAATTCAGTGTATTCCTTAATTTTATAATACCAAAAGTGACCATACCACCCAAATTTTAAATCATGACCTTTAGTTTCCAAGAGTATCTCATCTCTTATGCAACACCCATTCCTTCAACCATTAAAAAAAACCCCAGATCTCATCATAAATTTAATATTAGGAATTCCTAGAGCACCCCTTTCCTTAACATTATATAATCTTTTAAATTTCATCCTGCTTTTCCTTGCCTGCCAAACAAATCTGGACATTTCTTTCTCCAATTGTACAAGGATATTCCATTTCTTATGATACAAATCATTTGGACATAGAATAAAAAGCTTAGTGAAACACCTGCTTTTATTACTCCAGTTCTACTCAAAAGGGATAAATTTAACATTTTCCCACTTTTCTAAGTTTCTTTTAATTTCTTAAATTGTTTTGAAACAATAAACTATTATTCTTTGTAATTGCAACTCCCAGATATTTAACCAAGAGCAATCAAGTTTTCAATCATAGTTTTATCACAGTTCAGTTTAAACCTGAAGCATGGACCAAATGCCTTATCATTTTTCCCCAAAAAGCCTCCATTGAATCAAATGGATTCTCATAAAACACATTAATCCTGAACTTATACTGTTATTTTTTAAATTTTGTCATCTTGTCTGATGTCACTCAGTAAAAATCTCCAATGCCAAAATAAATAGCAAAGATGAGAAGTGACAATCTTGTCTAGGTCTCTTTTATACCTCACTTGGTATTGTTGCATTGCCGTTTACCAAAATCTGGGCTTTTTGAACTTGACATTATTTTGTCTCTATTGTATAATTTTATATGGTCTTTATTGCTGAATAATGTTTCCACCAAAGTCCATTATCTCACCTCCTCTATAGCAAAACAAACAAACAATTAAAATCAAAGCAACATTTTTTTTTCATTATGATATTCTAAATATCCAATTATGTAACAAACAGTTCTTACATTACTCCTTAGTTGTCTTTTTGGCAAAAATCCACTCTGATCACTATGAATATTCTGAGAAATATGTTTCTTTAATCTTCTACTTAAAATAGTAGTAAATATCTTATAGTCCTTGTTTAGTAATTAGATGGGTATATAATTCTTTGTTAATGTCTCTTCTTTGAGAATAACTGTAATATAGACATTTCTCCAAGAATCTAGTATCCTTCCTTTTTCTAGTAGCTCATCACACACTAATGATTGAAGTAACTCAGTAATATACTGGAGATAGTCCATCTGGGCCTGGAGCTTTCCCAGCTATAATCTTTTTAGTTATTTTGATAAGTTCCATAATTTTCATAGGACCATTCAAACTTTGCTTGTGTTCCAGACATAGTTTATCCAATTGGAGTCTATCCAAATAATCTTCTAATTAGAGTCTATCCAAATATCCATCTGATTTTTTTGTTGCCCCTTGTATATAAACCTCTAAAATATTCTTCCAAGGCTTTTAATATTTTCAAGTTGTTCACTACATACTATCTCCTATCTTGATCTTTGTGACAGAGCTCTTCACCTTTTCCTGTCTTGGCTTATAAGAGAGCCACTTTCTAGGTTTATTTGTAAATTTAAAATTCTTTGAGATATAGTAGTTTGGCATTAATTTCTTTGACTGTAAACAGTGAGAACTGTTGCTGAAATAATCTTTTGTTGAGTCTCTTTATCAATTTTTTTCTTAAGTTTTCCCTTCAGGGTTTGTATTTTATCCATAAATTTTGTTTATTTATTTGTCTGTCTTCTTTTTATATTTCAGTCTGGAAACATATTCTCTAAATTGTCCAATCATGTAAGCTTTGCTTGCATCCCAGACTACTGAGAGATCTACATCCTTATTTAAATTCTGTTCAAGGAATTTTCTCAATTCTTGTTTAAATTGTTGCAGTTTTCTGTCTTCAGAAATAGATATTTATTAACAATCCATCTTACCTTCATTTGCTCCAGTTTCAGAAACATAGTGGTATGGTTATGGTGTAAAAAGGTTTTTGGCAAAATGCCCATCCTCTTTACTAAAGTTGGCCATATGCCTAGAATATAAAACATTTCTGTTCTATAGCAAGATTCATGATGATGGAGAGTGGGGAGAGGGAAGGAATGGATAATGTCTGGAATTTGGCTGCAAATATGTCCACACATCCATTAAACTAAACTACTCTGTATGTTTAAAAAAGTTTCTGTGTAGTCTCCCTTGGTCTTCCTGGATTCCTTTACTGGAGGATTTATCTTTATTAAGATAACAATCCATTCCAATCACCTGTGCAAATCAGATTTTGTAAGTCCAATTCTGAGGTCTTTTAAAATAAATTTTCATTAAATGTTGACTTCTCATTATTTGAGCCATAAATTCCCATTAAATACATTATCTTCCCATTCCAATTGATGTTTGGTTTACATAAAAGAGTACTCCACTTCTTTTGTTCTTGTTTGCAAACACAATTCTAGGCATATGTGTGTGTGTGTGTGTGTGTGTGTGTGTGTGTGTGATATATATATATATATATCAGTCTCTGCACAGATTTCAAATTCTTTCTCATAGCAGGAAGAAAACTGCAAAAAAATTTAATTTCTTCTAGAAGAAAATTGTTCCAATCCATTATTAACATGCAGAATGATCATTCCCTCCTCCATGAAACTATTAAACACACTATGTTGTTGGTACACACAGTACTGGAATCTATTGTCAGAAATATAGAGTAACCCTAATTTCTTGTGTATCTGGTTCATCTAGTTTGCACAGCAGACCATATTGTCTGACAATGGCTATCTCGACAGAGTATTTCCTGCTAGGAAACAGAAAAATATAATCAAAATAAATCTGTAATATATACCTTTATACAGATAAAGAATGCAGGCAATAAATTTTCTTTATGTTTAGCCCAGAGGCTCTACTTTTTTTATATAAACAGAAAGAATATTTCTAATGCTATCTTTTGCACTGTTACAGATAACTGTCCAACTAACAGACTTCCTGCAGCTATTAATTTTCCTTTCTTCATATAGAATTTCCTAGGAGTGATGATGAATAGAAAGAGCTCTGGAAAAGTTTCCTTAATGAAACAGCACCACAACTTTTTTTGACAGCTCCAATCATTTATACCCCACGACCAAGTGAAAAGAGTCCTGAGTAAAAATAACTAGGATAAAGCATATTTCCCCCATATCATTAGAATTCTGGCTTGTACATACATGCTGCCTTACTGTTAAGCTTTCTCATTCAGCTCCAGTAGTGCATCACATTAACTAAAAAAAGTTGCAGACCTGGATAAATGTAGCATAAAGTAGAATAAAAATATTCTGTTCAACCAAAGATCTCTGACTGGATGTTCTTGCCCATCTGACTAATTCAGAAAGAAGAGCTTAGTAGCTCAAGAAGAAGAAGTAGGCAGAAGATTATAAAATAGCAGGTATCAAAGCAGTGGTTCAAAAATGACCAACTGTACAGTTGATTTTTTTTTCTTGGACAGCTTTCAACAAACACTCTCCAAACAAGTTATAAGTTTCAATCATTTAGTGCAATCTTAAAACAGTCTCACTGATAGTCAAATTAGTATATTGATATATGTTAGCTAGACCTTTGGTATCTTACTTTTCTTTTTATTGCTATTACAGGCTCAAACATAATTTGGCAGTTTGTCTCTTTCAAGGTTTTTTTTTTTTTAATAAATGTAAAATAAGTTTTTACAAAAATATAATTTTACTGCTCAATGAACCCTGCAATAACAACATTTTAGCATCTATACACCATGGCAGATGGCAAGCTAATGAGGCCTGTTGGAGCTGCATGCTGATATTTTCTACACACAACACCTCTGTGTTCCAAAGGGAGGCCAAAGGGGAAATTTTATTTATCTTCTTCCATGTATTTCATACTTACAAATCACAAGACAGATTATTAGAGAAGACATTTTTACAACTTTAATTAGACTTACTAATGTTTACTGCATATGCTAGACCTACAAAGCTGAAAGGACACACATTTGTCATGTTATGTATGTTGAAATATTCCACATTTGTTAACTGCAAAGGTATCCCACACACACATTTGGCTCAAGCATTTCTACACACTTATACACAATATGATTTTGCAAAGACACTATAGTAAAAATGGATTAAGATGCTTTGAAGTAGGTAGATTCACAAAAAGAAGAAGAGCACCCCAATGCACCCTGGAAAACCTGTCTGGATTTCTCCCCACCCCCACCCCCGTCCCATTAAAAATAACAATGAGAAATTGTCCACTGAGGACTGCTGGAACAGAAATCAGGTTTGTTTTCTAGGACACTTTATTTCCATTGCAATTCTACTCATGTCTTAGATCATTTCTGCACGGGACTGTTATAACACTATTATTCCACTTTCAACATCCTATGGAATCCTGGGGTTTGTGGTTTAGTTTAGTAAGCCAGAAAGACTTACTCCCAGTTTTGCATTTTGCCTTGAAGTGTATTATTATATATGTCTACTAAAAAGTTTGAATGTCTTAGCTATACATTCATAGAATTGTGCGGTTTAGGAAGCTCATAAAACAAAAATTCTCCCCCCCCCCCCTTAGTACTCCGTTTACCAGCCTCCTCAAACTACAAGGTAGCCTCCAAACCTCTGGGCTCTTTAGCATGTGAACAAAGGCACTCAGGTAGTTGAACTAGGTGCACAGGATGAGCAACTTTTCTCCTATAAATTTCCTTAACTGATTTTGTCTGTTGTTTCAAGCTCTGGTGCATTGTTTATGTTACTGATTCACTGAATTCATTCAAATTCAGCTGTTGAAGTGGCAAGTGTAGACTGGAAGTCTGGCATACCGATTTCAACTTGTTGAAACAGACTACCTCTGTTAACACTAACATTCAGCAGGTGTCTAAGGTGTAACAGACAAGAAAGGTTGAGCCTCTGGGTATCTCATTCTGAAGTTTGACCTGGTGGCATATGTTCTCCAGTCTAGGATTCATTAAGTTGGCAATTTAATCTGAAAATTTCATCTGGAATTCAGAGACATTGGAAAACAACTGGCAAAAAACACTGTTGACTTTGCTAACCTTCCAATATTTATTTAAGGTTTCTACTCTTGATAACTGATATTGTATCAGTCATAGGATAGGATGCTCACTTGCAACCACTATACTCATGGTCTCTTCTAATTTACTAAAATAGTTCTGAGTCTGTCAAAGTATCTATCATCTATCTATCTATCTATCTATCTATCTATCCATCCATTTAAATAGGAATCCTTGCTAAACATGAGCAGATATATAAAGAGCCATACCAGAAGAGGTCAATGGATTTTCTAGCACATTTCTCACTAGGGATGTAATTCTTTGCTAATTTTCCCCTTGAAAGAAGCAGTGAGTAGCAAAAACAGTCTTACTGCAAGGAAGTTCTTGAAAACTTCAGTTTTTAAAGACTATTTATAGTTCAACACCTGAGGGTAAAGAGCTCTCTGGCTGAGCATTTTAAATGTGCCTCCCTAAACTGCAAAGCCCAGGATTCCATAGGATGATGAAAGTGGAATAATAGCAATATAACAGTGTAGGGCAGAAATGGCTAAAATCTGATGCATATGGTTGATTGTCTCACTATCTCTTCTCTTAGGTTGATAGCTTTGAAAAAAAAGTAAGAGATAGCAGAATTCCTTAATTTTCTGTCAACTGGTTCAAAAACAAACTGAGAGGAGACAAATCATATTATCAAGTCAGTTATTTTATGTTCAAATGGCAACTGAGGGTAAGATCCACCATCAGAAGGATTATGTTTCAAGTCTGTATAGGTGAAAAACCATTCAGCTTTGACTGTAGCCAAACTGAGCAAAAATTGTCTTGATTTTTTTTTTTTTTTGGAGGGGGGGAAATTTCAGAATTAACTTTAGAAAGAAACAACTAATTAGAATGTTATCCTCACATGCTTTTAGAACATGCACATAGCACTGCCAAAATATTTCTCATATCAAACATATTTGGTAGCTTGAAGAAAATGCAGAAATTGAAGACCTGTGAGAGAAAAAGGAAATTCTTCATTTAATAAAACTAATATCTAATATTGTCTGCCTCCCCTTGGATTCTCCTTGGAAGATGGATTGCTTTATTTCATGTACATCTCTAGTGTTGTACTGCTGATGAAATCTACCAAATTGACACGAGTCTGTCAATCTGGTTCCCCCCCCCATTCAAGCATATTTATAATGTCTCAACATACATGGGGGCATAGGCAACTGAGGCCCTTTCCAGACGTGGGGGGGGGAATGGCCAAAAACACTACTCACCGGACTTCTTCAGCATCCAGGCTAGTCTGTCGGGATGAGGAGGAGTGCGAGCTCATCACTTCGCACTCCTCCGGTGTCCAAAATGGTGGCTTCCAGTTGGTGGAGGCTCTCCACCAACCGGAGAAGCTCTCCAGCCAAAAGCCCGCCCTGGAAGATTTGCAGGCATGCACTTGCGTGTGCCTGCAAATCTGCTCCGGGGCCAGGCGATGGGGCGACATGGAGTTGTGTGCTCCGTGCTTTTTATAAACCTCTAAAAAGAAGTTTTTAAAAAGCACGTTGTGCGACCAATTCTGGTCACTCTAGAGTGGACTGAGGTATGGAACTACAAAAAGTAGTCTGCCTCAGTCCACTCTATGGTGCAGAAGACCTCCATCGGAGGTCGCTCTGCACCATTTTAAAATCCCGGTGTGGAAATGGCCACAGTCAGCCATTGTCCATTTAGATCAGTATAGTGTACAATAATTGAACAGACTGTCTGGGCTTTCAGACATTGAAAGCCAGCTAGCCAAACCATTCAGCCAGCCAAACCTAGACTTGCCTGTGGCTGAACAAGAGATGTTCTGCATTTGAAGCAATATACTCTACAGCAGTTTGAAACATATAGCAGCTGGTTTATGTTAGGGATGGGCAAAGCATACCCAGAAAAACATATTGCCCCCGGCCTGTTTCTGCAACCCAGGCCCCACCAGAATTGCTTGAATTAGCTTTTTGAGGGACATGAATTGCCAGGAGCCCCCAAACTATTTAAGCTCAACTCTTCTACCAAACAAAACAAAAACAAAACAATCAAAAGCAGAAGTGCACTTCTGGTCAGCTAGGATTTTTGTTTCTTTGTTGGTTTAAATATTATTGGCAATCAAAAAATGAAAGCCCCATTGTTATTTCCCAAGGCTAGTGTATATGTTTTGTACTTAAATTAAAATGTAGCTTTACATTTGCTTAGGTTTATTTCCACCCCAGGTATAAGTAAATTTCTTGTTGTTCTGTACCTTCAAGTTGACTCTGAATTGTGACAACCTCTGACAGGGTTTTCTTGGCAAAATTTAATCAGGGGAGATTTGAGACTGCCTTCCTCTAAGGCTGAGAGAGTGTGACCTGCCCAAGGTAATCCAAAAGGTTTCCATGGCTGAGCAACAATTTGAATCCTGTTCTACCAAAGTTCTTTTTTATCACTGAAACCACTAAACTATGGTGGCTGTTTCAAGTTGAAATCTCATTAACTGAAATTTCAAGTATAGAAATCAGTTTTGGAGCATCCTTATAGCTATGAGTCTGAGTATGCAGGAAAGGTTAAAAACCATTGATGACAGGTGAACTGTCATTCCAGTGTTTAAATATTTGGACATTTCTAGGGTTTTTTTTTTAAGAAAGCAGGCACATGCCTCAGTTTTGTATTTGATCAAACACTGTGAAAGGCAGCTTTCGTTCAAGTGCAAATTCTTTGTTTCACTGATCCACAATAGCAGCCTGTCAGTACTATCCTCAAACATGTCATGTTTGCTTTGAACTGAGTAATTCAAAAAAGTCAATAATTTGATTCTGAACTTCTATTGTACTTTAGCTCTCATTTTTCAACACTTTTGACAGATTTTCCTTTTGTCCCAATGTTACAAAACATATGCCAGAGCATCAAATAAAAACAGTTGTCACACAAATTTCTCTAGAGACATGGTAAACCATTATTTTAATGCTTTGGACTATCTTAGATTTTTACTAATCAGATGCAAGAATATTCAGATATTACTTTTATTTACAAAATGATAAAAGCACTGTTATGTAAGGAGGGAAAATACAGTCAGATTTTCATTTTTCTATTTGTTAAAAAGAATCCATGTTGCAGCTCCTGGGATTAGAGGAATATCTGTCTGTTAGTTATCCTGAAGGAAGCACTGTAATGAATAATTTTAGCATTTTTCTTCTTACTGTGAGAAAGTTTTCAAGAACTGCACAGTTTTCAAAGGCTATTCACATTTCTGGGCTTGTTCTGCACAAAATTTGCACATCGTTGTTTAAAAATAAAACTGAAACAGAAAATGATGTTTGTTAATCAACCAGCAAATAAAACCAGACACCTAGAAATGGGTTAACTAAAGATCACTTTATACAACCTAGAACCTATTCAAACTTCATTGAACCTAGAAAGGAGCAAGCAGGGTGGGGGAGCAATCTAATGTGGGATCCACAAAGGCAGGTCCTTGACTTCCTCCTCAGCCTTCCCTAGCTGAACCCCCTGAGCACCAACAGCAACCCAATAATTGGGTTGCTACCCATCTCACCATCTACCTATATCCAAGGAAACCCATCTCCAGGGCATAGGACTTAAACAAGGGCAAAGCTCCCAGATTAGCCCCAAGAGTAATTTCCTTCCCCATCCCTTGGTCTCAGGACTTGAAGAGGCAACTTCAGAGCTCCGCCATTCACCAAATATATCCTTATTATTTTCTCCCCCCACTACTTTTCAACTGACAACCTATTTAAATACATTACTCAAAGTTAATTTTCAAAGTTCACCAGATACAGTGTGGGGTGGGGTGGGGTCATGGGAATGACAAAGGGGAAAAAAAGTTCTATGTGGCCTCAGTAAAGTGACCAGCAAAGCTTACACTATATTGAAGGTGAGAGGGTGGGTAAAAGCATCAGACAAAGGGGGAGCAAAAGGGGACTGACAGAGCTTATGAACTCTCTAGCTCCACCTCCCTAAGCCTGTCATCATAGCACTCCATTGAAGGCCAGAAAAATGCATTCCTCCCCTAAAGCCCCTCATCCTGCACACGTCCAAATCTGCATTCCTGGGCAAAAATGCTGTAGGAGGAGACTTACTGTGCAAAAAATAGTGTTTCATTGTTTTGCATGGAGAATAGCATTTTCTACAAAAGTAACGTCATTTTATATACAGAAAATAAAGCATTTTTCAAATATTTTTGACAGTCTTTTCATCCTACCTGAGACTACTACTGGGATAAAGTGCATGCTGCCCTGGATATCCTCATATTTTCAAGACTTGTGATGCATTTTGGCAGAAAGAAACCACATTAAATCAGAAATACATTTTAAAAATATGCCTGACTAAAATTGTGCATTATTTTTTTAAAAAACTGTGACATACAAACACTATAATGAATGTTCAAATGCATTGAAAAATGAGTGCAAAAATGTGCATAAGTAAGTGTGAATTTCCATTTGGAGACTCAAAAAAATGTCTCAAAACATACTTACAACACTGAGAGGGGGGAAAATATCTATGTGATTCTGAAAAATGCATTTTTAAAAAATGACAGTAACACAGTTCTATATCTAAAGTCTCATCCTTTCCCCCCAAATACAGAATAACTAACTGTGGATATGAATAGTCATTACCAAGTGGAAGTGTCTAGTACCCAAGGATAGTGACAGAGGGGAAAAAGAATCCCGGAAGAGATTCTGCATCACTCTGTGGCACGAAATGTGCAATAATATCATGTTCAAATAAACAATAATTTCCTACCTTTAAAATATTGCATCTCAAATCTGTTTACTGAGGCAGCTACCTCAATCTGTCTAATGGAAGAGGCAACCATGCTACTTTGCCTTAAGGTTGTTGTTTTTTTTTCCATTTCCTTTTCCTCTTGACTTCTCTTTCTCTTTTCCCCACTCTCCTCCTCCCTACCTAGCATCCAAAGCTTTACTTAGCAACTTGGTAAGAATCAGAACTGACACACATTGTGTATAACAGATGCATACGCACACCCTTCTTTTTTCTATTGAAGTTTTATTGATTTTTTTTTTAACTAAGTATTTCAAACAGAAAGCAAAATAAAATTGGAACAGGTCCTACACATCATTCCTCCAAGTAAATCTCAAGAAGCACATCTGTATTAGTGTTACTCAAGAAAAGGTTATTTAATCTTTCAATTTCGGCTGTCACAATGGAACATTTTGAGGAAATAAAAGTATGATTCTAATTTTTAATCCAAACTTGAGCAGACTGGTTGAATTAATAGGATCTATTACATGATAAGTTATTCAAATCCCATTGATTTACTAAGGCTATTTCTGCACTCCAGTATTATAATGCTATTATTCCACTTTCAATATCCTGTGGAATCCTGGGGTTTGCAGTTTAGTGAGGGACATTTAGAATTCTCAGCCAGAGAGCTCTTGGGCATCAGAAACCCTACCCAGATTTCCATAGGATGTTGAAAGTGGAATAATATCACTATAACAGTGTAGTGCAGAAATGGCCTATATCTAATCAAGATTAAGGTACCAATGATGTACCTTCACCTTGAATGAAGATGATTGCTCAGCAAGCTCTGCAGGGATGCTTGAATTATCCTTCATCTATGCCACATATCTTTGGGCTTGGGGGGATGCCATAGTCCAGTCTTCCATCAGTTGGGTAGACCAAATGACTGTGTTTTTTCTGCTTCCATATTCCATGAAGATTTTTTTTTTCAGATTATTGTGTATATTTAATACTGTATAGTTATTGGAAAGTTGGAAAGGCATCTCTATACAGTATGCATTGCATGGTATTTTCTTTTGTAAAAGTTAAGCAGCCACAAATGACTTTCCGTCACTAGGAAGAGGAATCTGATCAGATTTGATTTCAAATCTAACATAGATGCTAAGGGATGAAATGTTTTGTATGTTTTTGTCATCATTCCTTTTCTCTCCCTTATGATTATCAACAGAAACTCCCTTATGATTATCAACAAAAACAGAAAAATGGCAAGCTGGAAAGTATGTCATGCAGACAATCCAATATTTACCACTCTTTGTCTACTATTTGTCACCCAGAGGACTTTCTCATCGGCTATCCCTAGACTGTGGAATGGCCTTCCAGAAGAGATCTGACAGCAAAATATGAGGTCTGAATTAAAAAAAAAAAAAAAAAAAACCTACTAAAGACTTATCTCTTCTGGCAGGCCAATCCAACCATTTTTAACTATGAGGTATTTTTAATAATGATTTTAATGATGGTATTTGAATGGTTTCATACTTTTAGTGTATTTTAATGTGTTTTGATTTAATATTTTTTAAATTGGTATGCTGGTTTTAACTGTATTTGAATCTTTGTTGTACCCTGACTTGAGTTTTGAGGAGAAGCGGGTAACAATTTATTATTATTATTATTATTATTATTATTATTATTATTATTATTATTATTATTTATTACTAAGCATTCATTGGGCTTTTTTTCTATAAAATCATTGCAAGTTCTGCAGCACCACCACACATTCTGCCTCCCAAGTGTTGCAATTTCACAGCATTCATACAACCCGTCAATTAACAATTATAATGAAAAAGATAGTCAAGAGCAGTTTGGTGCATCAGATGTGTAGGTAAGTGTGAGTATAGACGAAGAGAGAGTGGACACATCCTTCTAGGATTTTCTTGATTTTTTTCATCCCCTAGAAATTATGCTAATTGCCCCATATTATGAATTTTTTTAAAAAAATGTAAAAATCTAAGAGACAACCTTCCCCACCTTCCTAGAATCCTTACCTCTCCTTTCCCTAATCTGCTTATTTGTTGTCTGTCATTTCCTTTGATCTATGTAAGATTTTTTTTTTCACTGTGTATGTTGTACCTTCTTTATGTCAGACTATGGCCTGCATTCTTTGACTGTCAAAATGCATTGCTACAATAGAGCTGACCCTTTCACTTGGACTTTCACTGAAGATCAAAATTCAGTGCTTGCACTTCATATTGGTATTAGGAAGGATTGTTGCTTCTGTGGTTAACCCCAGCCCATCACCACTTAGTACATCAGGGTTAATTGGTAGCAAAGTAGTGGGAGAAGAACTCTTGTGGACTGGGCTGGGAATGAGTGCTCAGACAAGAAGGAAAAGATGAACAAAGGAAGTGGGACAAAGAAGCAGATGTTGACAAATATCTTCCTTCCTTCCTTCCTTCCTTCCTTCCTTCCTTCCTTCCTTCCTTCCTTCCTTCCTTCCTTTTCTGTCCCGTTTGTACCATGGAACTAAGAGATACCAGAGTTCACTGCCTGTTCTGGAAGGCAAAAAATTTCATTGGGCAATGTGCTACAGAAAGCACATCAATCCTCCCCTCCCTATACAAAGATGGTTATACCCTTAGGTTTGCCAGTTCTGTTCCTGACCATTCCAGCCTACTTTAATGGTTTCAGGGCCAAGGAGAGAACAAACACTACTATCACTATCCAACCAGATTTGCTATTGTCAGTGTCAGTGAGCAAATATGATGCTGTTTTATATAGTAGATGTATCTTGATATTTTAACACACTTTCAGTTTTCAAAGTCTGTTGGAATCCTGGGATGTGGAGCTTAAAGAGAGCCAATCAGAATTCCCAGTCAGTCAGCTTCAGTGTTTCCCAAAATTATAAGCCCCGAGACTCTGTAGGATGCAGCCAGGGCAGTGAAAGTGGAATCACGGTGCTATAATTACATAATGTGAAAGGGTCTATTACCTCTTTATCCTAGCTTGTGTAGCTGCCTACATTTTGTTTCTTACTGTAACAATTTGAATTTATGTCAGTTTTTTTAGTCATAATGCTCTTCAGCTAATGGGTGTTTCCATGATTTTGATAAATAGGCATCTATTTGTGTGTGTGTGTGTGGGGGTAATTTCTTTATATTTGCATTTAGTAAAGTAGATAAAAAGTGCTTGCGGAGACAGGGATAGACAAGTGACACAGGTAAGGTTCCTTCACCCCTATACCTTACAGAAGATTGAAGATTCTATGTCTTATATCTTTCAGTCTGAATATGTTTGGGTTTTCTGGAATTTGCTGTATAGGTCACCTAGGCTCCCAAGTTCTTATCCAGTCTCATCTGATAGACAGATCAACATCTGTATCACCCTTAAGTATTTCTTAAGCTTTGCCCTTTTAGGAAAAATAACAGGAGAACAAGAACTAATATTTATTCTTATAACACAGGTGTATAACAGATAAACATATTGTCCTCAGTGGCACAGTTTATGAAGGACTTGATTCAGTCCAGACCTACTTTTTATAAGAAGACTTTACCTTCTTTTAGAACGACAGTGAAGCATTCCAATCCCATTACAATCCCAACTATTCTCTGCTGGCATTTGCTTCAGTATTAGATAACTAACACAATCAAGCTTTACAGCTTTACACTTATAGGAGTCAAGGCTATCAGTATGGCTTTATGCAGCAGCAGTGAGGAGATGGACCAGCTTTGCTGAGGGTAAAACCTGGTGTTTTGCTACCCAAAAACTTCTATGTTATACTTTCCCCAGCCTCTACTCAGTCAATCAGCTAAAAGATCTCCACTGTACCCTATTTACATAAATATCCCTCTCATTCAATTAAAATTAATATCTTACATATGACATCACATACCAGGTATAGTTGAGTCCTGACTGTCTTCCATCCTGATTGCATGAGCTAGTAACTCTATACAATTGAGTTTGTTATAAGCTGGTTACTTATTTTCATTCTCTCTTCATCTTTCAAGCTTTCATCTATTTATAATGAGGTTGGCTACAGACTTGGAATTAGCAGTCATCTATTCTCATGACATACACACACAAGCATTCCAGCTTCATGGACTTAAGGTTGGCATAACACCAAAATCAGTGCGGCTTGTAATACAAGTTCAATGGGAGTGGATAGCCCTGGATGAAACCTAGAGCTCTTTAGTGTAGGTGGACGGTTAAGAATGAGATAACAAAAAGTCAGAAATCCTTGTTGCAATTGTATGACTGTTGGGAAGATGCTATGTACCAAAATCAAAGCAGTTTTTTGTTGTATAATAATGAGATCATGACTGGAAAAGCAGTAGTTTTAGACATAAGACATTATCCTAAATTAACCTCCTGAAATGAAAAAATGGGAATAATTTAACTCTCATAAAAAGTGCAGGAGTAATTGAACTACAGTTCACATCCAAAATAGAAAAGGAAGTTAATATCCAAATAATTTTAAGTATTCTTGGTCTCAAAGGCCAACATCCTGTTGGTATACTACACTGGAGATTACTCTTTTTCCCAGGGTTGCACCATGGTTGTAAGGGAAGGTCAAAATCTCTGACCTTTTTTGCCAATGCTTTAGTTCTGATGCATGCTTTTTCTTTGATCTTCCTGCCACTATTGGCTACATCATTATACTGCTGTATTGTACCAAGATGATTCCAAAGTTTCCTATAGCACTCATATAAAAATCATCAAAAGCCATGCCCCATATAAGGATTAAGTTTCAAAATTTGTCTGATGAGGTTCACATGCATGTATTCCAAAGTTAGGGAATAGCTTTTTCTTCTTCACTGAGAGCTGATGAAGGCAAGGGAAGGGGGATTGGCCCATCCCTCCAATCTCAGCCGAGTTGTGTGTATGCATGTACAATAAGATGTCATTCTAGAAATGGTCACTTGGATTCAAGACCAGGATGACTGCAGGATATCTCTCTGTGTGTGTGTGTGTGTGTGTGTACACTTGTGCATACAGAAGATTCTGGAGACAGCTTTACTATATCCATTTTGCTTGCCTGAAAAATAGCTGCATGTTGTTCTTGTTGTTTTAAAGAGAGCCTTAGGTTGGTAACAATGCTGGATGGTTGTGCAATAACATAGTATAGCAAACTGACAAGGTAGATTGCAGGATGGGGTGAGGAGGCAAGTCATCTAGTATTTCTATAAAACAGCTCATTCAAAATAAGATAAATCTGGTGCTATTGGAATTCCATAGAGCATGGATGAACAGGGGGTCAAGTAATATTGTGTCCAACTCTGGGGAAGAGGTAGAGGTAGAAGTGTGTTGCAAATTTGTCTGAACCAAACCAAGTTTTATAAAGACCAATTTAGGGAGCTGGGTATCTTTACCCTGAGAGTTGACATGATAGCTATCTTTAAATATGTAAAGAGATGTCATATAGAAAATGCAGAACTCTTGCTTTCTACTGCTTCAAAGACATGAACATGAACCAATGAATTCAAATTACAAGAAAAGAGATTCCACATAAACATTAGGAAGAACTTCTTTACTATAAGAGGTGTGGAAAGGACTGCCTAGGAAGACAATGGAGTTCTTTAAACACAGGCTGGATGGAAATCTTTTTGAAGTGCTTCAGTTGTATATTCCTACATGGCAGGGAGTTTGCCTATATGGCTCTTGTGGCCCATTCCAGCTCTAAAATTCTATTCTGTGATTTTAAATTCTCCAGCTTTTTTTCCCTTTCTTTCACAAATTTTGTCAAAGGCTATATCTTGTCTATCTGAATGAGAAAGCAAGGGGTGGAAGGAAGTGTTGGCTCAGCACTTGCTGAGCCACAAAAGTTTGGTGGGAAACCTGTGCCTTAAGAAAGTCTGAAGTTCTCCATTAATGTAAGACAATGCTGTATTTCAGGAAGAGTGCAGACTTCACTTTCAAACTGTGAAATCTGTGTTTACATAAGGATCATACCCTTATTCTTCCAATTCTTAATTTCCATTTCTGTCTGCACATCATTCGAGCCTATTTTAATAATGTCATTGAGCACTGCATAACAAAGTCATCATCTTCATAATGTGTCAGTAATTCAAATAACTGCTCTATCAACATATATTTGGAAAAGCTATTTGGAGAATCAATATTCAGCAATCATTTTCTTCCAGTGAGGAATATGTGACTTTCCAATGTCCTATAATTCAATAAATAATTTGCCAACTAATTTTATAACATAAGTTTTTGTATCAGCTGCATCTTTTGCAGTTCATCTTGCACAAGCATACACACAGGTATACACAGACACAAATACATGTTGTGTGTGTGTGCACACACTTATTTAATCATTACATACATACACACGCGCACACCCATATATACATAAAAACAAATTTAACTTCTATATCTGTAGATGGTGCTATTTTTACTTTTGTTGAAAATATCCATATAAAATACTGTAAAATTTCAGGAAAAAGAAATCAAATCTGAGAAAACTAAACAATACATCCTAAGACAGAAACATAGGGAACGATACTGTTAAGTGAACATAAATCCTTACTGTGAAACCTATTTATATTGGACCAGCCAGGGCTTTTACTTGATCTTCATCTTTCCTAATATTTTGGTTGTTTTATTTCCTTAAGAGCTCCACACTTTGATCATTTATTATTTTATAGTTTCACTGTTCCTTAATTTTGGTTTTATTTTTTGTTAAAAAAAAAACTCAAAGCAAAATAATTTTCAAAATAACTTTCTGTGGACTGTCTCACCAATCTCCATAGGTATGCTGATTTAAAGTATGGCAAACCCTATCCCCCACATTTTGATGTCATCGTTCAAATTATCATAGCAAGCTTATTTTGTGTCTTTTTAAAAAATTCTATAAAGGCTAGCTAATTATTTTCCTTTTTCTATTTGGATTGGATCCAGATTAGTTATGCTTAGAAAAGAGTCATTAAAATAAGCAGACTTAAATTAGTTACCATAAACAGAAGTCTGAATTCAACCTTTGCCTTTGAAATCTTGCTCATTCCCACAGTCTTGCTGCCCTCCAAATCCACTCATACCTTTCTAATCTCATGTCTGTTCCCTGCACTCCACACATATTTTCCTCCTAAAAATCACCAATGCTAAATCTATAGGTCTTTAACCTGGTCTTCATTTTTTAAAAAATTTATCTCCTTCTTTAGATATTGTTGATCTTTTGCTCTTTATGTCCATGATTTCTGATTCCTCCATCCATTTGGCCTCTTTCACATCTCTAATTATTCTTTTCCATAAGGAGAAGTTCATCCTGTAAATTTCATCTTCCATTTGAAGGTTTTCAGAAATTTGTTCTTGCCTCTCCCTTCTTCTTTTACTTTACATTGGTCTTTGGTGAACTCATCAAATCCAGTGGTTTTCTTATTACCCATATATTGATGAGACCATTGCATTATCTTTCCCATGCATGCAATGTTTCTTACATATTCTTGCACATGTTTCCATGAAGCCCTTAATACAGATCACCAGTATCCATGATGTACTGGAATAAAACATAAGTACATAGAACAGCAAAAGGGTTAAACTGCCTGTTTAATACTGTTTTCAGTTTCTTCTTTTTCCCCTCTGTGCTTTGTCACATGTGGAACTGTAGATTGGCTATAGATTGAAACTTTTCTAGATAGGAAAACATCCTTATATAATCTGCAAAGTGCCATACATATTGATGAGAGAGGAGGAACACAAGAAGAGGAAGAGGAAAACAGCTACTGTTTATTCATAAAATATTCCCAAGACAGTTGATAAACTGTTTTTACAAACGCTTTTTGAGTTATTCCTTTCACACATACCATTACAATGCCAAAGAACAATATGGAGGTGGGAGAGAGACTTGAAAGGGTTGCAGGAATTCAAAGTTTTTGACAAACTGTGCATGTTCTGAAGAAAATTAAGGAAACAGAAATCGCAACAAGACAAGAGAACAACCGTCTTCCTAATACATCACTTCCACATTAGAATCAATACCAGATGATTTTTAACTGGGGAGATAAATGGTTCAGGGGAATTTTGGAAGTATTCCACTGTCTCCAGTAATGAGTACATTGGAACTGATACATTTCAAACAAGTTTGTTAGAAAGGAAAATATCAGTCTTTACACATCTTTGTTTCTTAACGACAAGGAACAAAAACCCAACTGGACATGATCTTGCATCAGGAGAAATATGTGTATCATGTAGATACAGCTGTGTACCTACATCTCAGGAGATTACCTCTCCCAAACCTCACTTTCTGAAGTGGCGGACATCCCCACAACATGGTCACTTTAATATTATTGGAAAGTGGGGGAATGAACAGAGAGGTGTCTAGATATATTCCTGCAGTTGGAAACACTGTCACAGGCATCTGAAGTGACCTTCTGAAATCGAGAAGTCACCTGCAGATTACACAGTCGCACCATATCCCTACTAGAAACTAGCTAGGCACATCCCTGCTCAATCCTCTGTTATCAGACATGGCCATGTCACAGGCTGCACCATGTAAAGGATAGACTTGGTGAGGGGACTGTAGTTATAGCATGGCTAGAACAGAATTCTGACTTCTGCAATGATGAAAAAAGCAAGTTGGGAACAAGACATAGGAGGAAATGTTACTGTGGTTATGATATGTCTGGTGAGAGCACTAGATATCTCTTGATATCAAACTTATTTGGCCTCTATGTGACCTTTCTCTGCCACCCTACTCCACGTGTTTGCAAGGACAAGCATGTAACAGGCACAGCCGTTAATGGTTGTACATTCCAAACCTCATTTAGGCAGGCAGCTTAATGCCTCTTCGATGCTTTAGGGACCACTCCTTCTTGCAAACCACCTTGCTCAGCACAACTTTACACAAAGACGCCCGGCCAAATGCCGAGCCATTCCTTTATGTCGGGCCATTTGCATACTGGCCATACTATTGTCATCCAGCGCTAAGCTCTTCATGTAAAACCTGACCTTTTCCAACGCCTTTGTCCAGCTCTAAATTTCCTTTGTTCTCACTGAGCATGGCATGGTCTGTAGGTAAAATCCACCCTATAAAAACCTCCTGATTCCGAGGGCCCCTCGGATCACTTGCTCGGACTGCTTGGATCACCCTGGGCTTCCATCCAGCCTTGCTGCTGCTCTGTCCAGCGAAGTTGTCCCCTCAGCGAACCTCGCTGAGCTTTCTTCCCTGCAATCTCCACTTCTCTCCAGGACTACGAGAAAAGATGTCGTATTACCCATTCCCCCAAAATTCTCCATTTCTGTTTCTCAGTTTGTTAGTGTATGTCGTGTCTTTCGTGTTGTTTGTTTCCAATAAAGATATTATTTGTTGCTTTAGAACTTGTCTTGCCGCTCTCTGACCTGATGCTGTAAGACATAGCGTAAAAGATCCCAGCTAAAGTTACCCTGCCTCTTGTTAGCTTAAGAGAGTGCTCAAGTCTAATTTCCCCCATCTTGTGTTTTTATTTGGTTATTTGGGCATCCCTCCTGGGACCCCCACAATACAGGGTAACAGAAAGAGGTAGAAAGAAGAAAAGCCATTGCACAAGCCTTTACAGATTGTCTCAGAAACTGTTTCTGACCTTTGCTTTGCATGTTTTTCTGTTAGTGTTTTCTCTGTTCAATTTTTTTTTCTGTCCAATTGTTTTCTCTGTCAATGGGAGCAATAAAACAAATAGTTCACTTTTTTGAAAAAAGAACAGTCTTGATTTATGTTGAAAGGTATTAATTACCTTGGACTATAATAGTGCTTTCTGTCACATCAAGCACATGGGTCATCAATCTGAAAAAGAAAAGAAAAAAAGGGGAGACTGAAACCAAGGGAGGAGACAGCTGGGAATTGCACCAAAATATTTTAGGCCAGCCTTTTATCACTGAGAATCTTTTTAAAGGATTTTTAGATCACCTTCAGAAAATCCACAACTGAGATCATCTGTGTGCTTAATAAGCTCAAAACAGATATATTACAATATTTTCTCCCATTGGTGAGATTACTTATGTGCAGATACAGTTGTCTTCTTATTGCCCTGACATACATGCTTCTTAAGCAATGGTTTCCTTTGCTTTTCTCTTTGACAACATAAGAATGATACTGTCACTTGACTTATGGAGGTTGAAGAAAATTAACACATGTTATTGGAGTATTCACATAAAACAAATTAGTATTCGGGTAAAGTTTTATGAGTTTTTCAAGTTGTTATTGATTACCAGAAGTCCATGAAACCATATTGCTTAATAATATTCAGGACTTTGTGAATCAGAAAAAAAAAATCAATTCAGTCTTTGGGTGCAAACATATTTGTTATTAAAATGTGGTATCATCCGAGAATGTCAAATGTGAAGAGCAGGCTATCAAAATAGGTACTGAAGGATGGGATATTTTCTTACATACCCATACATTAAAATAACTGCTGGAGTGGATCCACTACATGGACATATCACCAGTATGTTAAGGAAGGTATATGCATAACGGAGAGAGGGTCTATTCAGTGGTGGCAACCCAGTTCTGGAAGACTGTTCACCGAGAAATTTGTGTGACCTGCTTTATCCTTTTATAGCAAAAAAAAAAAAAAAGACTTTATTTTCCTGAGTTTTTTCCAGATATTTAGTCCTACTGAGAGAAATGTCCTTCTTTTATAGTTTTATGGATTTTATTTTATTATATTTTGATTTGTTTTATTATTTTTTAACGAGTGCCCTAGAAATCCCAGAAATGCCCTGAGAACAGTAAAAATACTGACAGTCCCCCTCTCCCCCAAAAAAGTCAATTATGGGAGGTGGCAACAATGGGAAAATATATATTTATGGTGGGAAAAAAATAACAGAAAGGGCAAAATGTATAAATAGATCTCTCTCTCTCTCTCTCAAATAACAACAATAATAATAATTCATCCTCTGTGGAAAAAAAATTGAGATATGTTTTTTGTAATTCAGTAATGGAAGTAGGAAAATATCTGCATTGTTATAATTTAGCATGCATAATAAACTATAACTATTAATTTTGTAATAGTAATATTTCTAAAGAATTTTTTAAAGGGCTTGAGTTTGTTAGTGAAAAAGAAGAGTTAAGGTAAGGTGCCATGTTCTATGGCTAAGAAGAACAAATTATTACTCTAGTGTTAGAGAGATGTTGTTTAATCTCTTCTGTTACATAAAACAATCTCCATCCACTAATCTAATTTGCCCTGCCATAGCACAATTTGATATATACATTTTAGTCTGTGCCAGGAATATACTAATGTGAGATGAAGGCCCTTTCCACACGAGGAGGAAAAAAATGGGCAAAAACACGCTAGGACGGACCTTACCTGCAACCAGGTAAGTCTGTCACCACATGGAGCAGCGCGTTTTCGCTGCTCCACACTCGTTGGCATCCTGCAGCGTCCTGCAGTGTCCAACATGGCAGCTGCCGGCTGGCGGAGGCTCTCCACCAACCGGAGAAGCTCGCCAGCTGGAAGCCCACCCCCTGGCAGGTCTGCAGGCATGCCCTTGCACACACCTGCAAATCTACACCGGGCACAGCGACGCGGCCGCACATGACTGCGTGCCCCGTGCCTTTTAAAAACCTCATGAAAAGTGGTTTTTAAAAAGCACGTGGCGCCGCCACTTCCGATTGCCCTAGCGCGGATTGGGGTGTGGAATTACACTAAAGTATGGTGTAGACAATCCATTTTATGGTGTAGACGACCTCCGTCAGAGGTCGCACTACACCGTTTTAATACCCCCGTGTGGAAAGGGCCGAAATCTAATGTGTTCATTCACACGTGTTGCATGGTTAACACACCATACTTCTTTCACATTTTTTTTTCAATCAATACTTTCCATCTAATTGGGTGAATAGGTTTTCTCTTTTGATGCTGGCTGGCCTTATAGTTACATGTTTGCTTGAACAATTTTAGCCAGTATCCAATTTTTTATTCGCTTAAATTTTGAGAAATTTCTAGTTTGGGAGGGAAACAGTTGTCCAATAAAAATCAGCAAATGTATGAAATGACGAGTTAATAATTTATTTATAACTAAATGTATCTAATTCCAATAAAACAAAAGGATACTAGCAGATGTGGTCTTGGGATTGCAATGTCAGCCTAACTAAAGTTGAAGCAGTATACAGTTCATATATCCAATGACCATACAATTTGCATTAGAAGAGATGCAAAAAATTTTCACCTTTGACCCCCTGAGTTTCTCCAGATCCTCCTGCATATTGTCTCATTCTTATTTCTTGTTGGACTCCCCACACTCTAAACAGTGTACATTCTAATAACATTTTTTTCCTTGAGCATATACATTTATTTCCACAATTTAACTAATTTTATATTTCTGCTAGAGAGATAGTTTGTCATATCAGCATGGAAGTCTGTATTAGGAAAACAGTCCATGGGGGGTTATCAGAAATAAACATTATGAGATACAGCACTCTAACGTATCTGATAGAATTCTGGACCATATTTCTTATAGGGATATAACAACCAATTTCAAATTGCCTGCTGTGAGATGTTAGTGTTACAAGCTTACAGTGTTCTGTGAACTTTTAGTCTCTCTTAAAAAGATTTGGTGATATAAAAGCTGTGTTACTTACATTGAGAACCACTTTCAAAGTAATATATAAATAAATAATGAACAAATAAATAACAATCATCTCATACATTTGCAAATGTTACAGACCTTTGCTTGCTGAATTGATTGTTTTAAGCGTTCAGTTTTGAGTTGCATTGTGTACTTTGATATATGAGTCTCAGAGAAAAGCATTGATTCATGTGAAGCTCTTTTGCTTCTTTGATCAGCTGGTGAAAGTAAGAAGCAAAAGTAAGAGAGTGGGGAGGGGAGGAAAACACCACTAATTGAGAAGGCTAGCCCATTACATTTCACTGCCTGTGACAAATGATAAGTGTGTGTTCTCTCCCCATTTCACATATAAAAGCTGACTGGCCTGGTCACTGAATGTTCCAGTAATATGGCTAATGGGATTGTAACATCCTTTAGGCCAATTTAAGGGGCCAAGGAAAGGCTTTGCTATGTCCTCCAAAAGAGAGGAAGAGTCTGGAAATTGTCACTGTTGTTCCTCAGTATCTTCTTCCTGGTATGGTCACTTCACTGAGCCTAATGGTAGCACTGGACTTTGTAATGGTACCATTCAGAACAGTGGGTGGTCAAGTTCTAACACAGATATTTGATGAAAGCATTGGCACATCAGTATATAGTGCTGGGAAGAAAAGGTTTAGTCTATTTGGCATTTATTTCATTGGTAAGACAACTGCTACTGACAATGACATCTACTGGCTTCCTTGAATTAACTGCCATCTCAGATGGGAGAAGACTGTTTTCTACAAGTGGTATAGACTTATCATATCTTAAGAGTCAAATGGCAAAGTAAGACATAAAATAGAGAAATAAAGAATAAGTGTTTTATTATTTCTTTGCTTGTTTATTTCCATCCCAGTTTTCAAACTACCTTACCATTAAATGCCCCTCACATCAAGTTTTTTAAAAAAATGATCCAGGTTGTTTTCCAGTTTTCCAGTCATGTTGAAGTTGAAGATCAAACTATATATGGAAACTATATATGAAAATAGGTCCAACAATCCCTTTCTTATTTACTCTAAAAGCAGTGGTTGGAGATGCAGATTGCTAGTGGGCTAGATGAACTGTGCAGGCAGAAGAGAAAAATAATCCCCTCTTTTTGGCTAGGAAAGGATGATTGGGGGTCTTGGTGCTGTGATCAGGGGTGGTGGTTCTGGGGTCATTAGAACAGGCCTGGATCTGCATATGGACTCAATGCTATATTTTGTTCACCACTAACATGAGTAAAAAAATAAAGAGAGGCCTAAATGTGCACTACAACAACAACAGAAATTATTTTTACTATCACTGTGCTTCTGGTCAGAAAAGTGGAGGACAGGTTCTAGAAACTGCTTCTTTCCTGGTCAAGCATGAGGACAGGTAGCTCTCCCTATTGTGCTGAAGTTATTTGCAGGTGGCAAGGAGTACAGCCTTCTAGTCATACAGTTAATGAGAGAAGTCATGATGTGCTTCTCTTCTCTCTAGTCCCAGAACAAATTAAAGTGAAAGTACCAGACAGTTAAAATACTTGTAATGATACCTAGAGAGCCATTGTGGTGTAGTGCTCTGAGTGTGAGCCTGGAAACAGTGTTTCCAGAGTATATGAGCCTGGAAAAAGTGTTTGATTCCCTGATCAGCCATGAAAGCACACTGGGTGACCTTGGGTACATCACACATTTTCAGTCCCAGAAAACCCCATGATAGCTTTGCCTTAGGGTGGCCATAAGTTGAAAATGATTGAACACAACAACATTGATGCATATGTTTAATTAGAAAAAGCATATGCACACCACATTTTGATTTAAGGGCAAACAGCAAGAGAAATTCTTTTTTACTAAAAAAAATTGCTGCTATTAATTGCTATGTCTGGACAATGTGTTTGGTGCCAAAATGTGTTGAAATGCTATCCAGAAAAAAATGTAGATATTTGATTGGCATATTATTTATTTTTTACATTTGTGCACACCCATACAAACACAAAAGTGAGAAAAAGACAATTAGGGAGGGGAAGAATAGAAAAAAAAAGACTAGGTAATAGTTAATCTTAATTAACTGTAGCATTGTAGATTTTTCCCCAGGAGGTGTGGCAATTTTTAAATTTCCTGCTGAGTTTATGTACGAACTTCACAGGAGTTGTTGCAAAATGTAAATTTAAACTGTATAATTTTCTTTTTCCATCTCAAAAAGAGACATGAACGAGAAGTGAGTAACTTAAACTTCAGTACGTAAATATCTGTATACCTTTCCACCTATTTTAATGCCATTCGGTAAAGCACAATGCAGTTCTTTTTTGTCTCTCATCAACTATACAACTGATCAATATGTATAAGTGTCCTTCGCATGCTTCTGCTGAGAAAATAGCCCCATTTTTATTCTTAGGGAAGCAATATTTCTATAACACACTATAATAGAATCTGTTTCCACTTGTTTTAAGCACTAATTTATGCCCCAGTCCTTCTGTATCAGGAAATAAATAGGTGTTAAGGTAAAAGGATGATTTGTCAATGAAAGAAAAATTATATATTATAAATAGAACCATTCCACCAATGTCAGAAAAAAGTTAATACTTTCAGCTTGTTTTCTTTCATCTAATCCATCATTGACTCAAAACCTTGGTTCAGAATTTCCACAGCCTCTCCAGATGGAGAGGGCAAAGAAATGTAGTCCTATGTGTTGTCTACATTTTGTAGACTTCACATCTCTAGGTGATCTCTCTCTGTGGCACATACAGATATTTGAACCCAGAAGAAATAGAATTATATTTTATAGGATGCAAAGGCCAAAGTGTGAGGCATGAATCTGCCAGCACTAGTTTATATGGGAACTGCCAACCAGAAAGAAGCGAAGATATTACAAGACGGTCCCTCCTCCAACCACTCATCCAGCAAAACATCCAGAATACCAATTGGTATAACATAATATTGTTAGCAGCAAGATTTGTGCATGTAAAATATTGGGTGGGGGGAACAGAGTTACCAATTGTTGGACTGATGGGAACGGTGGAAATGTACAATCTTACACATAGGATAAAAGTCAGAACACAAAATAAATTCTTGTCTGAATGGAAGTGGTTGATCTTTTTTTAAAAAAAAATGAATGAAGGTAATGTGATAGCAATAGGTTTTTAACTTAAAATTTATGTTACTGTAAGAGAAGTGTAAAAGTAGATTTAGAAGATGAACTCTGTTGTTTTAAAATGTTATTTTAATATAGATGACTCTTATCTCTTGATGATTGATCATTAGTATAAAGTAATCTAGAATAAGTTAATGACGAATTTGATAAATTAAGTGAGTAAATAACTAAATTGATAAGTGATTAGCAAAAATTAATAAAATGAGCTAAAGAAAAGATTCAATAATTATGTGTAAATGCTTAAACAATATGAATGGTTTGCAACAATGGCAGGAACCAATTAGTTGTGTTTTGTTTGCATTGTTTTAGATATGTGTAGGTTAGGATGTTTGTTGATGTTTGTATGGCTGCATTTTTGTTGTTGTTCTTTTCTATGTTTAGTTTGTGTTGTTTTTTTCTCTTTTTTTACTTAATAAGAAAAATAAAGGAAAAAAAAACACAACAACATCCAGAATATCATGGCCATTCATATTGAAATATACTTGGTTAGTCGTATCACACAGAGAGCAAGATGGATAACCACCTATCCATTTCTCAGTGTAGATCATTGACTGAGAAGACTGATGCTGTTTTCATCCCAACCTTCAATGTGAAGTCATTCTGAAATCAATTAATATCATTACTTTTATCTCCCCTCCGCCCCAAAAAAAATTTCAGTTGAGTTGCCATTATGTGTTTTAGCAGTGCCCTTCAAATGGAAAAGCATTGACTTAGAGTTAGGCCAAGGTCAATTATCCCCTAGAAGAAGATTCTTGAGTCCATAGTAGCAGCTCAACTAGAGAAGGCCCAAGAGTCGTTTTTTAAAAAAATAAAATCCATACCTGGTTTTTGGAGCAGAGGATGAACTAACACAAGAAGTCCTTCCATTGGCTGTTTTAATAAGTCAGGATGGGAAAGGATCAAGCACATATGTGGGTGATCTCACTGACCCAAGAATCCTGGTCACACTATCAGGATACAAAAGCTGTGTGAATCCATAACCACATGACAAGAAGCTGAAAAAGGTTACAATGCAGTTACAATGATATTTTCTTCGTCCAGCGACTTGAACCATTTCTTCATTACACTGTTACAGTGTTATTATTCCACTTTCAACATCCTGTGGAATTCTGGAGTTTGTAGTTTACTGAGGCCAAAGATGTCCCTCCCTAAACTGCAATTCCCAGGATTCCATAGAATGTTGAAAGTAGAATAACAGCACTATAACAGTATAGTGCGGAAATGGCCTTGTAGATAGAATATAGAAGGCTAATAAGTTGCTGCCCGTCTCGTTCACTGGACTCTGATGTAAAATATCAAATACAAGAAAAGCTGGTTGATTGATTCTTCATGGGTATAGAAAATAAATAAATAAATAAATAAATAAATAAATAAATAAATAAATAAATAAATGTATCCTCCCAACAACTGGCTCTCACCTAGGTTGGCTTGGATCCACCATGAGTCATTCACAACTCTCATTCCAGTTGTCAATCTCCATGTTTTTGTAAGAACTTTACTAGCAGAACTTCCAAAAACACAGAGAAACATCCTGAACTCTGTATTATATGGGTAGCAAGAGAATACTTATACAACCATATTGACAGCCTAGTTACTTCTCTATTCTACAACTGGCTCAAGGTCACAACTGAACACTGATATTAATCTTAGTAAATTTCATTCTTGCGATGAAGAAAACACAAATGATTTTCACTGCTGAGAGAAAGTTCTTGATAACTGCAGTTTTTAAGGATGATTCACAGTTCAGGTTTTATTCTGACAAAAAGTCCACCTTTATGTGGCTTTTGAAAAAATAGAAAGCATCATTTTGTTTGCAGAATCACAGGAGAGGTTTAATACTGTTTTCTCTATAAAATGTTCATGTTAATTTTTGACACACAACAAGCCTTGAACTGTAAAAATTCTCATCTGGCCAGAATTCTCCTGTTCAGGTTTCCTAATAATTGGCAAAGCTCTTTTACTTCTGGGATCCGAATAAAGTTATGAATATCATTCCCACCCCTAAAAGTGAACTGCATCAGCAGAAAAACAACCATGTTAGCAGGAAAAAAAAAATCTCCAGAATTCTATTTAGTTCTACAACTGTGCAGATGTTAAAAGTGCCAATAAAGTTCTGCCAGGTAGCAATCTGTTCATGACAAATATTATTTTTTCCCACACCATTTTGTGTGCAGCAATTTTTTTTAAAAAATACCTAGTCTAAGGTGTGTCCAGTGTGAAATATGGGGGCAGATACCCATTGATAGAAGTTAACTGAAACTGAAAGCATCCATTCAGGACAACTGCAAGAGGTAAAGCAGAATCCTGCTATTATTTTTTGCTGCAAGTCATTTTCAACCTATGGCAGCCCTAAGGCAAACCTAGCATGTGGTTCTCTTGGCAAGAGTTATTCAGAAAAGATTGCCTTTTTCTGAAGATAAGAGAGTGCTACATGTACAAGGTCATCTAAGAGGTTTCATTTCCAAGTGGGATTTTGAACCCTGCTCTCCTAGAATCCTAAATCCAATGCTCAAAGCATGCTGGCTCTCTAGAATACTTTTACTTCATTTTAATAACTCCTTCAGCATCATTTGTTGCATAATTCTGAATTGAAATGATAACTTGGATTGACTGAATTGAACTGGCAACAGCTAAAGGTCAACGCATATCTAAAGCTATTAATTGGCTGAGGAGTATGAATGGATTTATCTCTGACATACTCTTTACATAGTAAATTATGATTTTCCCCTAATCTTTCAGATTTTTACTGTGTGTTGGTGTTATTATAATCTGTATTAATCAGGTATGTTTTGACATATTGAAAGACATTTTTGTTTCATTTTGTTTTATGATTCTGATCTGTTTTGAAATGCTTTCATGATTTAGTCATAAACATTATGAAAATGTTCTGAAGAAAATCCAAAAGGATGATCTCTATGTAATATTTTCATATTCATTTATTTTCATACTATGAAAGTAGAATTCTATCTACTGATATATTGCAAGATAATTATTTCTGATCTCTATTTATCTGGCTGTCTATCTGGTGTTTGTCAGCTTGATATAAATTGTATTTGAAATACATGGAAAGGCAGTGCAGGGCTAAAATTAAGGTTGACATTGATTGTTTGGAACTGGTCTCTGAGATTAGCATCTGTACACAGGCTCTGGATTAGCAAGACCTGACACAAACTAACAAAGCTTTGCCTTCTAGCTTACTGGTCAACATAGTACATCAGGGATAGGCAATTTGGTTTCCAGATATTTCAAATTCAGAGTAGAGTTCAGAAGTATTAGATTACAAGTAACAGTGCTTCCAGTGACATATTACTTTGTGAGTACGATTGTGGAAGCAGTGTTATATTTGAAGGTTGCTGATAACATAATTACTTTTCATGGGTAACAATATTAATATAACTTTTTGCATTTTTAAGGGACAACCATGTCTTTGAGAGCATTTTGAGGGCACTTTGCCTATTTTTAAGTCTATTTTCTAATGTTTTACATATTTTTTTCTTTTAAAAGGCAGTAAAAATTAACACAGAATGTAACAAGTAACCCACTGAGTTTTTTAAAAAAAATGTAATTGTAAGAAGTAACATAATGTGGCTTAACCCAGAGGCCCTGTCGAAAACTGTCTGATGGAGCCCTTTTTGGCATTCCAATTGTTAGTCCCAAATTAGAGTACATCCAACGGATAAATGGGATTTTGGTAAATCAACACTTGTGTGAGTTCCTCTGTTGCAGTGGATCTACTGACAATAAGATTTAAACCCATAGCTTGTAGCTGCACTTCTATCTCCTTTTTTTTCCCCTTTTAATTGGGGTTTAAAGTATCAATGTGGGAGTATGATCAGGATCCCCACCCATGAGTAGGTGAAGCTTAAATTTTACTCCTTCAAAGGTTCCATTTTCCCGTATTGACCTCAAATACAGATGCAGGGGCTTAAAATGGGGTGGAATCTATTGGCACCTCCATATTTTTAGACTTCAAAGCGGAGGGAAAATGTAGGAAAAGAAATAGTTGTGCTACCAACTAGAAAACACTTAAGCAATTGTCTTTCTACTCCTTCTTCAGCATTGGTAATCTTTGAGAAGTTCAGAGGACTTATAATTAAGGTCTTCACATGACAAACCACAATGAAAAGGACATGAAACATCACTGAGCAACACTGAGGGGTTACATTTTAAAGAAGATCCTGCCAGGAATAGAAAAAAATGACATAGGATCTGGAATTGGTTAATGCTATTGGGGTGTTTTAAACAACTGTTTAAGAAACTGCAAACACACAAATACAAGCCATTAGCTCTCAGCCCTGTAGAGTAGTTAAAACTGGAGCCAATTCAAAGTAGAGGGCAAAGGAGGAGAAAGTATATTTCATTCAGCAAAATATGCACTTGCTGGGAAGTGTCAGTTGCCTTGCCACATTAAGCATATTTCTATTTTGTGTGGAAAGCACAGACCATATTAAAGTCATTACACACCCAAAGAATTTCATCCAGATATTTCATAAACAGCAGATCCTGGGAGAGATACACATAACAGTATGTGTGTAAGAAAAATTTTTTTCCCCTCCTCACTTTATCAAACATAACATGTAATAGAGTTTCTAGTATTTTACCTCTGGCTCAGAATTCTAAGTGCTCCTCTTTAAAGTCCATATTCCAGGACTTCATAGGATGTTGCCATGGCTTTTGAAATGGAATGTTGTGCTGTACCTTCAACTCATTTCTGACTTCTGGTGATGAGGTTTTCTTTGCAACATTTGTTCAGAAAAGCATAATTTAGTAAAATTTACTTTTTAAAAATCGTAACTATAAAAGCGATTCTTATTTTTAGGTGCTTAATGTGTAACTTCCTTGTCATTGCCTTCAGTCATTGCCAACTTATGGCAACCCTATCATCAGGTATTTGTGGAAAGATTTATTCAGAGGGAGTTTGCCTTTGCCTTCCTCTCAGGCAGAGAGAGTGAAATTTGTCCAAGTCACCTAGTGGGTGACTTGGCTAACTAGAGATTCAAAACCTGGGCCCCAGGGTCATAGTCCAGGGCTCAAATCACTATACCACACTTGCTCTGCCTTCTGGAGTCAAATACTAGCTCCATATTTGTGTCACATGAAAAGGCCAAGAAGTCACACAACATAGAACAGAAGGTGCTTATTTTAAGGACTATATGCATATCTTCCGCCTTTTCTGTCCATGTTAGAATCATGGAATTGGAAAGCGCTGTGAGGATTGTCTAGTTGAACCTTTGTCATTTAGAATACACAGATAAAGTACTTCTGAAAGAAGCCTATCAATGTCTACTTGAAGATCTCCAAATAAGGAGAGAGCACCACCTCTGAATAGGCCTATTCTACTGTTGAACAGCTCTTACAATTAAAAAAAAAAGTTATTCTTGATGTTTAGGTGGAATCTCTCTCTCTCTCTCTCTCTCTCTCTCTCTCTCTCTCTCTCTCTCTTAATTCAAATCCATTGTTTCATGTTCCAGTCTTTGGAACAGTAGAAAACAAGTTTCTTCTATCTTCTACATGACATCCCTTCAGATATTTAAAGACAATTATCATGACACCTCTAAGTCTTCTCTTTTCCAAGCTAAGACTGACTACTGTTAACTGTGGGTGTCCGTGCCAATGTACTTTCTGTGTTGTTCACTCCTCATCTATTTAATATTTGCTATGGAATGACAACTTATGAGACTAGTGTTTGTTCACATGGCCATGAACAACTTTTATTCTCTTGTATCAACATGGCAACAACTAGCCAAATCAAAGTTAATAAATCATGAACATATTTTAAAAGGAACAAACATTAATGATGTCTCTGCAGGAGAGTTTCTTTGTAGATTGCATCCTTTGATATTATAATAATGGAGCAAGCATTCTACGCCCCCAGCCCAAATTCATGTACTAATTAAAATATCATAACATCTATTGAATTTCCCACAGTGCCCTATCAAATGCCTAAAGGAACTGTTGTATGAGGAAGGCACTCTAGAATATTCTACTCCCTGCTCCAAGATTCACTCAGTCTACAGATCCAGGACTGTCTATGATCCAGATATAATTCCAAATCCAGCATTTTTATATTGACAGGTGACATAGATTGATAAACAACACACTGATTGAAAAACTATGCTGTCCTCCCTGTCATGATCACACAAGCATACTGCCTTTGATAGATATCATGAAGAGAAGGCATAACCACCCTTAAAAGACACTTAAGCTGATGATTTTGGAGGAATCACACAATGCTAAGATAAAACATAACAGAAAGCTAAGTAATAATATCAATGAAATAATTAATGTTATTTGATACAATTTTTTTTTGAGATTAAAAGCTAACAGTTCCATCCTCTTTTCTGAGATAAAATGCCTCATTGTACAACGTACATAAAATACCTTCCACTTAGTCTCCAGCTGGCTCTGTGGAGATACTACATAGACAGAAGCAAAATCACAAGAAAAAAGTCAGTTTCCAGCAGGATGAAGCTTCTGACAGCTGGCTAAGCAACTGCTGAACAGTTTGTTGAAAGCCTGATGACTCTGGGAAGAGGATAGTAGTGAGAGCCATCTATGTCTATCATGTAGAACAATGGTGGTAAAGGCAGGATTTGGGGAATGTCAAAGGTGGCATTGGCAGCAATGGTTATGGACTATCTACCCTTTGTTTTACAGAAACATACACTTTCCCATCTAATGCCAGTGTAACTGGATTATAGTAAACCAGAATTAGTGACTGACAGAGCTTGAAATTTTATCCAAAGAAGTATTTAATTCACATTCCCAGGAACAACTAGCAATACAGTACAAATCTTATTTATTGAGGGATAATGTAATTCCTTTTTGTGCTATAACTGTAACTTTTAGTTGTGTTAATAGTTATATAGGTGGTATGGAGGCATGGTCCTTCTAAATGTTGGACAAACAGCCCATAGTTCATTAATCACTACCTCATTCACTACCTGGCTGCTCCCAGGCAGCATAGCTCCCTTCCATAGGAACTCAGGTGACCCCCTCTCTGCTCTCCTTCTGCTACCAAATACAGACATGTTTATTTAAATAGGCTTTTGGTAATTTGATTTTCCAGAAGAATCTTTTAATGAGTATGTCTATGTGTGCAGTATTTTTATTTTTATTGTTATATTTTATGTTTTCATAATATTTTAAATTGTGATGTTTTCAATGGGAGAGGTTATTTAAATGCTTCTTGTTTTAATCTATGGTCATTTCCCCACTGAGCATTTAAAATGGTGCACAGCGATTTCCGACAGAGGTCTTGTGCACCATACAGTGGACTGGAGTGGACTACTTTTTGTAGTTCCACACCTCAGTCCAGTTCTGTGCGACCAGAACTGGTTGTGTAGCGTGCTTTTTAAAAACCTCTTTTTTGAGTTTTTTAAAAAGCATGGAGCGGGCAACCCCATCCCGCTCCATTGCCGCGCTCCGGAGCAGATTTGCAGGCGTGCACAAGTGTGTGCCTGCAGATCTTCTGGGGGTGGGCTTTTGGCTAGTGAGCTTCTCCAGTTGGTGGAGAGCCTCCACCAACTGGAAGCCGCCATTTTGGATGTCAGACAATTGCGGAGCGCCAAACTCGTGCTGCTGCTCTTCGCGACGGACTCACCCGGATGCAGGAAAAATCTGGTGAGTCCCATTTCTGCCCATTTCTGTCTGATAAACACCCCACATGCAGAAAGGGCCTATGTTTTAAGTCATCTTGTGTGATAGAAATTAAATACATGCATGTATACATGTAACTCTTAAAGTAACAATGGGGTGGAAAGAAAGTAAGTATGTATTTACCAAAGACCAGTGATTGGTAAGACTCTGATTTTTAGTAACTAAAAGGTAACTACTTTAGTTACTTTTGAGAAATGGAAAACTAACCATTACTTGTTTTAAATTGTAGCTATAACAATGACTACTACTTTTAGAAACTGACTACTACTAGTTTTAGGGACTGAGCATATAACTAGTTACTTTTAAAAACAATTGTATGAACACTGGTGGTAGAGTTTATCAGGATCAAATGTCCCCTCAATATGGTAGGATATTCAATGGACAGTGACATAATCTCTTCTACTATTACCTCAAAATATAGGTGACACAAGGGCTACCCTGTGATGCCAGTATCTCTGTGCAAAAGTGAGGAATGAATTAGTTCAAAGAGGAAGCTTGTGAGAGAGGGATAACTTAATGAGACCTTTTCTACCAGTGTTTACTGGCTCACGTAGGAAAAGAACCAGCCAAAGATTCAAAAGTAAACTAAAAAATGTGTTTTTATTGGGTGAAATTCACTCATGCATGCACACAAAATACAAACAGTCAAATATTCACATAAGAGTTAACTGAAGGAGAAAGGAAGGAAAACATTATGTTTAGAGAGGCTGAGGGGGTTTGAGTCCAGAAGGGTAGCGAAAAAGTTGAAATGTAACTTAGACTTCTATCAAAGGGCAGGCTGGATCAGGATTCAGAGCCAGATAGTGGGGTCCAGCATTTCATCTGACTTCTCAAAACCAAGGGTTTATATACTCTCTTTTTCTCCCTGAAGGGGTGTGAATTGATTGCTCTCCCAGACTAGTGGACAATAGGAGTTGCAACACAGACAATGGGGTCTAGATGGTGCTTATGGTTTCAATGTCTTGGCTGAGTGAGGGTTTCTTGACCAAGCTGAGGTAGGAAATGCACAACACAGGGGTCCTGGCCTCTGCACCTAGTCACTTTATTGTTTTCTGAGGTTGGCAGTTGATAGGATTAGCTCAGAGCCATTAAATCAGGCTTTCTTGGCTAATTTCAGCAAACTTTTGACCTGGCCACATTGAGGTTACCTTTTGGCCTGTTTTTCACCAAGAGTTCCTTCTTCCACATGGCTTCCAGTCAGTGTATATAATTTATATTTTATGCCAACACATCTACCAATTAATACATTTTGTGAATTAGAACATATCAAAATGTGGGGATGTACAGCCTGGTAACAGCATTTGGTGGATGGAGAGGGATTTAAAGTCAGATTTTCACACATAATTAGAAACAGACTGATTGTCCCTTTATGTAAGGTTTGATAAACATCAAGACATTACAGGCAGAATCAATCACTATGTCTTTTTTAGGTGGAGGCGCTAAGTCAGATTCTGAAGTTTACTTACATACTGTGGAAAAAAGTGCTTGGTCCTGTCCATCAGTTCTGAATCTCCTACTGTTCCGTTTCAGTTTTGGCTTGGCTTAGGGGAGGATGTGTAAATGAGCAACTTCTGTGCTGGATTGCAACCAGTGACAATTACAAATTTAATCCTAGCCAACAGACAGATTTTAAATATGAGGGTCATAACAGACTTTTAGTTAGCTCATTTAATGAATGATTTGGCATATCCATCTACAAGAGAATGAAATCTACAGGTTGAATGTTTGAGTGTTTATAACAATTTATTTTTGTCTTTGCAAATAACATCCTTAACATTTGTTTTTAAAGTTTACAGAAAGCAATCATTAGTCACATGATGATTCAAATGCTGGGGGTGGAGTGGGTATGGAGTGTTAATAACTGTGACTGAGCAATGAAGCTTTCAAGGGTGCTCTTCTATAGCACATTAGCATTCCAACAAGCCACTTAGCGTTCTATTCTCCATCAAGAAAGCCATTAAACAATGAAAAGAAACATAAGCAAGAGGAAGGATGTGTTCCAATCATTCCTGAACAATTCCCTTTGTAAGGATATTGATTCTGTGGCCCTTGTGCATTTGCCTTTCTAACTCTTTTTATCCTCCACTGTGAGACAATGAACAATGTTAAGCATTGTCAACTGGAGATATTTGCAAGGAATTCTATCATAGAATTATATTACCAACCACCAGGCTTTCTGAGTAAAAACAAAAATCAAAATTAAAAAAGTGCATGTGTTGGAAGAAGATTAAATCAAGACCGACCTGTGTCTGCTGTGTCAGTATGTTCTAGAGTTAAATACACTGGAAGTCCAAGGTGATGCTGACTGAAATGTATTATGCAAACAATGGCAAACATCATACACTGTTCATATTTGCTCCATTCCAATTTGCTTGCCAAATTGGTGGGAGGATTGCTGTATACTTGTGCCTTTCACAATAGACTGATACACAAACTGATGGTGTAGTGGTTAAATGTCAGTACTGCCCACAAGGTTGTGAGTTTGATCCTGCTGGGCTCCAGGTTGATTCAGCCTTCCATCCTTCAGCAGGTTGGTAAAATGAGTACTCAGCTTGTTGGGGGCAATTAGCTAACACATTGTAAACCACTTAGAGAGCACTTAGTTAATAAGACATATAGAAATACACATGCTATGCTATGTTAAACTTTAAAGGCTTTTCTGCCCTACACTGTTATAGTGCTATTATTCCACTTTCAACATCCTATAGAATTCTGGGCTTTGCAGTTTAGGGAAGGGCATTTTGAATTCTCAGCCAGAGAGCTCTTTAGCCTCAGTAAACTACGAACTCCAGAATTCCACAGGAGGTTGAAAGTGGAATAACAGCACTATAGCAATGTAGTACAGAAAGAATCTAAGAAAGAAATGTATTTACTGACATAGAAAGTGATGGAGAAAACACCAACTGTCTAATTTCTGCATTATTTTTATTTATTTTTTTTAAAAAATGCCTATTATTTCAGAAGAAAGAAACTTCCAGAAGCATGGACTCCTGTGCAGCCCTACCACATGACAAGCCAAAGTGGTTTGCTTCAAGGGACATCATGAGGGAATGTGAAAATTCTGAGCAGTTGTGATCCGGATAATGCAGCATGACTTTCTAAAGTGTTGGACTCTGAATAGTGAAATATCCTGAACAGGTAGTAATCCTATGGTTTTGCTTATTATTATAATATTATATTATCGCTCCCAAGTTATGGAATGGCCTGCCGGAGGAGACTCGGCATATTACCAGTCTTGACTGCTTTAAAAAAGCAGTCAAGACTGTTCTCTTCTGACCGGCCTTCCCAGACTAGTACTCCACCTCCTCCCACCAACTGTCCTCCTGTTCTTTAATGTAGTTAATGTGTTTTAGGGGGTTGGTTTTAGATGGGTTGGTGGGTGGGGAAGATTGGTTATGTTTTAATGCTTTTAATGTATTTAATGTATTGTTGTAGTACTGCCTCGATCCATGGGGAGAGGGGGGATATAAATAATAATAATAACATTATTATTATTAATTTTGCATATTTGTGTTTCCTTTGGGGAGCAGAAAGAGATGTCCTAAAGTGAGGAGTTCGTTCATTCATTCATTCATTCATTCATTCATTCATGTGTTTATTTTATATGCCAATTCTCTCCCTGTATGGGACAGAAGATGGCTTACATGAATTCAAACAGAATGCAGGAAAAAGGGGGAAAGGGGAGGGGGAAAGGCATTATTAGTTATAAAATTGAATATTTTTTAAAGAAAGAATAACTGATGATATTAAAATCAAGCACTGAATTAAAACAGTAGAATATTATAAAAAGGTCTCTGCCTGCCAGTAGAAGGAGAGCATAAAGGAGGCCAACCTAGCCTCATGTAGAATTCAGTTCCACAGCATAGGAAGGGGGTGGGATTTCCAAGTGAATTAAGGGAAAGGCTTCTGTACCTTTAATGGTTGTGTAAAAGAGAGAATTTCAGCAGGTGAAGCTTGTGTGACAGGCAAGCTGATGCTATGGCCATCTTTCATGCTCTTCCAATAACTATGAGGGCTAGAAGAACATTTAAAACATGAACGCTGCAAATTAGTTTTAATAGACAGAATGGTTATTGTTACAACTGTGGAATTCTGTGGTTTGTAATTTACTGAGGCCAACGAGCTCTCTGGCTGAGAATTCTAAATACCCCTCCCTAAACTGCAAACCCTAGGATTCCATAGGATATTGAAAGTGGAATAAGAGCACTATAACAGTGTAGTGCAGAAATGACCATGGAGTGGTTGAAAATTGGGTGACCCATCTTCAACAAGTGGAAATACCTTTCACTATCACAAAAGCATTGTATGCAACCCATCAGAAGGGCACTGCCTTGCACACCTTTTTCTTTCAACTCTGGAAAGTAGCCTTTCTAGCATGCTGAATGATTTGTGTTTTTGATTGGATTCTTTCACAAAACTGGAAACAGTTTTGAGCAGGCCAGGAAGATATAAGCAAATGAAAGGAAATAATAACAAACTATTAAGAGGGAAAAATCTAGTTTGTTTTTACCTTGTGAACCACATGTCTACCTTTAAAAAAAAAGATAAGAAACTTCCAGTTTGGACATTAAAAAAAACCCTCCTCCTAACTATTAGCTGCCTTCTTTTTTGAAACAATGCTAACCGTAATATCTTATGTAGAAGACAGAGGTGTTTTAAAATGGAATGTATATTCAGATCAATATGGTTGTTTCATCCTATGAACATAAGCAGGGAATTGAGATGTCACTTTAAGATGCACTTGAGGAGAAAAAAAACCTAGTCTTTTATGAAGCAACTGTAAAATTTGCATGAAGATACATTTTGCACAGACACCCTGCAAATGTAACCTTGCAAAATTAGAAATGCTATTTTTAAGTAACACTACAGTTGGGTTTCATCCTTTGCAACAGGTGAAATGAAGCCTTCAGCAACCAATTGCTATTACCCTTCATTATGAATCAGTTTAATTACTGCTGATTCATGGGTGACAGTGGTTTCAATTAGTTCCTACTGAGTGGTTAGGAAAGTAAGAAAAGCTATTTGGATTGGAAAGAAGCCATGGAGATGAAACCACCAAACTAAAAAGGGAGATGAGAAAACTTCATATGGCATTTGAGTCACTACTAAATCCAAAGCTTAAGCACAGATTGGATTATTACTCAGTCTTTATCCTTGTGATGGGGATGAAATTCTTATTCATATCAGTTATGAATAGGAAAAGAAAAGAGTTTATTAACCAATAAAGCTCATTGGCTGCTGTGTTTAAATTATTGCATTCCTGGAGCATATGACATATATAACCTAGTACTGCTATTTTTCATATTGTATGTCAAGTTCAATATTAAGTTTCAATTTATATGCAACAGATTAGAAAGCTGATTAGATACCAATCATTATAATATGAAAACAATCCTGCTTTAACATGGATATTATGTAGATATAATATGTTTAAACCTAGTTGAAAAGGATTCTATGGAATTGAGGATTATAAATTAATGTTCATGCTGTATGTGCACCCATGTGGAAGTTCTGCATGTATTATGTTACTTTTACATCTGCAGGGAAGCACTACTTTGCACTAGTACCACTGAGTATGGAAGAGTTCTGAAGCAACATGTACCCAAGCACAGATGAAAAAAAAAGGGCATTTAGACATACATCCAAATAGGAATGTAGGCCTGATGGAGGAAGGGAGACTATTCACAGAGCTACATTGTTGCTTTTCATGACCCATGTTATACCACAATTGTTCTTCTTGCCCCAAGACTAGGGATGTAATTGTTTACTATGTTCATTTTTGAAGTTAACAACATTAAAAATAAAATTTATTTAATTCACATTTAAAAAACATTTACATACAAACACCATCACGATACATCACCACATTAACATTAATTCTGCCTGGTTATAGAACTTGTGTAAGATAGTTTACATTGAAACAGTTATACCTTGAGCGTACTTAAAATTTAGTATCCTTACACTATTTTACACACAATTATGGAATAATAACACAATTATTCGATATCTATAACCAATTCCCCCATTTCTAGACACCAATTACGACAAAAAAATCACATTTAACTTTGTCCCACCAACACCCACCCAGACCCAGTCAACACAGAAGACTAGTGCACAATAAAACACAATTACATTTAACCACATTCAAAACACCTTACCTACATTACAACATTACTTAATTTCCTAATTACTAATAGATTTTCATACTATCTCAATCGGTTTACCATGGTGTAACTACGTACATTCTCCATTCATTACTCCTCTCAAACTGTAACTTCCTTTCTTTTCCAGTTAGGTATATTTTCTTATATATCTATGTCATCCTGCTAATCTATAAGAACCACTGCTACACTTGCTTTTTATCACATTTAGTCTTTTTAATCTAATCCTATTTTTGGTTTAATACTCTTTTTGTACCAGTTCTTGGTTTCGGCCCAGATCCTATTCCTAGCATATTCAATCATACAGTCCGATCAATGCAAAATCACCCCAATATTTTTCCCATAAGGGGTTCAAAATATCCCATTCCTCTTTAAATTTCTCTTTACTCTTATTTTCTAGTCCTACCGTGAGCTTATCCATTTCAACCAAATCATATAATTTATTAATCCATTCTTCTATCGTTGGTATGGCTGCTTCTTTCCACTTCTTCACAAACACAGTTCTTGCAGCGTAAACCATATAACATAAGACTCTCCAGTATTTTTTTCTCACCCTCTCCTCAATTTCATCAAACATATTTAGTAAAAATATTTCCGCGGAAATTGGAAACCTGATTTTGAAACAGTCTACAATCTGTTCATGAATTTGCTTCCAATATTTCTGTGCTTCTTTACATTGCCACCAGCAGTGGAAAAAAGAGCTCATCTTTTGACATTTCCAACATTTAGCCAATGTCTTGTTTTTCCTCATTTTTGCAATTTTGACAGGTGTTAGATACCATCTGTAATAGATTTTTAGAAAATTTTCTTTCAAATTGCTGCTTTTTGTAAATTTCAGATTTAGCTTCCAAGCTTTCTCCCATTGTTGTAGAGGTAGAGGTTTACCTAGATCTTGTGCCTAACATAACATATTATCTTTATTTCTTTTTCCATTTCTAGGTTTAATATTGCTTTATAAACCTTACTTAAAAGACCTTTCTCGCTTACTTTCAACACCTTATCTAAATCCGTATCTTCTAGGGAGATTCCTCTCGTTTTATTATCTATCCTAAATTTTTCCCTAATTTGCCAGTATAAAAACCAATGAGAATTGTATCCTTCCTGAACCAGTTCTTCTCTACCCTTTAGTTTGATGATATTCCCTTCCTTTTTCAATATGTCCCCGTATGTCAGCCATTCTTTCATCTTTATCCTTTCCAATCTATTAAAGGCTTCATGTGGTGAAACTCAATATGGTAAATTTATGTACGTTTTCTTCCTAATTCTTAACCAAACCCGGAGGACTGCCTTCCTTATGAAATGATCCATGAAATCCTTATTTACTTTATGTTTGTCATACCAAAGGTATACATGCCAACCGAAATGTATGTTAAACCCTCCCAGACTCAATAATCTTTCGTTATCTAGTTTTATCCAATCTCTAACCCAGCATATTACCGATGCTTCATAATAAGTTTTTAAATCTGGTAGGCTTAATCCCCCTTTCTCTTTCATATCTTTTAAATACTTTGTTTTTATCCGTGGCTCTCTCCCATTCCATATAAACCTACTCAACTCCTGGTGCCAGTTTTTAAAGGGTTTCTCATTAATTAGTATGGGGAGGTTCTGGAACAAAAAAAGCATTTTTGGGAAGAATTTTCATTTTAATTGCAGAGATTTTTCCTATTATGGATAATTGCAAGTGTTTCCATCTTTCTAACTCTTTTTTTATCTCTCCTCATATCTTTTTATAGTTATTATCATATAACTCTGAGTTATTTTTTGATATTGTTATCCCTAAATATCTTATTTTCTTCATTATTTCCAGACCTGATAATCTAGCTAATTCATTTTCTTGCTCATTTGTCATATTTTTAGTCAACCACAAAGATTTATCTGTATTAATCTTAAAACCCGCAACCTCCCCATACTGGAGTAATGTCTCTGTAACTATTTCAATACTATTTAGGGGCTCCTCCATTATTATAACTAAATCGTCCGCAAATGCCTGTATTTTATGTTCATAAGCTTTTGTTCTGACTCCTCTTATATTATTATCGTTTCTTATTTTGTTATTCAAAATCTCTAGACATACTATAAACAATAGGGGAGAAAGCGGGCAGCCCTGAAGGGTTCCCTTATTTACTCCAAACTGTCTTGTAATCTCTCCGTTTATAATCAGGTACGCTCTTTGTTCACAATTTATGCTTTTATCCACTCTCTATATCTTTTTCCTATTCCTATCCTTTCCAGAGTTTCTAACATAAAGGTCCAATCCACATTATCAAATGCCTTTTCAGCGTCTAAAATTAATAACCCTATTTTTTTTTAATGTTCCTTTGATAGTATTCTATCGTATCTATCATGATTCTTATATCATTTTTTAACTGTCTCCCTGGAAGAAAACCATTCTGACCTACGTGAACCCATGTTACTAGTATTCTTTTAAGACTTTCTGCTAATATCTTTGCATAAATTTTATAGTCAATATTCAGCAGGGAGATTGGTCTAAAACTCTTTTTATCTAACGGATCTTTCCCCTCCTTAAGGATTAGAGAGATATTGGATTCTTTCCATGTATTAGGGAATGTTCTCGGATATATTGAACTCAATAATCTCACCATTATCGGACTTAATTCTTCATTGAAGGTCCTGTAATACAGGGCCGTAAAGCCATCTGGGCCGGGGGCTTTCTCTATTTTCAATTCCCTAATCATATCTCTTATTTCTTGCAATGTAATTGGTTTATCTAACTCTTCCTTCTGATTTTCAGAAATCTTTTTTACCTCTGAACCCTCTAAATAATTTTTAATTTTATCTGTCTTATCTTGTGAGGTTATCCCCTTTTCAAACAGCTCCTCGAAATATTTAACAAATATATTTTTAATCTTTGATTGTTGATACAGGACTCCTTGTTCTTCTTAGATTGCTGTAATGAGTCTTTCTTCCCTTTCTTTTCTTAATTTATAAGAGAGCCATTTTCCTATCTTATTCGCGTGTTCAAAATGTTTTTGTTTTGCATATCTCAATTTATTTTCGATTTCCTCTGTCATTAAAAGTAACAATTGTTTCCTTAACATCTGTACTTCTTTTAGAATTTCAGAATTTTGCGGGGCTTTTTTTTTTATTTGATTTCTCTATCCCTTAACAATTTAATTATTTTTGATTCTTTTAATTTTCTGTTTCTTCATAACCAGGCTTGTTGACTAATAAAAAATCCTCTCATGACTGCTTTACTCGCCTCCCATACTATCTGATCTGTCTGACCTTTATCTAAATTGCTGTCAAAAAAAAAAAATCAACTCCTTCCTAGCTTTCTTCACAATTGATTCATTTCTTAATAGATTATTATTTAATTTCCATTTCTTTTTTTCTTTTCCCTGATATAGTCTTAGAAGTAAGAGACTATGATCAGAAAACGTTCTAGGGAAAACCTCTACCTTCCGGACGTTTTTTGTAACCTCTGTTGATAGAAGAAACATATCAATCCTAGACCAGGATTTATATTGTTAGGAGAAATATGTATATTCCTCCCTGTCTGCTTAGATATGTCTCCATATGTCTACTAACTGCAGTTGTTCCATCATCTCAAAAAATGTTCTGGGAAGTTTTCCCTGGTTTTTCCCGATTCTTCTCTTTTTTGTTTCTATACCTTGTTCTATCAAGCAATGGATTTAATACCCTGTTCCAATCCCCCATTAGGATCATCTTATGGTCTTTTATCTCTAAATCTAATATTCTATCTAACAATTTTGAATAGAATTTACCTTTATTTTCCAGGGGGCCATACACTGATATCACCATAAATTTTGTATCTCTTACTTTTACCTCTATTCCGATCACTTGTCCTCTTTCATCTCCTAATATTTGTTTTGCTTCCCATTTATTACTAACATAAATGGCTACCTCTTTCTTTTTCTTCCCTATTACCAATGCAAATAATTGTCCCAATCTGGGGTTTCTAATATACCTTAAATCCTCCTCTTTTATATGCATCTCCTGTAGGGCAATTATGTCCAGATCTAACTTTTCTAGCTGGTGAAATATACATTTCCTTTTATACGGTGAATTGATACCTCGAACATTCCAAGATGCTAATTTCAATCTCATGATATAACCTACCTTTTAATTTTACCTTTGGGAATATTAATCCTCAGTCTCTTCTATATCGTCAGTCTCAGCTTCTAACTCTGGATCAATCGAGTTGGGTTCCTCTCCCTCTTCGTCTACTTCCTCTTCTTTTGAAAGCCTCTCTTCTTGTTCCCTTCCCTCATCCTCGTACTTTTTTTGGCCAGTACTTCTTTCTTTCTCTCTTCGCTTCTCCTGATTTTTCTCTATTTCCTGATCCTGCTCAGTACTCTCCTTCTCGATCTTCTTTTCCTGATCCTTTGTATTATCTTCTATTTTCGTTAGGTCTTCCTTGTATTTCTTTCAAAATTCTCTCGCTTTTGTCACAATGTTTAAAGTCACTCTTTTCTGCCTCCACATGAAGGAGATACCATCTGATTTCTCCCAGGCATATCTTATTCCTAATTTTCTTAGGGCTTGTGTAATGAAATTATATTCTTTTCTTCTCCTCAAGGCCGATGGATGCACATCTTTAAAATTTTTTAATTCTTCTCCTTCTACCACCAATCTTTTGGAATAACTGTGATGTAGAATCAAGTCCTTCACCCTTTCCCTTAAGAAGTAAACCATGATGTCTCATGGTATAGTCCTTTTTTTAGCTGCCTTTGAATTTACTCGAAAGACTCTATCAATTTCTAGGTCCAGTTGTTCTGGAGACCAGTCTATGAAGTGAGCCAAGGCATGCATTAACTTTTCATACAGGTCCTCCTGTAAATGCTCTCGTAAACCTCTTATTTTGATTGATTTACTTCTATTTTTAATTTCTAATAGCAATGTAGATCTTTCTAAACCGTCAATTCTCTCCTCGGTCTTACTTGTCTGCAATTCAGTCTTCAAAGTTTTCTCCTCCAATTCTTTAACCTTCGCTGATTTCAGTTCTTTTATAATATTATCGAGCTTACTATTGAATCTTTCTAATTCCTTCTTAAGTTCTATTTTCATCTCCGCTCTTACTTGCTTCATTTCAGCTCGTTTCCCGCATCTCGCTCTTGAACGTCATTGTCAGTTTCCTTATTTCTTCCATAATGTCAGAACCACCACTTTGTTCCATTTTTGAGTTTTCTGTCAAAATTGGCTTTGGTTCATTACCCGGTAATTTCGTCTCTATAGAGGCTCTCCTTTGTAATACAGTTTGTGTCTGTGTTTGGCCTCCCATGGCCGCTTTTCTCTTCCCTGCTGCCATCATCTTCTTTTCTTTTCTTTTCTTTTCTATTCTGTTGTTCTTCTCCTTGTCTTATCTTATTCTTATTCTTTATCCTTCTTATTACTATTTTATATTTTCCCCCTATTCTTTTACTTCTCTTCTTATATCTGTTGTTTTAGCTCTTATTATCCTTGCTTCTTAAATCTGTAAACCTATGCAATTGGTTAGTCAGTTAGTCTTGCAGAATTAATTCTCTAAATAAAAAGATATTAATAACAGAAATGTTCAACCATTAAGTAAATTCCTCTATTGAAATTTATTTCTGTAAAGGGAAGGTGTTTAACTTTCTCTTTACTGTGATGTCAATTTCACCAAATAGTGGATATTATTTAACTACGTTAACCCCAGTGATGTTGACTTTTGTTTAATTTAATTTCCCCCCTTTGTTTCTTAACCTCTCCTCCCTTCGAATGTTTAACTTTCACCTTTGAATTCCCTTTCTACCTCTCTCTGACTCTTCCCCTCTCCTCCCTTCCCTTCCCTTTCTCAATAGCTATTTATTTATAGATCAAGTTCCCACATTTTAGAAGTGGGGGGAGGGGTAGAGGAGTAGAAACACTAGAAGGAAGAGTTACTCTCCAAACAGAGTTATACAATCAGGTTTCCAATTTTTTCTCTCTCTCTCTTTTTTATAATGTTTCTCTGGTGGTTACGCATTCATTAATTGTCACAGTGAAATAATATCCCCAAACTTTACCCCCCTGCCCTCAAGACATGAAGTTTATCTGACAGCTTACAAGGAAAATTCCACAATTAACTTTAGCACAACTTAAGCTTATGACATATCAGAGCTCCCTCCACCCCCTCTTCAGTATTCACTTCTCTTCTGATCTCCCGAACATGTCCTTCTTGAACTCTACCCTCCTGAGCTTCGTCCAGCTTCAGTCTCCGTGCACTCACCCCTTACTGGACCACGCTGATCTTTTCCCCCCCACCGTCTATGTCGTATCTGTTGTTTTCCTCTCTAATGCCGCTGATGTCTCTCTCCCTGTTGTCCCGGCCGTCTGTTTCATCTATTTATCTGTCAGTTCCATTTCCTCCATCTTTGTCTTCCTCTCTTTTCTTTAGTTTTCTTTTATTTAGTTTTCTAAATCAAGCTTCTCTACGAGGTGGCAGGTTTCTGTCTCGAAATTTTCCAACTTCTTTCCCCTCTCCGCCAGCTCTTCAAACATTGAAGTGCCCGGATATCAAATTTCACCCTCACAGCAGCGCCGGCATTAACTTTCTTCACGTCAGCACACCCGCTCTCCCACTGCTTAGTGTATGACTTTCTTTCTTACCCACTAGATCCCTTTATTTGTCTTTTAGTTCTTTTGATTTATTAGTCTTAATTCTTTAGATATCAGAAATCCTGAGCCTTGCTGTTTGTAGTTAATTGCAGAGTTGAGAGGCTTTTTTTTTTTTTTCATGAGTTCCTAGCTGCGAGGCTCCCGGTAGTCTTTACCAAGAGCAGTCAATATCACCTAATTTTTCACTCCTTGTGGATTAGATTCTTCCAGCACCCACTTTTTCTTGATAAAGGGACGTCGGATGCACTTACCCAACTGGTAAAGATACACTTTATGATGTATTCAGCATTTAATATTCATGATCAGTGGAGCTGTGGTTGAAGCCTCTTGTGGCTGCCCAGAGAGGTAATGGCGACTCTACGTCCCGTCGTCTCTTGCCTTCTGCAGTGGAGCTCTGTCTCTTCTCTCCCCACTTACTTCCCGCTGCCTATGGGACCCCTTCGAATCGCCTCCGAGCTCCCCCTTATCCGGGGGACTCAATTTCCTTATTTTGGGTAAAAAAAAAATTAGGAATTCTGACCTCCCCGGGATATCAGGATGCCTCGACTCCGCGGATCCTGACTGGACACCACACTCACACCACCGGAAGTTCGAAGTTAACAACACTTAATTTCAGTTCTTTTCTTCCTGCTGCCAGAAAGTCTTCAAAAATCACATAATTTTCAAAGCATTTTCACAATTTAAGATTTAATTCACATATGGTTGTTTTGCTCAGGGAACAACATTTTCTGCATAGAAAAATAATATTTTCATACAGAAATATTAATTCCTGTACATAAATATTTTCTGCACAGAAAATAGTTTTATATGAAAATCAACCAAATGGAAATTTTGTGCAATAAATCTCCAATTGCAACATTTTCTGCATAGAAAACAGTATTTTATGTGCAGGAATTAATATTACTTCATTGAAATATTTGTTAGGGAGAAAATGCTGTTTCCTGCACAGAAAATGTTGTTTTCTGTACAAAAACAGCCATGTGATGATCTTTTATTGAATAAGTCCCAAACTGTGAAGATTCTCATCAGGCCAGGATTCCATTTTTTTCTGGGTTTCTCAACACTAAAGTATTTTTTGGTCCAAGTTTTTGAATATTTCAGAACATTCTTCTAATTTCTACCTTAGACATGTTACTGCTTGCTCTAATGGTTCTGCAACCAATTGTGTAATTCTAAAATGTTGCACAATAGTTTATGCAATAGGTTCAGCATTGTTGTTGTTGTGTGCCTTATAGTAAAGGGGTATATAGGGTGAAAGTATCTGTCTCAATTTCAATTAGTTTCCTCAAATAGACCTGAATTTTGTTCTTGTTCTTGTTTTCTCTCAGCTATCAAGGACTTGTTTTCTTCCCACACTGGCATTTGCACAATTTTTGCCCATTAATTTTCACATTTATTTGCGCAGGTTATCTAATTTACATAACTCCTGTACTTGTCTAAACTGTATGTGTTCATTGTTCTCAATTCTGCATAGATTAGCCATTTATGTTTTAAAATATGTGCATTATTTTGTATGTGCATTCCTTCCTGGAAAAAAACACCTCGTAAATGCATCAATGTCAGCAACAAATCTTGGTAGGTGTGAGAACACTACTATCATCAAGACTGTCATCAGCTGTGCCACTGAAAAATGCTTTGGGTTTGTCTTTCACATAGTGCAGAAATCATGACCAGGGTGGTACATGCTTTATATAGACAAATTCCAGTTAATGTGGATCTTGATGAAATTTTCATCAATTGCAGTGAATTTAATGAAAGGTACAGTAGAGAGAGATGAGAATTCAATTTCTGTTTGTTTTATTGATTGATTTAAAAAACCTCAGTTTATGAAAATTCATGAAATGTGGGAGAAATGGAACTCTACAATTCGCCTGATCCTATAGAATGTCTAACCTGCTCCATATATTTCTGTCTGGACTAGTTTTCTTGATTGTCTTTTGGCTGCCACTCTCACTCCACACAAATCAACATTTTGTTTGGATCCTAGAAGTTTTTCTTTTTCCCTGAAAAAGTTTTTCTTTTCTCCGCCATGGTTACAGCTGGAGGCTGGGAACAACACATCTTAAGCCAAACCACAATTGCTAAAGAACAAGAAAGGAGTGAATGTGCATGCACCATTAGTGTTCTTGTACCATTAAAATACTTACTGAGAAGCTTCATAAATGACAATCTGATTCTAAGTTCAGTCAATGGGCATTCAATCATCACTGCTATCTGGCTTTATGCCAAACTTTTTTTCTGGCTTAGGATCCTTCTGCTTCTAGAGATTATTGGGTTACCCACCTCAAAAACAAACAAACAAACAAGCAAATAAAGACATTCATTACTCTTAGTATAAAATTCAATAACTTTGAATAGGTCAGACCAGTGAAATTTGGGTTTGGAGTGGAGTGGTCAGGTCCAAAACAGTTTGAATCACCACAGACCAATCCAGAGGAAATGATACTTTTTAAAAAAACCAGTTTGACTCCAAGATCCCCATACAGGAAAAAACAACAACAAAACACTATAGTGGGGTGATTGGCAGAACAATGAGAGGAGCTGAACTTTGCTTATTGATATTTGTAGGTTCCAGTCAACAGTAAGAGTCTCATCAACGCATTTCAAACATGATAGGTGGAGAATATAGGGATGGTATGAGGTGATGGTTGTGTATATATTACTTTGTTGTGCAGGTTGTGTTCTTTTGCTAGATTTAGCTGTTAGCAACAAATCTCGGCATGCCAGCATGACTCTGACAACTGCTACTTCCTGCCCACCTAGTGTTCGCTAGTGATGTACAAATCAGACATAATCTATCCTGCAGGAGGTTTAGCAGGTCAGGTACTTTTGTCCATGCCATCAGCATGATTCTTCTATAGTTTTTGTTCATACTTGCAGATTTCAGGTAGAAAATAATATGCATTTTTCTACAAGTCATTTAAACCAGTTCTGCTTATATCCATTCTTCCTGCCTGTTATGTTATTTGCACCCCTTTCATTGTCACCCACCACTTTCAAAAGTAACAATATTTTTCCAGTTATATGTATAAATATCTCTGTAAGGTTCAAGTGCAGAGGATTCTTGTCCCCTCCTCCAGCCACAGATTCCCCTGAGACAGAGCAGTTTGGCTTCATGAGTATTATGGTCTCCTATATGGAACAAGTAAAAATTGGTAGCAGTAGAATATGTGGTATATTTCACAGACAGCACTACTGCCCACCACAGTGTGTCTCTGTGTAATACTTAACTCTGACCATTGTCTCACATATTTAGTGTCAGCCTACCACTCAGTTATGCTTATACTCTTAACTTTTTTCGTAAGGGCTGTAGCATGGTACTGGAAAGAAGTTTCACTTACTTTAAAGCCTGTCTTACTTTCTTCCTTTATATCTCTTTTTCTTTCTTTCTTGTGTCTACTGTGTGTCAGCTGACTCAGCTATATGTATAACATCTACCTTCAGAGTCAGACTGGGCTGGATTTGAACCAATCTACAGGAACCAAATCCTGGCCTAATCCAAATTACCAAATCAGGTGTCACACTGAATTTGAGAAGGAGGCTTACCACAGATCTCTCACATATATATATATATATATATATATATATATATATATATTTGCATGACCTGTTTTTCAGCATAATTGCTACATCATGCATTTCATATAATGATAATATAATCATTTGCTATATATTTCATCCTCTTGTTTAACACATTTTAAAATTTGTTCTCATGTCTGTGCTATCTCTTGAGATATTGCACAGTACCATTGAAGAAGGGAATAGCAGCCAGTAGGGCAACAGAATTTAACAGCCATTTGTTTGCCATCCTTAACCATTTATTATCTTTTGGAAGTAAAATGAAACATCCCAAGTTTACTAAATGTTGCAATTTGATAATCAAGATTCCATCTGTAGCATGGAGAACTGACCACCTTCCTGAAGTTTTTGAACTTGCACCATTCCCAGCCAGTGTGGCCAATGTCAAGGATTACTGGAGATGTAGTCAAATAATATATGAATGGTGACAGGTTCTCTTCTCTTGCAAAACAAAAAATATTGCAATTTTGTGGTAAGGGTGGATTTCAAATACTTTTGAGGAGGCTGAGAACAAACAGAAACACTAAATCTTACAACACGGTGACAATGTAGGAGGCAGGTGCACAAAACTTTAATCTTTATATTTCAGTTAATACCTGCATTGGTAGGAGTATTCTCATCATCTTTCTTTCCACATAACAATACCTTCTACGTGATGATTTTGAAGACATATATCTCTATACGTGTTGCGAAGGAAAAACAAAGTACCTGACATAATCGAAGGAAAGGAAAATCAGTACAGGGCTTTGTTGTCTCACTTTCACAAAAATTGTTATTATTTTTAAAAAAAAAACTATCATTAGATTACAGAATTTATAATATTCACTTATTACTTCCTAACTACATCATTTTAAATTTCATAGAAATATACTAGGTATTTTAAATATTGGACACATAATTAAAAGATTTAAGTCCTACTACAGGTTGAAGAGATTAAAAGTCACTTGCAGTATATTAATATGTCTTTTTACTTGTGAAACAATAACATCTCAAGGTTGGGTTCATCAATCCTAATAATTAAGGCTGCAGTCCTACACCTACTTATGCAGGAATAAGTCCTTCCAAAGTCATATCTCTTCTTTCTGGATAGAAAGGTATAACTGACCTAGATGTAGTCTATCTTTTTTCTGGTGTCACTATATAAGAGGACTAGCACTGGACTCAGCCAGACTGTCAGTGGATGGATTTGGTTTGACAATGAAGTGATCGTAGAGAACGTACAGGCAGATTCTACACTGGGAAATACTGTATTGACATGGACAAATTTGTTAATTTCAGTTGCTGACAGATTTAAATAGTGTACTTATAACATCTAGTTATTTCAATTTTAATTACGATAATCTTTCATGTTCTTCTCAGTAATAACAAATAAATAACCATCTTTGCTGTCCAGTTCAATTGATATAGCTATAAGCATATGATCATGTTGTCTACCTGCCATGCAGATGTTAAAGCTGTGAAGCTATGTTGGGAAAAAGTGACAACCTCAATAAGACAACACCCAAATGATTGAATACACACAGATTCTAAGAAAGATATTAAAAACTGAAACATTCAATTCCTGTGTAAGTGCTTTGTTTCTTTTTTTCACACAGTTATAAAAACGTCATTTTTATCCAGTTTGGTGTTATTTTAAAAACTATATATTTTTTGGGAAAAAAGATTCTTATTTAAAATTGAGCCAAAGGGAATTATATAACTTGCATGATGACTGATGGTCCAAGGCAATGTCTGTAAACCAGGAAAACCAATTATGGCAGCCAGAACATGGAGATTTTAACAGAGATCCTTAAACTGCCTCAGGAGATTGAAGATGTGTCACAAGTCCCACTGACACTGAGCCCTGGTGGTGCAGTGGTTAAATGCCAGTACTGCAGCCACAAAGTTGTGAGTTTGATCCTACTGGGCTCCAGGTTGAATCAGCCTTCCATCCTTCTGCAGGTTGGTAAAATGAGTACCCAGCTTGTTGGGGGCAATTAGCTAAACACATTGTAAACCACTTAGAGAGCATTTAGCTGATAAGCAGTATAGAAATACACATGCTATTGCTATTGATAATGATGCACTACTCTACCAGACAGCTGGTGATGGTGAGGAAAGACAGACAGAATTTTTCCAGTGCCTAACTTCTTTCACAGTTGCTGTGCCCATGACATTATTTTTCCCTTCCACTGCATACACCATGTTGTTATACTGCAATAATGTACTCCAGGATTCCAGCCTCTGAAAACAGAAGGAAATAGGCTGATCTGAGTCTGCGGGGAGATAATGCTGAAAGAACACCCTCTAATGAAATGGCAGTGCACTTGTACGAATTCATGTTCAAAAAAGGCTATATGAATTTTATGTTTGTGTGTGTGTGTGTGTGTGCGTTTAATGAACAGGCTGGTAAAAGAAAGAGGAATGTTGTTTCCTCACTTTTCTGTGTATGGCCTGGCCAGAAGACAACAACAGCAACAAATGGCCATGTTGTTAACTGTAATTAAAAGACCATTGGGATAGCTTGTTCTTGGACAGACTTTCAGTAGACAACTCGTAACACTGTAACAACATGGGGAAATGTAACTCAAAATAGATAACGAACAATTGTTTTCAATATTGAGTTTTCACTTGCCCTCTGGTGCCTAAGCAATTCTCTATACTCAGTGGCTTCATTAATGCTAGTTTTCTCCTCCTCTTAATTAATTGCCTTTTTAATATTATCATCTCTCAGAATGATCCCTTGCTACATGAGCTTTGGAGAATCCCAAAGACATCATAAATAAATATTATAAACAACATGCATTATCAGAGTTCTCTGGTTCTGTATTCCCCCTTCTCTTATTTCTCTCTTTCGTTCTTGACTTAAATGTAAAAAATGTTTCTTTTTATGTCCCAAGCCTCTTTAAATACTTGAGCTTATTTTTAATCTTTTAGCTATTTTAAACTATGCCTCAGGATTTGCTCAATTTATCTTCTGGGGTTCTTTCTGCCTCAAACTCCTCATGTAACACAGTGCAGAGTTGGATAATGAAGGCTTAAAATTATGCACACTTGCCTGAAAGGAAGACCACTGAAAATGAATGGGGCTTAATTCTGAGTAGACCTATGGAGTTTTCACTATAGAATGCTAGAAACTGTTATGAAGGAAATAGAAAATTCTAGAAAACCTAATTTTTTTAAAATGCTCAGTACACCATTTTCTGTTATTTATATTACCCCCCTCTTTTTGTTCTGTAGAAACAGAGATATTTCTGTTTGGTTCTAAGAGCTAAACTAACAAGATGGTGTTTACTGATATACTTCAGATTTTAAAAAATGTTTTAAAAAGTTAAAAGCAATTCTATCATACATCCACCTGACTTGCCTGTAGTTTGGGGCCATTGCTGCTGTTTACTAAATTGTGCCTTCTCTGAACCTGACATTTGTCCAAGTGTGTGTGGTGTTTGCATGTGCACCATGTGGAATATATAGGTACTAATATATTTCTGTGAACCTTATGCTTTGCTATTTGAGAGGGGAATGTATGATAGGGTATATGTAGCCCTCCTCCTGTGGTGCCATGGTTCTTGGATTTGGGAGCAAGGAGTCACAGTTGCTTTTAACTTGTAAAAAGGATACCTGATCCCTGATCTCCCACTATATCACCTGTTTTAATGCTTAAGAAGTTGTGCAGAAACAAAATCATTAGAACCATCATAATTCTTCCATTAACAGCACATATAAATTAAGAATACATATTAATTCAGAATTTACCTGCAACGTGTTAGATGGGATTTGCTTCCTAGTAAATGTGTATTTTCAAAGTCAATATTTAAAGCTACAAAGCCAATAGTGAGTAGCTATAGTTAAAGACACAGTCATATTAAAGTCTCTTAGCCACTCGTATTAGAACCGTATAGTTTAAAAACAGTCAAAGTCAAGATTCTTCTTCTTCTATATATTCCTTTAAGTATTGTCTCCCACCTGGGTCTCTACATTCATGATGCTTCTGTTAACTGCTGCGGGTCTTTAATTCTTGTGGTCTTAATTGACAGAAATCTAGTTCAGACACACTTGTTATCAGCTTACTGAATCTTCTTTTCTCAAAAATCGGCAGCGGTGCTTGTGCCACTTACGCGGCGACTATGATGGTCCTGTCATGGTCCTACAATCCTCACGCTGCTGTCCACTCTTTCCTTCCAGAAAGAGCTCGGCAACAGATTCCGGATCCCCTTCAGACCTCTTCCAAACCCCCTTTACCAGGGGGGTTTTCTAGCTGCTTTCAATGCTAAAAAAGTGGTTGGAAACCATCAAGGGGTAGCTCGGAACACGGAGACTTATTCCGAGCGACCACTCATGCGCAGGAAGTCCGTAAATGTGTATTTCAACCTAAGGTATGAAACTGGCTCAGTTTAGGTGTCTAGGATTCTAGCTGTGCTTTTGGCCTAAATTTGGGGGGAAAATAATATTTATAGCACTTCTCATATTTTTTCTGTTTCAAAAGCTTTATGTTTGAAATTGTGTCTAATCTTATTGTTACATTCATGTATAGAAATAATGTTTATCCAGCTTAAATTCATAAAAACTCAAAACAACTATACCGTAAAAATGATTATAAAAAAAATCATAAGAAAATAGTTTTTTTAAAAACAACAACAACAATAGCAACAATAAACAGTAAAGGAGAATGACAACAGTAGGAGTAGTAAACCAAAAAGCAGCAGGAAAAATGATAAATCAGCTCCAGCCAAGGGCCAGAAGGAATTCCAGCCACTATCACCCTTCAGCAATGCTTCCTGTACCCGCCCCCCCCCCAAAAATCATAATTGGTAGAGCAGAAAAAAGAACACAAAGATCAAACTAGGTTGGCTTCAATAGATGGGACATTCTGAAGTCAGCCATGCCACCCCAGAAAATTCTGTATCTACCCTCTGAGCAATTCAGCATGGAGCTTAGATATTGGTTGGAACGTGCGGGCAAATATCTCTCAGTTTGCTACATAACTGGTTCAGTAAGGTGCTTTCTCTGGGAATTAATGGTGAAATTTTGTTTGTTTCCTTAGAAGCCTTTCCTGGCTGTTTTTGATTGACCTTCTACATTTTATCTTCCTAAAATAGATGGCACTGTTGAAGACTGCTGGCAAAAAAGGAAGGGTCAAATGAAAGAAAGCAGCAACTATTGTGGAAAGAAGGGAAGAGCACAGGAGAAACAGTCCTCATCAGTAGAAAAAGCTTCTCTATCTGCTCTCAAGCTCCTCAGAAGCCAGCATGATGGCTTTATCTCCTGATGAAGATGGCTTTCACTGCTGTCACCCCTGCTGCTGCTATGACTTGGTGGAGAAGGGGCTCACACCTACATGAAATTTCTGCTAAAGGAATTCACCAACATGATTACATCCAATGATCATATCTCAGAGATGTAGAAAAGTCTCTGAATTATTACTATTATCACATTATTACTGTAAATTAACTGTAAGCTTACAAGCTATAATTTTACTCCTTTTCTGGTGCATTTGTAACTTTTTTTTTTTTTTGGCTGATTTTGCACTTTGTTCTCCTTAAGGGTTTGTTCTCCTTAAGGGCTGAGAAAGAATATCGCATAGCTCAGGTATCACTTCATGCTGCTTCCTTATGATCTTTTGGAGATTCTGAGGCAATGACAAAGTTGGTGAACAAAGAATGTGTTTTCTACCTCAGAAAAGAGAAAGTAAAAAGTTATCTTTATTTAACATGGTAACTATAATGACAACTATCTTGGGGCCTGGGAACAGTAATTGTAATGAAATTATTTTCTAAAAAAGTAACTTATAAGAATTGTTCTCAAGCCCACCTCAGGTCAATCACATGGACTCTGTCCAAGCTGCAACTCAGCCAAGTTGGAAGCTTTTCCAACTGTGGCCAAAATCCAGCTGTGGTTTTGGTAAGGTAGTTATGGATTCTTGTATGCAAAATCATATGAGTCTTTGTAATCAATTAGATTATATAGCCCCAAAAGCAAATGAGACTGAAGTAATGAAAATATAGTAGATGGTACCCACTGTCCATCTAATGAAGCCAAAGTTAGAGAGCATGTAAATGAAATCTACAGGTAAAACAAATGAGTACATTTCAAGCTGATGAAATTATGTTCTGTTTATTAGCAGAAATGCATAGGTACTCTTAAAGCCAGTGTAGTGTAGACATTTGAGTGCTGAATTAGAAAACTGAGGGTTGGAATCCCTGCTCAGCCATGGAAACCCCCTGGGTGACTTTCAGCAAATCACCCTCTGTCAGACTAAAGGAAGACAAATAAACCCCTCTCTGGACATATTTACCAAGGAAACCCCATGATTGATTCACCTCAGGGTCTCCAAAAGTCTTGAAGACACACAGTAACAATAGATGCTCTGAAGGCCTTCATTGGGGGCATTCTAAAATCATTGAAAGACAACAGAAAGATACATAATATCGCACTGAATGTATACATTATTCCATCTGTGCATTTCCTATATTCTTTATATACTTATATAGAATCAAACTTCAGACATTTCTGAATCAGCAGCCCCTGACTATTCACTGGACAAATGATTACCTATGAGCAAATGATGCATTTTTTTATAATTCATGAACAGACTGTAAGAAATAGATAGATAGATAGATAGATAGATAGATAGATAGATAGATAGATAACATTCAAGGATACATGGCTGTATCTGGGTTAAGAGAAAGAAAGAAAGAAAGAAAGAAAGAAAGAAAGAAAGAAAGAAAGGGAAGGAAGGAAAGAAAGAAAAAGAGGGAAAGCAAGCAAACAGGCAGGCGATGGCACAAAAGTCACAGAGCACAAAGATAACATTAATGTAATCTTAACACTTGTCCAAGATTATTAAAAACAATAGGTGCTTTTCAGCACTCAAAACTCTGAATATAAAACCAAGTTAAAAGTTTCAGCTTAGCCTTAAAAATATGGTGGCACAAATGTGTCACTTGAAATTTTATGCATGCAAGAGAAAATAGGGGGGAAAAAATTCAACCATCTTGTATTGGCTAAGGAGTCATGAACAAGCTAAAAGGGAGCTATTTCTTTCTCAGTGCTCACACCTTTTTTTAAGTATCTGTAAGCACTTTCACTTTTACAAGGGAAAGTAATAAGCCCCCTACATGAATAAATGAAAAACTGACTGCAGGTATTCTCAAATTAACATGATTCTTGCTTACTAACCACTTTTCAGTTTAAATACTGAAAAAGAAGTATAGTATCTGTGATTTTTCAAAAAGTGCCCATACTATCCTTTTTGCATGGCCACATTTATTCTGTACATCCTTCTGTGGGATTGTTCTTTAAACTGAGAGAGAAATTAGAAGAACTGAGCTGGTTTCTATAGAGTGAATTCAAAAAAGAGAAACACATTACAGTGCTTGGAAAAATATATAATTCATACTGTTATGTTCAAGACCCAGTAGGCATGATTGGATATTTGGGGCTTGTCAAATTCTAAGGAATAATATAAAGACTGAGTGAAGTAAGGGTATAAATATGATCATAAGAGAAAAGCTGAGATACATTTGTATAAGCTGAAAGAAAATACCTAGCAGGCTTTAGTGGGCTTGTTGCCGAATGTGCTGTCAGATCTCTTCATGTATACTTCTCTCAGATCCTTCTCTAAAGGAAAATAAGATATGAAATATTGTTAAAAGTGATAATTTTAGTACTGGATGTATCTTTCTCAAGACTGAACAACTCAGCTCAGGATTAAGGATCAAAGTTTCCTTCCAGAATGTGTAGTAGAGGTCAGTTATGGGCTTGAGCTTAGGACTGCCTTAAAAAAAAAAAAAAAGAGCACTAGCCATAACTTTCCAACTTAGAATATTACCCAAGGTTGCTGGACAACATCTCAGTGAGTTATTTCATCTGCACACTCTCTTTTTGTTTCTTTGGTCTCTGGCATTTTCATTGCTAGATGGAGGTTCCAGAGGTTGTGAATCCACTCTGGGATGAAGCCTGAATTTGGGAAGAACTATCAAAGCTCTGTTCCCCCTACATATATGTTCTGCACTTGGATAGCTCCATGATAATACAAACTAATAACTGGAGTAATTTATTGCCTCACTGATATGGGAGCCACCAGTCACTACTTCATTTGTCTCTGACCTTCCAACATGGCAAAGGCTGGCAGGGTGCATTTGCAAGGCTAAAGAGAGCAGAAATTTTAAACAACTATATTGTGGTACATTGGGTAGTTCATGCATTTGAAATGTCAAAGCTTTTTCTTAGTTGTATTGTTTCAAATAGAGTAAGGTACCTAGGACAAAATTGGTACAAAGCAGACCTCTTCATGAAAAAGTGTTCTTGCATTTCTTTCACCCAGGAAGACTATTATTTTCGCCATGCAGGCTCTTTAATTCATCATATAGGCCTTTCCACACAGGAAAGGTGTAGAGCAACCTCTGACGGAGGTCGTCTACACCATAAAATGGATTGGGATAGATTACTTTTGCGTAGTTCCATACCCCAATCCATGCTAGGGTGCCCGGAAGTGGCGGCGATGCATGCTTTTTGAAAACCACTTTTCATGTGGTCTTTAAAAAGGATGACCGTGCAGCCCCATCGCAGCGCCCGGTGTGGATTTGCAGGCGTGCACAAGGGTGTGCCTGCAGATCTGCCGGGGATAGGCTTTCGAGCTGGCGAGCTTCTCCAGTTGGTGGAGAGCCTCCGCCAGTCATAAGCCACCATTTTGGGCCCCACGGGACGCCGAGGAGTGTGGAGCAGTGAAAATGTGCTGCTCCATGTGGCGACGGACTCAGGTAAGCTCCGTTTCAGCATGGTTTCCCCTGTTTCTTCACCCGCGTGTGGAAAGGGCCATTGTATCCAAATATAAAACCTAAACTGAAACTGTAGGAGGAACAGCCCTCCTACAGAGTGAGAGTGAGTCACATGCCTCACCTGGAAGATGATGGGTGATTTAGAGTGGTAGTAGCTCTTTCATCATTCTTTTTTGGTTTAGGAACAGAGTTGTGTCCCTGATGAACATCCTTCCTAGATACTGTCATCAGAAGAGGTGAAAAATACTGTTCCATCATCAGTGTAGGAAAAAAATTAATTGTCAATCTATCTGGTTTCTGTAGGTAGAATTAAGAAAGAAATGCCATCTTGTGCTTCACTTTGGCAACAGAATCTTTTCAGTCAGGCCAGGTCTGCAGCCTGAAGCAGTATAGTCCAAGAAGATTTTTGCTGCTTCTCCATGAGTGTGTGTGTGTGTGTGTATAAGCAAACTATTCTTAAACTGGCTTTAGTTCAAGAACTTCACCTTAACTGTGTTCCACAGAGAAGGATATCTGTATAACGCTGATTCACCAAGCTGCATTTTAATCATCCTTCTTGTAAGTAATACATTCTTCTCTTGCCACCTCCATTTGATAAAATAATTTAACTTATTCTGAAGATTCCTTTATCTGTCTCTCCCTTTCTGCCAACCTATCAATCTAAAACCAGCAATGAAATATTATTAGATTTTTTTTTTTTTTTGGCTAGCTCTATTGCATAAAAATCAGTAGTGATACTTCAGGGAATGAAATGAAGCAATGAGAACTAAAAAAAGATATCTTTAGGACAGGAAACAGGACCAGCGTGTTTTAAATAAGTGAAATGGAAACATTTAAACTGATTTGTTTGTGGGTTTAAAGTACCTACAGCCTTGGATCTATTAGACGACACAAGACACCCAGGTATCTTGCAAGGTGGCCTATGCTTATTTGTAACTTTAAGGCAAAATGAACTAGTAGTCTCAAGAAAAGGAGATCTATTGACTCAATGGAACTTTCATATGTGTTCAGTTATTTGATTTAAGGGGTCTACTTTAGTTTGGGTCAACAACTGTATTTAGACCTTAAATCTCAACTTTTGATAACTTATGTGAATTATACAACATATAAAGAATTCAATTAAAAAGAAATATTCAGGATGATTACTGTCATGTACAACCTATAATCTTAGTGTGTATCTGATTTATCCCACTATTGTGGGGCAAAGAAGGCACACAGACACATACCTTGTGTTTAGGCTGGTGTAACTTGATGAGAGCCAGCATGGTTTAGTGGATTGAATTTTGGACCACAACCTTGGAGACCAGGGTTCAACTCTCTGTTTGGTGATGGAAACCCACTGGATGATCTTGGGTACATTATGCACTCTTAGCCTGTGAAAACTGCATGATAGGTTTGCCATAGAGTCACCATAAATTGGAAATGACTTGAAGACAGGTCACCACCACCACATCTGGCACCTGCCTTTCAGATCTTAAACAGCCAAAGTGCTATAATTGTGTACCTCAAGTCATTTCTGACTTAGAGAGTGATCCTAAGTTGAACCTATTCTGGGTTTTTCTTGAAAAGTTGTTCCGTGGGATTTGTTATTGTCTTCCTCTGAGGCTGTGAGAGTGTGACTTGTCAAGGTCACCCAGTGGGTTTCCATGATCAAGCAAAGATTTGGACCCAGTCTCTCAGAATTCCATTATAGAATTCAAATCAATACTTGGTCAAAGTGACAGATGCAGAAAGATTTGTCATCCAATACTTAGGATCTTGACTGTTAAATCAACTTCTTTTTGAACCTAACTAGTAGTACTGATATATGGATAAAATAATACAGTGCTTCAGTGTAAAGGTATATTTCTTTAAATTTGTTCTTTGCTTTCTTCCTTCTTCAAGCATATTCTCCCTTCATTCTTTCCAGTTATTTCCATAAATTTTATCTAAATCTCAAAGCAAACAAAAGTTACTGTTAATTCACCTGTTCCCTCTTAAAATTTCTTATTTAGGCAATGGAAACATACAATGTATCTAACTTGTGTTGTTCAGTTAATTTCCCTTAATATGCCAAATCCATTTAATTACAGTTTCTATAAATATTCCATGTAAAATACTTCTCTGAACAAAATACACTTTACCTTACGTACATGGCATATTTTAATGCTTAAAAACATTAGAACAGATGTTAGGTGCCTGCTAAACTTGTTTTCAGTTTTCTTTTATTTATATGTTAATGAGATTTTAATTACTTCATGAATACTTAAACAACCTGAGGGGGCCTGATATCATTAGCTTGAACATGACAAGAACCACAAGTGACCACATGGGAAGATGGAAATTGCTTTTAGTTTACTTGAAGACAGGAAGATGAATTCATTTCACCTCCTGCTGTGTTTTACCTGACATGCCAAACTGAAAAAAAACACTGAGTACAGACTGAATTTCAGTTTCATACAAATGAAAGGATCAGAGGAAGATAACTATAGATAAAGCCATAAACTCTGGCTCCTTGGATTTGCTTCACTTTCCTTTAATAACTAATCTAGAAATATCTTTAAAAACTAGGTAAAATTGCTTCTGTCACAAAAAATTACTTGCTAATATTCTTAATAGATATGATACACTATTAAAATAATCGAGTTTTAAGCTGCCAGCATGAAAAAAATATATTTACTTTATAGCAGGTCATAAAATGACATATGCCAAATATGTCTTAAAAGCCTATTTTGGTTCTGAACTTGACACACTTTTACTATCTGAAATGGAAACTCCCAACATTTGCTATGCATATTCTTCATAAAGCACTATGAACTAGGAATGTAAAGAATGCCTGCAATTATTTAAGAGAAAATGATCAGGCCCCTTGAGATTTTTTTGGCACTTGGAGACTGCTTTTGCAAAAACAAAAACCATTTATAAAACAACAACAACAAAAGCCTCTTGTTTTCTTTCAAATCCAGACAACATTTTTAGTAAGGAACAAGTGTGTTTCTTCATTTGTTTTCTGCAAAACTATTGTTTTGTGAATGTTTTGGGCAGAAATCACACTTGTGCAAATAGATACTTTTGGGAAACCACACTTGTGCAAATAGATACTTTTATAAAAACTTGTAAAAACTTCTCATAATTTTGCCAAGCAATGAGGAAAAACAAAAATATTTCTTCTTGAATATTATTATTATTATTATTATTATTATTTGTATCACGCTTCTCCATATGGATCGAGGCGGTGAACAACTTACAAATAGCATGCATTTCAATACATTTCTATACATGCCCCCAACAAGCTGGGTACTCATTTTACTGACCTGCGAAAGGCTGGGTCAACCTTGGCGCCCGGCAGGATCGAACTCACAACCTTGTGGCTTGCAGTACTGGCATTTAACCACTGCTCCACCAGGGCATAGGAATAGAAGAAGGACATAAACATAAATATATTTTCCTACTCTGAATATAGATTGCACTATATATATAATGGAGGAGGAGGAGGAGGAAAATGAAAAATGGTGAAGAAATACAGGATCTCCAGTAGAATTTTAGCTAGTTTTATCATAACATTTTACTTTCTAAATATCTAAATATTTTCGGAATGAGGCATTCCAAATTTGACTTTTCAAGTTATTTAAAGTTTGCATTGTAGAATATGTTACAGCATGTTTTATAAACTTTGCAAAATCATGGGAAGTTTCAAACCTATTTCCATAATCCACGGTGTTACATCTAGTGCTGCTGAGAGAGATGGATAGCTCAATGATAAGGTATACACCTTATGCTTCATATGCAGATTTCTTTCTGATATCTTCCATGGAAATAGGAACAGATACCAAATGAGTGCTACAGTCTAGAGATGCTAGGCTGAACAATCTATGGTATAGACTCTTGGGTAATGCAGTATCTAGATCAGGTCACCCAATGAGATTCATGGGGACTTGAATTTGGGTCCCCCAACTTGCTCCAACACTAAATCAAAAGTAGCTTTAGAAATCTTGCATGTCCTGCTGAGCCTTGTTATTCATATTGATCATAGGAAAATATAATTGTGAACCATTGAAAAAAGTGCTGTTATTGAAAAAGTTAAGTTTAGCCAATAATGAATAATACTAATCAATTTTTATTTCTCACCCACCTCTCCTCAAGGCTCAAAATGGGGTACAATATAGATTAAAATACAACTAAACAGATTAAAATGCACTAAAAACACATAAAACTTTTTAAATATGTCAGTTTAAAATTGACTGGCTGGCTTGCAGGCTGTGGCTAGCCTAATACCTGGAGGATTGGTCCTGGTCTTGATCCTACAGGAGAATAGTTGTTCTTCTCTCAATTGGGAGGCAGCAACTCTCCCAGCAGAACGAGAGTAAGGATGGAAATGCTGTCTCTTCTTGGTATGCTGGTCTAAATAGGAAAAGGTTTTGCTATAATGTGGTCTAAATAGAAAAGGCTTTCTTTTAAAAGAATATAAAAAGAGCAGTGCTTAATGAAAGTGAAGGCCCCTTATGGAGTCTAGAATTGTGTCCGCACACAGGCCAACAGGAAACCCATGAACAGTCCACAGTCGACCACATCTCATTGATTATTAAACACATACTCTGCCTCTGGCACTGTATGTTATGTACAACTATTGTGAATGGAAGCCATATATATTCATTTCTCCTGTGTATTTTTCTCTTCCCTGGAGGAGTTTCAATATTTTTGTTAAGTATAGTGTTAAATAAGTGATGCATTGGCCATAGCAAGAGTTCAGGAACACCAGATGATACTTATCCTTTCATTTTGATCTCCTTTGAAAAGAAAGATATCCAGGAAATAAGCTATACTACTATACAGCATAGATATTTGTGCACATTCTTTAGGAAGCAAGGGCAGAGAAGTTCAGATAAAGTTTACAATCACATCTCACTTCAGTCAGTAAGCAGGGGACCGTGGACAAGTTTCTTCCACTCATCCACAACCTCTTCAATAAGGATATGTCTCTTCCTGGCTAGATATTTTCAAGGGTTACAACAATAATGTACATGGGAGTGCTTAAAATAACATGCTGGAAATGCAAAGTATGAATCAATGTTAACATTCAGCTTCATGAACTAGCACAAAAATTTAGTTTGGTTACTAAATAATTTCAAGGCTTGAATTATTGGTAGTCACAACTAGAAAAGACCAGTTAAATCAGCAGTACTTAACTATGGCCTTTTCACACAGGGTAAAAAAAATGGTGTAGAGCGACTTCTAACGGAGGTCATCTACAGCATAGCGTGGATTGGGGTGGGCTACTTTTGTGTAGTTCCACACCCCAATCCACGCCAGGGCGAATGGAAGTGTCAGCACCGTGTGCTTTTTGAAAACCACTTTTCAAGTGGTTTTCAAAAAGTGCGGGGCGTGCAGCCCTGTCCAGCCCCGTCGCAGTGCCCGTGTGGATCTGTGGACGCGTGAAAGGACGTCCCTGCAAATCTGGTGGGGGGGCAGGATTTCTGGCTGGTGAGCTTCTCCGATTGGTGGAGAGGCTCAGCCAGTCAAAATCTGGCATTTTGGGCACTTCCGAGCGCCGTGGATGCTGCGGATGCTGCAAGCATGTGGAGCAGCGAAACGCTATGCTCTACATGGTGACGGAACAAGGAAAGCCCCGTTTTGGCGTGGCTTGCCCCGTTTCGCTGCCCGCGTGTGAAAAGGGCCTATGTGTTGACTCATCATTCAACAACAATGAATCTACAGATGTTGGTCCTAATCCAAGCCAAAAATACTTTAATGGGAAGAAAAAAAAAGTGTCAAAGTTTAGATAAACCAAGGGTTTGGAAGCACATAAAAAAAAGGGTTGCTAAAAAGTAGGGATGAGATGAATCCATAATTTTCCAAATCCAAATCCCTGGAATTTTCTGGGAATCCATGAATTTCATGAATCTTTTTTTAAAAAAGGCTTTAAAAAGCAAGGGGAAGAAGGTACTTCTACTGAAAAAAATTTTTGAACCAGAATTTGACATCTTTGTTTAATGAAAAACAAATTAAAAAATAGTTTTCAGTTTAGGAAAACATACCCATACTTCTTACTAAGAAGTTACAAGTGCAATTGACATGTTCATCTACTACATGAACTACATAACTCTCAAGTCAAAAGAATACAGATTATTACCTTACAGAGGGAGACAGCCATGGGCATAAACAGCCCCAGTGGGCACAGGTAACCCCAGTGGGCAAAGGCAGCAGGAGTGAGCACAGGCAGCCTCCCATGCTACTGCTGTGATTTTCACATCCCAAGGGGCCCACTGGCCAACCAAGTTTTTGGCCGGCCCCGGAGGTGCCAAATTTGAAAAACCCAACCATGTTCTGTCACCCACCCCAGCAGGATCCTACTGGCTGAAGCACAAGCACTCCATGCCACCATTTGCCATCCACCCTGGGCAGGATTGGGTCTGTGGCCATCAGAAGCAGAGCAGGCTGCATGAGATCGCACTCTCCACAACCTTTTTCTCCTGCCCCAGGCAGGATCAAGCCCCCAGCTGGTGGGAGCAGAGTGGGGAGTGTGAGATCATGCTCTCCACCACCTTTTCTTGCCTGGCCTGGGGAAGATTGGGCCTGCAGTCAGTGGCAGAAGAGTGGGGATCATGAGATTGTGCTCTCTACCATCTTTTCTTGCCACCCTGGGCAGGATCAGCCCACTGGCAGTGGGAGCAGAGTGGGGAGCACAAGATTGCCCTCTCCACCACCTTTTCTCACCCAGCCTGGGCAGGATTGGGTCATGGCCAGTGGGAGACCAGGGCAGGATTCAAGAGATTCAATTTGCCTGTTTTTTTTGGAGGGGGGGATTCAGATCCCCAAATCACTAATCTTCGCTCAGGATTCAAGGATTTGAGGATTTGGTTGGCCCAGCCCTACTAAAAAGAAAGGCCAAAGTTAGTAGAAAACATAAACACGTACACAAAACATCTTAGGTAAAAAGCAGTTGTGTACGTACTGGGAAAGAAAAAAAGCCAAGACTCAGATCTGGGCCACCATCTTAACAAGATAAGCCTGGAATATTTTCATCTGGAAATGGTATATTTCCTGGCTTCTGCTTCTATATAAGGATGAAAAGAATATTTTAAAATATTCAAAATATTACTAAAACATGTTTTCAAATGTTGAGCAATCCTGGCAAGAAGACTTCTGGGCTGGGGAGAATTTTCACAGTTCAGGACTTACTTTGTACAAAAATTGCATGTGATTGCTTTGCATAGAAAACAACATTTTCTACACAGGAAATTTCTTTATTGAAATAGTATTTCCTGTGCTGAAAATACTTATTCCCATGCAAAAGAACCACACAAAATTTTATGCAAAATAAATCCCGAATTGTGAATTGCCTTCAAAAATCATGTGATTTTCAGAGATTTTCTTTCATAGAATCATAGAATCATAGAAATGTAGAGTTGGAAGAAACCACAGGGGCCATCCAGTCCAACCCCCTGCCATGCAGGAACATCCTCAAAGCACTCCCGACAGATGGCCATCCAGCCTCTGCTTAAAAACCTCCAAGGAAGGAGACTCCACTACACTCCGAGGCAGCATATTCCACTGCCGGACAGCCCTGATTGTCAGGAAGTTCTTCTTGAGGTTCAGGTGGAATCTCCTTTCCTGCAGCTTGAATCCATTGCTCCTTGTCCTGGTCTTTGGAGCAGCAGAAAACAAGCCCTCTTCTTCTTCTACATGGCATCCCTTCAAATATTTAAACATGGCTATCATGTCCCCTCTTAACCTTCTCTTCTGCAGACTAAACATACCCAGCTCTCTAAGTCTATCTCCATAGGGCATGGTTTCCAGGCCTCTCACCATTTTGGTTGCTCTCCTTCTTTCAGTATAAAGAAAATTGCTGAAATTACTCTCTGCTTCTGTTGAGAACAAACTTAGTAAAGAATTACGTCTCTATTCCTCAGTCATATCTTTAGGTCCTAATGGTAGCCATCCTATGTCATTATTACCTCTAAACCACAAAACTTTACATGCATGATCTAAATAAGCCTCACAATTGATTTTTTTTCACCCTTCGAACCACACAACTCTAAGAGAAATCTGAGACTCTGAGAAATCCAATCTGAGAGATCCGCACACAGCATAAAAACATCCTAGAATACTCCCCACTGACTCACCTACAGCTTGTCCTTTCCTTGCTACCCAGATAACCTGATCAACCTAAACTATCTGAACAAATTTTCAGTTCCTGTTCCTCATAGTTTGAAGAAGAAGTTGTATTATGCAGCTTCTAGGATGACCACACCACTGTTTCTCACACAACTCATTTCCATTGGATTCACAGGGGAGCTCACTATAATCTCATAAAGGAGGCTAGAAATGAAAGGAAAAAGTGATTGATAATGTTACACTGAAAGAAGGACTTGGAAACACCTTATGGAGATTTTGGAAAACAGGAATACTGATAGGGCTGGAAAATGAATGAGGAATAAAGAATAAACTTTGGGTAAGAATACATAGAGGAGGCAGGAGTTAATAGAAGGGACGGGACAATGAGGCACAGTAAAGAAATAGGTGTCATGTAAAGACACAGAACCAAGAAGAAAGAACTGTTGTACACACATACGTTCTTGCTTGCTTCATTTTCACATGAGAGAAAGAAGACCATGTAGGGAGGAATTCTTTCCTTTCTGCTTTATGAGAGGGGAAAAGAAGACGAGTGTCTTTGAATTTGAATGGGCTTTTGAAAATAGAAGATTATAGAATTTTTTTTCTGCATGGACTACTAAGGGTAAAAGCAATGTGGATGGGTTATTTGCATTTAGTTTAAGCAATCATCTGGAGCTTTGCTTTTCAAAAGGAAAGGAAATAAGCTAGTTTTGTGCAGAAACAGTTTGTGCAAATTACAGTGACCCTGATGAGAGACAGAAAAAATAGCACTCCTTTTTTTGCTCTTCCTAGGAGGTGAGGAATCTTGCAGGGCTTGAAAATTCTTCACAAAGATATCTTGTCAAGTCAAGACAGCCAGGATCAATGAACAAGAGGAATTTAGCAGCTAAATGTACCCTCACATTTTCCCCGACAGAGGATAATACTGCCAGTGAAAACAACCACTACCTTTTTGTTTCACTTCAGAGATGTTGTCTCAATGATTGGTCAAAGAACAGATAATGAACAAATAAGAATGAGACTTGTGAAACCTAGTCTCAGTATGTCATGACTGTTTTTTTCACATGAAATTAGCAAAAAAAAATTTTATGATCGATTACCAATATTCATAAACAATTCTATTTCAATATGGATATCAATATTTGGAGAATATGATATATAATGTCCAGAGCCTCATGTTGTTCTTTTTCAGACTTGGGATTCATGTGTGAAATGAAAGCTAACCTATGAGCCAGAAGTGATATAAGCCTTTGCAATCTCATCTTCCTAGAAACAATATTTTTTTAAGGGAACAAGTTGTTTCTTCCATCCAAACAACTGATGGATCCCACAAAAAAAGAGAGAAAGCATTCACAGATCTATTTCAGAATATCTGACAGAATACAGAAAATTATCTTGTGGACTTATAAGAAATACAGAAGTCTGAGTGTTTAGATATTCTCATAATAATTTATTTCATTCATTTGCTTATTTTGAAAATAAAATGCTAACCAATGGAGCAAAAAAAGAAAAAAAAGCCCTCAAATTGACACTTATCATAACATGGATAACAAATTTTTGTGTCCTTCCTTCCTTTCTTCCTTAGAATAAAATTTATATAATAAAAATTACTGATATAGTGGCATGATTGTTGATCTAGGAGTCTTGAAGACTAGGGTTCAAAGCCTTGCTAAGCCCTGAAAACCCCCTGGGTGACCTTGAGCAAGTTATGCTCTCTCAGGCCCTTTCCACATGGGCCTATTAAAATGGTGCAGGGCGACCTCCGATGGAGGTCTTCTGCACTGTGGAGTGGACTGGGGTGGACTACTTTTCATAGTTCCACACCTCAGTCCGCTCCGGAGTAACCTGAATTGGTCACTCAGCGTACTTTTTAAAAACCTCTTTTAAGAGGTTTTTACAAAGTGTGGAGCACATGACCCTGTGTCACTCCATCGCCGTGCTCCAGTGCAGATTTGCAGGCGTGCACTAGTGCGTGCCTGCAGATCTGCCGGGGGCGGGCTTTCAGCTAGTGAGCTTCTCCAGTTGGTGGAGAGCCTCCACCAACTGGAAGCCGCTATTTTGGATGCCGGAGCAGTGAGGAGAGATGAGCTTGTACTGCTCTTTGTCCCAACAGACCCACCCGGACACTGAAGAAGTCCAGTGAGTCCCGTTTTTGCATGGTTCCTTTCCCACATGCGGAAAGGGCCTAAGTCTCAGAGGAAGACAATAGAAAACTCCTCTCTCAAAACTTGCCAAAAAACAAAACAAAAAAAACAACATGAAAAGTTTGTCTTAGGGTCAACATAAGTTGGAAATAAAGGCACACAAGAAGGAACACACACGTGCACACAGAAGGTCACCACAAATCATGTTGTAAACACACAGTTTTGAGAAGGAGAATGAATAACTTGCCATTTATTTGAAAAGGATGTGGTCTGCACATTTTCTATTGTATTTGCTAAATAAATAAAAATATATTAAATTCAAAAAACCCCAAATTATGAAACAAGAAGATAAATCCAGTAAGCAGTGTAAACTATACAAAACAAGCAGATATACTTTAAAAATACATATCAACTTTTTTTTCTACATTAGTTCTATTCTACTTAGAGAAACCACTGGAAATCTTATTGATCAGTTCTTCTTGCTTCATAAGTTTCACAGGGTATTAGTTATACATACTGCAGCTTATAAGAAACCCTCAAGGCCAGAAACATATTTTTTTCTTTTAAAAGAATTTAAAAATTTTCAGAAAGCTAAATTCTGCATCTAACTATGGCATGTTGTGCCTTTCAGTGATTGTAGATTTCTAGCATACATACACAATTGCTTATTTTAAAAGTTGCATATATATAAAAAAGATAGACTATCTGCTATTAGGTAGTGGGTGACTAGGCAGCATTTCTATTTTATACCTTACATTTTCCTTCTACACTTCTCAGTTTGCAATATCTAGATGTATATCTTTGCTGAGGAAAAATAGCCATGAGAACAAACAAGGAGTATTTTTCATCAATTGTGAAGTAGAAAAGGCCCTCTGGAGCCCTAGATCAGCAAACTTGCCAAAGGAGGTAACAGCAGACGATACATATTCCTTTGATTTTGCACCAGAACACATTTGAAGAAGCTCAAGGCTGTCTTTGCTTCTACATCTATAGTTACCCCCCACCTGGGAAAAAAAAGTCCTCTCAAATCCTTTCCACTTAATGGAATTTGTGACCTAGAAGGTCTGTCAAGGTAGCTGCCAATGTTGTTCCAGGACCAGGTTTATGATCAGCACACTTTTAAACTATGCCTGTCACCTCATGGCATCTGGGTCTTCTGCAGTAAAAATGAAAACAATCTAAAGAGGATAATAGTTTATAATAGTTATAGTAATAGTCTTTTTTTTTTTAACTAACACATTTCACAGTGACTTTGAATCAAGAACAACATATTGCAAAGTCTGCAAACTTAGGCTACAAGATATAACACAAAATTAAGGTAGAAAATGAGATGATTAACTATTAAATGAGTTACTGTATCATTACTATGGCCCTTTTCGCACCTTACCTTGATAACACGATGAACTAGAGCCCTCACGATATTGCCAATGTCGCAAGAGACCCAGTAGAGAGCCCCTTGCAGTCTGCACATGGTAGGGCATTCACGAGAGAGCACCAGTCCCCACCCAGTGCCTTGTCCGCATGTCGCCCAGGTCCCACCCTGTCCCCGCCCCACTGCCCCTAATTGGTCGGTGGTTTTTCTTTTTTTTAATTGTTTTCATCAACTATCGTGCTAACGTTAGCATGATAGATCCTGCCAACAGACTGTTTCATACTACGCTGGTAATGTGCTAATGTGCTAACGTGCTAATGATAGCGCCAGGTTTTTTTTAAAAAAAAGCACAGTCAGCCGGACCCCAGGGGCTGCTGTCATCTCGAGTGTGAGTGGCGACACAGCCCCGGGGTGGCCTCTCATGGCGACGTGTCGTGCAGTGTTCCCTGCTGCGATGGGGGGAGCAGCCAGCCTGCTGCTGGGTGGAGCGTCCCCTGGGAGCTGCAGCATGAGGGACAGGTAGCAGGGACTGCCCACAACCCACCCACTCCCGGGTCCTTCCCGGAAGCACACTGGATGACGGCTCCACAGGCCCTCTGGTTGCACAACCAATGCGTGAAAGGGAGGTTATTTTCGCCTTTCAGGCGAAAATAAGAAAATGCGCTATCAGCACTATCCGTGGCTGCGATAGCACCTGGTTCGCCAGAACGTCATGCAGTACGGCAGCTCGTGAAGGGGGGAGGGAGCGTGCTTAATACGCTTTAAAAACACCATGCGAAAAGGGCCTATGTCTCATGTCCTACATTTCTAAGGCCCCATTTTTTCCTTGCTGTTACTATTCTCCTTCAGTTGTCACTGGTAATTCTTAAGAACGAAAGGAAAAGAAGGACAGAGTATTTGGGAATGGGAAGGTAGTCACTGGGGACCCACTGTGGTGTAGTAGCCTGAGCACTGGACTGATATTCTGAAGACCAACATTCAAATCCCCATTCAGCCATGGAAACCCAAACCCACTGCACGATCTTGGACAAGTCACAGTCTCTCAGACATTGTGGAATGCAAAGGCAAACCAAATCTGAACAAAGCTTACCAAGAGAAGATCACGATAAGTTTGCTTCAGGAAATAACTTGAAGGCACACAGCAGCAGCCATAGCAGCAATAACAACAGGAGGGATTAACTTTAAACAGAAGAGATGAAAAGATACAAGCCCAATACCCATTACATTACAATAATAGGTAAGACAACGTCTGTTATTCTCAGCTGGAAAGTATTTTGCTCAAGATCAGAAGCACTTTTTAAAATTGTGTTTCACATATTCCAATGTAGATATTCTGAAAAATAGTTACTTTTTGGACTTTAAGTTCAAATACCACAGTGATTATGGCTGCTGGTTTTTTTCGAGTTCTGAGAGAGCTTTACCTGTCTAGACTTTCTAATAAGATTCAGGAAGAACCCTCTACAACCAGCTGTTTGAAGGAGAGAGAAGGGCAGTTTTGCAAAATTTAACATTTTATCTAAGTATATTATTATATTATTCTATAAGTCTGTTAATTAACCCCCCCCCCAAAAAACAAAACTTCTTCCCTGTTAGAATATGGAGAATATAATTTCTACTTGAAATGCAATGACTGGAATCCTCTTGGTGTCTTACATAGTAATAAGTTCCCCTATGGAAGTTTTGGGAATTATTTCTCATCTGATGTATTCATTTCAAGCTTTTAGAAGCAAAGCTATGCATGTAGATTTATTATAAAGTTGTATCTCCCTCCTCAGTGTAGGAGTTAGGGCAATATTAGATAACCAGTTTTCTACATTTCTACTTTCAATATATTTTTCAGCACTGTTGAGTGAGGAAAACATGTGGAAACATTAAGCAGCATCACCACTGTCATCAGGAGCAAGAAGTGATTGCTAGAGAACCTGGTTTGACTTATCATTGGAATGGAATCCCTTGTTGTAGTCTTCTGTCATTCTGGAATATGTGAGTGATTCTATGGGCATAATCTATTCATTACTTTTTGTATGAACAGATCATTCAGGACAGTTCAATACTGCTGCATAGTGATATGGAGGTAACCCAAAAGACAAGTAAGGAATATATTCTTTCAACAACCTTGAGTCTCCCTGGCCATAAAAAAAATGTGGAGAGGGTAGAACTGAGAAGAACTAGAAATTTATACAAAATGTCAACTCACAGAGTCCTGTGCAAGCCAGATACTACCCCCCTCTCAAAATCTGCTGCATGAGGATACACCAGGGATATTAACTGGATGTGTCAGGGATATTTCTTGGGAGAAAATTATGGTGTTAAATAATAGATGACACAGTTTCTTGAAGGATGGAAGGCTTTATATTATTTAAAGCAAAGATTTGGGATATGTACTAAAGTGACAATTTGTCAGATGATCTTTTACTTATTCCTCCTTCCCATGGCAATATTTTACACATCATATAGTGTGGTAAAGTCTCAAGGATTTCTTTAGTTTCACAAAAGCCATAATTCAGGCTATTGGTTTTCATGTGTCTTATTGAAGTACTCCAGGTGCTTATTGTTAAGTACCTTTGAGTATACCTATATCATTCTGTAATAACTCATTCTTCAGCTTTTTACTGTTTTTCCCCTTAAAAACACTTTGTCTTCTCCCTGAAAAAGAAAAAGAATTGCAAGTCTTAATACAAATTATTCAACAGATGGATAGTGGGGATAAGCAACAATTAACAAGGGAAAATACACCATGTTATAAAAAGTCATTTAGAATGCTATGGGCTAAATTTAATTGTTAGTTTCAACCAGAGTAGAACCACTGAATCAATGGAACTTGTTAATAATTACCTAAATCCTATTGATTTAATGGATCTGTTCTGGTTTGGACTAACAATTGGATTTAACCCCAGAGTTCTGCCACTTTGATCCCTACTACTACTATCTCATTTAGCTAGCTAGCCAGCTAAACACAGGTGCGGATTATACAATAACTTTGCTGTTTTGAAAATGTGAACTAACACAATTCTTTCATGATGCTTTTGCTGCTACTAGTAAGCTGTCTTTTTCCTAATCAGTCCAATGCTGATTTGGTAGCTGGGAGGGCCATCAGAGCTGGCAGTTTTCTAATCCATGAGTTATTTTGATAACTGTGTGTTTGATGGGAGACTGACTTTAACAGACTTAGAAGGTTTAAATATCTAGATAATTTGAAGGGGGAGTTATTGTTTTCCAAAAATTTGTGAGGCAGATGTTGCTTTTGTATGAATTTCTCCTTGACAGATTTTTGCAATAATCAGGAATCTTGGATGTCATTTTTTTTCTATATTTAAGGTTCTAAGGTACCTTAGCAAGTGAAATCCACGAAATCTATGTGAGTCACTTTCAAGTTTCCTATTTTTATAGTCTTAAATTTCTATTCCCTCCCCCCTCTCTCACACACTCCCCCCCAACTATGACTTCCATATTTTTACTCTTAGTATGTGTTGCATATCTTTGCAGCAAACTATCAGAAGATTTACGCAAAGTTTTGCAACATTTATTATCTGAATTGCAAACTCCACTGTTGGGATTATGCAAAATAAATGGATCTCAGCAAACTCTTAGGCAGTGACAACACTTTTAGCACTGTTGCAGTGGATGCCCAGTAGAGATGTGTTCTTCTTCTTCTTTTTCCCCCCGAGTCAGTTCAGAAATTCTTTAGAAAGGTGTTTGTGTGAAAGAGTAGTTCATTTAGTCATGCTGTGACTGGCACCACACAGTAGAACCAAAGAACTAAAGAAAGAGGATAAACCTGTTTCTTCTCAGTTTCTGTATGTGTTGATTGCGGAAAAAACATCCTGTTCTCTCATTTTCTGAGGAAATCATCAAATCTACTCTGATAGGTCTAAAAGGTATCCTAACTTAACTACAATGTCATATTGATTTACTTGGGTGCTAGCCTCCTCAAGTGGAACAGGATCTACTTCTGAGTAAACTTCAAAATGCTGCACAGCAAACAACAGTTTAAAAAGGGAGCACTGAAACTTCTTCAAATAGATCTCCCAGTAGGGACATAGATCCTGAGCTGGTTCATCCTACAAGAAAGCAAGAAAATGTTTGCATTTAGGTGTGTGCCTCTTTGTGGGTGTTCCTCACTTAATAGCTGCATGGCAAATAGATACAACACACCTTTCTCCAACCTGGAATCAACTATGTGCATTACATTTGATCAGTTCAAGTAGTTGAAAATATTCTCTTATTTTTTTCACACACACACACACAAAATCCCAAACTGACATATTTCTCCATGAAAGGATTTGTTTTTGTTTTAATTAAAAAAAGGAAAAAAAATGAATGCAACCGAAACTCTTGATCACCATGGTCTGTCCCAAACTATTTTGAGAAAACAGTGGGTATGGTTGTTTGTTTAAAGAAAACTCTGGTGGTGAGATGGTGAATCCATTCTAGGTTTCATTTCAACTTTAAATGAACTATGAATGGTGCTGATGCCTCTCACCAGAATAGATAAAATGCACAGAACAGATTCACTGCCCTACTGAAATGGAAGCCAGCAACCAACATTGATAGAAAGCCTATAGTGATAATAACTAACTATAGTCTATGGTCAGAAGAAGAAGAAAAGAGAGAGAGAGAGAAGAAATTTTGAATGAGGTAAGTAGTGATCCAGCTTTTCACTGAGGACTCATATATATCTGTTAAAGATAAGCAATGATTCATTTTCAGTAAATTTCTGATAAGATTCAGTACACTTTTGATAAGATTTCCCCCCCACACACATTTTTGTGCCCATCAGTCCCTCTAACTTAGCTGGCAGATATCTGACTTCCATATCAATGCTGAGGTGACATTCTGCTCCTATGGCATGCTATTTGACCTTAACTCTTACAATTCGAAGACTATAAATATGCATAATTAACAACTATCCAGCCTTGGTTGAAACTATTTTTTCTATTTCTTTCAGGATTCATACTTTGGGTATGAAACAACTAATTATAAAATGTCACAGCACTCTGAGCCCATCTTCTTTAAAGAGTATAATTTGGCCACTTACTAATCAAATGGAATAATGTCCAATTTACTATTTATTAAAGTTGGGAGCATGATGATGGTGTGATTGGAGCTTAAAATATATGGTTCTGGAAAATGGCAGGACCTTATAGTTATTGGGTTGTTCTCTTCCATAGGTTTTGGGTATATTTGTCTGTTCCCACAAACCATCTGAGGCATAATCCAGACCAAGTAAAGACCTATAATATTGTTCTACTAATATTAAATTTGCAAATTACAATGGGCCAAGGCTCATCATAATTATTTGCAAACAATATAAGCTGATGCATCATTATAACAAACTAACATGAATGTACTTTATATTGACAATAGAAATAACAGCTGGATCAGCTAGAGAATTCAAACTAACCATGAAGGTTAATTGGCATGTTTAATTATACAAAGAGACACAATTTCTAGCTACATTAAAGGTTTCAAAAAACCTCCTCCATTACTTTTCAGAAGTACCTAGTTGGGGCTTATAATTACTATAGAGAACTAAATGATTCAGAGGTAACCGACTATCCATTTGTATATTTGGGGAGGGGGGGCTGCCCCTGAACATACATTAAATCAGAAGTTTCTTTTGTCTTTTTAGTAGATTATGGCATTCATAGAACTCTTCTTCAACTCCACATTTCAAAGGAGTTGAAATGCTTCCTACAAGCTTTTCTTCACTGTCCAGCTTTCACAATCATATTTAGAAACCAAAAATATGATGGTACTGACAATCTTAACTTTAATATTCAACGATATATCTTGATACTTCAGGGTCTTGTCTAGTTCCTCCATAGCTGCCTTTCCAAGTCCTAGTCTTCTTCTGATTTCTTGATCTCTGATTTCTTGATCTCCATCCTGACTAATAATTTAGGCAAAATATGGAATATCTTGAACTATTTTAATGTCTTCATGATCTTTAAAGTTCTGTAAACCGTATATGATCATGCTTTTCATTTTCTTGATGTTCAGCAGTAAACATGCCTTTGTACTTTCTTCTTTGACTATCTTCAGTTGCCTCTGAGAGATTCTTTGCCAGTATCAAACCCCCTGCTGCCATCACTATAGTTGCTGCCTAGCAGCTATTGCTCCTAACTTCCCAATTTGCCCTTAATTCCTCCAAAATATCCAAGGGTTTGTAACCCAGTTTTGTCATTGTTGGATCTCTTGTACCATTTTAGGCCCTGCAGATACCTTTTGGCCATTAGAAAGTGACCAGGAAGTAGACTAACATGGCCTAGAAAGGGCAGAAATGTGTCAAAATTGCTACCATGGCATTTGGAGTCAATTTTTTTTATTTATTTATTTTGTTTTGTTAAAAAAGCAGGCCAGGTGGAAGCAGAATATGGAACTCCAAGATGCCCATCTAAATCCTCATCCTTGTCAGTTCTTGCATTAAACAACAGTTCTCTGCTTCTTGTGAGGCTGAGACCTCATGATCTGTTTAGCACAGAAGGAAATCCATATAGAGAGGAAAATCTGTAATGTTAATGATCCTTCATTTTTTTTTATTTTTATTTTTTTTGAAATATAAACCTAGAGGGATCTGATAGTTTTAACAAACTTAGAATTTTTGTACCTCTAGAGATTTGTTATCAGGAAATATGTAGTTTAATTCAAATATTCACGTATTTCTGAGGATTATGGAGTGTTTCCGAGAAATGAAGAATACACAAACAGTGCATTTATTTGAAAACATGAATGACTAACAAGGGTTTAGTTGAGAAAAATACACTGGGAAAAGCCTCTAAGGAAAGGAGGAAATTTGAGTAAATAAGTTAAATTGTGAAAATAAATATGTTGATTTGGAAAATACATCAAAAAAAATTTACACAGTTTTCCAAACTGATACAAAAAAAAAAAAAATGGGAAGAAAATGCAGGTTGGTTTTGGAAAAAGTGGGGAAAAAAAAAAACAACTGAAAGAGATACATCCATATTCCATGATCAGTAGCAGACATTTCTTTTGCTGGGAATATCTTGCCAGTTGGGCTCTGCCAGGATTGGGAAGCAAATAAAATAAAATATTCATGTACATTCTTTCTGCCAGAGAAAGGGAAGACATTAAGACCTTTCCCATTGTTGGTAGAGTTTGTTTTTAACCTCTTTCCACTTTCCCATTTTTGAAATGAGACTTTAGCTCTTTTGTAGGGGAAAGAGAAAGAACAGCAGGTTGGAAATGGGAGCAAGCTGAATCAAGATTTATGGTCAGTTGAAGGTAGAACTTGCCTGTCTTACATCTGCTATTTGCAGATAAGGAGGGGAGTACCTATACTTCAGATAGTCCATCTCTAACTGCCTTGATTAGAGTAAACTAACAGCACAACAGCACTACTCCTAGACATAGTAAGGCAGCTGTTTGGGGCAATATATGGACATAAAATAGTAGCAAAAATTGGACATAAAAGGACATGAAATTGCTAATTTGTTGTTAATATATTTTTACTCTGATATGAAATAGAAATATATTCACTCTATATTTTTTATCAAAATAATTTATCTGGCTTTGGATAGTATGCACCTTTACTTGGGTGAGGTACAATTTGTTGCTCAGACTTATTCAGCAAAATATCTTGGGTCAAATATCTTTGTCCAGTAGAAAGAATTGTTATTTAATCAGAACTCAAGTGATAGGGTAGCAAACTGGCAAAACACAGGTTTTACAAGATACCCACTGCTGCCACTTAATTGCGTTTAGCATAGGTGGTGCACAATAACTTTGTCTGACTTGATAACTTTGATGTCAGGAGACAAGGTGATAATACTTCTTTCATATAGGCAAATGTTCTTATTTCAAATGCACCTATTACAGGAGACTGTTCTCTTTTTAGTGTAGATACTGAAGTCCTATTAATGATAATGGGTATAATGCCCATGAATCAAACAGATAATCCACCCTTCAAATAAGGAAAGAAGAACTGTTACATTTTATTAATCTTCTTATATTGGTGAGAGATAAGTTGCAAGCCATAAGGAGGAGAATCAATTTCATTTGAAAATAACAGAAATGGGAGAAAAGTAACTTTAATTGGCTAGTTGATCTGTGAGGAGACCTGGAGGCCATGTGTTAATTATCTCCCATAGAGAGACTGACATTTGTCAGCTGCACTGCAGTTAAAAGAGTCAGCAGATATGATTTTGGTTTAAAAGGCCATACCTTTTTATTAATGACCCATTACATGTGGTTTCCAGCTTTAAATTGCCTGGTATTGGTGTTCAGGCACTCACAGCCATTCAGCTCTGAAACTTTTCTGATTTTTCAGAGAAAATTGAAGAATTTTGTCATCTGAGACAGTTCCTCCGTACCTTAGACCAGAACTCCAGCTGTAAATTGGGCTCTGGAGAACGATGGGCTCCCCAAGAGCTTATTGAGGCTTTTGAAGAAGTAAATGTTGGGAGAGGGAGTAGTGGGCACAATTTACTGCAAAATAGTTTGTCCTTCAATGCAGTCTTCTTCTTTTACCATATCATACCAGGAAATACCAGGATATAATCCTTCTATAGTTCCTTTTTAGCTAAAGTAAGGGTACAGGAAGAGTCCTTGCTAATACATAGCCCTACCTAATTATCTTCCCTCACCTTTTTATCACCCAGTAACAAAGAGGAGAAGCACCTTTGCTGGCTTCACATGAAGAGAGGACACTTGTTGATCGTGCCATGATGAAAGGACCAAGGTGGAGCATTGGAGCCAGTTTGAGACAGAACCGACCCCACTTCTACTCACTTTTGCAAGTTCACATGACCCAGCCTCCTATCTCTAATGCAGTGTAAACTTGTTGGTTGCTTTGGGGCTGGGTAGGTATTTTTTCCTCTGTCCACAGGTTTTTCACCTGCTGTGAACTGCTGCAGGGGACTGGGCAATTGGCTGCAGAGTGGTGTCTTAAATAGGTTCTCTGTGGCAGATAGGTGGGGGAGAAATTTGGAATTCATTGAAAATCTATGGCACCCATTTGGTGAAGGATAAGCCTCTGGAGTTCTCTCTATATGTCCTGAGACCAGGGGTGGTGGTGGTGGTGGTGGAGACTGTCTTTGATGCTGGGACAGGGTATACTGCCCCACTTCAGGTCCTGTGACAAGAAAGCCTACCTTCCAGAAAAAGGTTGGCCAAGATCGCAGTCCAGTTTCATGGATTCACCTCAGGACCTTGATGTTTTGCCCATGGGAGCTTGGGGAGTGGTCCAGGGAACACTGCTTGCTTCAGCTCCTCCCTCAATAGGTCTCTCCCCCACTGCATTTCTCAGTAGTTAAGCATAAGTAGGCAATAATTTAAATAAAGTTTCCCATGTTTAACCCAAGCTTTGTTGTGTGGTCTCATCACTTCATGGATTGGCCAGCAATGGTAAACTAGAAAACACAATGGAATCCTCCTTAGTGTGTAATCAACATGGTTCTTTGGTTGCAGAAAGGATGGTTAGCAATAACACAGAAGTATCCTTCTTTACCTAGGCAGGACCAATAACACCATGTGGCATACTTGTGCACTACAGACTTTTTCATGGTAATCCCTCAATCATAATGTCACTTCCTCTTTCTTCATCTGGAACACTGAGATTATTTCTTCTTCTGTCAATATTTTGTGTGGAGGTTCTTCCCACATACAATCAAACATGTTTATAGGACAGGAGATAGAGAACTGATAGTGGGAAGATGAGTGAAAATTACCCTTCCATCCTAATGGGAAAGACATGCATATAGCCAGTGTGGTTGTCAAATTTCAGTTTTGGCAGCTCAGGCTCCTGCATTTTTGCATCCCCTCATATTCATTTAAAAAGAAAACCAATATATAGTGACCAATATTGTGGTGTATCTAGTAAATTAGTAGTGTCTACATTGATTGTTAGTGGCATTGTCCTTGGAGTTTTAGGTCCTATAATGGGTCACCATCAGGTCCCACTTACGAATGTCAAGGAATGAGATGCAGCCATGCTGGAGTAGTAGGCAAAATTGGAGTCGTCCATGTCTCTAGTGAATAGTGAAATTGAAACTGTGCCCCAAAAGAGACAGATACAACATTCTGAGTAAAGCTGGGCTGAAAATTTCTTAATGTTTTCAGCAATGGAGATCCAAAATTACATGAGGTGCACAGGTACCACTCTATTCTCCATTGGTTAGACCTCATTTGAAATACTGTGTCCAGTTCTGGGCACCTCAATTCAAGAAAGATAACAGCAAGTTGGAGCATGTCTAGAGGAGGGTGACCAAAGTGGTGAAGGATCTGGAAGCCATGCCCTATGAGGAATGGCTTAGGGAGCTGGGTGTGTTTAGTCTGCAGAAGAGAAGGTTAAGAGGGGACATGATAGCCATGTTTAAATATTTTAAGGAATGTCATGTCCAGGAGGTAGCAGGCTTGTTTTCTGCTGCTCCAGAGACTAGGATAAGAAGTAATGGATTCAAGCTGCAGGAAAAGAGATTCCACTTAAATGTCAGGAAAACTTCCTGAGGGTCAGAACTGTTTGGCAGTGGAATATCCTGCCTCAGAGTGTGGTGGAATCTCCTTCTTGGGGGCTTTTAAGCAGAGTCTGGATGGCCATCTCTTGGGAATGGTTTGATGTGTGTTCCTGCATAGCAGGGGTTTGGACTTGATGGCCCCTGTGGTCTATTCCAACTCTATGATTCTAGGTGCTGGTAACACAGACATAGTAAAGGACAGCTGGATTCCTTCTTGTGTCTACGAACAGTACCAAGGCTGTCTCCAGTAGTCAGACACACTGGGAGTTGTTGAACAGTGCCCTCTAGTGACTAGCCACACCTAGTGAACAATATAGTTATACGCCAACCAAACTTATCAATTAAGTACATATTAAGTGGACGTACATAGTAAGTACAAATTAAAAATGTCTAAATGAAGCATTTTCTGCATTTCTGTCACAAAATTATACTGGCAAAACTGTCTTTGATAATTGGGGATGAAATCCATCCCATAAATCTTGAATGTTGAAAAGAAAATAATATATGCCATCTTTATTTGAATTCCTTCCTGGACTAACATGGCAAACAGTGCCACAAAGGAAGGTAGGAATTTGATACCCTCCATAGTAGAGACCAGGATACTTTCTATCTGGCACAAGGTGTCAGAATGCTGCATATGATAAAGGCTAAGTTGGAGGCCATTTAAGGTCTGAACACCTCTCAACTTCCTTTAAAAAAAAAACAAAAACTTTACAGCATGACCCACCCTCCCTGGGTGGAGTGGCTCATGCTGCAAAGATTAAAAAGAAAAAAGAAAAAGGAGACCTCTTTTCCCCTTTCACCTGGAGGGTTTTTGCCTACCCTATACTGTATCTATGGGACTTGGACAATTGGCTTTGGGTGGTGTCATTAAATAGGCTTTCACCTGGCGGGCTGTGCCAGGGGAGGGGGAGAGAATATAAGTCTTTGGTGATCACCTTTGACATGCTTTTAGTTTAGAGTAGGGCTCTGAAGTCTCCTCTTGTAGGATTCTGAAGGCAGAATGGGGGAGTTGAAGAAGGAGGCTACCCTTCAGGTTCATTCTGATCCAGGCTCTCATCTGTAGGGTTCTGAGGCTTGGGTGGGAGTCACCTGTCTGTAGGGTTCTGAGGCTTGGGTGGGAGTCACCTGGGCTATCTTCCAATTACAGTCAGCTGGGGAGCAACACAGGTATTTGGATTGCCTCTGGGACTGAGATATTTCACTCAGTGTAAGGCCTCAGCTGGAACCATTTCAAGTTGCTCCCCTGCCTTGCTTAATTTCCAAGTGAACAAATCTCTAAAAGTATTGGATAAGATAAAGTAGCCCCTTTAAAACCCATTTTTTCTGGGTCTGGTCTCATTATGTCATTATCAAACAATATTTCAGCGGAGTGCTTGTTTTGTTTCCCTTTTTGACTTAGCGTCTTTCTCCTGCTGAAGAGTTATCATCAAAATACAAATATGAAATTCACCTTCCATGAACTAGAAATGTGATCCCACTGTGCAGGTCTCCATAATGACATCCTTTCTCTGCTAACAAATTGAACCCTGGTGGAACAACAGCACTTTTGTCAATTAAGCATGTTTAAAATTTAAAGAGAAGCTACATTTCTTATCTACTGAGAAACTTCAGGTAGATCAAGCCCTCCTTTCTCCAAGTATCTTTGTCTCTTTCAATCAAATATGCATTGTTGAATGTGATTCAGTCAGCACAAATAGAAAATTCAGATAAGAACGTCACACAATGCTGTATGTTCAATAACAGCAACACACTAAGGTTTAGTATTAACAATCATGCTATCCAAAAATGGATGCTTTAAGAGATACCAATGAGGAGCTATAAAAGACACTATTATTATACTCCCCAGGAGAGTTTTTATAGCATTTTCAAATGCTAGCTTTTCACTTTGCAAAACTGCCAAAATGCTACTCTTTCTACAGCAGCTACTTACTGTGTTGAATTGTGGGGTGTGTGTGTGTGTCATATTGGACTTCAATATGCTTCAAATATCTCTTTTGTGCATTTTCCATGTTCCCTGCCACATCTTTTTCCTGCTGGGTCACCATTATTACAAATATGTCATAAGTGATATTATTTCTGAAGACAAAATGGATCAAACACCACAGACTGAGTTGTTGGTTGTTTCAACAGTGGAGCCTGAAGTGAACACACAACTGTCCTCATGTGAAATCATCTAAAGAATTTTGTGGGAACTCAAAATCCTTTGAGAATCTTCACAAATCTTTCTAGCTAGTAACACATAAGAAAAGATTTAATTCAGTCTTTCTTTCTTTTCTTTTTCTTTCTTTTTTTTGACAAATTGGCCACCATTTGCATCTGTCTTCGTATCTGAGAAGGGAAATGGTGAGTTTTCTTTTAGGGAAAAAGAAAATTATATGAGGGAGAAACAAAACCAAAATTTTCATTTTTAGAGATTATTGCCTATTAAAATTCTGCATTTCAGTCCATCAGTATTTAACATATAAGTTTTGATTTAATATTGGTGCTTCTTCTTCTTCTTTTTTTTCAGAGAGCTCTCGAACACATACGTATCAGGAAGTTAAAACATATCTCTTCCATCCTGAACACAGCTGTAGCTACTGAATTTGCCTATAGCAAACAGAGGGAGAGGTTGGGAAATTGTTTTTATGGAATATTTGTGCATTTCTTCATATTCAAGATGTACAGAACTTGAGATATTTAAAAAAAAAATAATGCAGAAGAAAGTGGAATTGAAATATATCCCCATTCCTAGTCTACACAAGATGTTAGGCATCCCTAAAGGATACGTATTAAGAACCACCATGGTGTAGTGATTTGGGTGTTGGACTATAACTCTGGAAACCAGGGTCTGAATCCCCACTCAGCCATGGAAATCCACTGGGTGATCATTGGCAAGTCTCAATCTCTCAGTCTCAGGGGAAGGGAAAGGTAAACCTCCTTCTGAACAAATCTTGCCAAGAAAACCTTGTGACAGGTTTGCCTTTCAGTTAGCATAAGTTGGAAACACCTTGAAAGTACAGAAGAACAACAAAAGGATACATTAGAACTATTTTTTTTCTCCTTACAGGATAGCTTCTTCAGTTTCTTCAGTTTTCCAGAAACTGTCTTTCTAGGGGAAGAACCATGTGATACTGTTCAGGGTCTATTCCACTCAGGTTCTCGCTCAGCAAGGTTCAAGGACACACTGACATAAAATGAAGCACTGACTAATATATGTGTGTGTGTGTGTGTGTGTGTACTGGTGTAGTGGTTTAATTGTTGGGCTAGGACTCTGAAGACCAGGGTTTATAACCCTGCTTAGTCCAATCCTGGGAAGAAATATCTTCTGAAAAAAATCTCACAAAGAAAACTAGGTGATAGGTCTCCCCTGGGGTCATCCTAAGATGGAAATGACTTGAAGGCACACCACAACAATATCAAGAGACAGTTCATAGTGGAAACACACTATTTCAAATCACATGCAAATGAACTGAAGTAATAGCATTTTACACAACTAAGCCATAACAAATGTCCATGCAAAGGCAAACAGGTTCCCTTCCCCTTTCGCTAAACAGAAAATCTGTGACAACAGAAATCAACAACTGAACTGTAGTTCAAGCTTAAAGGACTGAATGTATCATTTTGAGGTAACTTTGAGCTATTTTTGGCTATATACAGTACAATAGCTTGCACCTGTTCAGCAACAGATAACGACCCATAGAGTTATGAGGAGCTGTAACATCTCATGATCTTTTAATATACAACTGTCTGTAAATTCAGCACTACCAGCCACCTGAGATTCAGTTTAAGTGTACTGTCAACCAAGAAGAGAGACTCCACAGACTTCTGTTGGTCTGCCAGATCATTAGTATAGTGATTTTGTTCTCTTTTTCACATGGAAAGAGTTTTAAAGAACAGTATAGTTTTAAAAAAAAATAGGTTGTGCAATGCTTGGTCATTCCTGCCTTCTCATTTTAAATATTATTTTTTATTTTTTGTTATGTTTGTTGAAATTGGTCAGGTAAACTGTGGCCCAAACTGTCCTATGTTGCACCTAACTAAGTCTTAAAGATTTTGCTGAGATTATATATAATATTGTGGTCCTTGGTTCCCATTAAAATTGATTTCATTTTTTTTTTCAACATTCAGGGGTTGTTGTGTTGGCCATACGGCAAAATAAAATGAAATCCACAAAAGAGTGATACCTTTATTGGCCAACCATAATGCACAAAACACATAATGCAAGCTTTTAAGGCTCCATTGGCTTCTTCATTAGGCAAAAGATGTTAAAAAATCATAGAGGAGGGGGAAAAAATGATGGTATTGGAGTTGCAAGCCTACAACTCCCTTCTTGGTCATGTGGGGACCAAGACATTAGCAACAGTAAAGTAAGATACTGGATTTAGCCACAAGGGGGGGATCCTAATCGAGAGGGAGGTAAGGACTGATATTTAACTCATTGAAATTTCTACCTCCTATCAACTCTTTCTTTATAATTGGTAGAGTTTTAGCTATACACCACCTACTTTTTTTTCAGATGTAGTAGTATAGAGACTTCTTGAGAAATTCAATGTTCACTGCCTAAGAAAGGAGATTGTGAGCTCATAAAAAACAGAGAAACCACAAATTCTAAGAAGAATTGCTTCATGGCCTTACAAAGAAGCCAGTGGAGCTTTGAAAGCTTGCATGACGTGTTTTGTGCATTTTGGTTGGCCATTAAAAGCATCATTATTTTGTGGATTTTGGATTTTATTTCTTTACTATGCAACATTGTGGCCCATTGTTACTGCAGTTTCTAGCCCGGACTTGAGGGATATTAGATATCACTTTGCTATCAATAATTCGGCCTTCTTTAGCTATTCCTCTCCATGTGCTGAGAAGTCCCCCAGACAAGCTCGCAGAGAGGCATGGCCGCTAATCGCTGTAATATTCCAAACAATACAGGCAGGACAGAAATAGCCATCCCACTGCTTCAGGAGACCTCAAAGGCATGTATCCTATTATGTATGCACGCTACTTACAAAGAACTCCCTGCCCCGAGCAGGCAGCTTGATTAGAAGAATCCTCATCTGTCAAGCACTCTGCGTTTGCATACTGTCTACTCTATTGTCAATTCAGACTTAACTCAATCATGCTAAATTCTGACCTTTCGGAGGCTTTGTCTCCAGTCCAAAACTCATTGTTTTCCCCAAGTACGGACTAGCCTACGGCCACATTTTCCCCTATAAAAACCCCTGACTTTGAGAGCTTCCTTGGATTGCTCCCGACTTCCATCCCGCCTTGCTGCCGCTTTGTTTGGCGAGCCTTCCCCTCAGTCCAACGTACTGAGAATTCCATACCTCCGAACTTCTGCTGCAGACTACCCGGGCTTCAGGACAGGTGTAGTATTACCCAAACCAACAACTCCTCTAAAAATCCCTCTATCCCACTCCAACCTTTATTTCTACAGTTATCTGTGTGAGTGTGCTGCATACACTGTTTGATTGTATCTTAATAAAACCAATTATTATTATTTCACTTCTGTTTGCTCCTTGACTCGGCCTGACCCCGTAGACATTGGATAAAAGATCTCTCTTCATTGCCCTGCCTCTCGTATTGCTAGCTTGTGCTCTTTGACTAATTTCCCCAACTTGTATAATTTGGAGTGCACTTAGGTGTCCTTCACGGGACCCCCAGAAATCAGGGTAACACCATAGTCTTCAATGCATTTAACTAAAATATTTTACCTTCTGGTTGTAAACAGGTCTGAATTACTCAGTTTCTACTACTGGTATTGAATACAGACTTTAAACTCTGTGAGCTTATGGGACAGGTGACAATTTTAGAAACAAGTTACAGTTTTTTAAAAAATGATCACATGTTCTCTCCATACAGAAACACAGACGATTCAGCTCTCACTCACACTGCACAGTGTTTTTGGGGAAGGCATGTTTGCTGGCCTCTAATGGGAAAGAGCCCTGCTTAGTCATGTCACAGCACTGTGCACCTTGATGGAGTGTGTTGGGTGCAGAATTGGAGAGTTTAAAAGCTCCTGCCATGCTCTTCTCTCCTTATTTTTATCTGGACTTTATTTGAGGCATTGATATTAGGCTGTAGCGGATCATTTTTGAAGGAGTGATCAACAGACTGTTTGTAAGAGTAAGCCTGCATCACAGTGAGGATTTTGGTCTTGTTGCTGTGTGATCCAGCTCACCATGGCTAGGTGTTTTTTCCCTCTGGGCCCAGTAGGGCTGGTTAGGGTACTGCAGGAGTAGGTAAATTATGAAAGGGCCATTATCAGTATAAATTGTCCATGGTGCTAATGCTGGTAGGGCCATAGTTGGAATGGTTAGGTACCAATTGGGCCTTGGGAGGTGCTGGTTGGGCCATAGCCAGAATGATTATGGCCCAATCTGACTTTTGCAAGTGCTATGGCTGAGCCCCTACTGGATCTGTGAAAAGATAGTTAGGTCCTGATCAGGCCTTGGAAGCTGTAGTTCAAGTGGTTAGGCCCTAATCAGGCCTTGTGAATGCAGATTATGACCCCTGTGTGACTGACTCAAGGCACAGTGGTCAACTAAAACATAAAAGTCAAAGTTTGTTCTATTTGTTTGTGTCAGACAGAGAAGATCCTATATGATTGGCTGCCTAAGAAGATTCTATGGAATCCTGGGGTTGGCAGTTTAGGGAGGGGGCTTTATAATTCTCAGCCAGGTAGCTCTTGGGCCTCAGTCAAATGTGCCTATGTTTAATAAGCTGGGTGCTATGGAGGTGAGGCCTAGCAGCAAGGAGGAGGTAGTGTATTTCCTCGGGAACCCAAACTCTGTATGTTAATAACTCTGAATACAGATTGGTTTGGGGAATATGGGGAAAAGTTACAGGTACTGGACAAGAAAGTTTGGTGAGTTCTTAAGAGGAAAAAAAAAAGCCTTATTTAGTTAGTAATAATATTAAAAAAGCGGGGGGGAGGGGAAAAAGTGTAAATAATACTTTTCATCCAAAAAGTGTAGAAATTCCAAAAATCATAAAGCTACCTTAAGGTATTTCTAACAAGTATTACCTATGAGAAAATAAAATCCCAGGCAACACTAGGTATATACTCTAGTATTCTATAAAAAGCCCAAGGAAATGCTACATTTCAGTCACAACATGCTCAAGGGCAACAGCGGAAATTGCTCTTTCGGGAAATTGGGGTTAAGGATGCTTACACGCCTTGTCCCTTTAAGTATAAGCATGAATGCTGAGTTTGCAGAACCTTCTATTCCTTTTGGACCTGTCCCAAAGAGAGTGATCAATCAGGGGGTGACAGAGGTAAGCAAGCAAGTAAATGAGGGCAAGAAATGTGTCCACCTCCAAAATGAGCCAGTTCCATTCATTTTCAGAGACTGTCAGTTTTGCTGCAATTATACTCAGATAATATAGGGACACATTATTTGAGGGAAGGGTTTAAAGTGGGTTTTAGGATTCCTTTTCAAGGAAGCTGTCATCCTTATAACAACAGAAATTTAGTATCAGGCATAGATTAATTGACAATTGAATTAAGGCTGTTATTATATCCCACCTTGAATTTTTTTGCAGCTTTTTCCAGTTCTGATCACAGTCAGTACATGGGCAGAGGAAATAGCTAACTCATCCATTCATTTCTGGTGTGCTAAGATAGCCACAGTACAAGTTATTAACTCATTGTCATCCAAGTCTTCTAAAGTTATGAGGCTGGTTACAGCATTTACCCATCAGAGATTATGTTTTTTTTTATGGTGCTCCATGTGGTGGGGTGGACAATAGCATGACTGATGCTCTGTTCAGCACACAGATGGAGTACTTCAGACAGCCGGCAGAGGATGCAACTGCCATGCCAGACCTGATGTCCATTACCAGTCATTAGGGTCTTGTTTTGATCAGAGAACATAATTCATTGGGACATGACTATACATTGAACACCAGTGCTCTCATAGGTTAGGTAGGACCTTTATATAATCTGTTGTTTTCTGTGGATCGCTAATTACAGTGTATATATTATGTTTATAGTACTAATGTATTTGTATTCACAAATTATTTTTGTATATTAACATAAATTATTAGTCATTATTATTATATGTGTATTTGTTTATTTTTTTTATACAACTCACTAAATATTTCCATAGTTTTAGTTCCAGGTTTTTCTAGTTTATATTTGGCTTTGTGCCAGTTTTGCTATTTGGTAATTGTATTGGGTCTTATGGATACCCTCAAGACCCTGTCCCCAGTTTTACACAGACATAAACCTAAGTGGAGCAATTTGCACATTCATTCATTAAAGTAATACCGTCCATTCATGTCACCATTACATTATTGCTGACCTTAAAAGGCCTCAGTTTCAAAATTATCATGACCTCAAGTCATATTAACATTGATTTATCACTGTTTTTGTTTGGTCAAAAGAATCTAAAATTTAAGTTTTTTTCTGTTGCTTTATAGCAAAGATCTTAATCTTAGATTCTCCACATGCTTGGTACTTCAGTCTTTAGAATCTCAATTGATCATGTTGACAGAAACTTCTGAGAGTTAAAGACCAACATATCTGGAGTGCCAAAGACTGAAAATCACTGATGTGTTAAACTTGCTTTAAGGAAAAAAAAAATTGTGACCAAACTTGCAATATTGTTTACAGTTGTGGTCACCTCACTTAAAAAAATGATATTCTGAATATATAGCTGGAAGGAGAAGAATAATTAAATGATTAAAATGCTACCAGAAATTATATACATAGCTGCAACTTGCATGTAGCTAAAAAGGAACTGGACAAATTCATAGAATATTGAAATGTCTCTTGTTATTTATTATGATCACTATAGGTTACCACCTGTGCTGGAAACCTTATGCATCTGAATGAAAGTTGCTGAGCAAACATGATTGTCATCTTTGTGGATTTCTTAAAGACAACTGGTTGGCCATTGTGTGAACAGTATACATGACTAGATAGGTTTTTTGTCCAATGAAGCACATCTCTCATTATGTTCATATGACTGGCGTATGCTAACAGAATAAAAACATTAATTTAAAACATGTGACACATTTATGGAAGAGGGGGATAAGAAATCAATATAATGCTTTTTTGTGCGGGGGAGGGACAGTCACAGATCTTATGATAAAATCAAAGAGTAGGAAATGACAATAAAGGTCATCTTCTGGAATCCTCTAATACCAGCAGTCTTGTAGTACAGAACCTCTGATGAGTCACAATTTTATATAATATGCCAAATTTATCCTTAAAAATGAGATAAATGAGCCAGCTCTGAGTATACATGTGGCTTCTCCAAGCTTTATTTTCTTTTGCTGTTTGGCTTTGTTCCACAAGTGTATTCTTTCTCCATTTATTGTTGTTGATAGCTTCCCTTATTGTATTATCTTTCTCCAGGTAAAATGTCACCTCCTTCAAAGAGGTTCAGAGCTTGCTTTTTCTCCCTTCATCACAATCTAGTAAGATCCTAACTGCAGTGATCCATGACTTAAAGATCATAAGGTGATTGATGGGTGCCCACCAGCTTGATAATGACATGGCTTGAAATGAAAATACAATTCATCTGGTGTGACAAATACACTGATCCCTGAAGTCTCTGAAGTGTCAGTGTGAATGCCAAATCCAGAGGAAAATAGTAATACCAGTGATTATGGTTCACTGTTTGCCAAAGTAAAATTTAGTCTTGGAGGAAACATTATTTATCACCAACCACAAATATTTTCTTGATATACCTGTGTAGCTTCTGTGCTCAGAATTCATTGCCAGCCAAGAGAGACTGAACTTAGAAGTTAGTATATCTACTCCTAAAAGTTAATGAGCAGCCTAGGGAGTTATGATTTACTGTCAGTCCACCTAGAAATGTCAATAGCCCAGCCTACATAGAAGGAAGCTTCAGTGGATCAGATTGGTGAACTTTTCACGTTATCATTCAGGAGACAGCAAACAGAAATTAGTCTATAAATAATTGAATTTTTTTTAAAAAAATGTTGCAGCATTTCAAAAGCTATTTCGTTCTTGAACTCATTCTCTTCAAGCAATAAATATAGCAGAAACCTTTTGAATAATACAAGACAATCATAGACACCCCTGAAATCTTTTATAAAGTTTGAAGAACTGAAGAACACAATATAAGCAGCTCAGACATCCATATTTCCCCCCATTACTCATATATATTAGCACATCACAAAGGAAAAGACTATTAAATTGCAGGTATAAAGTGAATACTCTAGTCAGAGCAATGTAGTGGTAGTTTTAGTGTTGGACTACAACTCTGAAGAACAGACTTCATTTCCCCGCTGAAAACATGGAAACCCAATGGGTGACCTTGGACATATCACACACTCTCAGTTCCAGAAAACCCCACAATAAGTTTGCTTTAGGGTCATCTTATGTCAGAAACAAATTGAAGGCATACAACAACAACAGTTACAATTATAGCAAAGCAGAGATGGGAAACTCCATTTCAAACTCTGCTCATGTTGTGTTTATATGTGTTTGAGGGGGTGCCTATCTGTTCCACAGACTTCTGTTATTAACACCAGTACATTATAGGAAAGAAAAATGATTTTTAAATGTATTTATATTTGAAATATTGTCTTCTGAAAAACTTTGAAGAGAACTGAACTGTGCTTTTGGAATGCCTGGAAACTGATACACTGTGGCTTGCTCCTGAGTACAGAGTTACGTCATGTGGTAGGACTGTGCATGGGACCCCCCGTGATTTATGTCTGAACTCAATCTGAGATTATCTCAAATCTACAAAGAGGCCAAACGTCAGTCTTCAGATACATTTTCCCATTTTGAGTCAGGATAGCAAATCAGGATGGAAAGGATAGTGTAGCAGTCAGATGAGTCTCTTAATTTAACTAATAATCATATATGATAATGATGATAGTATAATGACAGCTTAATTGAGAGGATTGAGTTTTTACTTTATTCTACCTGCAGCCTAGCTGTAAGAACCAAGGATACAGCATAAAGAAGTAAAGTAGGAGTGTGCAAAACATGGTCCACATACTACATAAGTCCCTCTGGGTCATTCTTGATGACTGCAAGACCCTCAACATTCTCTCTAATTATTTTTTTAAAATATATATATATATATTTTCAATGTACTGTTTTAAAAATATCCCCTCCATACCTAAAATAGTAGAGAGAGAAAAATCTGTAAGAAAATTCTTTCTGTATCCTTAGGAACATATGAAATAATTCAGCTGTCTGTCTGCATATATGTTAGCCCCTCCGCATTTGTGAGGGTTGGAGGCACAAAATTCTTGCAAAAGAGGAAAAATCACAAATAACTTCCACCTCTGTGATTCCTTTCTAGAGATCCCCCTCCCATTCCTTTGCCTCTGACCCTAGTGTTGCAGGATGGAGAAGAAAAAAGACATAACAAGGACTTACCAGTACTTTCCCCTCAAAGAGAGAAGAGAACAGTTCTTCTCTTCCAGTTACTTTTGGTGACCATCTTGAAAAGGAAGGGGTAGGAGCAAAGAGAACACCTGACCAATCAGGAGCCATTACATAGCAGACGGTTCAACCACATGGAAGAGAGGACATGCTTCCAGCAGTGGGAGAAGAGTTTTACTTATCCAAAAAAAAAAAAAAAAAAGGGGGGGACACATCAATTTTAAACACAAGCTTGGCAAGCCTGGCATGCCTGCATGAGGAATTCAAGGGAAAGGGAGCAGGAAAATGAGGAGAGGGGAGGGGAGGAGAGGGGAGGGGAGGGGAGGGGAAGGGAGCAGATGCTTTGCAAATAATCAAATTTGTGAAGGTCAAACCCACAAATGTAGAGGGAGGACTATAGATAGTATGATGGTGGGTGGTGGTGTGAGGGGTGCACTTTTTCAAGACCAATAAGGACTTTTAAGCCTTGGCATTTGACTATCCCAAAGTAGGATCTGACAAAAGAATGTTCTACTATCATACTATAAGTAGGGAGAATTTGCCTCCCTTCCCATGAATAGCGCTATTTCTGATTAAGGCATATAATTATTTGGACTGGTACTTGAAAGTTCCATCTCACGATGCTAGGAGTCTTCCCTTTGCTGACAGGTTGTTGGGCCTTTCCCATCTGCATCTTAATGTGCTTGAGTCAGCTACTGATGCTTGAGCCTTACATTTTAGCCATGTCTGTTTGTTGCTTACAGTGAAAACAGAAATTAATCATGAGATCTGCTTCTGCGTCAAAGTGGTCCAAAATAATTTTCTGGCTGATTGGTGGGGTCTCATATTGTCTGTCTTCCATTTCAGGGATGGCCTCTATAGTAGTAACACTACTGTTTCTGTATCCTGCCTGTGTTTGAACTTCAGGAGGTAATAGAGGTCCCTTCACACTGATGCTGTCTTTTCCCCATGACTTCCATCATGAACCTTCAGAGATCTTACTAGGGTGAAGATAAATCAGTCTGCCTTCCTCCAAGAAGTGTCATTTGAGTTTGTATTATTGCGGTACAGATTACTCATATTAGATTAACTTAAACTATTCTCAGGGTGTTGTAATAGCAACTACTTGCTGCGAATATCTGTAGGAAGATATCTGTATCACACAGGCAGAGCATATCCACCTTCCTGCATGTTCAACTTGCCAAATGTCTGTGTGCCCCCTCCTCCACAAAAGAAAGCCATTTAGGGGCTGGAGGAGGTTGAGGAGAGAAAAATTTTTGACATCATCCTGCTGGATGTCTGGAGTTCCTCTGCTAGGTCCAAGATGATACTTGTTCTTTCCTGTGTCTGGCTGCAATTGGCTGTGGGAACACAAATAGCTGCTATCTGGTCACCCTACCCCATCCTTCTGACTACAAAATTGCAATAGGATAGCCAATTGACATGCAGGTGGCATGAAGAGATAATATTTACAGATGGAGGTGCTGAATACCTCCTTCCCACAACAACCAAAAAAAGTACAAATGCAGATGTGGTTTGCCATTATGCCTGTATATTTCACCAGTAGAATTCTACCATATACAAATTTAATGAATGAATGAATGAATGAATCAAATGGAAATGAAAATTAGAAGCTTGCTTGCCCAATCAAAGAGACAATAGAATGTCACTGACTGATTTGCTTTGTAATATGAATTAAACATGCAGTATAATAATAATGCATGTGTGTTGTGAATTAAATAAGTGTACTTGTTGGGAGGCACAGGCACAGACAAAAACTAGAAAGATGGCTTTTAAAAACCATTTACAAAGAGAAACCAAACTGGACAGCAGACATCAGCAACAACTATGGGCAACATGGGCACACAGGAGGTGGAAATAAGAGTTCACTAGGAAAACACACACAAAAATCATAGACTGCTGCTCAGATTAATAGATCAAGAAATGAGAACAGAGGATCAAACTAGGTAAATCAACAGGATGAAAAGATGAGAAATTAAACGAAAGACTCAGAGACATTGAATTCAGATGATAATCAACAATTGCCTGCACCATATATTTACCACAAATCTTTCAATGACCAGCTACTTAGAGAAAAACATACTAAACAAATGAAGAAATGCAGAGATAATTTTCTGATTTTAATGAGCCAGCACAATCCCTCCACATAAGCACTGTGACTGTAGAGTGCCTGACTTTTTCCCATTTTTTCCCCTCTAGATCTGAATCTATTCAGACTATGTTATGCTATTTCAGAATCAATTAGGACAATCTGGTGTTGGTACAAATTAGTAGAAATTATCCTGATTTGATTTGAGATTTGACTGACTCCATTGTATAGCTTTATTGAAAGCTTTGCACAGTCACTTTTTCCTTTTTTTAAAAAAAGTTATTTTATTAATAATTTCTAAATAACACTAAAACACTAAAACACTACACTAATAACACTAGAACACTAAAAATGCTACAAACACATAAGAGAAAAAGAAAAAAAAAGACAACGTAAGACATATGAATGAGAAAAAGTAGAGGAAAAAGAAAGGAAAATAAAGAGAAAAGAATCAATTTCCACCATTCCTTTAAATGGATTATAACAACTACATTGATCCAAGCATCTCAAAGATAATATTCAACATTTATTTGCTTCCCCTTCCCCAATTCATGCTTACCAAAATAACAACAACAACAACAACAAAAAGAACTTTTTCCTTCCAAAGGTTAACATATCTAGCATGGTATTTCTCTATTACTTTCTATTACATTCCATTGCATATTACTTTTACATGGTAAATGATAGTACATGATAGATGACATTAATTTTAATCAAACTGACTTGATTACGTAATATTTTCACCAGTTAAAACTGGAGATCTAATCCTACAGACTAAATCAATTTGGTTTCATTCAACCATCAAAGTAGTTTGATTAGAAATCATTTTCAGATTAAATTCCCCCTTCTCTCCTCCCAAGCTGTAATCCCTCTTTCACAAACAAAAACTTCTTGGCCAGACGTCTTCTCCAATGGAGTACCTGTTCCCTCCATTGGCTCAACTTGATTTTTTGTTTCCATTTTATTTTCAACTTCCTTCACTTCCATATTGCTAACTTCTGTGACCTCCCTTTTTATCCTACATATCCTTACAGGTCTTCCTTGATCTTGCTAATGTCATTCCTCAGGGCCTCTAACATATTCCTCTTCATGTTTAGGAGTCCCACACATAGCTACGTTGTATCCATTGTAAAAAGTCCCGAGAGAGTTCTTGGGAAGGTTTGATATCTCATTCAGTCTTGCAATTTCAGAATTAACAGCTCACTTCTTTCTCATCTAACTCATGTTTCTCTCATCTCATCAAATGCCAACAGCAAGAGTCTTGTCAACATCAAATAGATAAAGTCTGTACTTTCTCATACTGTTGTTTGTCTATGTTAAGATCCAATACAGCCTTATAATAAGATGAACAGTTAGACCCTTAACTGTTTTATTTTAAAGATGTCAGCCCCTAATTTTCTAACCTATTTGTCCCAATCTTGTGGGGTAAACACACTCATTAGGCTGTTGATTGCACTAAGAAAGTGGCTGGAGAAGCTCCCTTGTTCCATTTTAATCAGAAGAATTGTTGACTTTCATAACTTCAAAGGTTTATTTAAGAGTTTTCTTTTTAAAAAGACAGGTTTCCAGTATAAGGTTGTCATATCCTCAGATCCAAACAACTGTATTTCACATTGAGGTCAAAATATGTCACTCCTTCAGTCCTTCCTAAACATGATGCATTTACTCTAAAGTAAACACAAGTAATTAGAATTCTGGACCTTAGTGAATGGTTCTCTTTTTGCTCTTTAATACAAAGGAGTTTCTCCAGCCATAGATCCTTCTGGCTACCCTTATGACATGAAAGATCTCCTTGCTGCAGAACTTCAGGAGCATCTACCCACTGGTTGAAAACACCGGAGCTTTTTCGTGAACAGGTATACCTTAGTAAGTTATCACATAATTATAAATTTTGAACACATAACACTTCTCATTCTTAATCAGAAATAACTGATGCCTTAAACCCAAATTCTGTAGTGGCAGAAAATTGCAGTAGATATTGAGGAGGGGAAAACACTGCTCAGTCAGTGCTCATCTGCAAAACATTTTAGTTGCTCATTCCAAGATAGGGTAATTAACGTGATATCCAAAGGAGACTTCTTACTATACTGTATGAACCTGCCTGGTCTACATTCACTTCAATAGCAGATGTTTATCCTTTGTGCAATTCCAAGGATATCTGCCAATCTTGATCTTATTGAAGTTCTATGTGTTCAGCCAAGTTCATTCTATGTTGGCCTTGCCTTCCATCACAGAAATGTGTGTGTTTTTGTCACAATATACAATAAATGCATCTCTCTTTTTTAAATGACTGCTTTTTTGCATACAGCAACCTTAGTATTTTAAGACTGTATACAGATTTTTATTTTTTTATTTTTTTGCAATTTTCAGATGAGCTCACGCTACTAAATCTCTCTCTCTCTCTCTTTCTTTCTTTCTTTCTTTCTTTCTTTCATAGCTTGCAAAAGTATTGAATTTTCAGTCTCAAATCATATTTGGTTCTAGGAAGGGTGAACTGGGTGAATAATGGGGGATACAGGGGAAAAAATGCTAACAATTTGTAAATATTAACAGCAGTGTGTAGTTGGCCAGGCTTTGTATTTCTTCCCATTAAAAGACTAGTCAAGAAAAGGCCATTTTATCCATGCCTCCTATGTAATGGATCCTTCTCCAACTCCTTTAGTTAAAGGTAGTGATTTGGCTTCTACACATTTGCCTTCCAGGAAAGAGCAGAAACCTATCAGTTTCAGTGCACATCAGAATTTGTTGGACAATTTTTAAAATAAGTTTGACATTTTTAACCATAGCATGCCATACTAATTAACAAATATAAATGAATGTCACTAACTTCAGTCTATTCAATGGTATCATTAAATGGGATGTGCTAGCATTCATGCATGTCTGTTTCCATGCATGTGCATTGAAGGTGCACTAACCCCTAAGATTTCAATTCTAGAGATCTAGAGTGGAAATCTAAAAGCTGAAGAACTGAAACTTAGTGTTCTTGGGCACAGCTCTAGCAACTTCTTAACAAATGCAATGTCAAACCTCCCTAAAAGTCCATAAATATACTTTACCATGACAATTTCTAAATGAATGGAAAAACTCCCAATGCCTCTGATACAAGAAAAATATATGTACACACACACACACACACACACACACACACACACACTCGTGCATGCACACACACACACACACACATACACATTTATATAAACATTGGCTGTTTAGAAGCAGGGATCTCTGAAACCTAGGTATTTGCTATGAAATTATTTGTGTTTCGGAGTCTGCAGCTGAAAGTCTATCATCTTTATCCATGAATTAGTATCATTAGGAGAATTTTGTATAAACTCTCACAATTATGATTTATTGGAAGATAGGATAGAAGTGTAAGATGTTAATGTTAATGGTATTAATAGTAACCAGTGCAAAAGAGATGATATGGGGAGAAAAATCAAAATGTTGCAAGGAACTCATATCTCTGTTCTGAAGCTGTGAAATGCACAAATAAATATTTTCCAAGACTGGATATAAACTAGAAGGAAAAAAAAAACTGAGTGTTACAACCACTTACAGATTTTCTTGAAGAAAAACTAAAAAGAACAAGTGGGCAATTGTTTGACAAATTGAAAATAAATCTTCAGAGTGTGACTTGTTCATTCCAGCCAACATCAGTAGATGCCTGAAGAAAATGAACATGACACTGGAGCAAAAAGGAAAGATTGTTAACATGCTACGTGATGGGATTTCAAGCAAACCTGAGGTGGTTAATTTTGCAAAAAGAACATGTCTTTGCCTGACTCTCAGTTTTGTGATGATATTCTTCTGACCAGTTTCAACAGACTTCAATTGAGTTTTGATATCTGTTTCACATATAAGAGAGGTGGATGGGGAGCCAAACCAAAATATGATTTGAGTCAGCTGCATAGATTGGAAGGAGGGATCAAAAAAGCAAGGAGAAATCACCCTACATTAAATTCAAAACTATTTTTAATTACAGTTAACTAGAATGTAACATGACTGGACTCCTTGGTTCTCCACCCTAGACCACATATTGACCTAATGCTGGAACTGGTAGGAGTTTTGGTGTCCACATGACATCAACTTGTAATGCAGGGCTGAAGTTTTGATAACCCAACCCTGCCAAAGACAGAGACACACTGTTATTAAAGAACAAAATGAAGTCTCAAACTCTGCTTACCCTGAAATGGATCTCACAACATCTACCATACACAGTCGTGACAGAAATTGCAATAAAAAGGTGATATAAGCAGAAATATTATGTGACACACAAATTCTTGCAAGTATATTGTCTAGTTACCCATAGGAAAATTCTTTTCTAGAACCACTAATTATCCATAGCAATGACAGAGCCAGAGTTAGAATTTTTTTTTCAGCTCTCTCTATGAGCAACACAACAGCAGCATCTTATTTTTCAGACATCCAGTTATCAATATAGTGGTAGGAGGACAGCATTTTATTCTTGATTTAACTTTGAGGTACATATGTGACAGCAAATCATGGTTTAAATTATACATGATAGAAAAATAAGTTCTGGGACCTCTGCGGTGATTCTTAAGGGAGCATTAACACAAAAACTGAGCAAGTGTAAAATATTGAGTTTCAAACTTATTAGAATGTCCATTCCAGAACACCCTGTAGTCATGACTTTATTCAAGAATGGATAGTGGCCTATCTCTGCTTTCTGAAATGCAATCTCTTCTCATTTGACATTTGCACCCTATTTCACTATCTTTTGTTGCTTACTTAAGCATTTCAAATAATAGAGCTTCTATGAATCCATGAACAATTAATCAAGCTATTACACAGACATTTGTCAACATACTGTTCTTGTTTTCAAGAACAAAAGACATATAATCTTGTCCACAAAGTTAAAAATAAGACTTTTTTTCCTGCGGTATTTGCCTTAAATCATGAGATGGTTTATCTTTCTCCATATCTTAAGAGTATATCTCAGTGTCATGTCAAACACGAGAGTGATGAGGAAAAAATAAAACAGTTTAGTGTAATGTTCCTACAGATTTTTCAAAATAATTTAGAACATATATCTGGCATGATAGAATGTCATTATCCCATTTTGACTCATCCCCAATTTTTGGTTTGATAATGAAGATGCCAGGGTAATATATGTATAAATGTGCTTAAACATTATGGAACGAAGGGAAGTAGTAGGGTGTGGTGAAAAGAGAACCACAGTATTTTGATTTCTGATCATAAAATCTAATTCTGCCATTTGCAGTATAGGCAAATACAGAAAGGTAAACCTGTGCGGTAATTTTAATGTATGTATTTATTAAATATATTTATCAAATATGGCATCATATATCATATGATCTGGAAGTGGCAAACAATAAAATCATTTTAACCAATGCAAACATTATTACACACTACAAATGAACAGACTAAAATATATATGAAACAATTTGACGAGTTAAAACAAGATAGTTTAAATCAGAACATTTTAAAACAACTAAATACCAAAATAGATTTGCAGATTTAGATAAAATCAACTAGGACTCATGTTATATTTTTGTTGCTGGAATGGTCCAATGTCTTATACAAAAGCAGAATTAACTAAGATGACAGTAACAGTTTTGTTTTTATACCTTTTGTAATTATGGAAAATTTAGAATCTCCCTCCTCCCCTTTTAAAATTGCATGCACATGCCAGATTGATATTTTTCTTCTTCTATCTATGATGATCTCTTTCTTGGTCAATCCTCATCAGTTCAGACCCCCATCATCACATATGTGAGTTTTGGATTTTTGACTGCTATAGCACTCCTCAGATTTTTGTAGCGATTGAGCTTAATGTTGTTCATACCTCAGTTCTCTAGCACTAATATACATTTAATGTATCCATATATTGTTATAAAATTAGCACTGTCACATTTGTTCTTAAATAATGATTATTTCTCTACCATGACATCTCTCTATCTTTCATGGGGAACCGGGGAAAGGGAGATTATTTCAAAAACCAAGAAAAAGTAACAAAAAACAAACAAACAAACAAACATAATCTGAAATAATTAAATTCTTTTCAGTTTATTAGTTAGGCTTAGAACTTTTATATTTTATAACAAATTGAATAATTTCCTCAGAATCCCTTCCTCAAAATATTTCAGGCACAGGTATCTGAAGTTTTGTCTAAGTTTTCTGTGAAAGATGAAAATAATTCATTATTCTTTTCTTCAGTACCCTTTACTTCTGTTATCATCCTGTTGTTTAATTAGCTAATTTCTTGGTTTTGAATTTTTTATAGATTCGTTGTTGATCTTGATGTTATTATGAGTTTAACATTTCTATCATTGGGCAAAGTTTCCTCTTTGGAATCAAAATGTATTGAACTGTTTTTGCTGTTTTCCTTTTACCTAAAAGTTATATCTGCTATCTAACTTTTAAAAATTTCAAGTTATGCATCATAAACTACGTTATGAGTGGCAGTACTTAATATTAAACTCAGCATCATCTACTTTCTATCCAATTTTAGAGCAAAGTCATTTGGAGTATCAAGAAATTTCCCATTTTCCATGACCAGAACAAACATTTATCCAGTCAGTGTAGAGAAAACTGAGGTTGCCTATTGTATGTATGTGTCTTCAAGTTGCTTGTAGATTTATGACAACTCCATTAATGTCATAGGGTTTTCCAAGGCAAGGACGACAATATTTTTACTTTTGGGTTACTGCTAGATTTCATCATCAGTATCAAGACTAGCTTGAGCATTTCAGTTAAGGGGGAAAGGGTCAGCTTTCAATACTAAATCTTGTCTGGATCTTGCATTTTCACCCACTGTCGTTCTATGGAGAAGTCTGCATTTCCCAGGTTTCTAGCTTGTTTGTTACTATTGTTACCCTGATTTCTTGGGGGTCCTGTGAGGGACACCTAAGTGTGCTCCAGATTACAAAATTGGGAATTAGTCAAAAGAGCACAAGCTAGCAATACGAGAGGCAGGGCAATGAAGCGAGATCTTTTACCCAATGTCTACGGGGTCAGGCCAAGTCAAGGAGCAAACAGAAGTAAAATAATAATTGTTTTTTATTAAAATATGGCCAAACAAGTGTATGCAACACACTCACACAGAGAACTATAGAAATAAAGGTTGGAGCTGGATAGAGGGATTTTGAGAGGAGGTTTGGTATGAGAAATACTACACCTGTCCTGAAGACCAGGTAGTCTGAAGAAGAAGTTTGTGGAAATGGAGGTTCTCAGCACGTGGAGCTGAGAGGAAGGCTCACCGAACGAAGCAACAGCAAGGCAGGATGGAAGCCAAGAGGATCCGAGCAATCCAAAGAAGTGCTCAAAGTCAGGGGTTCTTATAGGGGAAAATGTGGCTGTAGGCTAGTCCGTTCTTGGGGACAGCAATGAGTTTCAGGCTGGAGACAAAGCCTCCGAAAGGTCAGTATTTTACATGATTGAGTTGAGACCGAATTGTCAATAGAGTAGCCAGTATGCAAACGCGGAGTGCTTGACAGATGAGGATCGGTTAGTCAAGCTGCCTACTCAGGGCAGGGAGTTCTTTGTAAGTAATGTGCATACATAATGTGGTACTTGCCTGGAAGTCTCCTGAAGTGGTGGGTCAGCTATTTCTGGCCTGCCTGTATTTGTTTGAAATATTACATCGATTAGCGGCCATGCCTGTATGCGAGCTTGTCTGGGGGCCTCGCAAGCACATGGAGGGAAAAGGGGTATAGAAGGCCAAATCATTGATATCAAAATGATATCTAATATCCCACAAGTCTGGGCTAGAAACTGTGGTAACACTATGCTCCCTTTGACTTACAGACTGCCATGCCCTCCTCTGTGTCCTCCTCATCTTACCTATAAAGCATGGATTACTTATGCACTACTTAACTTCTTGAAGCAACCAGCGAGAAATTTTAGCAATTTTCTTCTTGTGCTAGAAAGTCTTTATAAACCATGTCTTTTCTCAATGTGAGATTTATTCTGTACAAAATTCACACATAATTGTTTCATGTGGAAAAAAGCCTTTTTTTTTCTGCCCAGAAAATAATATTTCTGGGCAGAAATATGGGATGGTGTTATGCATTGAAGTTATAGATTCAGAACAGAGAGTTAGGAATCCATAACAGTGCCATATTGAGCAATGCTATATTTTCACAATTGTGGCACTATTGCCTTGATCATAAATTGACACCAACCCATCTTAAACTCCAGAGAGCCATACTAAATAAAGTAGGTCCATAGTGGAGTTGAGTGGGGCACTCCAGGATGATGTAGCCAGGCCCTTCCTGTCCCAAAGCTGTGGTAAAATGAAAAGAGGCAACAGATTTGTGCTTCTTCTCATTGCATCATGATTGTGGGGTATGAGGAAGCTCTCCACATCTTCTTGAAGTACTTCTATCAACTGCATCTCCATCACTCAGAGTGACTTTCTGGAGTTTAAATTGGTTTGGAGTGTTGATTTCTTTTGCACTTGATAGCAACGTTCATGTAGTTATGAATGCAGTGCAGAATCTCAGTCTTTGTTTTCTGTACAGAAAATGTTATTTTCAATGAAAGCAGCCACATGCAAATTTGGTATATAACAAGTCCTGCTACCTGTTAGTCCAAGATTATTCTTGACAAGATTCCTCATCACTCAAAAAACATGTTCTTGATGATTTTTTGAATATATTTGAATATTCTTTCCATCTCTGCTTCATAACATTCCATCTTTAGTATAGAATGACTGAACCTGAACTTGATCTTCCCTGGCTCTGGTCAGTTTTCCCCAAAGATTCAACTGTTTTGATTTTGCTTTTTTTTAATGGTTAAGTGCCAATCCAATCTCATCCAATCCTGTAACAAGTGTAGCATCTCAATGTTGCAGAGGCCAATCTTATCACAAAAACATTTCGCAGTTCTTATCATATCTGAAGCTCTCTCTCTGCATCACTATATCAGCCACATTGAAGCACATTTGTTTTTTGCAACAATTCTGTGTTCCAATCTAGCGTTCAGGAAGACATCCATTTGGTTGAAGAGGATACAGTATCAATTCATTCTCCCAGGTATAGCTCACTTCTAAGTGATTATTTCCCCTTTCTTTAGTCTCTGTAGTGACCAAGGAACTGTCATATTGGGACTGGGTTGGCAATATTACATACTGAAAGTTCTTGCCTTCAAACTTTTCTCACTTTCTTTAGATCAATAGCCTTGGCTTCAAGGTAATAAATTTATTCTCTCGGGGTCAGGGACTAATTGCATCAAGTACACATCCACAAGTTATATCTACTAGGGAGATAGTCATATAACTGAAAGTCAGTTAAATAAATTAAGTCTCTCTCATGCCTTGGTCGAGATTCTATCTTTCTAAGTGGGTTTATATCCATGGAAGTTCATGCTAAAATAAAAGCCAGTTAGACTTAAAGGTGCTGCTACATTCCATTTTTTTATCCCCCTCCTTTCGTTCTTTTTATTTTCATCACTTGTTTTCACTAGGATTTTTGTTCTTGTTGTTTTTTACCTGAAAAAAAAAACTAATTTATTTACCACAAAAACACAGGGAAAATATTCTGTCCTTTCTTCATGCTTATTTAACTGGACTTCTATGCATGCCTGTCCATAAGTACCAGAAAGAGCTTTACTGGTCATAGCAGCCCTAGAAATCTACTGGAAAGATATTCAGTACTGTCAGGCTACATTCAGAAACACATGCTATGCAGGTCAATAGAATGAGGGAGTCTGTCCTACCTCAGTTATTAGTCTGATGCTCTAGACTGACAAAAATGTATTTGAATTCATTCAAGACTATTCTACATGGTAAATACATAGGACTTGTTCAGTCATGTGGTTGTTGGATCAAGAAATAACAACAACAACAACAACAACAACAATAATAATAATAATAATAGTAGTAGTAGTAGTATCCTTAATCACTACTGAAACTTGCATTTTATGTTGTAAAAGTCCAAAGCAGAAGTGAAATGTAATGAATTCAGCTGATTGGAAGCTGGCCCATAAATGGCACTCAGAAGATTCTGCTAGGTCTTCTTTCTTTGTTTCTGTCTGTTTGTCTGTCACTTCTTATAAAATAAACTTCCCTTCTTCTTCTTCTTCTTCTTCTTCTTCTTCTTCTTCTTCCTCTTCCTCTTCCTCTTCCTCTTCTTCTTTTTTCAATTCAGTAACATGATATTATTTCAACTATGCTATTCCTTTCACCCCTACAGACTCAGATCATTCCATTTTCTCCCCTCAAAATTCTCCTCCCAAGTTCAGTGATCTTAAACAAAACAAATAAATTGCTTACCTTTGAGAGCTATCTTGCTCACAGAATTGATATTATTATACAGATCAAGAAAATCATTAGTCAATAGATAATTTATGAATTAATTGCCAATTTAAAATGTGAATTCTGAAACCACATTTTAATTAGACTTCTACCCCTAGGGTGTTCAAGTCTGTCAAAACTTGAGTTACAAATGAGCTACAAATATCTACATTTCCATTAACTTGCTATGTGAATCTATTGTAGGAAATAGTTTCATAATTAACAGAACACTAATACGCCTCTACTAAGGAGTAAGCTCCCCTTGCTTCAAAGGGACTTTGACTTCTCCCAATAATCTGTTTATAGCATTATGATCATATAGTACAATCCTACATTTGTCTACTATATATTCTATTGGGTTCAATAATCATTACTCAGAGGATTGTGTGTATGCTGTTCTAGCCTAAATATTTTTAAAAATGATCACAGGGGAACACCTGAACTTCAGTCAACCCAGTGTTTTATCAAGTTAAATGCAATGTTCATAGACAAAATATGTCCTAAGGTATTAAAAAAAAATACTCTGTTCCTCAAGAATCAATTACATAATGACAGTGCTAACTTAACTTGATTTTTTTTATTAACTAGGCAAAATATTTTCCTGTCCTTTGTGCTAGGGGCTACCAACACATGTATAATTAGTAAGATTTCAATGAGTCAACAAAACAAGCAAGATGTGGAGAAAAAGGATATTAGTATGAATGGATATATGTTATTACCAGGCTGTTTACACTCATTTCCTGCTACTGGGGGGCTTCCTAGAGTATCTGATTGGAAGCTGCAGGCAAGAAATAGATAAGCCTTTGATAAGTAGATAAATAGATAAATATTTGATAAATAGATAAGTCTAATCTCATAGGATTTGTCTTATACTCAGTTGTTTAAAATAAGATATATTACATATAATTTTATTTCACAAAAGGTGTTCAGTGCTTTCTTTCATTATTGTTTTGTCTCTTCCTTCTTATATAATATTCAGAATGACTTTCTTTACTTTCTTGTTAAAATGACACAAGAGCATAGTTTCTGCCACAATATTTACTGTCTTGTCACAAATCCCTAGAAACTACTGATTGTCAAGGTCTAGCAGAAGATTTAAATGAGATAAATCATAATATATCTGCATTTTTTCCCACTGTGAGAATTTGATCTTGGTCTTCTGTGACAGGCAGGACTGTAATAATGATGACTGACACAATTAAATCACTTATTCTAAAGTAATCCCTCAAAGACTGGGGGTCCCATTGAAGTCAGAGAGACAGTTTTAAACAAAGGGGTTGAAGATCATAATCAATGACAGTTTCAGCTCTAGGTAGTTTCTTTGGCTGTTTTTTTTCCAACATGGGAAAACTTAAAATGATTTTCTGTTTGTAGTTTGACTTGTCTCTTTCTCAGAACTAGTTCTCTGTTCATGAGTACAATATGGTGGGCTAAGGGGTCTTAATAATAAGGATCTTGTTGAAGCAGCTATATTTCAGTCAAGATGGATTTCCTTGCATTATTTATTACATGCTTCCATTATAGATTATAGCCTTCAAACTGAAGCTTGAAAGGTAAAGTGGAGGGTTAACACTAAAGATGTGGGAATCAGATGAGAAACTTCATAGAACAGCAAAGTGTGAATTACATATAAGAAATGGGGAGAAAACTAACCATCTCAAGCATGCAAATCAGTTGATTGCTTATGTATGCTTTGAAATTAACAGAACTGAACAAAGTGGTATACTACAATACATTTGAGATCAAACTTCCATAGATATCCATAGTTGGGTATTTGCCTCTTGAGGACATGCCTCTTGTTGTCTTTCTTTTCCTCAAGTGCCCTTGGTCAACTTCCTTATGCTGACACCTGTGTTACTTGAAGATCTCAATAATTCCTCATAGTTGAAGTGTTGACATCAGATACTTCGATGAATTTAATCATATAAATCACTTTGTATCACTTTGAAGGGGGAAAAAAGACAGAATATTATACATTTTATAGAAGCCACATTTAGCAAACAGAACACTCTCAGACCTCTGAAGTATTCTTCCAATTGTACAAAACAGACGACAGCTTTCTTTATAGATCACACTTGGGTATAAAGTCTGAAAATTGTGATAATTACTGGTTCCTTGGAAAGTGTTGCTATGTTCCCCCTGAGGAAGAACTTCCAGTTCATTTAGAAAATTCCCTTTAAATGAAACTAGGTAACAGCTCTACTTCCGGGATTTATCAGTTTTGCCTACTCCAGAGAGAAAGACTCTTCACTTCCATGGAATTCCAAATACAGCATCAAGCGTTTGTGGCAAGGAGATGACATCTATGGGATTACTTAACTAATCCTGCTTTAAAGTTTTCTTTGGGACGTATTGGTTCTTTCTACTTATTTTGCTCTTCCAAGACCATTGTTGGCATATTTTCTAAATAATAAATAATTCATCTAACCTAAAGCAAACAAACAAAAAACTTTCACTGTAACATATTGTGATAAGAACTTTTCATGTTCAGTCAAACTCCAACATTCTGATAGCTGCAGGAAAAGGCCACTCTTAAGGAACACAACTTTAATCAATACCTTATTTGAGCAGTATGAATATGGTACAATATGCTGTGGTTCATCCTCTTTACTACTAACTTATAGCTGGAAAAGCGGTGGACCCAAATTTCTCTGTTTCTTGAAATAAGATTGTGGATCCTGTGGAATGAATCACAACACTCATCCACCCTAGGGCTACAAGGTCAAATAAGGGACAGGGTTCCTGTGCCTTTAATAACTGTACAGAAGAGGGAATATCAGTAAGCATTCTTTGTCATGCAAAATTCACCTGCTGAAATTCCCCATTTTTACACAATCAGAAAGAGACAGGGGTCCTGTCCTTTATTTTACCTGGCAGTCCTAACTCACAACCATTTTACAGGTATCCAGTAACTGATGCTATCCACATAGAACATAATTAAAATGGGCCTGGGTTTGTACTGGATAATTACAGTCTGAGGAAAATCAAAATGAAAAGTGGGAGGTTCCATGGTTATTTAGAGCCTTTGTTTAAGGATGGGAAGGGACATCATATAGCTAACATGTCATTTTTCTTTGAAAAATGCTGCAGAGAAGGGATTTATATTTGAGATTAGACAAGTGAGAGAAGGTCTTCACCTTTCTCAAATTTGTATATGTATCTTTGTAGTAGTGTTTCCTTCCCTTTTCTTTGCCTCTGTCCTTCCTTCTTTCTTTCCGGTTGCTTAATCTTCTTGCCCCCACAGCACTCTGGCTTTGAACTATTTCTCTCATTGGCACTAGGAACTCTACCAAATTAGGGCAATTAGAAGTACCTTATTAGCTGCTTTACTTCTTTCATACAAATGTGTTAACCAAATACATTTAACATTATTTTCAGCCTCCAATAAATAGGTTTTTAAACGTCAGAGCAGTGTGAAAACACTGATTAGACAAAGCCATCATTCACCTATTTTCTCAACAAAATTTACCCATTTTCTTCTTTCCTTTATATTAAAATATATTCTAAAACACACACACACACACACATACACACACACACAGACAACATCTGAGGCATGAAAATGGTGAACCCATTAAACAAGAAGCATTTCAGGAAAGCTTTAACTCAAACAAAACTTTTAAAAACTATTTTTAGGTTAAATTTTCCCAATAATGGATAAAGTCTTTATGTAATGCAATATACAATGACCTCATTCTCAAGCACAATCAATTTGCAGACAGGAGCCTGCTAGACTCAGTTTTTTTATTTAAGCTGTTTCTGCTGATTTCAGTGGAACACTCTCCAATAACATCCTGATTTTCTTTCATTACAATTGTGGTTTGCATTCACCAGTTTAAACACAGCATAGTCATATTTAAGATAACATTCATCTACTCACACAGTAGTCAATGTATTTTTGGGTCTAACAGTTTGCTTATGGCAATTTATTCTGTTACCCATATTAATATACTAATGATGTTATTCAATATGTAACTGGTGCAAACGGACTGTTACCGGCCCCTTACACCCTCCCCCAGATTTGATATGGCTTAATTGGCAAAATATAACTTAATTGGCAATATGAATTAAATAACATTCATATAAAATTAACCCTGATATGCCTGTGAGGCCAGACTCGGCAGAGGAAAAAATATTAGCTAAACAGATGTGCAGCAAAGTAAGTCAAAGATCCCCTCTAAGTGTAGTAGAGGCCATTGTCAGGATAATAACCAGGTAACTGGAGATAATAGGCTTAAACCAAGCTATAACATCCCTGCTGTCAAGCAGTTGTGAAGGGAAGTGCTCATCAAACCACTATTTGTTTCAATCCTTCTCTGTAGAACCTGGACATTTGCCCACATTGTCCTCTCACCTGTCCACTATTATAGAGCTATTATGATAGTCATTAATCCCTTGTCACCTAACATTAAGATTGTCATTGTCCGCTCTGCAAGCTTCATTCTTTGTTCAAACAGCCATTTATACCCATGCCCTCCTTGCGGATTTAATAATAATAACTATTACCCTTCTCATCCCTAATCTCTCTCTATCCAACCTTTCTTGCTTCACTTTCCAATAGTGATGTATGATTCTTAAAAGTGTCTGATTTCTCATGTTTGTCAATCGACATCTTTAAAAGTAGCTGAAAATTCCCTACAATTGCATCCCCTTTCTATCCCATACATATACACTTTGCAATTCTTAAAAAGTCAAAGTTCATGAGCTTAGAATTTTAATTCTTCCCTGGGTATGTTCAAGGGCCATCTAACCTGAACACTTCTTTCCTCTATATTATTTTAAACAATTTTTGTGACTACTTCAAAAGGAAGCACTTTCATGTTCATTATTAGTTTCTTTTTTCATGCTTACAAGAGTCTTTTCCACCCTGAGGCCCTTTTTGCACAGCATTTTCCATGCAAAAGGGCACCTGGTTCGTCGCACAATTGTGAGAAGCGATCTGCAAAATGCACTCACAATCTTTTGATGCTCCAGGGACTGACAGGCACTGATCACACACCTTTTCATTTTTGGCTAGAAGCTGAAAATGGTGCATGATCATTCATTGCTCCCAGGCCCCACGTGCACTTACCTGGCATGCGGAGCCTCTGGAGCCATGCTGGTTGCATCCCAGGCTGCACTGTGGAAGGATGATGAGGGGCTCTCGCAAGAGCAGGCAACTCATGAGGAACTGAAGGACCCTGGACACGAGAGCCTCTCTCCAGAAGCTGCTCATGAGATCACCGTACCCCAGCGCCAGAAGAAGGTAATGTTACCCTGTATCTCGGGGGTCCCGAGGGGGACACCCAAATATCAAAATATTAACACAAATGGGGAAATTAACTAGAGCACACTCACTGGCTAACGAGAGGCAGGGCAACATTAGCGGAGATCCTTCACCCTATGTATACAGTGTCAGGTTAGTGAGCCAGACAAATTCAGAGTAAACCAATTAATGTTTTATTGAAAAACAACATATAGGACAACAGACACACTGCTAACTTAGAAATAGGAAAAGGAGAGGAAAAGGAGAGCTTAGGGATGGACAATACGACACCTGATCATGTAGTCCTGGAAAGATGGAGAAAAAAGGAGCTCAGCGCGATTTGCTGAGGGAACTTGCCATACCGACCAACAGCAAGGCGGGATGAAACTCAAAAGCAGTTCTCTGAACTCTCGGAACTAGGGGTTTATATCACAGAAATTGTGGCTGCGGGCCATGCCATAAACGTTGAGAACAAAGTAAGTTTTTGAACTGGACAAAAGGCTCAGAAAAGGATCAAAGCTGCCACGATAGGATGCAGCCCAAGTGCAAATCGATGGGCACTTATTGTGGTCTTGCTGGTTACGGGCATGAATCCGGCATTCTGTGAGATTAAAGGGATCTGCAAGCCAGGTCTCGGAGCAATGACCAAGGCTTTTGAAATGCCCGCCTGAGAAGGGAAGTTGGAAATCCATGCCATTAACCGCTGCTCCTTGTGTACGTGCCTTTCTGGGGACCCTCACAAATACATGAGCCAGGGTGCCAGGAAAAGGTCAAATTATTTGATATCAAAAAGGATATGTAGTGCTATCAACGTCCAGGTCTGAACCACAGTAACAGTAAGGTGCGGAAAGGGCCAATATGTCAATAATTCATTTTACTCTTTAAAACTGTGGTTCAAATGGATTCTTTTTCTGCACAAGATTCTTATAGTTCTTGACATTCTCTTCACAGTTACACAGAATATTGTTATTATTTAAGCAGACTCACCTGTGAGGCTACCAGGTTATTTAAAAACATTGTATATGTGAAATGAATAATTCTAAAATCTATTAAGCATGGCAAGTATTTCAAATCCTATACGTGGAATTAAAAATAAAGCATTTTCACTGAAAATTTGGTTATCTAAAGAAGGAATGTTACATATATATTTATGTTGGCAAAATAAAAGATTTTAAGAGATTGTAAGAAATAATTGGTTTCTATGAGCAATAGAAGCTGTTTGTTGAAATGATGGAGGTTCAATACAGGTTGAAAATTAAGTGATGTCTGTTTATGATATAAAATAAGGAGGTTAAATATTACAGTGTGTTCCTAAATATTTTATAAGTATTTTATAAACACTTTAACTGCATTTTAAATCATTTTATAGTGTTTGTTTATTTATTTAAAAAATAAATATATTTGTATCTTACTCTAAATCTGATAATTTCAGGGTGCAATACAATAAAATCAGTTTGGAATAGTTTCAAACAATACGAGTAATAATAAAACGGTAAGAGTAATTTGTTAAAGGACTAAAAACATATTAAATTATTTGATATCATTTAAAATCTGTCAAAAACATTTAAAATAATGTAAATGTCAACATATGTGCAAATTGGATAAAAATGAGTAGGCCCATAAGGTTTAATTTTAAGAAGACAATATGTTTGGATTTGGGGTCAGAATGATACCAGAGGTAGTGCCACTTGGCCCATTAAGAGCTGGAGATCCCATTATCAGGACTGCACAGCAGATAATTTTCCCTCCTACGTCCTGTCACAGTGGGACACGCAGAAGTGTCCCTCCAATATACCAGTGCTTACTCCCACAGTATATTGCCACCGTTGGTAGGATACAGAGGAAGACTCTGCCAATATAACTCAATTCTTGGTTGAATGTATAAAAGGAAATAGGTTCTTTCAAGAATCAAGGTTTAATTCTATTTAGAATTTTAAATGTTATCTCCAGCATCTTAATTCAGGTCAAGTATATTGGCAACAGGTGTGATTGGTGGTAAATGGCCTTTTTAAACTGTGCCAATCAGCAGTGTAGCTGCTCCATTTTGGACTTCTGAGTCATCTTCATTGACAGTTCCACATAGAGAGCATTACAGTGACCTAATTGGGAAGTTATCAATGAATAGACCACTGTGGGTGTACTATCCCTGTCCAGGAAGTCCACAGCTGCCAGACTGGCTCCTAAGCATTCCAAGCCACATAGTTCACCTAGGCCTCCAGTGAGACAAATGGAACCAAGACTATGACTACTACTACTACTACTACTACTAGAATGATAGAATAATAGAGTTGGAAGAGACCACAGGGGCCATCCAGTCAAAACCGCTGCCATGCAAGAACATACATCAAAGTACTTCCAACCATTGGCCATCCAACTTCTGTTTAAAAACCTCCAAAGAAGGAGGCACCACCACATTCCCAGGCACTGCCAGACAGCTTTGACCATCAGGAAGTTCTTCCTGAGGTTCAAGTGGAATCTCTTTTCCTTTAATTTGAATCCATTTCTCCTTGTCCTATTTTCTGGAGCAGTAGAAAACAAGCCAGTTTCCTCTTCAATATGCCATCCTTTCAAATATTTAAACATGGCTATCATGTCCCCTCTTAAACTTCTCTTCAGCAGACTAGACATCCCCAGCTTCCTAAACTGCTTCTCATTGGGCAGGGCTTGCAGACATTCCACCATTTTGGTTTCCTGCCTCTGAACATGTTCCAGCTTGTCAATATTTTTCTTGAAATGAGGTGCCCAGAACTGGACACAGCATTCTAGATAAGGTCCTACCAAAGCAGAATAGAGTGGTACTATTACTTTTCTTGATCTAGACACCATACTCCTATTTATGCAACCAAGAATTGTGTTGGCTTTCTTGACTACTACATCCCACTGCCGACTCGTGTTCAGCTTGTGGGCTACTAAGACTCCTTAGTAGACTCCCTTTCACAAGTACTGTTGTCCAATATTGTTTTCCAGCCAGTTGTCTCCCATCCTATATTTATGCATTTCATTTTTTCTGCCTAGGTGTAGGACCTTACATTTCTCTCTCTTGAAATTAATTTTGTTAGCCTTGGTCCAACTCTCAAACCTGTCAAGGTCATTTTGAATTTTGATCCTGTACTCTGGGGTACTAGCAACCCCTCCAAATTTGGTATCATCCGCAAATTTAATCAGCATGCTCTCTATTCCTTCCTCCAAGTTTTAAATAAAGATGTTTAATAGCACTGGGCCCAGGACAGAGCCCTGTGACATCCCACTAGTCACTTCTCTACAGGATGAAAAGCAGCCATTGGTGACCACCCTTTGTGTTTGGTCAGTCAACCAATTACAAATCCACCTGACAGTAGCCGTGTCTAGCCCACATTTTACTAGCTTCTATTATTATTATTATTATTATTATTATTATTATTATTATTATTATTATTATTATTATTATTGTTACTACTACTACTACTACTGGTACTACTACTATTGGATTCAGACATCATATTTTGCTGTCAAATCTCTTCCGGCAGGTCATTCCACAGTCTAGGGGTAGCCAATGAGAAAATCCTTCGGGTGACTGTTGCCAGTCTAGTCCTGGCTGGCTTAAGTAAATGCCCCCCACAGGACCTGAGTGTATAGATCTTGCAGGTAACTTGGGCGCAAACCATGTAGAGCTTTAAAGGTAATAACCAACAGTTTGCACTTTGTTTGGAAACTAATTGGCAGCCAGTGGAGTGATTTTAATTTTGGTGTGATATACTCTCCCTTCACTGTACCTGTAATCAGTCTGGCTGCCATATTTTGGACCAGCTGGAGTTTCCAAATTTGGTACAAAATTAGTCTAATGTGCAGCACATTGCAGAAGTTCAGCCTTGAAGCTACCAGTGCATGCACTACGACCTTTAGGTTTCCAATTCCAGGAAGGGGTGCAGTTGGCATATCAGCCGAAGTTGATAACAAGCACTCTTGACTGTTTCATCTATCTGAGTTGACCTTTGGAGGAATGGATCCAGAAGCACTCCCAAGTTGTGAACACAGTCTTTCAAGGGAAGTGGGACCCCATCCAGAACTGGTTGACATACTTCCAGCCCCAGATGATGACCCTTAATAGTAATCAGCTCTGTCTTATCTGGATTCAGTTTCAATTTGTTTTTCTTCATCCAGACTATTACCTTCTTCAAGCATTCATTCAAAGGAGACAGACTGTCCTTAGCACAAGCTGTTTTTGAAGACATGGAAAAATATTTTTGGGTGTCATCAGTGTACTGATAGCATGCAGCCCTATGCTTCCAGATGATCTCTCTCAATGGTTTCATGTTGATGTTAAAAAGCTGTGGGGATAGAATTGCACCTTGTGGTATGCTATATACTTTTTTTTGAGCAGCTGCTATCCCCAAGTACCACCATCTGGAACCTATCTGAGAGACCACTGAAGCACAGTGCCTCCGATTCTCAACCCCCATGGTTTGATGGTACAGAATGCCACTGAGTAGTCTAAACACACCAACACGGACACACTCCACCTGTTGATACTAAGGCAAAGATAATTCATTAAGGCAACCATAGCAGTCTCAACTCCATATCCTGCTCTGAAGCCAGTTTGAATTGAGTCAAGAAAGTGTTTGTCATACAATATCATCTGGAGTTGGAAGCCAACTGCTTTCTCAATCACCTTGCCCATAAAAGGAAGATTAGATACTTGTCTATAACTATTAAGGTCCAGGGAGGACTTTTTCTAAAGTGGTCTATCTACTGCTTCTTTTAAACAAGGTGGAAAGTTCTCCTTCCTGAGAGATGCATTAATAATTTGAAGTCTAATTGCATCTCCTCCCTGGATAACCAAGATGGATAGCAATTGAGAAAGCAAGTTGTTTTCCTTACTTGCCTCAACAGTTTGTCCACAGCAGCAATACTCACCAATTGAAACTGATCCAGTATATGCTACTACTAACAACAACAACAACAACAACAACAACAACAACAACAGCTTTATTTCTTCCCCACCTCTTCCCCAAGGCAACTACCCACAGAGTTGCATTCACCTGCTCCCTCAGGATAGTGCAACTCCATCCAATGCAGATGGCTTACTCAGTTTCCAGATCCAGTCCATTAATTATCCAGGGGCTGTTACGGAACCTACACAGCCTCATATGAATAAAGACAACTAGAGATGAACTTTCCCCAGCAGCTTCATATAGATGTTAAACACCATGAGAGATGAGATGGAATTTTGTGGCACTTCTCTCTACCAGTACAATAACCAGGACAGAATAAGAATTTCCCAATGCCTCTCCTTGGAACCAGACTCACAGACAGCAATGGAACCACTGCAACATACTGCTCTGTTCCTATTCAACAGAGTTTGTCAAGTAAGATAGGTCATTCTGATTTTAAACCAGTGTCTGTCATTAGTAATGGACTGGGTGAGGGCAAATAAATTGAAACTTAAACCAGACAAGACAGAGGTACTCCTGGTCAGTTGGAAGGCAGATTAGGAAACAGAGATTCAGCCTGTGCTAGGTGGTATTCCATTCTCCCTGAAGACACAGGTTCACAGTTTGGGTTTACTCCTAGATTCAGCTTTGAACCTGGAGGCCCAGGTTGCTGTGGTGGCCAGAAGTGATTCTGCATATTTAAAGCTTGCCCATTCCTTGAGACATCATATCTGGCCATGGCGGTACGTGTCTTAGTTGCATCCCATTTGGACTACTGTAACATGGTCTATTTGGGGCTGCCTTTGAAGAGTGTTCAGAAACTTCATTTAGTTCAAAGAGCTGCAGCCAGGCTGTTAAGTGTGCAAGATATAAAAATCATACCACACCCCTATCAAAACAGCTCCACTAGCTGCCAGTTCGTTCCTGAGCACAATTCAAAGTGCTGATTATGACCTATATGGCTCAGGTCCAGGCTACTTGACAGACTGTATCTCTCTATATGAACTGGGCCAGGCTCTGAGATCATCAGGAAAGGCTCTTGTCTCATGCCCCTACTCCATGATATGGTTTAATATTATTTAACTAATAACATTTAATATCATTTAATTATTTACAGCTATGGCTGCAACACTATGCTGGCAAATGAGGACTGGCTGAACATGTGCTATGGAAAAGAAGGTCAGATTGGGACCTGAGGCTATGGACAGGTCATAGGCCCTTTTCACATGACATTTTCCATGTGAAAGAGGGCCTGGAGCATTGTACGATTCTAAAGAGCAATCTGCACAATGCATTCACAATCGAGTGATGCTCCAGGGGCTGGCAGGCGCCGATCACACACCTTTTCATTTTTGGCTAGAAGCTGAAAATGGTGTGCATTGTGCATTGCTCCCAGGCACTGTGCACACTTATGTGGTGTGCAGAGCCTCCGGAGCCACACCAGTTGCACTTACTGCCCCAGCGCAGCCTGGGAAACTCCCAGGCTGCTCTGTGGAAGGAAGAGACAGGGCTCTCGTGTGAGCAGGCAGCTCATGTGGAGCCAAAGGACCCTGGACGTGACAGCCTTTTGCTGGAGGCTGGTTGCACAATCCCCATGCCCCAGTGCCAGAAGATGGTAAGGTGTGGAAAGGGCCATAGTCAGGGAAGCCCAGGTGATAATGAACTTGCAAATGTCCCTCAATGATTCAACCTTTAGAAACAATAGCAGCCTGATGGAAAAATTCCCAATAAATTTAAGAGAAATAATAGAGAAAGAAATAAAAAAACAAAAAATTTATAGATTAAAAGAATGGATGAAAATAATGATAAATAAAGATAGAATGAAAGAGAGATTGCAGGAAACTAAAATATCCTGGTTAAATTATATACAATTAGAGCAATGGACAAAGAGTATGAAAAGATATGTTAAGGATTTTAAAGAATATACTAAATTTGAACAAATTATTATTCAAAGAGAAAATATGCAAGAAAATGAAATACTAAAAGGTATTACAAGTGAAATATATAAAATATTAGCAAAAGAACAAGAAGAGGATTTTCTTAGAAAAATGTGGGAGGAAGAGATAGTACAAAATATAGATATACAAGAATGGAGAAAAATTTGGAAACAACGTCATTTAAAAAAATTATCAATAAGAATAAAAGAGAATTATTATAAATTAGTGTGGAAATGGTACTTGACTCCAGTGAAATTAAATCAAATAGATGAGAAATATTCAAGATTATGTTGGAGAGGATGTCAAGAAATTGGTACATATATGCATATGTGGTGGAATTGCAATAAGATAATGGAGTTTTGGCAAAAGGTTTTTAAAGAGATAAAAGAGATTATAGGAGCAGATATACCAGTATGTCCAAATATTGCATTGTTGTCTATATATGATAAGGTTGAGTGTACTCAAGTAAAGAAAGAATTAATAACAAATTTGTTAACTGCAGCGAGATTAATAATAGCAAAAAAATGGAAAGCAAATGAAAAATTTCAAATAGAGGAATGGTATAACGAAGTGTGGAAAATCGCAATTAATGATAAACTAACATGTAGAATTAGGTTTATGAAAGGTTTGGTTAAAGGGAATGATTTTGAAGAAATTTGGAAAATATTTTTGGATAAAGTTCTGAAAAGAGATAGTAATACTACCCTGTCAAAAGAAGAATGGCAATTTTGGAAAGTGGATTAAATAAAAAGTTGGCTCTGGGGGGTGGGTATTTTTTAGTTTTAGTTTTGTTTTTCTTTTATGTTGTATATTTTGTAATTCTTAGTAGGTGTGTGTGTTAAACTTGTGATTTATAGATTCAAAAGGATAAGTGATGTTAATGTTTTTTTAAAAAAAAAAGTTAAAAGAATTAACAATAGAAATAGATTAAAGGGGATGTGAAAAATATTGAATTAAATGTGAAATTATAATAGTTGAACAGATTTATAAATTTAAGGGTAAAGGTGCAAAATAACAATGAAAGTTAGTATTGCTTAAGAGAAGAGAAAAAAAAGAAAAAGAAAAAAAAATTATTTTTTTTAATTCACTATTATGTATATCACATGGTGTTTAATTTTTTTTTCTTGTTTTGTATTTGTCATTTAGTTATATAATTAATAAAAAATTTTTTAAAAAAAAAAACTTTAGAAACAATAGCACCCAAAACTACATTCACAGAGCAGTCAATTGTTTCCAACCCTCTTCCTCTGCCTACCAAAATTCCCTTTTGGTGTCCTCATCTGCCCCACCATTAAGGAGCTATGATTCCCATCAGTCCTTTGTCACCTAATCTAAAGCCCTTAGCTTGTTCTGGACCCCATTGTTTACTCTATCAGACAGCCATTAACACATTCCTCCTCAGGACAGAATTTAAAACCTGGCTCTGAACCAGATAACTCATAGTACTCTGGACATAGGCTGTCACTCTGCTGCTCTGATTCATGTTTTCGTATTACGCTCCGACTCTAGTCTGAGCTACATTGCTCTGTCTTTTCTTTCCATATAACTGAATATCACCACCCTAACTTCTTGCTATCCATTTTTTCTCCCTTTTCCTTCAGTTAGCCTTGTGTGATTATGAGACTGCTTAGCTTTTGTGTGCATATCATTTTTAATTCCCCCTGCATTAGTACTGGCATACACAGGTGTAAAAGATCCTGTTAGGTTACTCCCCACACACACAGGCCTTCTCTTTGATCTAATATTCTCCACTGTATCATGGATGCACTGGCATCACAAGTGTACCTCTGAATCACCCATATTTTTGGGTAACACCACAATTGCAAGCATGACTTGTGGGGATGTGAGAGAAGGCCTTCGCAGTGGCTGTCCAAAGACTCTGGAACTCCTTTACCAGGGAGACCAGAATAGACCCCTTCTTGTCCTTCCATCAGCAAGCAAAGACCTTTCTATTCATGTAAGCATTTATTTTTATTTTTATTTTTATTTTTTTTAAAAAAGAATGGGCTAGGAAGTGTTGTACTGTTTTAATTTTAATTAGTTTTTAAAATCTTTTTTTAAATAAGATTCTTTTAATTTCTTTTTAACTGTTTTAATTCTTTTATAGCTTAATTCTGTTTTAATATGGATTACTTATTGTTTTAATGTGTAAGCCACTTTGAGGCTCAATGTTGGGCAAAAAGCAGGATACAAATAAAAATAACAGCAATAATAACAAGATGCCATAATCAATGGTTCAAAAGCTGCTGAGAAATATAGGAAGATCAACAAGGTTGAACTCCTCTTAACCTCAGAGTAAATTCTTAGACAGGACAACCAAGGCTGTCTTGATACTGTAACATGTCCAGAAACCAGACTGAAATGAGTTCAGATAATCTGTTTCCTCTAGAAAGATCTGAAGCTACCCAGATAACACATTGCCCAAACATGGAAAATTAGTGATAGGACAATAGTTCTTACATACCCAAGGAAGTCCTCTTCAGTCTTCTTAAATGCATCAGAAACATTCCCCTTTTATAGTGAGACATTTACTAACCAGCTGGTCCAACCCTATCAATCCAATTCTCCTGAATTATATTATCTAATATGGACAGGGTGAAGCTTCCCTGTGATGAGACAGACTGATTCAAGAGTCTTGAACACAAAATCAGGCTGCAACAACTGAAAAGAATTCTGTGACACTTTGATCCAACTCTAATCTTAATTTCTCAGCATTCAACACTTTTAAAAGAATATTCAGAATGTTCCTTTTCAGTGTGGCAATATGGAGATGCGAGCCATCATAGCGCAGTGGATTGAGCATTGGACTACAACCCTGGGGACTAGAGTTCAGTTCCCTACTTGGTAATGGAAGACCACTGGGTGACCTTGGGCACATCACGCACACTCAGCTCTGGAAAACCTTATGAAGGATTCGTCTTAGGGTCACTGAAGGTCAGAAACAACTTGAAGGCACATAACAACAATACAACTGTGTAGATATTTAACTCCTCTTTCCCTGAAAGCCCAGTAGCAGATGTGAATAGGCAAATGATTGTGTCTAGCTCAGAAGAGAGGTGGAGCTAATGCTGTGCAAAACTCTTTCATTCAATTTCTATAAACTTCACTCATGAAGAAGCTTCTGTTTTATGTTTCTCGTTTTCAGGGTATTTTAGCATTAGTGGTTTGACCTTATTTTTATTTTGACTTTATTTTATCATTATCACCAGTATCATCATTCATACATACACACATATGCACATACACACATACACACACATGTTTCCTTTCCATTGCATATCTCTTTATTACTAGTCAGTCTCTCATGTACAATGTGAATATAAATATATGCTTTTGCGTATGCACACACTCAGAAAAGGAAAGAATATAAAATTGATCATTTTTATAATATATTATTCCCTGTGTATATCTATATATTTTTGAAAGAAATAATAAAAAAAAACCTTTGGGATTTCAAAAAGTGTTTCACTCTGACTTTCTGAGGACATGATTCTGAGAAGATTACAATTTCCTGTACCTTTCTTCATTTCACATGGAATTTTTTCAGTCATGTTTTGTTGCTAATCTTTTTAGCTTACTATGAAATTAAGCCACACTCCTACCTTCTCTTCTTAATATCACTGCACACACAAAATAGCTCCCCCCATAACAATTCTGCTTGTTGATGTATTTTTATGTTGGTCCTTTTGGGATTTGCTTCCCAACAGCATCTTTAGACACGATGGTAGAATGCTTGACTTATTTTCCCATCAAATATTGTTTTGTTCATCTCTGTTTTTTTTCTCTTTGTTACCACCTCCAGAATGCAATGCTGACCCTGCCTTGGTGTTCAGGCCTTATGCCTGCAAGCACTGAGACTTAATAAGACTCATCACTGTGCCTCTGCTTGTCATATCAGTGAGCTCATCATGAGAAATATATTCTGACTGAGTAAGCCTGAGGTAGTCAGTACATAATTCTCCACTATAAAATGTTCCAGGAATGGAAGAGAGATTCTGCCAGAGGGCATCTGTCCTGTCACTTCCCTATTATCCTAACACACTATTTACTCAGTTACTGGCATTGCATTCTGCTTTATCAGTTTGATAAAGGTATTAACAGCTCTTTTTTCTTCCCCTTGTTTATTAGTTAGAGAATAATTCCATCCCCAAGAACCACAGTTTTTTTTTCTTCTTGCCCAAAGTCTGATATGTTCTGAGTCCCATAAACTGTACCTACTGCCAGATGTTAGCTTTGTATGAAAGGGCTCATAAATTTGTTTCCGTTTTTAATACTTTTCTCCACACCCAGTTGAAGACCACTTGCATCCAAGGGAGACACAAAATATGACACAATACATTTGTGGACATTTCCAGCTTCTCATATGATGGGGAAAGATATTTTAGAACTAACACTGAAAATGTCACCTGAAATGAAAATGAAAGCAAATGGTAGCTTTCAGTAGAGGAATACCTGAGAATTTCAAAGAAAGCCAATTTTTAAAAATAATACTACAAAAAATGAACCAGAGGAATTTCATATACAAAAGGATTATGACCACTTTTCACTTGTAGCCAAAATTCAAAACTCAGAAATTCAGAAACCTCCAAGGAAGGGTGACATTCTAGAGGTGTCATATTTCATTGTCATTCTAGAGGTGTCATGTTATGTAACAAAATTTCTCAAGAAGATTTCACACATCTACACTGTATTTGCTTACACAGAAGAAAGAAAGGGACTGTGGAATCTACTACAGAACCATCCAGCAGCTTTCAGAATGAAGCCCTCTCTCCAGCTTCAGATAGTAGGCATACAAGCATTTGTCTAAATATGTCTATTGCTCTTTTACAAGAATTGACCAGAATATTGTACTGTCATTAATTGTGTTCACCAGTAACTGATAGCATAACTGTTTTCACTGAAGACAAACTGTGAAACGAACTGACACATCTGATCAATATACAGCAGGGACATAACTGCAGCAGTATCAGCTAGCTGAGTGGTAATGCTGTCTTCATGAAAGAGCCATATAATACTTTGATTGAACATCACCAAAGATCACTGAAAATGCATGAAGCCCTGATCTGTTACACAATCTATCACACATTAAACCAATTGCATAGTGGAAAAGGAAGCAAAGTCATATGATCTTCTGCACAACAGTTTGGTAGTCCACACTATATTAAACTGTTCAGATGAAGAATGAATGTGAAAATTCTCTGTCCACAGCAATGACAAACAGTATGCACAATACATTTATGCTAGCATGTCTTCTATCTAGGAAACAGGCAAATCTAAAAATCTAAATATCTTAGTCTTTTGAGGAGTGTTTGCCCCAAAACTGCAGAGATAGAAATATCTTCTTCTTACACAGAAATATCATCCTCTTCACCATTGATTTACATAGCACTAAAATAATAAAACAGTCATCTTTGCAAAAGGTATACAAATTATTTCAAAAAACCTGTAACTTTACAGGAAAGGCTATAGCAGTTTAGGTGGAGCAAATTTCCTATAGTAGTTTCAATAAGGAATTCCATCCAGAAGTGTGAAGGATCCAGAATATTTCAAAGATTATTATCAGATCTGGACAGTATCAGGCTCAGGAAGTCATATGCATTTTAAATATTTTCTTCTCTATTTCTTTTCTCTGCCTTAGTTCCAGGTTGCTATCTAGAATACATCCAGAAATTGGTCAAGGCACTAGAAAATTCAAGTATAAGCAAGGGTTTGGGACCCTCTATTATTCCAGATGTTGCTGGACTGCAGCTCTGAACATTCCTTACATTGCTGGTGCTAATGAGAGCTCCTGAGACTTGTACAACTTCTGGAGGGCCAAATGATTCCCATATTTATACTTGAAATGAATGGAATAAGGGCCAATCCAAGACATTTTGCTGTCCAAGGTGGAGATTATGCCTTCTCCCCAACCCGTATACAGATGACGATAGGACTTGCAGTCAATTCTTTAACAATAGTAGTTGGATGAACAGCAATATGGGGGAGAAGGTTGACTATTTTAGATGGACAAGAGTATTCATACTTTGATCTCCAGCAGAGGAAACAGATAGACAGCTGATTAAGAATGTTGGAACGGTGCCACTGCTGATACTCAGTATCTGCTACCTGAGGCAGTGACTTCACTCTTTCTAATTTTGGCCTTGTCATCAATGGAGCACTATGTTCTTAGAAGACACTCACATATTTTCAAGGGTAGTGCTGAAATTATTCCTAAAGCATCATTGCTTCAGCCAATCTTATTGTGGTCTGCTTAGTATCAAGTGGTGAGATTTCCTGAAATATAAACAAACAGAAAGCAATTTCAGTTGCATCAAGAATTTTTTTAAAATAAATAAAAAAATAAGGAGAAGGAGAGATACCAAATGGGAAAGAAAATACATGATGGCTAGTTACTTTGTTCATAATTAGGAAAACAGACTGTTTCCTTCCCTTGATAACAGCACAAAAAAGCCTAACTTCATTGTCTCAGAACTGACAGTATTAAAAAAAGAAAACAACAAAACCCAAAGATCTAGAGAAGAACAGCATGCATATTGTCAGCTTTAGCACTTCATTTTTGAGTTTTCTTTTAGCTAAGGAATCCCATTAGCATGCACTGGAAAGATAATTAACTGTTATGCTTTCATTTTTTTAGCAAATAATTGACAATCAAATATACACTAATACATTTTCTACATCAGGAAGATTGTACATTATCCAAGAGGCTGCCTTAGGAGACGAAGGTATAATGATTGGAGCTTCATCACTGTATCTTTCTTCTGATGAGACCCCCAACAGGGAGTTGTGCTAGGGAGACACAGAGATATTATGTGGGGTCCTGCTGTTATATGCTTCTTGCGAAGTCTCTCACTGCTAGGAGAGGACAGTATACTTCTTCATTCACTATTCCTAGTGTCTCAGAAATCCCTATGTTAGTGCATCTGCCTGGCTTTTAAGGTGAATTTGACAGTGTTCGCTTGGCTGTTGCACTGGTACAATGAACATGATAGTCTGATCCTGTGATAATCTAGCACAAGTTTTTTCAAACTTTTTAAAGACCTATGCAGATGTTGACCTTGTATATAGGTCAAAACTGGGTAGAGGGGCATGTATGTGGATGTTACTCTGTGTTCAAATGTTGCCACATAGCTGGCAACTTGCAAGAGTTTTCTTTATTGAGTATTGATGCTTCTAAGGCCATTTCTGCACTACTTTATTATAGTGCTATTATTCTGCTTTCAACATCCTAAGGAATCCTTGGGTTTGCAGTTTAGAGAAGAATATTTAGAATTCTCAGCCAGAGAGCTCTTGGGCTTCAGTAGACTACAAACACAAGAATTATATCAGATGTTAAAAATGGTATAATTGCCTTAATGCAGTGTTGTGTGGAAATATCCTAAATGAATCTCTAAGCACATTTGATGGACTATGGTAACACAGTTTATGTGATTGGTAACTCTGATAAGGCTTCCAGGGAACTCTGAAACTCAATTCTATGTATGGTTTTAAAGAACTCTATACAGATCTTGGCACCCATGTGCAAAGATCCTGAAAGCTGTAGCACATATGACAGTGTAAATAGGTATGGCCTGTGTGTACAACCATGTCCCCATATCCAGTTTTGTTCTTTGAGCAGTAACATGAATCAGGCTTAGATGTGAGAACCCCTTTCAACATTAGTGGCTCTCAAAATCACGTCTTTTCTTATATCTGCCACTAACTTTGCTTCCCACTATTGCCCCTACTTTGTCTTTTCTCTCAGGATTCTGATTCTGACATGTAGTGGGCTGCAGAGGTGGCCTTATTTTTAGCCAAAGTTATACAGTTCTCTCAGATAGCAAATACTGTGGGAAGCAGCAGCCATCCTCTTACTGTTCCCCCCGTGTTTCCTTTCTATTCCATTCTCCACAAACATGGTGCCCACACAGCTGCATTATCATCCCCTAAACTTCTACCCTTAGTTGTGGTGGAAGGTATTATTCCATCACTACTGTTGAATTGAGATTCAGATGACCATATAATCAGTTTCTCTATGTAGAATGGGCAAGGGGATCTTTGTTTCAGGAAGCTAGGTATCTAGGGTCAATACTAATGGGTTTTAATACCCCACTGCTAACTACTAGGGATGTAATTCATAAGTGTTTTTTCCCCACTAATTTCTTCACTAAATGCCTACCTGGGAAACACTGTTCTCTATGGAAAAGTACCATGGCCTAATTTTGTGTAGAATAAGGCCCAAACACTGAAGGTTTTTTTTTTTTGTTTGTTTTTTCAGAAAAGGTTCTGTTCTTCAGAAAAATGCTTTTGGCTATTTCTAAAATACTTTCAAATATTGTTTCCAATTACAATGGGACTAGAGTGTGAGACTAGAAAACTATAATGCAGAATAGAATGGAGAATTAGAATACAACAAGGAATAGAATGTAAAGCTAAAAAAACTACAATGTGGAATGCAATGTGAGAATAACTAACCTGTCAACTCTATAGGAAGGGATTAAGGCTATACAATTAATTTAGCTGAATCATAAATAATGATTTAACTGATTTGGGTACCGTTGTATGAACTTCAGATAAGATAGAATGGACCAATTTGGTTATGGAGTGGAACAGACATAGCCAAAAGTGCTTTGGACTAATCTGAGTGTCCGGATATCAAAGACTAGTTGGGGGGGGACATACTCTGTGTCAGGGACAGCAGAATTTGGCTTCTCTCAGCATGAGCATAGTGCTATCTGTGAAGCAAGACTTCGCCGCAGCAGAGAGTCCCAGTGAAGCAGAAAAAATTCCAGAGGCTCATTAAGTAAGACTTAGAGGCTTGATTTACTGCTGCACTCTAAGATAAAGCTTAGCAAAAACATACCAGCAGTCCAGCAATTAGACAAAGAGGAATAACAGAAGATAATGAAGAAAAATTGGGCAACATCTCCCCTTACAAACAGTATACTGCCAATAGCATGGCAGGTCCAGCTAGGGCATCTAATTGGCAGCTGGTCAAGGCAAACACCAGCCTTTTTATGCTACCTTGTCACCCTGGAACAAGCAGGGTGACCCAATCAGTGCTCTGGCATGTGGCCTTCTCTAATGCACAAGACATAGTCAAAACAATTCTGCTGGCCTTGCACCTGGCTGTCTGGCTACACCACCTCTTCCTTCTACCATCCACTCATAGGAAAATTTGCCTGCCCGGCAAAAACCTTGACACTCCATGTTTCAAGGATAAAAGGAGAGCCCCAAATTGGTGTGATGCAGGTAGGAAAGGGGGATGGGTATTTTGTTTGTTTGTTTCCAGAATGTGTCATAAAAACTGAGGTCGTCTCTTGGCACAGTAATTATGGGGCAAAATTATGCGAAGTCATTGAAGCTATAAAATCAATTATTTAAGTTCCATAGCAAATTATGAAATAGCTGTAGTGTGTGTGTGTGTGTCCATTTTCATCTGAGTTGTTTTTGTTCACTCTCCTAATTTACTTTTGTTTTACCTTTTTAACAGCTGAGCTTAACCTTCTTTTTGCCTTTCATGTTATTTTATCTGGTTGATGAGTGTGCAAATGTTTTAGGAGCATAATTTAGTCTCCCTGCAATCAAGTTCAAGTTTATTGCATTTTAGCAGCCAGCCATTGCACAAAAATGAAAAAATAAGATAAGATAAGACAAAATGAAAAAGGATAATCCAGCCAATTTACATGTAATTATCGACAATAAATAAATCATTTTCCATACCCCTCCTTGTTCTTTATGGCACGTAATTGTAAGGCCCTAACTAGAAATTTAGATGTTCTGAAAGACACATATTTCACAGTATCAGATAGCAGAAAACAAACTTTCGCAAAGGAGGAATTTCCCTTAAAAGACTTCAATAAAGGAAAAATATACTTGCTCCTAAGATCATTATAAATAGGGCACTCAAGTAGAACATGAATTAAATCTTCTATTGAAACAGAGTTGCAAACACATACTCTGTCCTTCATAGGAACATTATTGTACCTGCCCATCCGAATTGCCAGAGGGAGAACGTTCAATCTAGCATGCAGAAAGGCTAACTTCATTTTAAAAGTTGGAAGATCAACCAGATAATGAGGAAGGGGTGAGTTTAGCGGAATGTAAAAAGCAAAAAATGTATTGGATTGGCAGGACTTAATCTCAGTCATCTGGGATTGCATTGCTATATCCTTGAGTCTTGGGAGTATAAGTAATTTTGCTTTATCATACCCTTGAGTCAGGAAAAAAGAAACGGAGAACCCCAAATTCATCACAACCAATTGCATTTTATGCATCCATGAATTTGGACCAGGCTCTTCGAAGGACATCAAAAGGAGCTCAGATACCCGCTTAAAAATAATTTTCAACCAGAAAAGGAGGGCTAATCTAAGAGCCTCTGTTTTAATTGGCATTATACCTAACTCTGCACGGAGCAATGCTAATTTTGTGGAAATGGGAACTGCCACGAGTCTGCGCAGAAATTTATTTTGTGCTCTCTCTAATATATCTAAGTTGGCCAGAGCCCACAGTGGTGCTCCAAACAGCAGTTTAGGCAGGACTCTGAGCCTGTAGAGTTCTAAAGTGGGTTGAATCATATTGCCCCCTTTTGTGTGATAGAATCTTAATAATCCATTTAATGTTCTTTCAGCTAGCAGGGTACTTGATTGAACCTGTGAAGACCAATTACCAGTCCAGTGAAAGACCACACCAAGATATTTAAAGGAGGGGACTTGTTCCAATTTATTCCCGTCAAGTAGCCAGTTATAAGTTTTTTTGGATTTGCCGAATACCATCACTTTTGTTTTTTGGTAGTTGATGGAAAGTTGTTCATTCTTACAGTATAAACTAAACTGATTCAACAATCTGCGCAGGCCTACTTGAGTATAGGAAATCAGGATAGCATCATCTGCATACAATAGGATTGAATATTTCCGATTTCCAATTTTAACTGGGAAAAATTGGACACCTTTTAAGAACTCAACTACATTGTTTATAAATAAGTTGAAAAGAAGGGGAGCAAGCAGACACCCTTGTCTTACTCCTTTAGAGACAGGTATCGAGTCTGACAGGTGTGTACCATCAACTCTGACTTTCAGGGATGTATTTGAATACAGGGATATTATACATTTTAGTAGATTCTTATCAATACCCATAGTTTGTAATTTAACCCAAAGACGTTCCGTGAAATAGAGTCAAAAGCAGCCTTCAAATCAATGAATGCTACAAAAATATGCTTTACAGTTCCTGCCAAATATTTATCAATAACATATTTCAACATAAAACAATTATCCAAAGTTGATCTGCCTGAACGGAAGCCAGCCTGTTCTGGGGCCAGCAATGCATACTCTTCCACCCAATCCTCCAAAGTATCTAGGAGAGACCTGGCATAAATTTTCCCAGAAACATCCAAGAGACTAATGGGCCATAATTTCCTGGATCATTTCTAGGACCCTTTTTATAGATTGGAACTACAATAGCAGATGACCAATTAGGTGGTGTAACTCCTACATTATTAATTAAAGAAAATAATGAGGCAAAAATTGGAGCCCACCAGTCTGAAAATGCAATATAAAAGTCTGATGGAAGGCCATCTTCACCAGGTGCTTTACCTTTCTTTAGTCTTAGTATTAATGAATTAGCCCTATCTGTAGAAATATTTTCCCAGCTATGTTCCCATCTAGGTCCAGTATAGTCCGGGGGAATAAACTTAAGATGGTCTGGGTCATTAAATAGCTTTCCAAAATAGCTTTCCCAGTTGTTTTTAGAAATAGTTCCTTCTAAAATTGGAGATGACCTTTTTTCGAGCTTTGCAATTGTATCCCAGAATTTTGATGGATTCTTTTGCAGGAGTGCTAGGCTTAGTTCCTTCCACTGTTCCCTGTAATATATCCTTTTTTTCTGCTAATTAACCTTTTAAATTTTTTACGAAGATCATAGAAATATGAGGGAATTTCAGTGGAGTTAGTGGATCGATATAATTTGATGGCTTTTCCCATTTGCCTTTTTAGATTCCTGCAGTCTTTGTCAAACCAAGCATTATTGCTTTTGGTTTGACAATTGTCTGAGTGGGATACCTTTTTTATAAAAAGGGGTCTGAGGGAGTTTGTTAATTGTGTATACCGCTGATTTGCAGACTCGACATTGGATGCTTGAATCAGATCTTTCCTTAATTTCAAAAATTCCTCAGAGTATAGTCTCTGTTGTAAATCTGATTGCAACAGGGGATTCCATTTGATCCTTTTATCAGAGGTTAATTGGGCTTGTTCAGAATTAAGGTGGTGAGCAGTATTTATAACAATACTGTTAAACCACTGCAAGGAAAATCGAAGTGGCTGATGATCACTACCAGCAACTGGATCAACTGTAAAAGAGAGGAACAAGGGTCGATGCTCATGTGAAATTAACACATAGTCAACTGTACTTGCTCTAGAGTTATTTATAAAAGTAAACTCTCCCTTAAAATTATCAAGATGGGAACCATTTATCAAAGCTAGATTTAGTTTTGTCAGTAAAGTAAAAAAAATGCGGCCAAAATCATTAATCTTCTTATCTTTAGACTTTCGAATTTCCAAACCTTCCCACAACTCAGTTGGGCCTCCTAAAGCCCTAGCAATATCTTGGTTAGAATGAACCTATGCGTGCATTAAAGTCGCCGACAATTACCAATGGAACTAAAGGGAATTCATACTCTAACTCGCATAGATATTCTTCTAACTTACACCAGTAATTTGGATCATAATATGGTGAGGTGCGGGGGGAACATAGATGTTAACAAAAATATAAGAGTGTTGTACATTTGTAATAAAAACGGCCATGGTGCATGGAGCTAATCCTTTAAGAGGAATAATTGAAGCTGAAAGAGAAATTGATACCAATATAGCCAGGCCACCACTCGGTCTACCACCTTTAGAAGAAGAATGTGCGGTATTTGAGTAGGCCACATATCCAGGAAGCCAAATATCATGCTTTAGCCAGGTTTCTTGGAACATCAGGACCTGAAATTGCTTGATATAGTCTAGAAAGTCACCATCCTCTAGTTTGTTCCTCCAGCCTGCTAAATTCCAGGACAAACAGGAAAGTCCAGACATTGAATATATTGATTGTCACTGTTGTGTCAAAACCTGGATTTCATTGGTTTCCTCGGAAGTTACCACTGACCCATTTATTTGTAAGTAAGGGTTACAATGTACTTGATGTATATCTGCAAATACAGTATCTTTGTTTATAGTCTTCCTTTCATCTGATTCATGAGACTCCAGTTTCCTCATCTCTAACCAATTCGCTGTTGTTTGACGTGCTTGACTAGAGATGGTATTTCTATTACTGGGAGGGGATTCAAACATTATCAAATCATTCTGTTCCATAGGAGCTGAAGCTAAATCCAATTCTTCCCTACTCATCACAGTTAGCCTTTCTCTTAGGATGCCCAATCTTGTTATAATCGCTTTTTTTTTCAGTCAGGGGTAAACATTTATAAGAGTCTATTAACTGCTCTTCTTCACTGACCCTAGAGATATTAAATGGGTCTTGTGGGCAGCCTTTCTCAAAAGAGTTTGTCAATACAGAGTGTTGCTGCATATGGTGGAATTCTTTATTAGGGGAGAGCAAGGGTGGAACTTTTAAACTACAATTTTCAAACTTAAAAGTTGATTTAGAACCATGTTCTCCCCAAACCTTAGCATTATTCACTACTGAATGGGGTAATAAAGGTCTCCTCACTGTATCCAGAAACACTCGGTAGGTACCACACCCAACCTAGTAACAGAAGCTTTCCTCTTCATAAAGAGGGAAGGTATTCTAGCTGATCTAAATACTAGGATAAATTTTTGCATTTGAGAAGGGGCGTATAAAAAATTGATAAATGAAAGATCAACTGCCTTAATTGGTAAATGCAGTATAATACTAATATGCTTCCTAGCACAGCTCATTGTATTCCACTGAGGAATAGATTGTCTATAAGGGAATATACTTAAAGCAACCTGATTAACCTGAAGGGAGAGATTCATATCCTTTAGAGAGCTCTTAGCTACAGGGAATGAAGAAAGCTGGCTTGTAGGAATGGTATTTGTCATTTTGATACCATCCTGCTTCTTAGTGATAATTTTTGACGGAAATTTATGACCTTCCCTTTTTATAGCGGAGGTAAGACAGTCTAGTTTGTCTGAGATATTTCTTAATTCACTATAAATACTTTTTACAGTTACCGCCACCAGATTATATTGTTTTTCTAAAAGCATCCTATCATTAGAAGAAGAAATAATCTCCTGAAAGTCATCATGTCTACTCCCATCTACTAGGTTGCTTTTAGTTGTATTGTTTCTGCCTTGTAAATACTGGGGCTCTAAGCTTTCCTCTTCTAGAGCATCAAACCTATTAGAGGTAGGAATTGCAAATTTAAAAACATCTAATGGCTGCCTATCAGGTTTAAAAAAGTCATCAATCTTGGGCTGCTTAATTTTAGGGGGAGAAGAGTAAGTAGGACTTCCTCGAACTCTCTTTCTAGAAGTCATGTTAATTGGCTTGCAACTAGAAATTTTAAAAAAACTGAATTAAGTAAATAATACTTAACTAACTAAATAATAAAATAACTAATAACTAAAATAACTAAATAATTAAATAGCTAAACAGATATATACATATATAAATGACTATAAAATAGAAACATATGCTCGACATATATCTGAGAGTCTAAAAGAAACAAAAAAGAAAAATGAAGTCTAAAAAAAATACTGTTTTCACAAAGAAGGCAGTGCAGTTCAATTTTACGATCCTGAAGCAAATAGGCTGAGTAGCATATGGAACCCAGGGTGCACCTCTTGAACTCAGGTCTGCATCCAGACTGTTGCAGGCAGCAGCTGTTTGGGCTCTTCTTTCGTCTTCGTTCACAGGCTTTATCAAAGTTTCATCCGAACTCCCTGGAGGTAATTCCTCGTATTCAAAAGCAGGGGTTATCAGCGTTTATTATTGTCAATATTCACTGCTAGTTCAGTCTCTTCTCTACCAAATGCTGAAGGACCCTCAAACAAAGGGATAATAAACAGTTCGCAGTTCACAGCTTGCTGCCCCACATCATCAATCAGACCTTCATAGGATGATAGAAAGTTCCATATCCTCCCTTTCTCCTCCTCTTTGTCCAGCCAACAGGTCAAAGAAACAACCTCAAGCCTCTGCTTACCACTTTAGCATTTCAGCTGTGAGTTCCAAATTATAGGCAAATAAAGATGATAGAGACTGCCAAAAATGCAAACAGCTATGGAAAAGGACTGTTGTATATAAACTTCTTCAACTTGGGTAAAATACCACCAACAATCCACAATTCAGACGAAAATGGCAAGACAGCAGTTCTTAAGGAATAGTCGTGAATAGAAGTGCCTTCTCTGATGTAAACAACCCAGCTGTAATTTGCCTGGGCTCCACTCTGCCAGCACTCAGCTAGTCCTCAGCTGGCCTTCCAAAAGCTTCAGGTAGGTTAATTGTCAAATGGTCACAGCTGCCCAAATAAAGTCTTAAAATCTTAGAATCTGAAATAATTAAAACTCTAAATAATAAAACTTTGGGGTTATTAAAACCTCAGAGCTGTACAATTCAATGTTTAAAAAATCCAATGTTAAAAAGGTTAAAAAGATTAAAAAGAGCAATAAAAAACAAAAAAAGCATCAACTTGCTCACCGAAGTCCGAGTTAAAAATAAGTTAAGAATTAAAAACTGCCTCATACAACAAGTTATTCCTGCAGATCCTGATTAACAAAGGCAATGCTCTGGAAAAGGTCCAGAGTTCAGTGGCAGGACATCACTTTTCTTTAGCAGGACTGCCAAAGCCAGACAGGAGCTGAGGGTCTCTCCCTGCAATCAGTTGCCCCTAGTTGTTTTTGTTACTTAGGTGTTAGATAGAAGGCACAAGGCAGGGGGAGTGATGCTGTGATAACTGAAGCCCCTGTCAGAGCTGCTGCTGATGAGCAGCAGCTGTTGGTCCCTGTGGCTCTGGCTGGGGATGAGTCCTGCAGCTCAAGAGCTCCCCCTGCTGCCATGGACCAAGCAGGCTTGGACGTTCCTCTTACTGCTCCTTTGGGGCAACAGGGATCCGATTCTGAAGATGCTTTGGAGCCTGTGCCAATCAGCCCTCAAACAAGGTGGAGACTCAAGAGAGCTGAGCAAAGGGAGGCTTCCTTGATTAAGTTCAAGAAGCAGTGACTAGCCACACCTGCTTCTTGGGCTATATAACTGCCTGCCTGGAAGCTTTCCTTTGCTTCTGGCAAACTTCTTTCAAGCCCTTCTCTTGCCTGTTCCTTGGTCCCAGCACCTGGTTCCTGCTACCTTGAATTGATCTCTTGACCCTTGGCTTTTGGAACTCTGGCTATGGCTTTCACTTGATGCTCTGGTAAATGAACTCCCTTGTGTAAAGTGCTTGCTAGTCTCCTCCCGGCTGGACTTTGCTGGCTCTCACACTCCCTTCTGTGGGTTGGCTCTCCACCCAGGTCTTTGATCTTGACAGATGCACTGTTTGAGGCCACATTTGGTAGCCCATGGGCCACAGTGAGCAAGTTTCCAGATCACAAATATACAGCTCTAAGAATATCTTGTGGATAAAGTGCTTTCTCACAAAAAGAATGTGCATCTTGAAATGTACCAAGCAGCATTCTCTGCAGTGCACAAAGATGCTGCAGTAGACCACTGTTCTTCTCTGGAGGAGAAAATTAAGAGAATTAAGATTTGCTGAAATATTTCACTCTGAAATAAGCATGACTTTTATTTCTTTCAATTTGGCTGGCCATGTGACTGTTGTCTGGTGTTTGTTATATCATAATCTTGAATTTATTGATAGATCAGATTTCTATCTTTCCATGACAGTCAATTTCTCAACTCCACTGAATGGGTATATTATGCAAAATTATGAGCACCCAGTTATACCAGAAGGAACAGACTACAAGGAGTGAAAATGGACTAGTTTCTACAGAATGACAATATATTTTATAATGTTGATTTCCGAAAAGCTATTTTTGCCACTTTTTTGTGTTAACCTATTATGGTTTATTATCAGACTTTAATCAATCTGATCTTATATGTAGCCTGCATTGCAACTTCCTTCCTTCCTTTGATTAATTAATTTCAGGTCAGGGAGCCATGAAGTACTGTCCTCCAAGGTGTTTCACATTCTGTGCTTGGTATTCTCATTGCAGTTTCTCATATTTACAGCTGTTTTCTCTTATGAATATTTCCCATCATTGAATTTTGTACTATATTATTGTCATTCCCCTTTCTCAAGCATCATACTTTTTCATTCTGCTCTCCCTTCCTTTATCAGACAGTTTTGCTGAAATATTATGGATTGCCTATGCAAACATCTCATTTTCCAGAATGATGAAGAACTAAATATTATCATTAAAAAGAGATCCTTACCTTTATGAAACACACTGTCTTGTATATAATTTCCGTACTAGACATGTTAGATATTGGATGAGAAAAGGTGTTCTGGGAATAGGTTTTGAAGCAATCATTTCTCCAAGAACTATCCCACCCACTAAATTGCCATTCTTTTCAATGATCACTTAGAGCCATGACACACTCTCTATTTAAATATGTACTTTCCAGGCATTGATTGGAGATGAGTATGAAAGGAAATAATCCCTTCTAGGTAACTATAAGCTAGGAAGATGGCCAATGCATTGCTTTTAGATACATGAATGGAATTATACAATCCTCACAGTTTCCTTTTTGAACACCATTATAATAAATGTGAGAATTTAAATGACACAATATGTGGCCTGTCAGCAATGTCACATATTGCCCCAGTTTCCCACAATACACAGAAAAAGGATCTCATCCTGTCGTAACCATCGCAGAGTTTGTTTATTGTAGAGATTGAAGAAGTTAATTTTTGTACTACAACTTTCATAACTTCCTAGCCACTATGGCTATGAACCATACCAACTGACAGATTCTAGATCCAGTAATCCAAAAATTAACTTGTCTGGTTTACTGTAAGAAACTCACATTTAAGATGCAGTTATCCTTTTCCCATTTCAGAGCTTTCTGTGCTTTTGGCCACTTAGAGTGAAGGAGTTTTGAAGACACATTTAAACTGTAAAACTACTCCCTGTCAAATATTCACAGTCAACATTTATTGAAGAGACACTTATTTATCATTGACAGACAATGCAATAACCAAATGGCAAGGCATGTCAAAATCCATCACTGAGATACAAGGATTTTTGTCTGCTCACCTACTTGCCAAAAGGGTACCTCCTGCATATTCTCATAGAAGTACACCAGAAAGCCACCCTAAAAGTAGAGAAATAAATCTGGAGACAAGATCCTGAAGAATAATGTGTTGATGCTGGAAAGAAAAAATAACAACCTTCATGTCCATGCATAAGAAAATTGCATATGGCCTTCTCACTGTTCCATATTTCTGACTGTGGCGTATATATTTGTGGCTGAACATAAGTGAAAGCATTATTTCTGTTTGCATTAATTCTAATATCCTCTGAAGCATATGGAATGTTCCTTTCAAGTGTGAAGGACATGGTCTTGAAGTGACCATGTCAAGATGATGTTCACTGTCTCTGTGTAATAATTTCTATTCATCCGGGCTTCTATACTCAACTTCATACCATTCTATTTTACATATATATACACACACAGCACCTTTTCTGTATTATATTATTACTATTTAGAAATGTAAGAATCCCTCTCTTTGAGAAACATTGCTAATTTTAAAGACATTTACTAAACTTCATTCAAAATTCCTACAAATGGGTTGTTTGAGTAATTGCTCCATAGTCATTTAACTGCTAAGCCCTGTTCAGTCAATACAAAAGTGTGTATCAATCAATAAAAAAGGAAATACACTCTGTTTCCAGTTATGTAGCTCTTCTATATGCAGAGAAAGCCTAGTCTGAAAAGAATTTCTTCTACATGTGAGGGTTCACATCTGCTACCACATGAGAGTCACTAGCTAAAAATAAGGAAAATTCTCCAGATCTGGCATGTTCCACCTGTGTCGATAGAACCAGAGATAGGAGTGCTAATGAACTCCTCCCTTTTCTTGTCATACAGCTGCTGAATAGGAGTATAGGTCATATGCATTTCTTTTCTAGTAAGAGGATGTATGAACTTTCCATGATAAGTTTTCTTCATCTTATTGAAATTCACTTAGCATCCATCAGAATTCCAGAAGATGTTTCACCTCAGCAGGACCCTTCAAATTAATCTCAAATTTTGCTGCAGGCAAAAAGCTTGGTGGCAGTACAAATAATGAAGATTTAGCATAATGTTGCAATGACTGTCAATATATAGGAATTATTATGCAGAAGAAAAGTAGCACACACACTACTTAGCAACCATAGGTTGCAAATAGAAATGTCAAAATTCTATTTCAGTTGGAGCAGAAATGACTTTTGATTTTCTCTGAAGTCATTAATTGACAGAAAAGCTCCTTTGTAGGGGAGGACAGACCAGTTAAGGGTGCTACAAAGATATATTCTAATTTAGAAAGTAGTGATATACATACACAGCTAGTGTTGCTATCTGATATGAGATTTTTTGGGAGAAAAAAAAGAGATTCAGGTGGATTCTTTCCCAAAACTAGACTTTGTTCCCATTCACAATAATGGGATCTTTTTACTTGTGTCTGTGTGGTGTGTTCCTCATCCCATTATGGGGACTAACACTGAAATTAAAATGGAGTTCACTTTATTATATAAAAATGGAACATATTATAAAGGGTTAAAACAATAATCAGAATACAGCATATTCTAAAGACTTAATAAATACAGTTCAAAGGAGAAAATGGAAAGGGTTATATGTAGACATAAAGGTTATATATAACCTGAAAGAAATGCCAGATCAGGAAAAAGGTGTGTGTGTGTAGAAGGATGTTTGCCAGAGAAGAGTAAGTTAGGAGAAGATGTAAAATCTGAGTTGAAGAGAAAAGAGAAGCAAGAGGCAAAAGGGGAGTAGGAGACTGAGTTTTATAGCTTAGGATAGCAAATAGCACTAACCCTTCATACCAAGGATGCAATTCACTTTTTTTTTTCTTTGAAGGAAGAAATTAATAATTTTAGCAATTTTCTTTACACTGTGAGAAAGACTTCAAAACTATTCAGTTTTTAAAGTCTGTTCATAATTTGGGACTTATTCTGCACAAAATTTTCATATGGTTGCCTTTCATCAAAACAGTGGTTTTGCACAATAAACAGCATTTTCAGTACAGAAAGTGATGTACACGGAAATATCATTTTTGTGCAGAAAATGCTTTTTCCTGTGTAGAAAATGTTGTTTTCTCTGCAAATCAATCTCATATAAATTTTGAGTGGAACATCCCCAATTGTAGCATATTCTGTGTGGGAAACAGCTTTCTCTGCGCAGAAAATAATATTTCTATACAGAGAACATACTATTTCCCATGCAGAAAATCCTGCCTTCCATGCAAAACCACCAATGCATATTTTTCTCAGAATTTGTCCTACTCTGCATATAGTCCAGGGTTCCTCTCATCAGTTTTTTTTTTTTTTGATAATTCTGAAATTATTTTTTTCAAATATTTTGATTATTTTTCTTTACCTACTGTGCATGCATATATATGTGTGCACACAGAGAGAGAGAGAGAGAGAGAGAGGATAACAACTTGATTACTGAAGTCTGAGTGAAGGCCAACACAGGAATGTGAACAGATTGAAGAAAATCAATGCAGCTTTTTGTGGTCCTCATCATCTCCACACTAACCATTCCAGTCACGATAAGACTCCCTTCAGCTCCTTTGATGTCTGTGCCTTGACAGTTGGTCACTTTTGGGCTGGCTTCACAAATCTTGGGTCCCAAGTGCTGATATGATTTGGAAGTTGCTTTCTACAGAATGCTTGAGACAGCTGTTTCAGAGATGGGGTAAAGTCTGCATCAAGATGAACTTCTCTGGTCATCTCTCTGTCTAGAAGTATTCACCTTTTTTTCCCTTCTGGTCAAATCATCTTCTCCCTCTCTCTCTCTCTCCACATGCCAAGGACAAAAACTCATTCTTTCTCACAAACACTCCCCAACCTTTATACATCCATGCCTTCTCAGAATTGCAAAGGTGATATGCAGATTTTTTTATATGTTTTGATTACAATCTTTCTCAGCTGTTTTACTTTGGAGTTAGCTTTTGCCAGAAAATACAAAGAATTTTGTTTATTATGTGAGCTATCTTCATACATGCCATAAAAACACAAAGAATCAATTAGAAAATATACATTCCAGAGTTACAGAAAGATTACGCTCTCTATCTGCCTATCTGCTATCTATCATATATAAAGAAAAATAACAGAAATGAAGAAATATAGAGTATCAGTCCCCCATTGCTGTTTTGCTTGTCTTCTGGTGAGGGAGGACTTTAAAAAAATGGACTCTTCTATAACTTGATTTTTGGTGGTAGAAATGTGTGTTTGTGGAAGTTCAAAAGAATCTAGAAATGGAGAGCATCCAATGAAATCCACAGGAAAAAAGGAAAAATTGTTTAAGATGTGAAAAAAAATCTTTATTTTCTAAAAAAAGAATTTGGGGGGCGGGGAAAGAGCATCTTAAGACTTTTCTCCTTTCTTTGTATGTGAATTCAAATGATGGACTCAAATGAAGGATAAATACTTTGCATAACATGCAGAAGAGTCTGCTTCATTTAGACAATATGGACAGCATATTTCTTTGAATTCTTTTGCCTTCTTCTCTTATAGCTTAGCATCCATCTGTTTTTCTTCCTTCCTGCATCATTTGCATACTTACATATCTCTTCTATGCTCTACTCTCATCTAATTTAATAGTTGCTGGCCCATTCTGGATAATGCTTGTGTTCCATTCTGGATGCTGATTGCATACATAGTTATTTCATTTCTATAATAAACCATTTACTTAAATACTCAAAATGTTGGCTCCTTGACTCCTTATTAATTCTCTGTGCTAGAAATATGTCATGATTTCTAATTCCAGAGTTTCTCCTGTACATGTGTACTCACTGTCACATGTAGATAAGATAATGCTGCAGCATATGTTTTAACTGAATCACTTCTCTACAAATGCAGATGAAACAAAGAAATTTTATTTTTTCATCATAGGACCATTTTGGAACAGGAGCATCAGTTTGATTTACACATTGGGCTATACATAGGTTCTGGAAGGAAAAAAAGGATTTTTTTTTTTTTAAGGAGGAAAATATATCTTCCCCAATTCAGTTATAAATCAGAACTTTTCTTAGAGTTGAGTTGCACTTGTTTCCAATAGCAACGCTGAAAATACTGAAGCTAGTCACATACTACTCAAATGTCACTACTATTTTTGGACAGGGTTGTAAAAAACTGACCAATGGTCCCCTGGAAATTTAAGACTAATTTGAGACTAAAACCTGATAGTGGCACAAATTGAACAGTACATCTTGCACTTTACCCATCATAGCATCAGATTGCTCTGCCTCTGGCTACACTGCATTGGAGATTCACACAGATCCCAGAGGCTTTGTAGATTCAAGCTCTTGATGCTAGTATATTTGTTCTTTCTTTCTCTCTTTCTCTCTTTCTTTCTTTCTTGTAATTCCATCCCTTTCCATCCTCATCAGGCCACTGTGTATCCTCACAAAATCATCATTATTTATTTTACTAGTAGTGTGACTACGTTTCCTCCATTCATTCCTTGAAATAGCAATCTATTGCTGCCTATTGACTCCCTTTGAAGCCTGTGTAAACTGACCCAATCAAGGCAAAATGGAATTTGTTCAGGTTCGACACCTAACATGAGCTGTGTAACCTAGTGAGATTAGCAGCATGAACATATACGGAAATATCTTTGCTGTTGAGCAAATACTTGTAGAAATAACAGCAAAAATAAGTTGGTAGGAGAGCTGGCATTATACTAAATGATATGAGCAACTTAGGCCCTTTTCACATGGCATTCTCCATGCAAAAGGGTCTCTGGAGCATCACAGAAATGCGAGGAGAGGTCCACATGACGTCCTTGCAATTGTACGATGCTGCCAGGGCCGACAGGCACTGTTTGAGCACTATTTCATTTTCAGCTTGTAGTTGAAAACTTACCATGCATGCAGAGCTGCCAGAGCTGCGGTATTCATGCTTACTACCCCAGCGCAGCCTGGAAAAATCCCAGGCTATGCTGTGGAAGGAAGAGGAGGAGCTCTCATGCTGCCTGCTCACCAGCAGGCAGCAGCTGCAGAGGAGAAGCAGCGGGGATGCAAGAGCCTCTTGGCAGAGGATGCTTGAGTGATCCCCGTGTCCCAGCGCTGTGAAAGGATAAGGTGTGGAAAGGGTCTTAGTGTTGGCCTTCATAAGGGTATATCAGATTCCCATTCTGAATTCCTTCTTTTATGATTTAGCTGTTGAAAGTACAGGACTAATTTTAAGGTGTTTTTTCCTTCTTCTAAGAAATAAATTTGTAGCTCTTTTTGCACATGAAAAAAATAGAAAATATGCAACCAACATGTGAAATTGCCCCCAGGATATAGTCCAGGGAAAACTCAAGATGGTGCTCTACTTTAATACTTAAATGAAATATCTTGTGCCCTGTTCCCATGCTCTTTTCTCTTTGATTTGTCTTATTTCTGATTTTCCTTTCCTCAGTGTTAGGTAGTATCAGATGGGAGAAGATCTGAATGACATCTATATTATTTTGCAACTCTCCCTTAACTGTGTATGATAGAATTCACCAGGAGATCTTGCATCAGAGAGCTCAGTTGTCATCTTCCCCCATCACTATTGTAGCTGCTAATCTTTATAAAGTGTGTACAGATCATGGGGATGGAAGAGTAATAGTTCGCAGCAAAAGCAGAGCTATGCCAGGGAGGGCCATAGCTGCAATGCTGTCCACCAAAGAAGGTGTCATTCCCTACTTCCAGAAAGCGAATTCTGACTCACAGTTTGAAACAAGGGACATACTAGAGTCTGAAACAGGAGGCATGCCAGGACTTGGTGTATAGGGGGAGATTACAGCACCACAAACAGAACAAGGTGCAGAGTCATCTCCAGCAGAAAGTCCCAGAAACAGAAGATAACTTATCTGTACCCACCTTCGCCAAGCACAGACAGCAAAGAAAGAACCTGCGAAAATCTCAGAGGATTTATAGACAACAGGAATTATCTAGGCAGCAGCTATGTTAAGCTGCTGAACTAGATAAAGGCTGTCCTTCCCCTCCAGTAGTTGTCAGAGCTTATCTGACCTTCCTGACCACTGGATATATTACTGAACTCTGTGCCTGACCTTGGATTACACTGACTGATTTGGACTCTCTTGCCTTAGAATTCTGTTGGACTCTATTTATGACCTTTTGCTTATTTCATAAAAGTAACAAGCTGTGAGCTATTTGGTTTGTTTATTTGAGTTATCAGCTTTTCTGCCCTGACTGAGATAAGACAGAAGTTTCAAGTCAGCTTAGTCCATTCCTACTTATTCAGAAGCCTGCAACCAGCTTTCTTTGTTCAGAGTCTGGCTTGGGTAGTATTTCAAGTTAGAAGGAGATGGGATGTGAAAGACACATATCACCAAATAATATTAGTGCCTGTATCCTTTTCCCTTCCCGTTTTAACAAGACACTACCTTCCCTAGAAGGAGAGAATCTGACTCTTCCTGCAACATGGAAGCACAGTCCCTCTAAAGAAGAAAGTGTCAAGGTCAGAGACCTGGGCAGCGAGCCAGCCCAGAGGAGAAAGTCGGAGAGCCAGCAAAGTCCAGCCGGGAGGGCACAAGCAAGCACTTACTCAAGGAAGTTCATTTACCAGAGCACCAAGAGAAGCCATAGTCAGAGTTCCAAAAGCCAAGGGTCAAGATTCCAGAGATCAATTCAAGGTATCAGGAACCAGGTGCTGGGAGCAAGATACAGACAAGAGGAGGGCTTGTAAGAAGTTTGCCACAAGCAAAGGGAAGCTTCCAGGCAGGCAGTCATATAGCCCCAGGCATAGGTGTGTCAAGTCACCACCTCTTAAACTTAGCCAAGGAAGCCTCCCTTTGCACAGCCCTCTTGAGTCTCTGCCTTGATTGGGGGCTTAATTGAACCAGTCTCCAGAGCCTCTTCAGAATCAGATCCCTGTTGCTCCAAAGGAGCAGGCACAGAATTGGATCCCTGTTGCTCTAAAGGAGCAGGCAGAGGGACATCCATGCCTGCTTGGTCCATGGCAGCAGGGGGAGTTCTTGAGATGCAGGACTCATCTCCAGCCAGAGCCACAGGGACCAACAGCTGCTGCTCATCATCAGCAGCTCTGACAGGGGCTTCAGTTATCACAGGAAGGATAGGAGACCATAGTGGTAACTCTGTCCCAATACTAAATCAGAATCAGAATCAGAAATCACAGTTAAAGGCCAGCTCTTCCTCTTTCTAAATTTAGGAAGCAGCCTTCTTTGTAGAGCCATGAAGTACAATAGTAGTTTTCTAAACTGGAGGGTGGTCTTCTGGAGGAGATGGCAACTTTAGCTCTGTTTGCACTCTGCTACCTGGGGAGTTTTGATGGGTGATAGGAGGAGATAGTATTTCTCAGTTTTTCTATCTCCCAAATCATTTGAGATTGCTCCAGTATAGGTAAGTTATTTATTTTCTTTTTCTTCAACATCACTTCCTGCCTCACCACTAGAGAAAACAAATGATTTTGTGATGTTCTACATGCAAAGGAAGGGCCTTACCATTATGCTACATTCCTTCTTTTATGATTTTGCTGTTGAAAGTACAGAACTAATCCAATACATTTTGCTACATAGAAAAGGACAAGATAGTACGATCAAGTGAAGACACATGCTGGCTTTAGAAATTACTATAACAAAAACACTCTTTATGAGTTTGGTCCAAATATAAGCAAAGTCCCCCCCTCCCCATGATATCATTAGTTATCTCACCTTAGGAAGCTTGCATTAAGAAAAAATGAATCAAATTTTTTTTTAAAATGGTTACATTATAATGATAAGGAGGAAGAATGTTGGGAGCTTTCATCAAGAGAGATGTTCTCTGTAGGTTTGCTTATTAACATCTTCAAGCAAGATTTATGCAAGATAAGAGGAATCTAGTAAAAGAGGCTGGAGAAAATAATTGTTACTCAGAATTGTATAAGGATGATAATCATGTAATCAAAAATGTGTGCAAATGTCTTTTAAAATCAGAGACAGGAGATGAGCCTGTACAAGACTTTGTGACAACGTAGGCCTCAAATAATGTGCAAATTGAGGTTTAGGAAAAAAGTGGACTAAACGTATAGAATTTATTTTCACTCTCCCTGGCAGAATGGTTATGGATTGGCTTGTTTGTATCTTCTGATAAAACTAATGAACATTAAATTCTACAACAAAATAAAATAAAGAAGCCCTTGTGGCTGTAGTTAAGCATAAGAAAGTATTTATTTTTATTTTTGTTTTTTGACAGCAGTCATAGGGATCCAAGTCCAATTCACTCTAGATTGATCTAGTGATCCAAAATTATCAGGACCCCCTAACCAAATAGAGATTAGGGAAACTAAATTGCAGATCTTCAGCCACTAACTTGCATTGCAATTTTATTTGTCTGTTCAAAGTTTGCTGTTTATCAAAAACACACACACACACACAAAAACGAAGACAAAAACTCCTGTTACTGCAGTTTAGACCTACTTGGAGATACCCCTAGATAACATTTTGATATCAATAATTTGGCTCTCTTCTACCACCCCTCTCCACGTGTTTGTGAGGCCCCCGAACAAGCACAGACTAGGTTCAGCCACTAATTGCTGAACATTCCTTTCTCCACCCAGGCAGGCCAGAAATAGCCAGATCCTTGCTTTAGGTGACCTCTCTGCAAACACCTTCATTACGTATGCACACTGTTTACAAAGGACTCCCTGCCCCGAGCAGGCAACCTGGAAAGCTGAATACTCAACTGCCAAGCACTGAGTATTTGCAAACTGGCTAACTCTTTGTCAATTTGGACTTAACTCAATCATGTTAAATTCTGACCTTTCCAAAGCTTTGTCAGCTCCTAAAATGCATTCTTTTCCCCAAGTATGGCATAGCCTGCAGTCACATTTCTCCCTATAAAACCCCCTGATTCCAAGACCATCCTTGGATCTCTCCTAAGTTCCAGACCGCCTTGCTGCCATGTTGCTTTGTGTGCTTCCCCTCAGCTCCACATGCTGAGATACATCGCACCCCAGCTTTACTCTCTATCTTCTTTCCGGGCTCCAGGAACAGGTTCCGTATCACCCGAATCAACTATCCCTCTGAAAATCCCGCTATCAAACTCAAACCTTTATTTTCCTTAGTTATCTGTGTGAGTGTGTTGCTTACATTGTGTGCCTGTATTTAATAAAGATCATTCATTAATTTCCAACACGGTTTGTTTCTTGACTTAGCCTGACCCCGTAAACATTGGGTTACAAGATTCTGCTGCTTTACCCTGCCTCTCGTAGTGCCAACCAGTGCTCTTGACTAATTCCCCCCATCTTTTGTAATTGTAAGGTTATTTAGGTGTCCCTCCTGGGACCCCAGTAAACAGGGTAACACTCACACACACACACACACACACACACACACACAGAGTTTTTACAGGTTGTTAAGTTTTGCAAGTTCATGCTGCTTTTGTCCTAACACTCACTATTCCTCAAAATAGGGATGCAATAGCACCTAGTGTATCCCAAATATCTACACTGAAGTACTACACTGAAGCACAAAAGAAGAACAATGAAATAGTTGTCAAGCAGGAGGAAAGAATGTTTTTGCTTTATCTGATGAGACAATGTTTTTGCTGCAGTTCGGCAGATTAGGTTCAATAAGGTAGTATAAAGAAATAGGGGAGTGGGGAGAGAATACTCTGCAAAGGTCAAGCTAAAGAGATCCCTCTGACAAATTTCCACCAAGTGATTTGTAGCGTGTGCACTGGTTACCTCAAGGTTAGACTTCTGCAATTTGCTGTACATTGGCTACCTTTGTATCAAGTCTAGACACTCTAACTGTTCCTAAATATGGTGGCCAGATTGGTTACAGGGACATCAAACTGTAAGCATCTTACACTGATATTAAAATCACTCCACTGAGTGCCAATTGGTTTCCAGGAAAAGTACAAAGTGTTGGTTATTACCCTTAAAGCCCTACATGGTTTGGGTCCAAGTTACCTATAGGATTGTCTCTTCCCATATAATCCATCCCATATCCTCAGGTCCTGTGGGGCACCATTTACTTAAATCAGACAGGCAGTGGTGGAGCTTGGACTGTGAGGAGGGGGGCAGGAGGGGGCAGGGCTAGGGCACAAAGGCCATGGTCACTGTGTGCAAGGACATGGCTGCAGTGTGCAGGGATGTGACCAGGGTGAGTGGGAGCACGGCTATGGGCTGGGACACCCCAAAAACATTGCTGCCTGGGGCAAATCGCCCCCACATTCCTATGTGACTGCAGCCAGGACTAGACTGACAATGGTCACCCAGAGGACCTTTCCATTGGCTGCCCCGAGACTGTGGAATGACTGGCCAGAATAAGTTCAACAGCAAAGCATGCTGTCTGAATTTTTTTAAAAAGTTTTTAAAGACCTATCAGACTTATCTCTTCTGGTAGGCCTACTAAGTTAATTTTTATCTATGAATTTTAAAATGGTATATTTTAAATGGTTTTATGTGTTTTTGTTTTTTAGCTCTATTTGAATCTAAGATATATCCTACCTTAAGCCTTGGGGAGAGGCAAGTTAGAGAAAAAAACATGTTGTTGCTGTTGTTCTTGTTGATTATATGCTCTGGGCTGGTGATAAAAATGTCAAAACAAAATGTTTAATGCACACATACAAAAGTGTTTATGAAAATATAATTAAATGATCAATAACATTAAAGCCATCTAAGACTATGTTAAATAAACAAAAGCAGTGAAAAACAGTATAGCACCTTACCTTTCAGATCTTCTTTAAGCCCTTTCTTTAAATCAGTTACTTCCTGAAAGCCTAATGTGTTGGATGATATCCCTGCCTGCCAGCATAAGGACAGCAAAGATTTAGGCGAGTTAGCTTCTCCGTGAAGAGACTTCCAGAGCCAAGGAACAGCCTCCAAGAGGGGCAAATCTTATGTACTCACTAGGTATGCATGTTGCACTAAGAGAAGGATCTTGGCCAGAGATCCCACAATGTGGAAAGGTTTGTCTAGGGGATGTGCTTTCAAGTTAACTGACTACTTATAGTGAAGCTGTGAACTTTATAGGTTTTTATTAGGCAAGGAATACTCAAAGATGGTTTTGCCAGTTCCTTCCTCTGAAACCTAGCCTGTGGCACCTGCTATTTGTTGGCAGTCTCCCGTCCAAGTACTAACCAGAGCTGACTCTGTTTAACTTCCAAGATCAGACAGACTCTGGTGCCATGAAGTATTTACACCTAGACCCAAGCCATATAAGAATGTCCAGGTCATAACCAAATGTGCAAAAAATGGGAAACGTGCAAAAAAAATTTTTAAAAAAACTGCCCCGAACTGTTCTACCACACGAAGAAAGAGACAGAGGAGATAACTGGCTTATCTACTTATTTTTTTAATAAACCACGTTTCCTTCAGGATGACTATTGTTTATCGAATAGTTTTAAAATTATTCAGAGGTATTTTTGGCCCTTCTGTTATTTACATAGTGTAATTTCTTAAACCATATGAATAACATCTTGTATAATTTTTCAAAAACTATTTTATAGATATCTTTACAAAATATAGCACAGGTGTAATATTTTCATAGCACTCTTTTCAATTCATGTCTTCCTTTAGGCTAACTTATTCCAATGACAGGTTTCTTAATCAAGTAGTTACCAAATTCACTTTCGAGTGCAAAAACTTTAACAGATTGTGTCCTCTATTAATGCCCTATGGGGGATAAAACTGCAGAACAGTTGTTCTAGTTCAATTAATAATCAGAAATGTGCAACAAGATTATCTATCTATCTATCATCTATCTCATTACCCCTGAAACCAATCTTCACTCTATCTATCTATCTATCTATCTATCTATCTATCTATCTATCTTTATCCATCCACCTATCTATCATGATTCCTTAATAGTTTTAAGCAGTATTTCTTGTGTTTTGTTTTTAATTTGACCTTCACTACTGCACAGTAGTTTTCCAAATCAAATAGTGTTGATGATGCAAAATTGGATCATGTCACTATCTCAATGTGATTGATGAAACTTGATAAGATGCATCAAAATGTGACACATCCGCTTTAAATCCAGAAATAATAGGCCTCTTGAAAACACAACTTCTGTTAATAATTCCTGAAAGATTGATCTTTCCTTGTGGTTAAACATAAATGCATCAAGGCAAAGAATTGCATGTGGTCTTAAGCATACAAAATGCACCTGAGGAGAAAAACAGAGGTCAGAATCTTGATGGGCAACTGTATATTTGTAACCTACAGTTGTTGTTGTTGTTGATGATGATGATGTTGACGACGATGATGTGTGCCTTCAATCATTTCTCACTTATTCTGACCATTATCATGGGATTTTCTGGGGCTGAGCAGAGAAGCAAACACTGGTCTCCAGGCTTATAGTCCAGTGCTCAAACTACTACACCAATCAGGCTTTCTACAGTGACATACAGTTATACATTCACAACTGCTATGTATTTATGATCCCTACACAACCCCTCATTTAGGGGCTACACAGGGAATGCGAAAATCCCCTAAATCTCACTTACCAGCAGGCAGCCACTGAGATCAATAGGGGCCTGTTTCCCCTGTCAATCACGAATTGTCTGCCAGATGTTCTCACTGCCTGCCCCCTCCCCCCACTGTGATCAATCACCACCATGAAGGAGATTTGCAAAAGTGTTCTGTTTTCTGCCTGTTGCACTTGAAATTTTGGGATTGTTAGGCAGCTGCTTCTCAATCAAAGTGGAACAGACTTTTCTTGATCCCAGCAGCTGCTATCTGTAAGTGAGGTTTCAGGTCAGTTATTCCAGAATTCACTATGCAGCAATGTTGTTACAGCGCGATGTAGTTACAATAGGGTTCCAGCAAGATACTTTGCTTTATTGAGGAAATAAAACAATTAACTTACAGGGACATTCTTTTTCCCATTTATTTAAAATAAGATCTATCTCAGTGATTTGTAGGATTTTCTATGGAAATATGTGGTTAACAAGGAAAAACTTAAAGTTTACATAGAACCACAATAAAATCTTCCACTCTAAAACCAAAAAGGCTCTTTTCTTCTATTGTAAAAAGACAAGATACATTTTGTGTTTCCTCTAATTTATTGCAATTACATTATATTGAATAAAATATACTTGGACATAAAACAAGGGTAAAACAAACAAAATGGTATCCTAGGTCTGCAATGTTTCATATGATTCACTCAGTCTTAATCGTTCCCATCTTTCATACTGCATATTGGAGATGAGATGGAAAGAATATTCAAAAATATTTGAAAATGGTGAGATTAAAAAACAACTACTACTTTTCTGAGTTTCAATAAATCCAGATGGGCGGAATCCTGGAGAGATAAGAATCTTTACATATCAGGATTTATTCTGTGCAAAATTTGAAAGTGCTTGTAGAAATTCCTGTACAGGAAATAAAACATTTCTGCATGGACAACAATATTTCAGGGCAGAGCTATTAATTCCTGCACAGAAAACATTGTTTGCTGTGCAAAAAAAGAAAAGGGGGAGGGAGAGAGAAAAGAAAGACAGAAAGAAAGAAAGAAAGAAAGAAAGAAAGAAAGAAAGAAAGAAAGAAAGAAATTTGAGGATTTGTTATACATACAATTTACACATAGAAAACAGCATATTCTGGAATTCATGATCACATTTACAAATGTATAACCTGTTTAAGCATTCATGACTGCTTCATATTCATTATCTCTATGTTTTCAATAATGTGGAGGATGTATACCAATTGTAAAACTCTTCCAATCCAAACTTACCAAAAAGTAGCTGCTGTGAGCAACAGGACTCTGTTCTCCTGTCAATTAGGATGTAGCTGACTGATGTTTCCACCTTTCACCCTGCAATCAGTTTCTGGTGCAAGGAGGATTTATGACAAAGATTATTACTGTCACACCAGAGATTCCTTATAGAATGAAGTGGAAACATCAGTCAGCTAAGTTCCAACCAAAAAGAGCATAGGCCTCTGTTTACAGTAGTGGCTGCTCACTAAGTCTAGATGAGAGGGTGGTGAGGCCAAGAGATTTGACTTAGCTATGTAACTAAGGAAGTTACACAGCTAAGTAGCTGATCTTCTAGACTCTCACACATTGGCCATTTCCGCACGAGCCTGTTACAGCGCGATGATTCCACTTTCAACCTTCTCTGGAATCCTGGGGTTTGCAGTTTCGGGAGGGGCCAGCCTGCCCCTCCCAAAACTGCAAACCCCAGGATTCCAGAGGAGGTTGAAAGTGGAATCATCGCGCTGTAACAGGCTCGTGCGAAATGGCCATTGTATGTCACTGACATATTGAACAATCATTCTGTTAGGCTGAGGATGGTATAGAGAATAAAAAATGGGCTTTCAGACTGAAAAGTCAGTTCCAATAACATCTCCACACATGTGATCCAGCAGCTATTTCAAGAACACTGGATGAGGGACATTCTAACATTAAAAAAATTAGACATAACAGTCCCCCCCATTTTTCTTTTCCTTTTTTCCTCCATTCCCTTTCCTTTTATGCAACCTCTTTTTACATCATAGTTCAAAAGGCAAGGAGTAGTATGTTGATTTTTAAAAAATTGCTATGTAATCTGTTTCCAGCTGCAGAATATATGTATGTAATGTGTGCAAATATAAATCAACCAGTCAACACTCTTGGCATATTTTGAGCCATTATTTGGAACCATTATTTCAGTAATCATTTTTGTAGAAAAAACAGGGAAAAAATTATAGTCTAAACTTTTAAATTAAAGTTCATGATGATGATGATGATGATGAAGTATCTCTACTTGTAGCCTACCTTCCTCCCAGAATTGGGACTCAAGATGACTTACAGTTTAAAAGAGCTAGAGCAACACAAAAAAAGTGAACATTAAAATAGAGTTAAACTGTTCACAATATTAAAACTAGGGATGGGCCCACCGAATCCGCAAATTCTCAAATCCTTAGGAAGGATTCAAGATTTGTGGATCCAAATTCCTGGGCCAAAACAGGCAAATTGAATCTTTCTAATCCCTTCATGCCTGGAGGCCTGAGCTGGTGCGAGTGCCCTGGATCAGGTCCATGCAGACACACAGGGCTGGCGAGAGCCACTTTCCTGCATGCCCGGAGCCCTGAGCTGGCGTGAGCACCCCAGATCAGGCTTGCACAGGCACACAGGGGTGGTGAAAGCCGCTTTCTTGCATGCCTGGAGGCCTGAGCTGGTGAGAGAGCCCTGGATCAGGCCTGCATGGGTGCACAGAGCCAGCAAGAGCTGCTTTCTTGCAGGCCCGGAGGCCCAAGCTGGCACAAGAGCCCCGGATCAAGCTCACTTCTGCTGCCTGCCCCTGTGGTTGCTTCCCTCTGCAAGGTAATTATTCTCTTCTTCCTATTTTTTTGACTTGAGACTGGAGAGTAGGGATTGGGACTGGATTAGAGGCTGGTGTTTGCTTTTGTTAAGTACCGTCCTTGTGTTAGGACTTGAGATTGAACATCAGCATAGACAATTGAGACTGGTCTAGAGGCTGGTGTTTTTGTTTTTCTGTTTTTTTAAAGTGCCTTTCTTGTTGCAGGACTTGAGACTTGACTGGAAAGTACAGTGTTGTTGAGATTTCAAGGACAGCTGATGATTCCTTTGCATGGCTCCCTTGCAAAACTCTCTCATACACAGTTCTGGGGTTTGTAGTTGGACAAGGTGTCAGAACCTTCTCTGCCAAAGTGTGCTGGTGCATCATCAAACTACAAACCCCAGGATGCCGTAAGGAGCTATGCAAAGAAAATCCAGTTTTGACCTGGATTATCTCTGACCTGTAGTAGTTTACACAGGCAGGAAAATGTGAGATTAATAATCCACATTTTCCTGCTTGTGTAGAAAGTGCCTTCATGTCATTTTCAATCTGAGGAGATCCTGAGGGAAACTATGACAATTGTCCTGGCCAGATTTCTTCAGAGGGAGGTTTGCCTTTGCCTAGGCTTTTTGCTAAGGCTGAGAAAGAGTGTCTTCCCAAGATTATCCTTTTTTTTTTTTTTTTTTGGTAATACTCAACCCAGGAGAGGGCATCATCTTGAGCATCGTCCAACATCTGGAGCTACTTCCAAGTTACATGTAATCCTTATAAGAAGTATATGGGTATGTTTTCCTGGAAGTGAAAACTATTATTTAATTTGTTTTTCATTAAACAAAGATGTCAAATTCTGCTTCAAAACACTTTTCAGTAGAAATGCTTTGTTTCCCTTGCTTTTTAAACCCTTTTGCAAAACAGGATTCGAAAGATTCAAGATTCATGAGATTCATGGATTTGCAGAACCTTCCAGGGATTCGGATCCACATTTGGATCCGGAAAATTCTGGATTTATCCCATCTCTAATTAAAACACCCCAGATACTACATTAATGTGAAATGAATATGACAATATGCTGATGATGATACTGCCTGTTGCAAAATCATATGTTAATTTGGTGAAGCTGTTTGAAACTGCTCAAAAACAGTGTTGAAGGGAAGAATAATTTTTGCAGTATGGAGGTACCTAGGACACGATGCTCAGGAATTCACAGCAATGTACCTTGTTTCACTTGGCCTGTTTCTGCCTTGTCAATATTAGTTAAATATTAATAATATCCAGTGGGAGTTTTGAAATGTTCATTTTTCAGATACAGACCAGGCAGTTGACTCACTGAGCCTTTTTTTTTTTTTTAATTATTTAAAAATATTCTTAACTTGTACACTCATGTTGTTGAATTTTCTGGAGGTTTCTTTTCTTTACACTAAGCTCTGTAAAATCCAATCTCACTAACCACATGGGGAGAGAATAAACAGTGTTAGCAGTGTAGAAGTGAAATCCTGTGGCCATGTTATGCCTGTTCAGTCTAATTCTGTGTGGGAAAATGTGCAACCATCTGAAAAGAAATGCCACAAAATACTTCATGTAAGACACTGAGTCTGGTATTACATTACGGTTGTGTTTCTCCTTCCTCCTCTGTGGTACATACACAGTCAGATGCTGTCTGTAAGGGAGATGACAGGAATTCATGTTCCCCTAGAGCACTATGTATATAACACAAGAATATATTGACTGAGGAGAGACCCAGATGGGATAGTGTTCCATAAATAGATCAGGCTCCATTCACCCTTGAATTTACAGTCAGGGATTTCTCTTAATACAGATCTAAATCCTCAATTGTATATCTGAAGATACTTAGCAAGAATCCTCTATTCTCTGAAGGTCAGGCTTCACCTCAGCAGATCCTGGTGGTAGCAATAACAAGAATCAGTAGCAAGGATCTGAACCACCTCCACTTTAATTTCCCAAAGTGTTGCATGGTTAAGGTTGCCATATAATCTAGATGGCCAGGTTTCACCCAGTTTTATCCATCAGTTGTTTGCATCAAAGTCTGGCCTTGTTTCAGTAAATAAAAGAATAGCAACAGCAGCAACAACAATGTCTCTAGCTCTTATGGAGGCAGCCCTATGGGGCAAATCATGTAGTCACCATACTGTACCATTGTTTCATGAGAAACAAAAGTGAATTCCCATACTTACATTTGCAATTTTTTCTATATCAGCTCCAATTTCCAGTTGCCTGGGTCAGTGTCACACTTCTAGATGAAAGTTTAGCTAGCAGAGTAACATGAGGAGAAGAGGGAGACCAGAGTCGGGAATGTTGATTCCTGGAATGAAGAGTACTTTGGTTAGGGATAAATATTGTCTTTTGTTTTTTAAATAACCATCCACCTTGCTTTTACTGCTAAGCAAGATATAACACGTTCTTAATTACACATATTAAGTATTTATTCACCCATTTCCTTAATTTATAAATTGTACCTCATATTTTGCCAGAAAGATAGTAAACAATAGTTACACTCAAATTAAAAATAAAGATTACCAAAACAGATGAACAGATTTTAAACACATTTTTTAAAAAACAGTTCAATAATTTAAAAAAATAAGAATACCCAACATGATAATCCCTTTAAAAGGCAACCTTTGACTTGAATGCCAAAGGTCTGTCTGTATTAAAAGGAGGAGGAAGAGAATGAGGAGGTAGAGATATGTGTTTGGTGGCAGAAGGAAAGCAGGAAATAAGCCAGTCTAGTTTCCACTGAAAAGAAGTTCCAGAACCTGGAGATGCCCACAAAGAAAGCTCTCTCACACCATCATTACATGTGCTTTTGGTAGAAGAAGGAATGTTTGAAGAACCTTCTCTTCAGTCATTGTGAGCTACCTAGGATCTTATATGCATATAATGGTAGTATATAAAACAATTCCTTGAAAACTTTACAATTCAGATTGGCTTCTGTGGTAGCACACAAGACTATAAAAGATGTCTAAATACAAGGAACTTATCTGAGAAACTCTACCATGTTCTAGAAATTCACTAACCTTTCTTCAGAATTCCAGCAGATTTTGATTTTATTTAATTTTAATAAGACGTTTCAAATTATATCTGTTATTTCACATTAAGCAAACTGAAGCCCTTTTCGCATTGAGGCTTCTCGCGCGAGCGGGGGAGGGCGGCTCGCGCGAGCAGGCTCCTCCGGGAGGCTGCCGTTTCCCCCTCCTTCCTTCCGCAGGCGAAGGAACGAGGGGAAAGCGGCAGCCTCGCGCGAGCCGCCCTCCCCCTGGGCGAAGCAGGAGCCTGTCGTGTCCGTCCCCCCCCCGCGTGCGCAAAGCAGGAGGCTGTGTGTCCGTCCCCCCGTAGCGCGCGCGAAGCAGGAGGCTGTCACATCCCTCACGCTAGCTCCCCGCCCCGCCCCTTCCTTCCGCAGGGGCAGAGGGAAGGAAGCGCGACCCGGCCTCCTCCCTGACGCTCCACACAGGAGGTAAGTGCACGTGGGCACCGGGAGTGTTGCGCGAGCGCGGGTGATTTCCGCTTTGAGGCAAAAATCAAAAAACCCGCGGTCGTGCCGCTGAAGCCCCGTGAGTGCGGCGGAAGTGGGAGTGTGTTGTGCAGAGCGACGCTCCCACTCCCGCGAGGCTCATGGGGCTGTCACGCGACAGAAAGCCCGTGCAAAAAGGGCCTGAGTGGTAAATCTGGTGTCTCCATGACTCAGCACAAATCGAGAGACTGGGCACCACTTCAAGTGTCCAGCCATGTGATATACCTTGACTGGTCTGGTCTTACATATAATATATGGTTTATAATATTCAGTCTAGCACTGTATCCATCCTATATCTGTAGATACATAAGAGACAATTTCCCATAGTGCCATCCTATGCAGTAAAAATCCATGGAGTAGGACATCAGGCTTTTCAATCATTCTACGCATGAGTGATAATTAAGGCACATTGAATGAGACATCTTGTTACCATTTTAATGAACAAATGTTAAATGTCTTTCTAAGTATTGCCTAATTTGTTTTTCAAAATAGATATTTGAAAGACTGCCATTGATTTTGGACAAGTTTTAGCACAAGAATACTAATGTTCTGTAATAAAGTAAGAGAAGGTTGCTTCATAAAGCACAAAAAGTACATAAAGTACAGTAAGTCTATTATTTGCAATGATGGTATTAAATGATAGATACAAAATGGAAAATAATACTATTTTTATCAAAGATAGATGAATAAATGGATGGCTGGATAGATAAAAACAAAGATTTCCTTCCTTTCCCCCCAGAACTAGCACTTAAGATGTCTTGTATCATTAAAAGAAATGCAGTATAGGTATGTTGTTGTTGTTGTACTCTGACATACAACAGTCCTATAATAGGTTTGCCTGCATGATGTAGGTTTTGAGTATTGGACTAGGACTCTAGGAAAAGGGGTGTTTAAAATCTCTGCTGAGCCAAGGAAACCCACTGACTGAACTTGGACTAGTCACACACTCTCATCCTCAGAGGAAGGCAAAAGCAACCCCCTCCCCCAATCAGTCTTGCCTAAACATCCCATGGTGGGTTAACTTTGCGGTCATCATGAGTCAGAAATGACTTGAAAGCACACAACAACAATGATGTCCTAGTGGTTTCTTCACATGATTTATTCAAGATGGTCTACCCCAGGAGGCTTGGATCTGGATGGATTCCTGATTGCTATTGGGGAGTTTCCTATTGGAGCCCTGTCTTACCACTGGAATAGAGAAATATCTAGGTTGGTGGATCCAATTGCCACGAGCATCTCCTTTTATAGAATGAAGCTAAGTGAACCCCCTGATTGTCTAGGGAGCTGGCAATGATGAAACAGGTTGGAAAGGAAATAGAGCAGTGATGGTGGAAGATTTGAAGCGAGTCCAATTAACATTTTCTAAGGATACTTGGAAAACCTATCCCATCCTGTAAGTTGCAGAATCACCCAAGTTCTAAAATATCTGGGGTGGTGGGCTTTGTCTCAGTACCACCAGCTTCATGGATGTGGTTGGTGGGAACATGGGAAAGAGCCTTCACTCTTGCTGCCCCTCAACTGTGGAACTCCTTCTACAAGGGGTTCAGTTACCCTGTCCTGGCCTGTTTCTACTTTTATTTAGGAAGGACTTTGATTGATTTTATGCATATCACAGAACACAGCTCAAAGAAGTACTCCTCTGCTTTTATTTTGTAAGGGGGTCTTTTTACCACGTTTGAAAAGTATTTTAAAACCTTTTTGGCTATGTATTTTAAATAGTATTGATAGTCCATTGTATTTTTTTCAAACTTTTGTGAAAATATATTTGTAGCTAATTGTTATTTTAAATGTTCTAAGTGTCCTTGGCAGGAAAAAGGTGGAATGTAAACTGAATTAATTAATTAAATTGACTTTATACATTCAAAACCAACATGGGCATGTTTTTATTATTGTTATTGTTATCATCATCGTCGTCGTCATAATTTATTTATTCGTTTGTTTGTTTAGTAAATATATGTAAAGTACATAGTGGTTTGTTAATCTTTGCTGGCACCTAATTTTTTAAAAATATAATCTCAGACAAGCTTCAGCTTCAGCAGATTCATGTTGATATTAAATTGCATGGTGGACCATTTGAGGATGGAATCTGTGGGACATAATAAAAGTTATGGCCAAGGTACAGGTTGTAATACTCCTGCTCCATCTTCTGTAAAACCTAGTATAGGAAAGACTAGAGCTACCAAACAAAATCGAGCCTGTTCCATTCTAGACAGATGGTTGCACAGGATACTATATCCAGTCAAAGACTATGAAGAAGTCCAGCAGAACCAACAGAAATCAATCCAGTTCATGATGAAGAGATATGGTATCCAAAGCAATGCTTAGCCCACTGTCAATAAGTACTTAATCCACTGCTAATACATTGTGATAAGTCACTCCTAAATGGAAGAGAAAAAGGCAAGCTTTCTTCATATTATTTGCAATACACCACTCAAAAGTATGAAACTGCATATTTTTCCTTATAATCAAACAGCAGAATGCAAGCTGTCTTGTAGCAACATTCCCTGGGAGCAGCCTGTGGCAGACTGTATTTTGGGATGTATGAGAGGATCCATAGAAAATATCTCACATAGGGGGATTTGATGAAGGTCAAAATAAATAACACTTAGCACATGGCCTGAGATGAGAACACTTTTGTGTATTAAGCCTAAGCATGTGTTCTATCTTTCATTTATTGCAAAATCTCTATGTGTCTAGCAAGCATATTAGCCACATTTTCTATTTCTTCAATGTATATTCAAAAGCATTTCTTTGGTGTCCTTCAAAAAGTGTGAAAATTTAAGTTAAAAATGGAAATTTTGACCACAATACAGTCTAAATGAAAGAAATAAAATATGGGCATTTTAAATTGTCTTTAAAGCACATGTCTGCAGTGCTGCTCACATCTTTGACATTATCTTACCTGTCGTTGTGCCTTAGGATGTACACCAGATATCCTGTGAATAAAGAGCCCCCTGGCACTATCCATGTAGCACACAAGATTTGTCTCTAGGGAAAAGGTTCAGATATAAAATGCAAAATGGGTAAATGACAGCAAGTGCAGCCTTCTAGAATGTAAGCAGTAAAACATAAAGGTTGTCAAAGGCCATTGTTTTGAAGATTGAATTTGGTTCCCTGCTATTCAGCCTAGGCCTCTGTTTATCACAATTGTTCCTTTTTTTTATTTTTTTATTGCCACACAATTCACCAGGCACAAGTAATTCCCACATAAATTCTTTTCTACAATGGCAACATAAATACACACATTCTGAAGGAAAGGACTTGCCTCATTTTATTGGCTGTTCATGCTTCTATAGTTAAAGTTGTGTCAGCACTTCTATTAAACACTTGTTTTTCAGAGTTTACAACTGGCAGCAAGTAGCCAGCTTGAGTTTCCCCACCCTTTTGAAAGACATACATGGTCACAACTCACATTAACCTTGAAGAAGCTTGACCAATTGTATCTGAACATAATGTGCATAGTGTGGGATTAGTTTTTAGTGCACATATGAACATCACACTGCAATAGCCAAAAGGAAGCTAGAGCAATATTTTAGCTACAACTGACCTCAAGTCTGGTACCACAAGTCTGTAGAGAAAAGAAATGTTTACTCCTGCTCCTACTGTCATGTGATAATGAGAAATGCAAAATACATGTACGTCTTCCTTCATTGGCACAATAATATGCTAGATTTGATAACTGGTTGTCTGTATTCTCTCTTTGATGCAGTATTTTTCTTGTGCTCCATCAGAATATTTTTAATAAAGTTTCTCCTACCACCCCAGACATTGATGCTGATTATTTTTGTTGTTGCTGGTAAGTATCACTTCCATGTCAAAGGTCAGTGAGATAAAAATAATGTCACACATCTGACATGTTCAAGCCTGCCACATAAACAAGACTTCTCTGGCAAGTGGAACTGTGAATTTTTGTTCAGCCGTCACCTCAGGTATACATTCATGCTTTGCATTTTGGAAACTGCAGTGACATTTCTGCCCTGGTATAGTTTGGTCACTCGTGTATAATGTAGAGATATTCCTATTACAGGCCTAGTCCTCTGAAATGCCACTCTATAATTTCACAGTAAGCCTGGGAAGGAGGATAAAAGTAACAGGAGTGACAACAAACTGTAAAAAGTAGCTCAGATTAATATTTATTGCATGTTTTTTTCTGAACTTCACAACTCCATTTTTAGTATCTTCTGTATGATTAGAGCATGCATAGCACAAAGGCTTGCACAAAGGGGAGGGTGGCATCAAATAATAGGCTTGTCAAATTAAAGACAGGCTAAGGGAATTTTGTGCAAAAGAAGTCTAAAGTTTTTTGGAGGAGTGGTAGGAAAGGAAGATATGGAAAGTTTGTGCAAAATGGCACATGTTCTAGAAGTTTTCCTACACAAGTAATTTTAGTTTACATCTTAAAGTTCTATTCTGGTGATTTGTTCTGTTCTGAACTGTTTTGATTAAGGGGAAAGTCTACTGCTCTGTTTGCTTTCTACTCATTTGACACCCAAATCACACAATGTGTTTCTGAGATGATGAGCTATCCCATTATCTGGCAAACACAGCTTAAGGGCATAGTCTCTTTTTCAGGTAAAAAAAGAATTAATGATGTGGTGGGTTGAGTTACATTTACTGGGGGGTCAGCACCATGTGTGAGATCATGACAGAAATTATCCGGTAAGGATGACCAATTTGAGTGAAGGGTGAAAGTTCTGAGATACTTCTAAAATGACAGATTATAGAATAAGGGAGAGACTTGAGAGTCTAGAGAGACTTGAGGAACCTTGGGACTCCTGGAGAGGTAGGGGTGCTGTCTGCCATTCCTAAGGAAGCTTGGGTGTAGGCTAGACAAAGAAGACCAAATTTCCAGTTTCCCAACAACGTTCAAAGACTCAGAAGACCATCCGTATCATGAGTAGAGTAAGAATGTTCTGCTAGTCACATTAGAGCTTATGTTCCTCTCTAACCTTGGCAGAATATGACTTAAGACTGTTTTGTAACTTCATAAGCACTCCGTAGTAATGTCTGATAGAAGGTGCCTACAACATACCCTTTTGCTAAAGTCAGATTACCTGCTTAAAATAAAAGCATTCTCTTCTTTTTCATTCTCTCTTCACTTGTCTTTGCTAGATGTGTGTGGTGTGTGTGTGTGTATAGCATTCTCATCTCCCACAAGTGGGGGATGGGCCAGCTTTGCAGAATCGGAGGTGGAGAAAATGCAAGTTAAATCAGGCAGTAACTTGCTACTAAATTACTGAGTCATGTAGGGTTAGTTTGTGGGTAGTGGCAACTAGATAAAATTCAGAAGTATCCTCACCTACTCAAGAGCAAGAGACAAAGTCAGGGCCTGTTACAGTTTCATCCATGATACAATAAAAAGTTCATATTAACCTTTTTACTGTAGAGTTTATGCACACTACATAGAATGGCCAAAAGGACTTTATAAACTTCTAATTTTTTTAAAAGCATTCACCCTTTTGTAGTTAATTTACTATGTTCCCTATTGTGCTGTGTGATCCTTTTATGCACACATACTATTAGAGTAGTTCTTCATGCAACTATAAAATCTTTTTTGCCTGTAATACTTTCAGAACAACCTCTGTGAGTCTGTGTACAGAGAGGGAATGTGGTACCTGTGTTACCATGAGCTCGATATATTTAGCCTGATGAAAAGAAGGCTAAGAGGTGACATGATAGCCATTTTTAAATATTTGAAGAGATGTCATGTTGAAGATGGAGCAGGCTTTTTTTCTGCTGCTCCAGAGACTAGAACACAGAGCAATGGCTTTAAAATACAGGAAAAGAGATTTCACCTAAACATCAGGAAGAACTTCCTGACACTAAGGTCATTTCTGCACCACATTGTTATAATGCTATTATTCCACTTTCAGAATCCTATGGAATCCTGGGATTTGCAGTTTAGAGAGGGGTATCTTTGTCTTCCATAAACTACAAACCCCAGAATTCCATAGGATGTTGAAAGTGGAATAATAGCACTATAACAGTGTTGTGACAAACCTGATGGGAGGGGATCTTGACAACAGAGCTCCCTTGGCAACAGAGAGTGTTTAAGCTGATTGGCTGGTGAAATGGAACCTTAAATAGCCCAGGGGAGGGGCTGGTGGAAAGAGGAAAAATAACGGATTTTAACTGTCTGGAGTGTGTTTGAAAAGGAGTGTGATTCGTAGTGTGTTTGGAGAGGTTGGAAATTTGAAGAGCTCTGTGGGAGAGAGAACTGAGAAATTGGGTGTACAAAAGATAGCGAATGAATTGAAAGAGAGAGAGAGAAGAATGGTGTGCTTTTTATAAACAATTAGATACAAAACACATTTAAAGCAACAGTGTTACAATAAATGTTTGAAGTTTTGTGTTCCTTAAAACAGTGTCACAGAGTCTTATTTTGAATCCTGAAATATACACGCTACCAATAATATCATCTTGACCTTAGTACTAACAGTACCACAATCTTGGAAAATACAAATGACTGCTGATCCTTACTTCTAGGGAAAGGGCAGGTTTAGGGAAGGCAGTAAAAGAGGAGAGTCTTGAAAGGAAGAAGTTAATTTGGGGACAAGAGTTAGGAAGGGACTGTGTTCTCAGAAAGGGAGAACTGAGGCAGACTTGTTTGTTCTGGCCCTGGCTTGATTCAGAGATCTCCCTGGCTGTTCAGACCTGAACACAAAGAGGTGTCAGGCTGAGCAGGCCTTGAGTGTGAGGCTTGGGTGTGCCTTTTGCACTTGGCACTGATGCGTGGTTGTTTTTTTCCATGGTTTCCACAAGTATAGTGCGGAAAGGCCTTAAGAGTCGTTTGACAGTGGAATACGCTGCCTTGGAGTGTGATGGAGTCACATTCTTTGAAGGTTTTTAAACAGAGGCTGGATGGCCATTTGCTGGGGGTGCTTTGAGTGTGTGTTTCTACATGGCACGGGGGTTGGACTTGATGGCCATTGTGATCTCTTCCAGCTCTATGTTTCTATGATCCTGTGATTCTATGAGGCATTACTTCTTTACTAAAAGCAGTTGTTACCAGAGACAGAAATAATACGGAAAGAATAAGAATAGTTTTCTGCACCACAAAAAAAAAGAAAAGAAAAGAAAAAGAAAAAGAAAGATGATGATGAATTCAACATTTTCAGCAATCTCAGTCTCTCTCTCTCTCTCTCAATGTTTATTTAAAAAAACCCTAACAATTTTCACATGTGAAATTAAACAACAAGGTCAGGTAAGTCTTATATAAGTAGACATCCCCCAAACAAACAAACTTCTAGACCAATAGGAAAGGTCAAATAAAGTGGCCCTAATTTAACCCAATCTTTGTGTCTGGTCTTATTATTCTGTGGTTGATTATCAATGTGCAATGTTTGTCAAACCTAATAGAGGCCATATAGCCATTAGCTAAATAAATGCTGATTTTATTGTTATGTCCTTAGAGCATGATACAACTCCTGCTTTTGTTTCCACACTACACATGTTTTGATGAGATTAATGTGTATTTCCTCAGGATCTTTCCAGTTCCATGGAAAGAAAATGTGCTTTCGATAGCTCTGCTTGGCTTAGAAATAGATGCATTTGCCCCAAAGCCACTAGCATCACAGTGTTAAACTCAATTAGCCAGTTTTCTCGAACAATCAAACATTAAACAACTATTTATTTAAAGTGTATGTCTCCATAAACATTTCAGTGCCTAAAGCTCACATGAGAAAAATATGTGTCCTGAATATGTATAAACCCATAAAAGTATAGCTCAGGGGAAGGGATGATATACAAAATAAGACACGCTGGGTACGTTTTAATCCTTACTGGGGTTTTTTGTGGAAATAGACATTATGGGACATATCCTCTGTTCTTGCGAAAAAAGAGAAAGAGGAGAGGGAGGGAGAAGAGGAAGGAAGAGAAGAAAAGAAAAAAAGGTAAAGAGAAGGATGATTCTGCTACAGAATGGAAGAATTTGACTAAGTGAAATTATTCGATACAACAGGCATACATGTATGGTGACTTAAGCTGAATTCAGTTTGTTAGCCACCAGGGTTGACTATCATTGGAGAAAGAGCAGTCACCTCAAGCACCAGAAATTGTTGGCAGTCATGCCATCTCCCTAGATGTTCCTTTCACCTGGAAGATGGAGACCTCTCGGCTTCTACTGGAAATTCTCATTTCACCTAAGGAAATATCTCAAATTCATTCTGAATTTCATTTTAATCAGCATCCCCTGACAATTTAAGGTCATGCATACTTAGGCTCACTTCTCTCAGTTCTCAAATGTTCATATTTAATCTCTTTGGGGTTTATTCTCAGTTGCCTAGATGCTCTGTCTTGCTCAGAAGATCCCTTTCTTTTGATCATGTTGGATTATAAGCATCAATGGTGATCAAATGCATATCCTCTTTATCCATTCACTTCTGAAAGAAGTATATGAAGCCAAATGTAATCTAAAAGGTCTCCCTCCCTCTTGTAAAGCTTCCATGCCCACAGAAACCATTTGTGATGGCTTTGTGCTATAAGGAAGCATTATCCACCAGAATCCTGCCGGGCACCAGTCTATCACTCAGATTCAACTAGTGTGTTTGCCACTAGCATTTCTTCAACCCAAAGTAGTGGAAATTCTCACTGTGGCTGAAATAAAGACAATTGCCATTCCGGTCACCCCATTGAATCTTGTTTGGATGCCAGAACTTCAGAGAGTAATGTAGAGCTGGTAAAAATGCAGCATATTATAGAAACTGTGCAACTGTAGAATTACATTCCTTTACATTTCAGCACATCAAAATATATTCTGATTTTCACATAATTCTTCCATAAAATTATTTGGAAGTCTCAATTGCATCAAAACTAATAAAAAAATCAGGAATAGTTTCTAATGTTGGAATCATCCTACTTCTGAAGTGTTATGAATATAACAGAAATATTTTAACAAGCAACTTTACATATACATAATATGGTTCTGTTTTTATTTCTCCTTAATTGATATATGTAGATATTCCTTACCAATTTTATATGTTTCCTGGCTGATGTTGTGTATCACCCTATCTGTAGGTCTCTAAAGATGACAATGATAACTGCTCACAGTATGTCTGTATCCTCCAAATTTCACACTAAACAGCTGTAATGAGGTGACAAACTACCTTCTTTTTAGCTTGGTCCTATTCCCAGGAAGATATTCAGCATCACATGTTACATTACCAGCCATGCATATAATGAAAGGAAATAATTGTTCTATCCCAAAAGGCCTTTTACTGACGTTCTAACTAAATTAGCAGTATCAGTCACGGAGTATGCACTTTTATAGCTTTCCAATACAGTCTCCCACTATAACTGGAGGCACAATTTCTGATACTGTTACTATATATACTATATATAAGGTGTGTGTGTGTGTGTGTGTGTGTGTGTGTGTGAATGAAATCCAAGATGAAAAGATGAGTTTCCATTGAGGTAGGGCAATTATGACCCTGCTGCACTCAAGTTGTTAGAATATCTTATATTCTATACTCTATTCTGAGTTATTTTACTGATTCCAATTAATACTAACTACTTAAGCAATTTGGTGGCCCTCAAATTTTTCAGAACCAGTCCACATATTACTTGTTGTTTTTTGTACATAATTATTTATTTATTTAATGAAAGATACTGAATGAAAGGCTGTGAATGGGAGTTTTCATTCTATCCATAATGCTTAATCTGTACACGTGAAGCTCACTACTTGAATCTATCACATAAAGTAATCAATTCCACAATGGACTGTTAGTTTCAATCACTTTCCTAATATTTCCATTCATGTTAAAAACTGATTAAAAAAAAACTTACGAAATTACTAATTGCAAGCATATTGCTCTTGTTTCCTCAGTGTTAACTTCAAGTGTCTTGTGAGTATGTACAATCTCTTCAGAATCACTGTTGCTTTTGTTACCCTGATTTCTGGGGGTCCCGGGAGGGACTCCCAAGTGCGCTCCAAATATTAATAAGTTGGGGGAATTAGCAAGGAGCACAAGCTAGCAATTCGAGAGGCAGGGTAACGTAGCGAGATCCTTAACCCTATGTTTACGGGGTCGGGCTGAGACAAGAACTAGGCAAGTCGTTCAATTAAAGATTTTATTAAACTCTCCTTAATAAAGCAAACGACACATGCACTCATGCACTCATCCAAGAACTATAGAAGCAGAAAGTGAGGAAAATTGATAGGTGTTTTCAGAGGGTTTTCTGGGGTGATACTCCACCTGATCCTGCAGTCCAGGATAGGAGAAATAGAGTTCAATGCTAGGGATCGTAGTAGCTCAGCACATGGAGGCTGAGGGGAGGCTCGCTGAACAAAGCAGCAGCAGTTCGGGATGCAAGGCACGAGCATTCCAACAAGGAGCTCAAACCTGGGGTTTTTATAGGGAAGATTGTACCTGGAGGCTAGCCCTCTCCCAATGAGAACAATAAGGATTTGAGTGGAGACAAAGCCTCCAAAAGGTCAAAATCAGAATTGATGAGATTAAGCCAGCATTGCCAATTGTTAGAGCAGTATGTAGATGAGGAACGCTTAGTGTTTGTATAGAGCAAGCAGTTTGGGGCTGAGAGCCCTTGCATTAGCTTAATGATCGGTTGTGTCTGGAGGGCACTGCCGGCTGTGTGGCAAATGGTTGTTTACTGGCCTAGACCTAGCATGCATAATTAAGGCCATGCGGCCGTGCCTGCCTACACAGGCTTTTCATGACCCTTTTCAGACATGTGGAGTTCATCTTATGGAGTGCCACATGGAAATATTTAACATAAACAATATGAAATTGTAGACCTCGGGCTTGGGCCAGATAACCGCAGTAACACTTTGAAATGGCATCTATCCTTTGACTGGATTCCATAATTGTCCCTGATAAACTCTTGTCAAGTGCAATAGGCTAATATGTTTATTCAGGTCAATGATGTCAAAGGACTTCTAAATATGACTTCGGTAGGATTCCTTGTGTTCCATATCCTGTGAAATTACGCTAAAACTCGCTATTTATTTCACGGATTATGTGGTGAATTGTTTCCTGAGAAGTGCAACTAGAAGGTTTCTAGCACTGTTTTTATGTTTCTATCCTTCTATGTCTTCAAATGAAATCTTTAGCTGTTCCACGATGAACTCTCTGTAGATGTCTGCAACAAGTTCTTGTACCTCTGCCTGCCATGACATAATTATATTCACTTGGTCCTTTCTCACCAAATCATGTGAAGAAATACTTGTTGTTTTCCAGTTCTATGGCTTGTGCTACTTGAGTGATGACAGCCATGAGACCCATCCCTTTCATGTGTAAATAGAGGGATTTGCAGGGCCTGCTTCTGAATTGTTCTTGTCCTTGACAAGTGTTCTGGGAAAACATTGACTAGAGATTCTGAGCAGTTCTCAAAAGGTAGCTCAGAGCCTTCATGTTCAGATGTTCAGTGATCAGTCATTCCATAGATTATGCTGAGCTATAAAAGTACAACATCTTCATCTAGTGTTCCACCACCTCTCATCAATTGTCCTTTTGTTTTTAATTTTGTTTTTAATCTGTTTTAATAATTAATGTGTTTTAGGGGGATAGAAGGGTTGGTGGGTGGGGAGGATGGGGTACATTTTAATGTTTTAATGTATTTATATATTTCTGTAATGCCGCCTCGATCCACTGGGAGGGGCGGGATAATAATAATAATAATAATAATAATTAATAATAATTATAATAATTATAATATAATAATATATTATAATTATAATAATTATAATATAATAATAATTATATTATATAATTATAATAATTATAATATAATGATAATTATAATAATAATAATAATAATAATAATAATAATAATAATAATAATAATAATTACTTTAAGACTACAGAAAAAAAGCAAGATCATATATTATTCTATTCTATTCTATTCTATCCCATCCCATCCCATCCCATCTTCCTGTTTCTAGGTTACTACTTTCCCCTCTTGTTCCTTCTGCAAGTGGGAAATGACTTTTACCACTAACTCATCCACCCCACTGTAAACTAGTGTCTGTTAATTCATACTGATCTTATGTATACATCCAATCCAGAAGACAACAAAATAATTTGGAAGTATTTGCAGTTATTGTTGATAAGATAGCTATGATTTACTCTGTGAAGATTCTCTCTGCCAGATAATTCTTTATTCCAGCTTTGCCTTGGCTAAAAAACAAATAATTAAATATTTTCACCTTCATTAAAAGGACACATAGGTATCTTGGGAAACAGCAGGTGTTTACAAAGGTAGCAAGTTACAATTATTTTTTCAATTTCTCTCAGCCTGAGCAGGGGAAGAGGTTCTTTCTCCTCTTAGCAGTCACACTAACTTCCCTGATTCATTTTGCAACCACAAAAAGCCATGGGAATTTTTGTCCAAAATATTATTTTGGCCAGGACAAAGTTACCTCGAAGACAAAAATGGAACATGTCTATGGCCAGTGCTTGAAACTCAGGGACAATGTTTTTATAAATCTTCAGATGACAATGTCATAAAATGTCAACTTCACAAGTATAGTTCAATGTGAACTATGCAACAAAAGGTGCTTTCAGGAGATTAAAATTGCTCATATGGCTTGCTGAAGACTGCATTTCCACCTATAAACAATTTGGAAATGAAGTTAAATGTTGCAAAACATCACAAGCCCCTAATAATGTCATTCCTAAGAAAATGAAATCTCAGATAAATACAACACCACTGAGACTTCTGACCACCTGAAGAAGTGAGGGAATAGGGTGTCATGCATAAATGCTTATATTTTGTCTCAGGAGTACATGTATAACTTTTTTAACTGCTTGTGTTTGTTATGTATTTTAAGATACTCATTTTGGGGGGGGAATGCTAAAATGAGGTTTGCACAACTTGCTACTCACCAAGTCAACCTACCTGTGACTTGTCACCTGTGACTTACTTGACATACAGTTTTTTGTGGTCTTGATGCGAGACTATTAAAGCTCCTAATGGGCTACCCTATATACACCTAATGGATTTTGTCCAGTGTGATGCATCACAGGAAACCTGATTTGTGCTTAAAAGATGGCGGTGAAGGAAGAGGAAGTACTAGAAAAGTGAAGTCATGTTTTTAGTGTCAGGAGGTAAAATTTTGGAGCTATGTGAATTCTGAAGTTGGTTAAAAGAAGAAGAAAAAATGGTAAAGAGTATTTTAACTGTCTATTCAAAATGAAGGATATACATAATGGAATAGACAGGAAATGAAATATTGATGACTGGTTGCCTTTTTTGTGAAAACAACATTGAAGAAACTTTATTTTTAAAACATCACTGATGAAAAAATCATGTTCTGTTGTTTTTCACTAAAACTTTCCTTGTAAGGCAGATGAATTATGATTTTATGATAGCTATTTAGCATTTTTTAACATTAGCTTTGCTTCTATAATTGTGCAAATTAAAGATGTAAGAAATACTTCTGCATTAAAAAACAAAGCAAAAAAACTCTGACTCAATATATTTACAAATAAGAACAAAGCTCTTGCAACTTGAGTGCCATTAGACTTGCCACCTGAGTACTGAAATGTTAAACTAGAGGGAACAGCTGAAATTCGTAATTAAAATATGGAATCTACTTTTGGGTATCTCTTGTAAGAAATCCTTTGAAAAAGAGCTTTTCTCTGGTTGTTGTACTGTTTCTGAATTAGGCTTTATTTAACTACAATGACTAAGATGTAAATTGTGGAATCATTGACACAAATGGTGATTAGTAACCACAGAGAGCATTAATCTAGACTAGCACTATGATGGGGGGGGGGCTTTAACATTTTCTTTCAATTAGGATTCTGATCTGGATCAACAACTCTCCCCTCCAACTTGCTATATGCATTGCAAAGAAGTTTCCTTTGCCAATGGTGAGAGCTTCCATAACAAGGCAAATGGCAGCTAGGAGTGTAGTAGAGGCCTTAAAATTCTTTTCCCCTGGATACAGCCCTGATCTTGACTGGGAACTCCACAAATTCCATTAGCTTGTTTGTAGTATATTTTTTTAGGAAATGCATTCTAAATTCATTTCTGTCCCAGAATCCTTATTTTCTGTATGATGAAACAAATTCTGATATTTCTTGCAGTGCTGCTCATTGGGAATAATCACTTCTACAGTAGAAAGGTGTGTGTGCGTGCGTGTGTGTGTGTGTGTGTATGTCTAATCCTAGTAAGATTAGATACAAGCTTGTAATTATAAATGACACATCCAAACTATTAAACTTATTATCTGTCTGTCTTCTAATGCTTCTTATAACACTCTGAAAAAAGCAGTGCTCAACAGATACTGAAATCATGTAGGTGGCAAACTTTAAATCTTAGCAGCAGCATTCCAAATGTTTGAAATGCATAAAAAAATAGTGCTTATGGAAATCAGTGCCAACTAAGATTTCCCTTCAAATCCAGCTCCCCTAGGAATGTATGCTTCATGATTTTAAATGACACAAATAAGTCAGTTCTTTCTTGTAAGTTGTATTCAAAAGTTCTGTTCAAAAGTTTGATGAGTGTAACATATTATTATTATCCTCTTGTTGGACTACAACCTGGGAGACCGGGGTTTGATTCTCCACTCAACCAAGGAAACTCACTGGGTGACCTTGGGTGCATCATATAGTCTCAGTCCCAGAAAACCCTGTGAGAGGGTCACCTTAGGGTTGTCGTAAGTCACAAGACTTGAAAGGACACAAACAACAACAAGCATCTCTTTTTTGATGAGAGTGCAGATTTTCCATTCTCGAATACATAGTTATTCTTATGAATCATATGGGATCTTCATACAGGTTCCTGGGGCATTGATGACATTTACTATATATATAAAACTGTTTTATATTCAAGAGGGAATGAAATATTTTTATTTGATCTTGCTTTGCTTGGGAACAAAAAAATTGATGTTTCTTCAACACATGGTACACTAACCAATACTGTGTCCATGCTCAGCCTGGGCAGCCGGCCAAAGGGCAGCTGATAAGGATTAGAGGCAAGCAGTTCTAGCAACAAAGTAACTACTTAGTCTACTCTAATAAGGAAGCAGTCTTACATAAATACGAAGCAAACAGCAGTCCCAGCAATGTCTAGAAATCAAAGGCAGTGAGGGAAACAGGAACAACAGGCAGAGACATGTCAGGAAATGGTCAGGTAGTCACTGACAAGTTCAGGAGGGAATAGCTCAGTTTTTATAGGTTCGGAGGTCAGCACAGCTAGTGCTTGATTAATTGTCATTTGCTGTAAATTTGATGGGAGCGGTGTAACAGTTTCCCTTTGGTATCTACGCTGGGTGAAGGTGGCTATCAGTAAGTCATTCTCCATGTCAGAAGGAGCAGGGCTCCCTGCTGGGACTGGGACTTATCCCTATTCTTTCTCTTTGGTGAGTGGTGGTACTATGTCCTCCTGCTCAGCAAGTTCTGCTGTTATAGTCTCTGAGCTGAGCTGGTTCTGTTCTCTCAGTCTCTGAGTCAGAGTCTAGGTCCTGGAAGCAGGGCATGGCATACTGACTTCTCTCTCCCTCTCTCTCTGTCTGTCTTTTTTTCTTCTTCAGAAAGTGTTCTAATAGACCAATGACTTTCTCATTATTCAACAAATTGATCCCAACCTCCTATAGTCATACTGATGGCATGTTGACAGAGCCAACACACACATATACACCTGCACTGAAAGTAATTTCCTTGATGTGACCCTGATATTTGAGGTAAGGCAGAGAACGGTCATTGAGAGGGCCTTTTTGGTAGAGCATCTCACTTACAAAACATTATCTTCTGGAAGGTTATTATTATTTGTATTTTATTGTGATGTGCTCTGGAAACCGTTTTAATGAAGAATGGTGTGTTTACTGAGGGCCTTTCTGGACTACACTATGATGGTCCTATTATTCCACTTTCAACATCTTGTGGAATTCTGGGGTTTGCAGTTTAGGGAGGGGCATTTAGAATTGTCGGGCAGAGAGCTCTTTGATCTCAGTAAACTACAAATGCCAGAATTCCACAGGATGTTGAAAGTGGAACAACAGCACTATAACAGTGTACTATGGAAAGGCCCTAAATTGCCTTCCTACTTCTAACTCCAACAGCATATTTTCTGACTAGAAGTGATTCTCTCAAGCAAAGAAAAGTCTTTCACAACAACTGTCACCTAATATTTATTTATTTATTTCAGCACAGGTCATTTGGGTTATATGAAACACTGTCCTTTCAGGTACAACTTCATACCTGATATCCAAGGACAACTTACTCCATTCAAGAAAGAGAGTGTGTGGAAGCATTAATAGAAAGAACAAGGGACTTGGGGTGATGCCATGAGAAGGGTTATCAAGTGTGAGGGAAAATGAGGCATTAAATATACTGAGGAATTATGTATAAGTAGAAATTTCACACTTATCTCAACCATACTGCACCATTATCTTTGTAGTTGATCTCCTTAGACACAAGCTTCAGGCTTATTGGAGGCATCTATATTTTCCCCCACCCGGGAATCTTTTTTTTTTTTTTCAAATTTATATTTATTATTTTCATTCAATTGTAATAAAGTTAGCAAACGTATTTGCATAGGTCAAAATCACAGTTTGAGCACATTCTACAATTTTGCAAGATAGGATATAAAACAGAAATATCCATTGGAACAAATAGCGTGGACAAAGGTTTGCTATTTACATCACAATATCACATAAAAACAGCAAGAAAAAATTGACAAAAAAGGTCAGTACATAGAAAAAATATGTTTAAACTTCACATGCTGTCTTTGCCACAGATCAGATCAAATTCAAATCTTAATCTAAACCCTTTAAAGTTCTTTTTGGTTTTCATATCAATTTAGTTTTGGTACACTCTAGGGTTAATTATTCATCAATCCATCCTTGTTTGCTAATCTTTAGTAGTTATTCAGAATCTTTCTTCTATTCCCATCATGCCAATTATGAATTAACCCTCAGTTAATTAATTCATTTTCTAATCAATTACCAATTATAATAGACTCGTACTTAAGAAAATTCCATTTTCATGGTTACTTCTAATTTCTCCCTTTCTATTCCTTATCTCCAACGATAACTTTCCCTCATTATTGTAATATTTTTCCCTTTTCTTAAAGCGTGTTTTACACAATTATATATGCTTAATACCTACACATTGTTTTGTAATTCCCTCTGCAGATAATTTGTGAGTGGTTGCCATGTTTGGAAAAATTTATGATAAGATCTGCTTTATAACAAGTACATTAGCTTGTCCATTTCTGTCACCTCTAGGAGTTTCTCCTATCACTCCCCTTTAGATGGAATTGTTTATTTTCACCAATATTTAGCCAATATCATTCTCACTGTTGTTACGATATACACATATTAGCCTCTCTTTGCAATCTCCCCCTTCCATTTTTAGATCAATTATTCGTAGTAAGAACAGTTTAGGATCTAAGTTGAGCTTTATCTCTAATACTTTTTGGATGACTGCTCAAACCATAAACCAGAACTACAACCCTGCTATTGGTGAAAGAAAGTACCTTTTTCTTTGTGAAATCTCCAACATTTATCATTTATCTTTTTGAATATCTTAGCTATCTTTGCAGGGGGGAGGTACCATCTGAATATTACCTTCAAGGCATTCTCTTGTAAGCTATATGATCTTGTAAATCTACTTATTCTTTTCCATGCTTTTTCCCATTCTGTAAGTCCAACATTATGTCCTATATCTGTTGCCCATTTTACCATATATTCTTTAATTGTTTCATCTTCCAGATCAAATCTAAGCAGCATTTGGTATATTCTTGATAACAACTTTTGGTTTCCTTTCTTTAACTCTGATTCAAATTCAGTTGGGTTCATGACAATTCCTCCTTTCAATTTTTTTTTTTAAAAACTTTCTTGGATCTGAAGATATGTAAACCAGTGTACTATCCTTCCTTCCTGTTGTAATCTCTGGTGCCTTTTTAATTGCAGTACCCCACTTGCTAGGTATATTAGTTCTTTATATGTGATCCAATCTATGTCACCTCTCAGGCCATTAATCGAGAGGGCTTCAGTGGGAGAAAGACAAGATGGGACTTTTGCATTTCATCCATATCTTGTACAGGGATCATTGAATTGCACAATTGTTAAACACTTTTGAACTTTAACTTTCTGATACCACAGGTAAGAGTGCCATCTGAAAAAAAGTTCATGACCTTCTAAGGCTAATAGCCTCGAGTTGTTTAAGCATATCCATGGTTTTATCCAAACTAAACAGGATGCAGCATAGTAAATTTTCATATTTGGCATAGAAGATCCCCCCTTTTTTTTCTAAGATCTGTCACTGGATTTATTTTAAACCTTGGTTTTTTTACCCAACCACAAAAAATCTGACAGATTTTTAGTGCAATCCTTAAAATACTTTGGAGGAACTACAATTGGAATCATTTGGAGCAGGAAAAGCAATTTTGAAAGAATGCTCATTTTAATTAAGGACAAACTTCCAAAAGTGATAGGTTCACTTTGTTCCAAATGCTTATATTTTGATGAATCTGCTTCTAAATAGGGACATAGTTATTACTGAACAGTTGATTATTCTTATGGGTTATTGAAATCCCTAAATATTTTACTTTATCAGCAAATTTTATTCTCAATATTGATTCTAACTTTTCTTGTTTTGCTTTCCTCATATTTTTGGTCAGAATCTTTGTTTTGGATTTATTTACCTTAAATCCTGCCAATAAACCAAATCTATTCAGAATTTCATTTAACTTAGTCATGTGCAACGGGGGATCTTCCAGGAAAATAACTACATCGTCTGGGAATGCTCTGTATTAGTAACGTTCCTTGCCAATTTTTACGCTTAGGGTGGAACTCTGCTGAATTTCTCTGAAGAAAACCTCAAGGATCAGAATGAACAACAACAGCAAAAGAGGGCAACCCTGTCTTGTGCCCTTTTCTATTGGGAAACTTTTTGATCTTCCTGCATTTATGATCAAATAGGCTCATTGATCCAAATAAATTGCTTTAATTCAAGATATAAACGCATACCAAACTTCATCTTTTCCAGAACATTAAAAGGGAAACCCCATCTCACATTGTCAAAAGCTTTTTCCACATCTAAGAACATTAGAGCACCTTTCTTTTCATTATAATAGTCTAAATATTCTAAGATATCCAACATGAATCTTACATTATCTTTCATCTGCCTACCTAGGAGAAAGCCCATTTGGTCTTCACCAATATATGTTCAGAAAATTCTTTAATCTTTGAGCCAATATTGAAGCAAAAATTTTACGGTCTTCATTTAGCAAAGCTTTGGGTCTAAATTCACTAGGTGTGGGATTCTCTGAGTCTGTCTTAGGAATGAGTATAATGCTTCCTTCCTTCCATGTATTTGTAATTCCCCCCTTATCTTTGATTATGTTAAATAATTTTTGTAATGGCTTGACTAACTGATCTTTGAAACATTTATAATATTTGGCAGAAAGACTGTCCGGACCTGGCAATTTGTTTATTTTTAGTCTGTCAATCGCTTCCTCGATTTCTGTGATTGATATTGGTTTATTTAAGAACTCTTTCTGCTTTTGATCCAGTTGTGGAAGTGTTTTTGCTTGGAGGTATTCCTCAATCTTGTTAATCTCTTCTGAGTTATGAAGGCAATAGACGTTCTTGAAATACTTACCTAGAACTGTTTGGATTTCCTTACTATCTGAGACAGATGGAGCTCCCTCCTTAATTTGATTAATTACATGCTTTTCCCTTTCTTTATGTATTTTGTACACCAGCCATCGGCCAGGTGTGTTTGCATGTTCAAAATGTGTTTGCTTAATGAATCTGAGCTTCTTTTCCATCTTCTCAGTCATGGTAACAATCACTTGTTTCTGTAGTATCTTTATTTTCTCCTGGACTGCTTTATTTCCCAGATCTTGTTTAAGTTTTTTTTCCAAATTATTATTTTTTTCCAGTAGCTCACGTTCGACTTTGGTTTTTTTTCTTTTCCATTCATTTGACTTTTGAATGAAAATTTCCATTATCACTGCTTTAGAGGCACATCATTGTCTAAATTGTATTTGAAAAATTCCCTCAACTCAGTCTTACCAGAAGAGATAACATCTTCATGCAAAAGTAAATTCTCATTCAGTCTCCAGGTTTTTCAGGCAGGGGAAGGTTCCAATTGAATTTGGACTGGATTGTGATCACTAAACATTTGGGGTAGGATCTCAGCTGTTTTGGTCAGGTAAAATAGTTTTAGAGATCCATACCATATCTATCCTAGACCAAGATTGGTGTCTATCGGAAAAAAAGTTGTAGTCCTTCTGTCTAGGATGTTTAAGTCTCCACACATCCTCCAGCTGAAATTCTTCTAACAATTGGAAACATTCCCTCGGGAGCTTAGCATAACTATAGGAACTAGCCATGGTGTTCCTGTCCCAAGCTGGATCTATAACACCATTAAAGTCCTCCATCAAACAAATGTGTTCATAGGAGAAATTAATTAAATATTGTTGCAAATCTTTGTAGAATTTCTTATTTTCTTTCCAGGGAACATAAATGCCTACCAGCAGGATAACAAAGCCATTTAACTTAATCTCCACACCAAGAAATCTTCCTTTATCATCCTTGAAAATTAGTTTAGGAAGGAAATATGGTTTAAGATATAGAACAATGCCCCTTTTTTAAACTGTTGTAGCTGAGATGAAAGTCACTCCCAGTCCGGGAAACCCTAACATGTTTTCATCCTTCCTTTTTATATGGGTCTCTTGTAAACTGCAAATAGCTGGTTGTAGTTTTTTCAAATAATGGAAGATTTTCTTTCATTTCACCACCGAGTTCAGTCTGTTCACATTCCAAGATATAATTTTGTGATTCATTTCCCCTTATCTTTTTCTGTAACCAAGTCCTCAATTTCTAAATCAATGAAACTCACATCCACATCACTATTTGAGTCTTCTGGTTCTAATTTTTGGTCTTTGTCTGACATCTTTGTTTTCTTAGCCACTGATGTATACTCTGAGTCATTTCGCCTTTTGGACAGTCTTCCCCCTCAGTATATTGCTCTTCTTTACTAGGTATGGTTCTGGATCTACCCAGGTTATGTCCATGTCGTCTAAGGAAATCTTGTACTTTCTCTATTGCATTTAGTCAGAAACATTGTTGTTGATAAATAAATATCACTCCTTCCAAACGGTACCACTTAATTAGAATTTGATTAGCCTTCAGTTTAGAAACAAGAAATTCATAATCTTTCCTCTTCTTTAATATTCTTGTGGGGATTTCCCACATTATAGAAAGCTGTTTACCTTGATTGGTTAGGGGAAATTTATTATATTCTTCCATAATCCTATCTTTCATAGATTTTTTAGTAAACTGTACTACAACATCTCTGGGAAGTTTCCTATTTTTTTTGCCAATACTGACTGGACTCTATAAATCAAATCAATTTCATTATCAACAATATCTTTTTCTAAGTCCATAAATTCTGCTATTATGTTTACCAATCTTTCCCTAATATTCTCATTATTTTCTTCTTCCAAGCCTCTAACATGAATCCATGAATCCATCTGCTTCTGTTCTATAAATGCCAATCTATCAAGCTGTTTTTCAATCATATCAGAAGATGTATCTGTTTCCTGTTGTATTTCTTGAATTTCTCCCTTATTAATTTCTATATTCTTTCTATTTATCACCACATCTTTCTTAACTTGATCAAGTGAATTTTGAATTTGTGATTTTAGATCAAACAAATCTTGCTTGATTTCTTTCATAAAATCCCTCATTTCATCCATAAATTTCTTGTGGTATTCTGGTGGGCGTCAATAGAGAGTGTTCTACTTTTAGAATGCCCTCCTCTCATTTTCCCTGAACTCATTTTGGACATGATATAAGGAGTATTCTCAAATTTGCACTACAAAACATACAATAAAAAGAATCTCCAGCACAAATTGTCTTATTGGTTTTTCAACTACTACCCACTTTTAGCACCATTAGATACCACCTTAAAGTTCAATGTGAAGGTTCTTCCACACTAATTCCCTTTGAATCTATATTCTATAATCCATATGTCACAGTTGATAATCTATATTCAGCATTCATTAGATAAAATTCACAATTTAAAAATCCCCCTCCAATATTCAATATTTGAAATTAATATTTAGTATTACTCAATAATCCATTATACAACACTTTGTATTCAATAGTTAATATTCCATGAACAATTCCATTGGTGTCTCTTCAGTAAGCAATAATCAATATTCAGTATCAATAATCAATGTTCAACTCTTTGTATCTTATTTAAATTGTCTTCTCCAATCTTTTTATCTAACTTTATATAACTTATGTGGCTTATATAACTTACATAATTTTAATGGCTTTAAATACATATTGTTTATGATTCTGTGTAATCATTTCCAGTCTATAGTTCACAAGTTCATTCATAAGTTTCCTACCTTATAATAATACAGCCATAGCCCTTAAGTTATGTAAATTAATTCCCACTTTATCAATTATATATATATATATGTATGTATGTATGTGTATACACACACACACACACACACACACACACACTTATGAGTCAATACATCTATGGCCCTTTCCACATGGCATTTGACATGAGAAAGGGCGCCTGGAGCATCGTGAGATTGTGAGGAGTGATCTGCATGACACACTCACAATTGCACAACACTCCAGAGGCTGGCAGGTGCTGATCGTGCACCTTTCATTTTTAGCTGGAAGCCAAAAATGGTGCATGATCATGCATTGCTTCTGGGACCCATGCACACTTACCTGGTGTGCAGAGCCTCCAGAGCCATGCCGGTCATGCTTCCTGCCCCAGCGCAGCCTGGGAAACTCCCAGGCTGCAGTGTGGAAGGAAGAGGTGAGGCTCTCGCGTGAGCAGGCAGCTCGTATGGAGCCGAAGCAGCAGGGATGAGAGAGCCTTTCACTGGAGGCTGCTCGCACGATCCCCACACCCTAGCTACGGAAAAGGTAAGATGCAGAAAGGGCCTATAACTCAATAAACCATGATACATTTCAATTTTTTTAGAAATCACAATTCATTGGGAATCCTATATACAATTGCGTCACCAGTAATCAATAGTTAGTTCTTCCAGATCATCAGTTTCTGTGACCAGGTATCTTTGTGTAGACTTTGCTTATTTTAGTCTTACAAACTAGTTGTTATTTGTATAATGTACTTCTCCAACCAGTAAATAGTAGTCTGGTAGGTGTGGTAAGTGATGCTCTCCGTAGATAAAGAAATAGCGTTATGAGGAAACCTCTGGACACTCCAACTAGTCTTTAATTTGGAGTGTTTGTAAGTCCTTTAGTTCATAAGTTCATGAGTCCTTTAATTCTTTCTTCTCAATATTAATCAAGCTGCAGAGTAATTCATCAGTAAAGGACATATGAATTCATTAGCCTACCATACCACAAGTCTCTGGAGATACTGTCAAGTCAAGAGGGAAAAAGAGAAGGGCAGAGAAGTGTGAAGTGCACAAAAAAAGCTCATGCTTGAGTCTCTTCGTACTTTCGAACCTTCATACGTTTGAAAGAAGTAAAAGAAGAAAAATAGGAAAAATGTAGTTAACTCCATCTTTTCACACATGCAGTTCGTCCAAATGCTACTTCCAAAGAAAAAAGCTATGTGAAAAAGCAGAGGTCAAAATTATCATAGACACTATAGCCCTGTAGGAGATATGGGAAAAGGAAAGCAACGTCCCACCATGGAAGCTGCTTGCCCCTAGGTAGGAAGTTCTTTATTTACTTCCAGTCTATGAGGGCTACCACAATCATGGGATGGAACCAAACCCTTGTTTCTTCTAGACTTCTATGGGTCTTCTTATCTTCGAAAAGAAATTTGGCGGCAGGAATTTGGCGGGGTGGCTCCCCAGTTCACACCGAGGCAGGTGAGAGTAATGGCAGCGATCACTTATCCAGCTGCTTCTTCCATGGTACTGGGTCTGGCACCTAGGGTAAAATGGCTTGAGCAACATTGCAGACCCTAGTCTGGCTGTACCCATCAGTTGCAGTTGGGGGTGCAGACAAACTGACTAGTTCAAAGCTGTCAGTAGCCTGCAGCAGCAGTGACCTCCAAACGGAGCATTCAGAGATCATGTCTTCTTAGCTCACGCTCGAACTGGAAGTCAGAAGCAGTTAGTGTGATTCTAATTGCATTCTCCCCCAAACCAGGAATCTCAAATCTGCCCAAATCTGCATAGGTCATTTTAATGTGAATATACCATAAAATGCAAAAGGTAATTACACATATAGATTTTTATTTATTTTTTTAAAAAACACAATCTGAAGAATCATCACACAAATTATTAATGAGATAATGGCAACATTTTTACCAGAGATAGCTTTTTTTTTTTTTTTGGAAAAGCTGAAACCACACAAACTGGAACTGCATAATACGTAACAGAAATCTTTGTTCAAACATAATATACAAGTACATACTTGCATTTACATACATACATACACTTAGTAATATGCTGAATATCAACCCCAAGGAGGAAAAAAGGAAGAAAAAAATAATAATAGAAAAAGGAAAAAGAAAAAGAAAAGAAAAACAGAGAAAGGAGGAGAAACTTTCCCCACAGGGAGGAATACGGCTTGTTCATACTATTTTTTCCCGCCTCCAGGAGTTTGTAATGAAGAGATTACTGATCATCTGGTTACTAATTACACATTTCCTACATTAACACTATCAGTATCATTAAATGACCTTCATCTCTCAGCTGAATACCATTTCTCTTTGCTTTATAATCATAATATAATTACTGAAAAGAGAAAGAGAATCAGAAAGAGGGAAAACCCACCTTCTTTTGAAATTGATATATCTATCCCAAGTATCTCCATCTCAATATTAAAAAAAAAAAAAATCGTGGACAACATCTTTTTTACATCCAATTCTGTTCCCAATCTCCTAAATTCTTAGTTTGAGTAATCGAAACTATATTTATCCACCTATCAGTTGACTCCATAATGTTGGTTTTGTAGATAATCTGTCAAGGGCTGCCATGTTCTTAAATGTTTATCGTTAGATTTGTTAGTTAACATATGCGTTAACCTGTCCATTCCTGCAACTTCTAACAACTTTTCAAACCATTCACCTTCTGTTGGGACCAACCTACTTTTCCAATATCTAGCAAATACAATTTTAGCTGATGTTGTCATGCACCGTATCAGTCTATTTAACCTCCCTTCCAATTTTTTGTTCAAATTTAAGATGCCCAATAGAAAGAACTCTGGTTTTAAATCAATTCTAATACGCAGCATCCTCTTCATTCTAGACTGGATCATATACCAATGTTACTTAGCATGACTACAGCTCCACCAGAGATGAAAAAAGTTCTCTTTCTCCCACTTCCAACATTGTTTCTTCATCTTCTTGAACAACTTGGACATTTTTACTGGTGAGAGGTACCACCTGAACATCATTTTTAATGCATTTTCCTGCAACGTATATGATCTAGTGTAATTCCTATGATTTTTCCAACTTTTTTCCTATTCATCAAAACTGATTGAATGTCCAAAATCTTTAGACCATTTTACCATATACTCTTTAACAGACTCATCGGCAAGTTCATACATTAACAACAAAGTATACAGCTTTTTTTTTTTATAATAATTTTTTATTGATTATATAACTGGAAAACAAAAGCAAAAAAATTAAACACCATGTGTTATACATAATAGTGAAAAAAAAAAGAAAAAAAATTTTTTTTCCTTTAAACAACATAAACTTACATTATTATTTTTTTCTCTTTTACACTTGAAATCATAACCTTATTCAGCTTATTCCATATCATACAGCTTATACATTTTTGTTACCAATCTTTAATTCTTATTTTCATTATATTCATTTTTAATATTATAGTTTCATTCTTAATTCTATATTTTCAGCTTCTATTTAACCTATTACTATTATTAATTATAATCTTATTACTTCAAAGCCAGTTAACTTTTAACTTTTTTTTCCTTTTAAAAATTAAACATTACATATCCAATTTCATCAAAGTATACAGCTTTGATAACAGATATTTTTCTCCTTTATGAAGCAACCTTTCAAACTCTTTGACCTCCATATCGATACCTCCTGTTTCCATGTCCTTCCTAAATCTTTCTTTAATTTGTAAATAGGGAAATCACTGTATATTATATCCTTCCTTTTTCAACAGCAATTGGTCTTTCAACAATATTTGTTCCTCTCTTTGGTGCACTATCTCTCTATAAGTCACCCATTCACCTTCCCTTCTTAGCCCTCTTATTGACAGATCTTCAGCTGAGAATACCCACAATGGCAATTTTGAACAGAGAAAGAATTTATACTTGATCCATATTTTATACAATAATTTCTGAATTACATTATTGAGAAGTAACTTCTGTACATCGGCTTTGCCATGCCATAAGTAAGCATGCCAGCAAAAAAAAATATAACTCATGCCCCTCCAACATTAGAACCCTTCTATTGTCCAACAATATCCACAGTCTTATCCAAACCAGACTGGCTGCCACATAAGGGAATCTTAGATCAGGTACAGCAAATCCTCCTTTTTCTCGAGAATCAGTCATTACTTTCAATTTCACTCTCTGTTTTTTCCTACTCCATAAAATTTTTTGAAGGGCTTTTTTGCAGCCCTCAAACCATTTCTTGGGGACAATAGTTGGAATTATTTGATATAAGACCAATATTAAAAGAAGAACACTCATTTTGAGCAATGAAACCCTACCCAAAAGAGATAGATCTAACCTTTTCCAGTTCTCCAACTTGTTCTGTACTTGTTTCCAGAAGAGTACATAACTGTTTTGAAATAGTTGCTTATTATTATTTGTAACCTGGATACTCAAGTATTTGACTTTATTTACACATTTACACCAGAGATAGCTCTTCTGATAAAAATATTTTCTCCAAGGTGATAAATTGAAGGGGTGGCCATGCTAGTCTGCAATTTTTTGAAGACAAAATGCCAGACTCACACAATAAATGCACAACACTGAGCAAACCTTTTTCCTGTTTTGTTTTTGTTTAAATCACATTTGCAGTGGGGTCTGACAGCTCCTACATTAGTGAGGTGATAAATCTGTTTTGGATTTTAGTATATAAGTGACTATCCAAGATCTGTTTGGGGAAAATGATTCAGCATTTTGGATATATCATTTCTACTCTGGACTAAAACATGGTATAAATTCTCCATACCACTCACATGGAAGTTACCAAGTGCCACTAAAAATTTCTATTGGGATACTGCATAGTTTAATACTTATCCTTCAGTGTTTTGTTTTCTGAACATAAAGATAGGGTCATCTACATGTTATGTAATTAACATATTGGTTTTTTTGATACTGGGAAACATAACATGGCACAAAATTTTATGGGGCAGCTACTTTGTCAGATCATTAAGTGTTTACCTCAGTTTGCTTCTTAAAAAATAAACTCATCATATATACAGTGTCTCCTTCACATTCACAAGGGTTCAGGGCACAAAAGCCTCACAAAGGGGGAAAAATATGGATAACTCATCCTCTGCAATTTTTCTCCTATTCCCCTCCAGAGCTCTCCCCTCCTATTCCCTTGCCTCTGGCCCCCATGCTCCCAGGGGTAAGAAAACAGACAAAGTAAAAGGCGTACAATTACTTTCACCTCAGACAGAGAAGAGCAGAGTGCTGAGTTCTGGTGTTCTAGCTACTTCCAGCTACCATCTTGAGAAAGGAGATTCATCTCAGAAGAGAGGGGTAGGAGCAAAGGGAGCACCTGACAAATCAGTGGTCATTAAAAAGCAGAATGTGCAGCCATGTGGCAGAGAGGACATGCCTGCAGCAGAGGGCTGGAGTTGCTTACCAAAAAGGAAAATAGATCCATTTTAAATGCAGGCCTCAAAAGTCTGGGGTAAGGAATGCAAGAGAATGGGAGGAGGGGAAGGGAGCAGAAGCACAATTTTCAAAGGTAAAATCTGCAAATATGGAAGGGAGGATGGTACATTCATTTTTCAATTTTGCTAAATAAATTGCCATTTTTATGTTATTAATTTGAACATTAAAAGATCTGAATATCCTTTGATGAGACATTACAGTGTGATGAACATTGGCATTGAGAAAAAGAATTACTTTATGATGTAATCTCCAAAATTCTGAAACAAGCAAACAAACTTACCTATCAACTGCCTTTTGCTATTTCAACCGAAGCAGAAAGTGAGGGGCAGCCCTTTTGAGAATCAAGGAAAAGTAAAACAGGGCTGGCCAAAGACATTTTGCTCTCTGAGGTATAGAAGCAGTGATGCCTTTTCCTTGCTAACTTATTATGGTCCACAGTATCCACAGATAGATTATTCTGGCATATGGAGCAGAAAATCCAATAATCACATCCTAGCTTATATGGAAGTTTAAAAGATTCAGCAAGAACAACAATAAAACATTTGCTCACCTTTGATGACAGCCCAAATCAGCTCCCAGAGGTATTTTTTTTCACTCTTTATAGCAAAGGGTCAGATTTTGTTGGAGGGTTTGAAAGACCTTGAACAAAAACCACCAGTAATTCCTTGCTTTAGCATATTTGAGCTGATTGCATAAACTTTCCCTGAAGACTATAGTCATTGCTGGAAAGAATGCTTGTTAAACATTTTTATAATATCCTTTAAAGTGTCGAGATGGGGATCTGATGCGGGGAGGGGGGAGCTGACTAAAGGCAATAGAATGGAACAGAGAAAATTCTTCAGTACTTTACTTAGCAGTGTAACTAAAGATGAGAACAACTCAAAACTTCTCTTGTTGCTAGGAGCACTTTGTCTTCTATAATATTTTGTTAATGTATTATTTATAGACACTTGGAAAGAGTGCTAAAATGGCTCAGTTTTTTTTTTCTCAGATAGAGTGTCTTTCACAATTACAGTATGATATCTTGAACACTGAAAAGTTTTTTTTATGCATCCTGTTTCCAAGTGTCACTTCACATTTTTTCAAATGAAAGTGGCAAGTGATTTAAAGCAACATGACATAGTACAGAAGGTCAAGACCATTCAGCTCCTACCAGCTTTTTGATTCTTGTTCTTTCTTTCTTTAAAATCAAAATAAAGTGCACTTTGGAGTGATTAAATTTTCACTAAATCTCTGCTACCCAAGACAAAAAAAAAAAAAAAATGCACATGGTAAGAAGAAGATTGACAAAAACATGGAGGGGAAACACATGTCCAGGAACACTTCTATGTCAAAATATTTTAAACAGTTTTCAGACATGGACTGTCATGGTGCAAAATCAGAAGTGATGCCATGAAAAATAATACAATGTAACACTACTGTGTCAGGTTAGGAAATGAAAAAAGAAAGAGAAAGGTGATGAGAGTGAGAGAAAGTTGGCATCCTATTGCTGTTTAATAGTAGTTAAAAGCATCACAACAACAGCAACAACAATAACAACAATAACACCAACAACAGTTTCCCAACCATTGCTTAATGTCCATATTCAGCTCACAACTGTGCAAGTAGAGTTCCACAGGTATAACTGTTACACATGCAGTTGTTCATTCTTGGATAACTATTTGCCAGTGTTTTCAGGGTATCCCTTTTTTACAAGAATTGAAGAAACAACTCATTTGCTTCCCCTTTTAATAATGGGGGAATATACAAACACACTAGTAGATATGCAGCTGGTTGTATAACATCAGTAGTATCCTTAAAAGCAGGTATAGAACAGTTAGTATTTAACTATATGAGTGCAGGTTTACAGTATGTGAACACTCTGTAAAATCTCAACCATATGCCCACATGTATCTAGATACAGATGTAGATGTACAGATATAGATACAGATAGCTGGTGGCTACAGTCTAATGGGACTTGGATGAAGCTGAGACATTGATAGCTGGAAAGCTGCCAGGAAAAGTGAGAGAAGTTAGAGCCCCCCCCCAGCCATACTAACTACAGAGATACTTCAAATATATGTATGTCCCTTTGGGAAACTGAGCAACAGTTAACAGAACCAGATTGTCCATCCTCTGTAACTGGGAAAAGTGCACACCCTGTATGCCAAAACACTCAGAGATGTAGAAAGATAGTTTTTTGTTCTAAGTACAGACAAGAGGAAGACAGGAGTAGCAGACAGGAGAAAGCGAGTAAGTTCAGTTCAGGCAGAAGCAGCACATTTAAAAAAGGAGAGAGAGAGAGAGAGAGAGAGAAAGTTCTCTTGCCACCAGGACATTCAATCTTCATCCATGGGAGAAGGGGCAGGGAGATGTTAAGAAAAGAGGCTGAAAGACAGGTTTTGATCTCTGGAAAGCCTAGGCTCAAGATTTTTGTTCCTATGTGGCATTTTCTAGAATGTCATCGACTTAAGTAAGGTTATGTTAGCTAAGTGCAGAATTCCAAAACGTATCCATAAGAATTTCACTGGAATTTTCTTATCCTTTCAATTTCTTTTCCATCAAATTAAATGAAATTGGGACAACATTGCAAGTAAAGAGGCAGAGGAGGGGGATTTTCAGGCCAGGAATACGTTTCAATGAACTTGGTTGCTGATAAAACCAAAAAGCTATTATATTTAATAGAACCCAGCTTTTATTTAGCATTTTTGAGTCTGGTGTGTAAACATTGTCTTAAGGAAACTCTTTTTGATATTAAAGAATGCATTCTAAATAGAATTTTTGGACTTTCAGTGAGCTCCTACCATTACTATGGTGTCATTTTTAAACAATATCTTTTCTGAACAAACTTCCCTATATTCAGCAGTTACTTTTTTGGTGGAATGGGTAGGTGCATGTTTATTTGTTTCTGTGTGTGTGTTTGTTTGAGTGTTTCTGTCTGTCTGTGTTCAATCTGCAGAATCTATATGGTAAGACATCGGTTGTGTCAAGTAAACACAAATAAAAAATAGCCCCAACTCTCAGTTTACTGCGTTATATTTTCCATATGATAACTGCAGTGATTATTTACCATATTACCATCATATTACCATCTCAGATCAGATGTAGACATAGACAAATATGCAGACAGATAGCTATATTGTCAATTTTCTGAATTTTTTTTTTAAATTACAAGGCACTAGAAGGGGAACACAATTTTTTTTTTTTAGATAAATTTTTCTTAACATTTTCAATGAAAAAATAAACAAAACAATAAAAAACCCTCCCTGCTTCCAACATCAATTTTCCCAGTTGAATCTGAGTTTCACATTCCATTCCATATAAGCATTCAACAATCGTAAACTATTACTTTTAGCTTTTATTTAAGTATTTACATTTTATCTTTTTTTCACCACATTTTGTCATCCTCCTTTCTTGCAGCCTTCTTTCTTTCCCCCCATTTCATTCTTTTGTCCAGTTCAATATCTCTCACCATTCTCTTTCAAAGCCCTGGATTGGCTTATTTTTATGTGAAAAAGTTAACTTTTCTGTCGCTACCATATGCAGGACTTTGAATTTCCATTCTCTTATATCAATATATTTTCCAATGTTGAGCGTAAGTCAATCTTGCTGCAGTTATTATATATAACAATGTCTTTTGATGAGATCTTATTTTTCTTTGTTGCCCTAACATATTCAGTGAAGTTCTGGCTTCATTTCAAAATTAAAACCATACTTTCTTTGAATTTCATCATGCATTTCTTTCCAAAACTTTTTTGCTATTTTGCAGGTCCACCACATATGAAAAAAGATCCCTCTTTTTCATCACATTTCCAACATTTTCCAATTTTTGGATACAACATAAAATGATAATATGGACTCACTGTGTGAATGGTAAACCAAACAGACACTGTCTGTTGACACACTAGGATGACTTCATATCACCAATCACATAATTTTCTAATTTTCTTCTCTTGGCAATTGAGGAATTCCTCTGCACAAAATTTGCACATGATTGTTTTGCACAGAAAGCAGCATTATCTACACTGGAAATAGATTTTTTTAAAAGTGAGGAATAGTATATCTCTGAAGAAATATTATTTCTCTGCAAAAAGTCCAATTTCTGAGCAGAGAAAAAAAGTTGTTTCCTGTACAAATCAACACTTGTGAACTTTGCACAGTATACATTCTGAACTGTGAAGACTTTTTTCAAGATTTTTCTTATCAGGACTTCTTAGTATGTAGAAAACATGTTTATCAACCATTTAAAAAAATCAAAAATTTCTTCCACTCCTAACTATAACAAGACACCGAAGATCAAAAAGTCCATTGGTTTTTGTGCCTGTCTAGAAATGTCATTGCAAGAATATAATCACAGACCTGGCAAAATTTCGTATATGACTACTGAATAGTACTGGATTTAGTGGGCACACAGAGATGATAGTACAACACCGGATCTTAAGGAAAGGATTGTTAGGATCATTAAGGTCAGGGAGGAAATTTCCTGTGCCTTCTCCAACTGATCCCCATCAGGATTAATGGTAGGGAAGAGACAGTGCTAACCTTGTTGTTTTTTTCAGTGAGAATCCAGTGGTCAGGAAAAACAATGTGCTAGAAGGGAGGTCAAAGTTTCTCCCCATTTCCCAGCAATCCTGATGATGATTTTTGAGGAAAACAGAATTCTGTGTGCATGTGTGTGTAAAAGGGAGAATGTGCATGTAAGCATTAGTTTGTTTTTATGTGTATAGGAGAGGGGGAGAAGGAGAGGGGGGACAGGGAGAGAAAGAGAGAGAGAGAGAGAATACGAGTATGAATCCGGGGGTACATGCATATATGGACCTTTATTTTTTGCCTATCAGTGCACACAGAGGTGTGCAATACCAACAGGAGTGTTGAGTTTGCCTCTGATTTCTAAAGACTTTTTTGTTTACCTGGAGTTAAAACCATTTCCTGTTAATCAGCTTCCACAAGAGGACATAAATCAAATATTTTGGGCTATTGATATAGAATCTCAAAAGAATTCTCTATCAGCAACTATACCAGCCATTCAGATGACTTATGTGCACAAAATGATCTTTAAAAGGACCCATGAATTCAGAACTATACACTGCTCTTTGGCCTTCTGTTTTCCTCTGTAGCTTTGTCTGCACACTAAAGCTAAAGTACTGTCTTCCCATCACTCTTTGTTCTCTTTGTCTTCTATTTTCTGAATGTACTCCATCTTCTCTGTATGAAACAAGTATCCTCATATGGGGGGAGGAACCACATGTTCAAGCACCATGGATCAGATAGGTCATAATTTCACTGGCGATCAATAGAAAGTTGAGGGGGTGGGGATTGAAAGTTGTCAAGAAAATTGTCTGAGCAGCCAAACTCAGAAAAAAATAACTCAATTTATGAGTACTAGCATGAGTGAACTATAATGCGATCAATTTAAGGTATATCTTATATGTCACACTGCCTCAGCCATTCATTTGTCTACTTCTTGCCATCATCTTGATAGAATCATCACTAACTATGATTGTAAAGAATGGCAAGAGCACTGATGACAGAAGAGGCTATTCTATCATTTGAGGAGTTGGATTTCTTAGTGAAGCTGAAGACGATTTGATATTTGCAGCACATATGTGTCCCTTTTATGTACAAAACTGTTTCTTAAATGATATTCCATAAAATTACCAGTCAACTCTGAAATAGGGGGTGGTTAATAATAAATATTGCATCAATGATATACTAGGAAATCCTTGAAAACTCTCTGTGGAGCTGACTCAAGAGCAAATTAAAATGTTTTTTTTAAAAAAAAATATTAGAAGCTTTGAAATGCTCTGAGCAGAGCATATTATACTAATGTTATTACTGAACTTTTGACGTAGGGAAATATTCGGAGGGGAAAAATCCTTAGTGTTGAGGGCATGTTGAGATTCTGAAGTTTTTTTGTCACCATGAGTGTAACTATACCAAGGGCTGCCTTATCCATTAGGCACTTTAGGCAAAGTGCTTAGGACCTATAAAAAAAAAATCAGGCCCTATGAAAACAGGATTAACACATACAGACAAATCAAAATTGGAAAGGAAAAAAGATATTCAAAATAAAGCTATCTTATTTTCATCCCTAGTGGTATGTTGAGGTGAGGTGAGGAGTCAAATATGAAGGTTTATGAAAATGTTAATGTTGCCCTGACTATACCTGTTCTCATGGATTGGGCTATTCTGCTGCTGCCATAGTTGAAAAGTCCAGCTTTTTACTTTTTCATTCAGGTGGTACTAGTATGCAAAAACAAAACAAAACACAAAATATTTACTAGTAACTAAAGAAAGTGGGATGGGAATCTCAACCAATGCTACATTAGGAATTAATGAATCAATCTAGATCAGTTGGTCAGTTCTATCTATCCTTTTCTTCATTAATTTGCTATATATATGTTATTTATATTATATACTATATACATCTATATTATATACATTCAAATTTACTTAGATAGTTTAACCGTTTCAATATCACATCACAATATTCAAAGAAGTACACGATGGATTGGGCATAAACTTGGTCCAACCTTTCATATTGTAATTGAATTCCCAGGGCCAATTTCTTCCCACCACACTGTGCTTGTCTGTCCAGTTCATCATAAAAAGTTAAGAAAGGAATTGTGTTTTCTTCAGAAGATGTTCCTTAATAATTTGTAGCTTCTGAAAATTTGCTACCATAGATGTGTAGCAGTGCAACTTCTCCAGTGAGTATTCATCATGCACAGGACTAACATATGAATATCCATAGAAATTGTTTAAACAATGTGTCTTTGGAAAGTGGGGGCAAAGTGACATTCATTTCCTTTGGTGATTGTTTTTCCACCATTTTAAAATAGTTTTCAATATCCTTTCCATCCCTATTGGTGATAGCCAGCTGCCCAGCATCTATAGTGAAGTACTAAAACTATCTTATGATCTTGAAGGATACCTGTAAACTGTAAAACTATCTACTAAATGGATCATTAAAAATGTCTTTATCATGGAACCAAATGCAGTATTTTCACAGATTTGACTGGTTCTATAAAAATACATTTTATTGGTCTATGTATCCATGGTATTTGATGGCTGAATGAGTGTAACTTAATTCCTACTCGAAGGTAAGAAACTGAAATAATGGAAGGTAATGTCTTTTTGAAGGACACATAATTATGAACTTGAGGATCTTGGGGAAGATCTAGATCGTTATGTGTGGATTTGCCCACTATATTGACCTTAAGAAATATGTGTGTCACCACCAAAATATACAGTTGGTAGAAGAAAAACAATTCCAGCTAGTAAACAGAGATTCATGTTTGGCAACATACTCTGGTAGAAATTTGGCTTGTGTTCTTGATGAATAAGCATCAACTTAGATGTTTGCTTGATACTCAGCATGAAACTATGTATCAGGTTTTTATCTCATTATAGACATGCACATGCAATTTTTACAGTGAACAGTGTGTGAATGATATGGAAACCTACCCCACTATGAAAGGATGAATAAAGTGTCCCTTCACTGCACAGTTTAGGAATGGAAGCAAGCATCATTTTTGCCTTCAGATTTAGAATCACTTAGGCCATTTTTACACTACACTATTATCGTTTAGAGAGGGGTTTTTAGAATTCTCAGCCAGAGAGCTCTTTGGCCTCAGTAAATTACAAACCTCAGAATTCGACAGGATGTTGAAAGTGGAATAATAAAACTGATAAATTACTTAATGCAGAGGTGGAGCATAGAGTTGGGAAAATCTATAAGATAATATTAGAGATAGATACGGAACAAGAAATAGTTAAGGATAGCATGATAAAATGGGCTAGGAACACAGGTCATACTATCGCATTAGAATCATGGTCAAGGTTGTGGATTAAAACATGGAAATTGTTACAACCTATAAGTTTAAAAGAAAATTTATACAAAATGATCCATAGATGGCACCTAATGCCTGTACAATTAGCAAAGATGCAGGGAAGAGGAAGAGAAATGTTGGAAGTGTGAATCTAGAGATACGTTCTATCATATATGGTGGACGTGTGTAAAAACTAGAAAGTTCTGGGAAGAAATACATGGGATAATTAGGAAATTATTTAATATTAATTTTCCTTTAAACCCAGAGCTATATTTATTAAATATATTAGACTTGGTACCCAACTAGATAAAATACAACAAAGGATCTTACCATATATGATTACAGCAGTGAGACTAAGTTATGCACAGAGATGGAAACAAAGTGAACCTTCAGGGACAGAATACTGGGCAATGAAACGGTATGAAATGGTGGAGTGGAGTATGATAAGATTCGAATATGGACATTGGAGAAACCCTTGACTTATAGTAATGTTGGATGGAGAATTGTATTATCTCTATGGGAACAGCTATGGGGGAAGAATGCTATTAGGGGAATTGAACAATTGAAATAGATAAGGTAAAAAACAAGAATGAATTACTAAAAAATGAAGGTTATTCAGCAATACATTTGGAGGACTGATATAGCTGAATAAAAGGTTAATCAATTGTTTACATGTATAGGGATTTAAACATAAATATAAATAATGGAATATATAATATATATATATATATATATATATATATATATATGGATGTATATATACAAAATATATGTAGATGCATACATATATAAAATAAGGAAAAATATATAAAATGGAATGCAAAGAGTATAAAATAAGAATTGTATAATAAATGTAAGATGAATATGAATAGGTATGGTGTATGTAAAAAAAAAATTTATAGAGAAATAGACTCGTATGGGAATAAAATAGTTAGGGGGTAAGAATGGACTCGCTAATTTTATAGAAATATGGGAAATTAGAGAATGAAAAAGGGGGGTGAGAAAAGGAGAAATTAATAGAGATATTAAGAAGTATTAAGTTTGTTATATATATATATATATATATATATATATTAAGAAATATATATATATATATATTAAGAAATATTGAATTAAGATTAATTTATTAATTAATAATTTCAAGACAAATATTGTGACTCAATTAGAAAAATGTATATGGAATTGTTTAAAATTTGGTCAATTTTTATATTTCTTTTGGAAAAAATAATGTAATGAGGATACCCCTGTTTTATATGTAAGTTCTCCTTTCCCTTTTAACAGTGTAATTAAAATAATCAATAAAAAAAAAAGAAAATGAAATAATAACACTATAAGTGTATTGTGCAGAAATGAGCAGATTTTCATCATGGTGGCCACAGAATGTCTGAAGCCACCAGGCCAGTTAACATAGTCATTATGTCACTGTCCAGCTGGGTAAAATTGAGGTGCCAAAGTATATGGACATCTGAACATTTGAAATGATTTTCAACAAAATTATAGTGGTGCTCACTCTCCCTAGAATCCTCAGTTGTTGTGGTATTTTCTCCTTGTGCTTGCCAAGTGTTGATAGTTGGGCATCTGCTAATTGTCTATATCTCAGCAGGAGTCTTCTGGTCCTGCTCCCCCTCTTCACCATTGCTAGCTCATCTGATTCTCACCTTGGGCTAGAAAAAGTCAGTGGTCCAGAGGAGCAGTAGATCCCACTGCCTATATGTTCATTAGTTTCGCAAACAAGGAAGTGGTAGCAAGGCTGAGAAACTGGATGAGCAGTTAATGACTATACTTACAGAGAATGAATCAACCAGCAGCCTGTCAAAACCCCAGACATGGTGCTGTTATTTCTTACTTCTTTAGCATCCTATTGGCTCCTCCTACCTGTGCATAAGAAACATGAACAAAAACTAAGGAAATATACAATTTAAAGTGAATTTATAATATGCATTTATATAAGTTTCATAAGGCTTTTATTATCATGTCTACAGTCTTCAGAAACCTGGGATTTGTAGTTTGATAAGGTAGCTAGAATTCTTTGCTGGATAGTTGTAGGACTGGAATTTAAGACAAGTCCCTATTGCTCTCTATCAAAAAAGTTCTAGTTAGCTTACCAAACTGCAGAATTCAGGATTCTGTAGAATGGAGCAATACCAATTAAAGTAGAACTGTGTGACTACAAATTGCAAATAAGAAAATTAGGCTGATTTGGATCACTAGTTTCAGAACATATTTATTTAACCCCATTTGGGTCTAAAGCTATCTGTAGGGCTTTAGAATGAGCTGGATGTCCAGACATTAAAATTATCAGGAAAATGGTAGACAAATGTTTGCAAAAGAACTATGGTAAGGGATAGGTAACCAACAACCTTGCTGGGTTTTTGTTTAATTTCCATTTGTTCTGCTGAATAGTCTGTCTAAGTTTTCTGTCTGTCTTGTTAATTTGTCTGTTTAATGAATCTATGCATGATTTGTCTGTTTAATGTATCAGTATATGTTTTAACTAATGAAAGTCATTCTTATTCTAACTATTGTTGTTGTTTCAATGTCAGATGAATGTGGCCAGTCTGATTCACTACAGAAAAGGCAGTACATTGACTGGGGTCATTCTGAGATGAAACAGTACCACAGCTTTGCTATCTGCCTTCACTATAGGTATTAAATGTTCTAAGGTAAACAACAGTTTACAGCATCAATTGTCAAGAACACTTACTTGGGGAAGATTCAGAGGAAAAGTTAAAGCAGCCTAATATCAGAGACAGTTCTTGTTGGACAGAAACAAAGGATTCAGCCTCCCTCCACTCACTCAATAAGAAGCTTAGGCAGGGAAATCTGGAAAAGAGAGAATAGGACAGTGTAGGGGAATGAGAAGAAAAGTTCAAATACCAGGCAAGGTCACCAAATGCTTTAAGAGAAAGCAAGGGGCTGTCATTACTCGAATTGCTAACAATAATAAAGTGTCCTCTTGTTACTTCCCTATGTGTGCTATATCATTGAATTTCTTCACTTGGCCTGTGGTTACAATGAAGAAAAAATTCTCCTCAAATATGTTGTCATTTCATTGCCATAATCATAGTCATTTTGATTCAGTGGACTGATACCTCAATTTCCCAACAGAATCATCCCACATAACTCCATTTTTACTTGCACACAGTTGCTTACTAGCCAAAGTGGTGAGTAGCCATTACTTGGAAGAGCTCCCTTTCATGTTGACACTCAGTAGAATTCAGCTGATGGGATAATACGGAGCACACTCTTTAATATTGATTATGGAAATGGACATATGAAGTAAAGGTGAGCCTTAAGACATCTATTTCCCAAGCTATGTAGGTAGTAAAAAGTAAGAAACTGTGTCATGAACTGGACCCACAATAAAGAGATAATCATACCAGTCTGAACATAACCACGGCATAAATGACAACAATTAAGACTTTCTTCTTGAAAAGGCACAGCTGTTGAATCAGGCAACGATGTTAAAAGACATTTCTACTCTATGCTATCTACTGTGCTTCCAAAGGCAATGTGCAGTATTGAGTCAAATCCAGGGCTGCCTTAAAATATTTTCTCGTTTGAAAATGTGCTTCACCAGTATTACTAACATGATGGGTCTGACATCCTATTAGTGGCTTGCAGTGGTGCAAGTCTGACCTATGACATCATAGGTTACATTCTTAGATCATTTCTGCACTACATCATTATAGTGATATTATTATTCCACTTTCAACATCCTGTGGAATTCTGGAGTTTGTAGTTTACTGAGGCCAAAGAGCTCTCTGGCTGAGACTTCTAAAGGCCCCTCCCTAAACTGTGAACCCCAGGATTCCATAGGATGTTGAAAGTGAAATAATAGCACTATAACAGTGTAGGGTAGAAATGGCCTTAGTGTTTATGGAGGTCAGATTTATCTGTTTCCTTGCTCAGTGATCAAAACCCCCCTTCCCAGAACCCAACTTTTAGCTGCAGGAGCTGCCCCTCCAAAGCCATTTGATGACCAATGGTGAGTAGGTGACACGGGAGACAAATGCAGAATGATGCTATAATTTATTAAGACCCCTGAGAGTTTTAAATTTGCATCTCTACCATGATTTCCTGATTTAGCTCTTAGATAATAGACTTCAGAAACAAGCGGAAACAAGCTTACCAAATGTATAGTATTCTGATGAAGACAGAAAATGTGCTATGAAATACATTTTGAAATACTAAATGTGACACCTATCTATTTATGATCAGATTTGTTCATTACCCCTTAATATGCTTTCCATCACTTCAGTTCACATCAGATCATGTGTCACTACACAGCTATTAACTTATCCACAGGTAACAGGGGAGTCTAGAACCAAACTGTGTACTGATATCAGTTAACTCTACATATTAATGAAATTAACGTGCCAAAAGCATTGCAATGAGAGGAAAATTAAATGACATGCATAAAACATAGGAAGCATAATTGAACAGGAAAATGGCATTTTCATTTGGGAAATAAATTATCTTGAAGTAAAACAGATCCAAAGTATGAAAGACAGTGATTCTGCTGTGCACAACAGAATACAGAGCTTGTGCTTTGTAACCTGTATCTTGTGCTGATAAAAGTTTTACTCTGAACTTTCACTGTAAAGGGAATGATATATTTTTTTTCCTAGCCTCCGTACTTTTTCAGAACATAAATATTTTTCCTTCTTTCTTACTTTCTTCTTCCTCTTCTTCTTTCTGCATTGTGTTTCTTCTCCAAAACCAACCTTACTTGGTGTGAAACTATTCTTTTTCCTTCTTTGAGTTCTCCTCTTTTGTAAGCGGAGGAACAGTTATTTTTTCTCAAACTTAGTTTTAGGTGGCATTTGAAACAGAATAGAGGTGAGGCAGAAGCATATCATGAACTCCCAGGAGATCCTGGAATTTACTGACAAGTGATATCTCTACACACAAACTAAAATACTCTAAAATGATAACAGCTTTATTAATAAAGATTAGATTTTTGTGTACAAGGACAGTATATACAGATATTCAGAACAAACTGCTAGGCTTAGCATTCCTTAATTCTAACTGTGTGTTTTCTACCTGGTTTCAATTGGTTGATACCAGACCTCTGTTTTGGGTTTGTTTGTTGGTGTTGTTGTTTGTTTGTTTTTATACAAATCCACAAGCTTGAAGTCTGTTTGCCTTAAGCATTGCTCTCTGTTTCCATCCATCCATAGTGACACACCTACTTCATTATGCAAGTCTGGATGCCTACTTTACAAGATTTTTTTTCCTTTTATTTCGTACATCACCTTCCCTTGTAGAAGCAGGAGAGCATCTTGTTCTGATACTTACCGGTTCCTTGGAAAACACAGTGTTTTGTGAATTCACATGCTTTAATGTGTTGTAGTAGTTATTAAAACAAGCACCTAAATTATCAATTCCATATTCAAAGTTTAAGAACAAATATACCAGATGGGGGAGTTTCACATTTTTCCCATTTTCAACATTATCTCCAATTCCCCTCAATTAAAAAATTGTCAATCTTTGTAAAACTTTCCACTCCTGCATATAAGACTAAAAATATCAGGTTTTTAATACTTTTGCTGCTTTCTGTACAATAGTATTTATTTTGCACAGAATATACTCCTGAATGCAAAAAAAAAAAAAAAGAAGAAGAAGAAAAAAGGGGGAAAAAAAGAAAAAAAGGGAAAAAAAGAAGAAGAAGAAAAAAGCACCTCTCCCCTGTAATTTCATTCAGTGGGGACAAAGCTTCTGAAATATTTTGATACCTTGTGACAAATCATAATAAATAAGGACTTTAATCTCTAATCCAAACTATGGCACTGGATTGGTGGTTTCAGAACACATCATTATACCATTTTGTTTTATAAATGGAACACCTTAACTTAAAAAAGATTTCTTTTTAGAAGATGGCCATTGGCTTGTATTAAGGAATGAACTGGTAAATTTAAATTTTGACTCTCTCTCTTTTCTTATTAAATTGCATTAAATTAATTATGGAATATTTAATGCTGAAAATTCAACTAATGGTGATCAGTTAAAGTATATGCAAGTCATCTCTTTATATTAGACCATTTCTAACTGAACTAAGAAGCTAATTGATTTTTAATTAGTTAGTTTCTATCTGAGAAGACATTAGAAGCTGAATCCCTGTTCAGTAGTGTCAGTGAATTTTGTTACAAAACTCTGTGCTCAGGATAGATATCTTGCATATTCAGACATTTCATGACTTAAACCTGGCATGCATATGGTTGTGCATTTTTCCCCCCATGACGTTCAACATTCCATGGAAGGGGGGATCTTGACATTTTAGTAGGGCGAAAACTGTCTTCTTCATATATTTTTGTATCCTAAAAAATAAAACACCAATTAAAGACTGTCATTTCTCCTAAAAGGCAAGGTAGTTTAAAGTATTTCATCCTATATCCCCCTTCTTGCTAATTATTTCACAATCTGTTACAAGCTATTTTTTTCCTTTCTTTTTTTATTCTAGCCTCAATGAAGCACAGTGAGATCAGGAATGGAACTTTTCCATTATGGTATTAGGTAAGTGTTATGTCAAAGAATAAAAATAAAAAGGCATGAAACAATACTTTTAAATGTCAGCTGGAAATAAAGCAGGCCTGCTCTGCCTATATATTTATCTCTCCATCTACTGAACATGTGGAGGGCATCTCCTTGAGCAAAACATATAGACCATGCTTTCCATGATTAGAATGGGCACATGGATTTGATGTAGAACAGCTCACCACCATCTGCCATAAGAACTCCCCCAATCCAGTATTTTCATCTATACTTTAATTAAAAGCTCCAGTGTGATCAGACTTTAACATCTCTCAAATGGACACAGGTTACCTGCTTCATAAGAAGGATAGGTAAAACGTTATACAAGAAACCATCTTTTGAAACTGTTTTTCACTCTTCTGAAGTGGGGGGGATAATATATATTTTTTATCCATACAGATGAAATACATCACAAATCCAAGGACATCAAACATTTGGCTAAATTTAGCATTCTGCTATCCAAACACAATAAAAGAGAAAGAGAAGCATCTGTGAGAGGTTTTTATCAATAATAAACATAAGTGTTGATGCAACAGTCAAAGATATTGCCTTGAGATACAATTTTCATAGCATAATACGCCCAGCCCTCAATAGCAGTACTTTTTTTTTAATGCTTGAATGATGTATGAACAATAAGGTTGTGGAGTTTTATAATGCTGTAAAATAAAATACATGTGTTGGTTCTCTAGCCATATGTAAAATGAACAAACCATTGGAAAGGTATAAGATATTATGAAAACAGAATCAAGCAATGAAGCATGGGAGGGAAAATCCCAACTCCTAGCCTAATTTGTACCATGGGGATTTCCATTCTGGGCCATAGAATGTTCTTTGCAAGCTCTTTCTTTTCCTAAGCCCTATTTCGTGATTCAGAGAAATCCATCCCCCCAAACACATATACATTACGATGAACTTCCTACTTGGAAAGAAGGGGGAAGAGGAAGTCAGGAGGATCTTGCTATGACTCCAAAATGCTGATTGGATCCTGCTTAGTGTTTTGTTCACCATACGTTATTATTAATGAAAGAAGTTCTATGACATTAAAAGCCACACCAATATCATTTTGGCTACAGATTGGGGGCCAAAAGATATCAAGAGACATAGCCACAAACCCTGATACAGGGCTTGATGATGGAACAGTCAGTCCCTTCATTCAAATATAGTTCCTCCCACTATAGCAGTGGTTCTCAACCTGTGGGTCATGACCCCTTTGGGGGTAGAATGACCCTTTCACAGGGGTCGCTGCTCCTCTATCCCACCCCACCCCCTTTTGAAACAAGGTCACTGATCCTCCCGCCAAAGCCAGCCCCCGCTGTTATTTGGCAGCCTCACAGCCAATGGGAGGGCTGTTTCTGAAAACCCATGCTGGGAGGAGGGGAGAGGAGGTGGCTGTTGCTCCGGGTGGGGGGGTTGCACCGTTGGAGGAGCACCACCCCTCCTACTCACCGCTGCCGCCGCCCCTCCAGCAGCCTTTCTCGCTTGGGCCACCTCCTCCTCTTGCTCCTCGGTGCGGCAGCCAAGCATGGGTGGGTGGGCGGGCAGGCAGGTGGGTGGGCTCTGAAGTAGGACATGACACCATCTTTTCCTCCCCCCATGGAGCTGCCAAGGTGAGCGAGCAAGTGCTGGGTAGGAAAGGAGGGCGGCCGAGCCTGTGCCTGGAGCGAGGCCCTACAGCAGGAACGGAGTCGTGGGTGAGTGGTGAAGCTCTGGGCACCCCGCAATGGGAGGAGGGATTGCACTTTGCATGGAGAGGGGAGAGCCTGGTTCGCGGCGCCTCTTGCTGGGCTCGCCAGGCTCTCCCCCTCCATCCATCCTTCCCTGTTCAAGCAGGAATTCAAATATTTGGCTCCTGTTTCCATTCCAACATTCAAGCTATTACATTACACTGGCTAAAAAATAATTTGCAGATTACCTTACCTCAAATGTACCTTTTTCCTGCCAGTGCATACTTACCTGAATGTGAATCCTATTAGTCTCAGTGACAATTATTTTCAGTAGGGATGCATAAACATGCATAATTTTTTCTCAAATAAAAATCCTCATGTCACTCAGGTTTTTTCTTTTTCTTTTTTTTTACTAATAATGCAACATGTTAGTATTATAAAAGTTACTTTTTACAAAGACCTCTATTCCCACTTTGCTGCCACCCACTTTCACCAAAGCATTGCAAATGATCTGTTCAAGAAGCAGCCATCCAAAATGATTCATCCATTGGAATTTTCTTTGATTTTAGAACAATATTATTGAAAAAGACATTATCTAGAAATATGAGCATGCACTTACTTCCACTCAGACTCAGGTCATTTCTGCACTACGCTCTAGTTTAGGGAGGGTCATTCAGAATTCTCAGCCAGAGAGGTCTTTGGCCTCAGTAAACTACAAACCCCAGAATTCCACAGAATGTTGAAAGTGGAATAATAGCACTATAACAATGTAGTGAGAAAATGGCCTCAAAGATAATGCCAGTAAAACCTGTTGCAATCAATATATCATTATGATGAACAAACTTGCCTTATGAGAAATCTTCAGCTAAAAACTTACCCTTAATTGACATAAACTTCATCCAAGTCTTTAATTTTGCACTAGAAATCAATTACAGGCATAATTATGCAAGTATAATCAATTGCAAGCACATCTTTCTTTTCCCGTTTTGTTCTTACAATTGATTGCACCTGTTAATTTTGGGATGTAGATTCTTACATAAATAATATTTAGAACAGTAGCAACAGCTTATTTCTTCAAAAATGTAAGTGAAACATGGCTGCTTGCATTTCTCTGTTGAAACAGCAATATGTAGCAAGCAAAATCACACTGGATACAGTTCCTCTCCTGCAAGATCCAGGATGCCTCAGTCTAAATAACCGAAAAGCAGCTTAAGGTTCAAGTGAGCAGACTTTCCCTACATTCCTTCTATAGCCACATGTGCGCACAGAAATTTAAAAGTGTTTTGTAACTTTCATTTTCACTGTGAGAAATTATTAACTGGACTCACCAGTGAGAGGAAATGAGAGTAATTAAGATAAACAGATTTCTTTCCAAATTGCAGTGTACCAGAACTCTTGGACCATGGATGTAATATATCACAAGTAACATAATTATCAGTAACTAGTTAATTCTCAGTAAAGATTGTATAAGAGATTGCATTTCAAAAGTAAAACATTAGGAAGGTACTTTATTAAAAATAAAACAACAATAAAGTTACTTAATTAATGCAATTGTAAGCTCGATGAATTATTAGTTTATTAGTTCCAGCAGGCGAGAAACCGCTAATGAGGAGGGGCTGTTCTTTGTAGCTGAGTTCAGAAAGACAGTGAGGGACAGCTGGAGAGTAGCTGCCAGGGATGAGGTTCTTTTCACCTTAAACGAGGTAGCAAAATTTTCAGTCTTGTTTTTAACAAGAGACAAAAGGGTAAAATACTTACAGTCAAATTCATATTATGTATTTGCATCTAATTTTTATGTTTTGTTTAAGGCTTTAAGGTTTTCCTCCCGAATTGCAATATTATTGAGCAGTACATGTAGAAAAGCCCTACCGTCACGTCCTGCATTGTCACTTCATTGCATGCATGGGATGCATCAACTTTTGGTACAGTTTGATGTATATTCAGTTTAGTAAACAATCTGCTGTATGTGTTTAAACAACAAATTATATACTAAATGGAATTAATATCAATTCTTTTGCAAGTTGATGCATCTTATGCATTCAAGAATTTGTTGTATTGTTAGAGACCTAAAAACCCTAAAGGTACCAGATCTTGTCCAATCTTGAAAGCTCAGCAGAGTCAGCCCTGGTTAATATTTGGATGGGAGACCACCAATGAATACCAAGTGCTATAGGCTATATTTCAAAGGATAGGACAGGCAAAACCACCTCTAAGAATTCCCTGCCTAAGAAAATCCTATGAAATTCATAGGTTTGCTGTAAATTAATGGACAACTAGAAGGTACATACACACATACATTCTTGTTAATTATTTGGAATTACATTATGAATGTGTTTGCAATGCTCATTTATAATTTGCCATATAGAAGCTAAAAAGAACTGTGTAATGAGTTATTTTTCCTACTTTTTGGTTTCAATAACCATTTTAGAGGTATTTGGCAGGAATTTTTCAAATTTTATGTAACTGTCTTAGAGCCCTCAAAAAGTAACAGAAAGTACTAGAAAATCAATAAGCAGTGTAGCAATGTGATGATTTACTTTTCTAATATTGTAACAAATAATTGTTGCTCTTCAAACACTATAATGTCCAGTAGGAACACATCACTTTCAAAAAGTAACTTTCCAAACTCTTCTCAAAGTGGAGCTAAAACATTATATATATATATATATATATATATATATATATATATATCCATTATTTTATTTGTCAGAAAATTGCCTGTCACTTTATGGTGACCCTACAAATTTCATAAGGTTTTTTTAGGCAAGGAATTCTCATAAGCGTTTTTTTCCAGTTCCATTTTCTGACATATAGCCTACAGCACCTGGTATTCATTGGCAATCTCCCATCCAAGTATTAGCCAGGGCTGATCCTGCTTAAATTCCAAGATTAGACAGGATTTGATGCCTATTTAAGCATATGCCAGCTTTCTCTCAGAGTGGGACCCAAGGTGGCTCACAATACATCTTCCCAAAAGGTCTTCTTAGATTTTATTACCAGTTCAGTTCATTTACCGAATATCAAAGTATCTGCACAAAGCTGCTTAACATAAATTGTCAAGTGGCTGCAAAGAAATAACATGACACATATATGACCAATGTACCTAGATGCAAACATTAACTGAAAACATTTCAGCAGTCCCAGTTCAGAATATGAGTATTACATTCAGTTTGTAAAAACTTTGTCTTAATTAAAGAAGACCTATTTGTAATCTCTCAGTGCTTTACTTCTTTGTGAACTTTCCCCTGAAGCAACTATTAAAATCTGAAATCACAGCATAACAATCTATAATTCAGACTGATTTTGATCAGAGATTATAATCATTTGTGATATAACTATACTTAAAGAAGGTAGCAGATTTGTGTTCATATTTTTGAAGGTCATGAGTAATGTTTAGCACAAATATGGACTGAGAAAGCAGTTAATGAAAGCATGACAATTAATATAAAGTAAGCTCACTTATAGGTTCTGTAAATGGCAAGACATGCACAGAGGACAGCAATTAATAAATAATGTCTTGCTTCAAGTAGATAAAGAGGGCAACAAGGAGGCACAAGTAAGTAGCTAAAGTGGTCTAGCTCACTGGTGTAATATTTTGGCTACAGAGGAAGTGTTCCTGCTTTAAATGAAATGTGCTCTCTTTACCTTGGAACTGCTAGAAACTTATATCCCCTTTTTTTCCTAGTGGCATCTTGGAATGAATTAGGAGGCAACAAATTTGCAGATGACACCAAATTAGGAGGGGTTGCTAATACCCCAAAGGACAGGATCAAATTTCAAAATGGCCTTGACAGATTGGAGAGCTGGGCCAAAGCTAACAAAATGAATTTCAACAGAGAGAAATGCAAGGTCCTACACGTAGGCAGAAAAAATAGAATGCACAAATATAGGATGGGGGACGGCATTTGGGTGGATAGCAGTACATGTGAAAGGGATCTAGTAGTCTTGGTAGACCACAAGCTGAACATAAGTCAGCAGTGTGATGTGGCTGCCAAGAAAGCCAATGTGATTCTTGGTTGCATCAATAAGAGTATGGTTGTCTAGATCAAGGGAGGTAATGGTGGCACTCTATTCTGCTTTGGTTAGACCTCATCTAGAATACTGTGTCCAGTTCTGGGCACCTCAATTCAAGAAGGATATCAGCAAGCTGGAATGTGTTCAGAGGAGGGTGACCAAAATGGTGAAGGGTCTGGAAGCCATACCCTATGAGGAACGGCTTAGGGAGCTGGAGATGTTTAGTCTGCAGAAGAGAAGGTTAAGAGGGGACATGATTGCCGTATTTAAATATTTGAAGGGATTGTCAAGTCAAGGAGCGAATAGGCTTGTTTTCCGCTGCACCAGAGACCAGGACAAGAAGCAATGGATTCAAGCTGCAGGAAAGGACATTCCACTTGAACCTCAGGAAGAACTTCTTGATGGTCAGAGCTGTCCGGCAGTGGAATATGCTGCCTCGGAGTGTGGTGGAGTCTCCTTCTTTGGAGGCTTTTAAGCAGCAGCTGGATGGCGATCTGCTGGAAGTGCTTTAATGTGTGTTTCTGCATAGCAGGGGGTAAGACCGGATGGCCCCTGTGGTCTTTTGCAACTCTATTATTCTATGAAATGAGAAACATTTTAGCCTACATACTGCATATTAGATACTTCCTTTAAAATTCAGGCTAAAAATCAGAGTGAATTTTCTCTTGCATAATCAGTCAAGAAAGACAGCCCAACCAGGACCTTATAAACTTTATAAAACTAATAAAAAAATCTGTATGCCTATCTGTATTGTACTTAATGTTGTAATGCACAGCTTTGACTGCTAATTTTCTTCAAATGATTATGTGTATTAGAGAATGATGTGGTACAGCATATAAGTGAAAATTAAACACTTCTTTCCTGAGATTAGCTGTTGAAAATTGGGCAAAAACATGTACACACACACAAATGGCCAGGCTACTGAGATTATTTTTAAAGTTATCATTGGCACAATGCATTTTTTTCAAACAAAATGAACAGTAATCCTCCATGTTCTGGCAGGAAAGGTTTTCAGGAAGAACATCCAGGAATATATTATTGCTCCCTCACTTCAGAATGTCCCACCCAAGGACCAAGGAACAAATTAATGCTATTATCCTGCTCTTGCTATCCTCTAACTCATCTCCATTGGATGATAAGCCTGCTTAGTCGTTAGCAAGAGTCAGTTATGAAATAGAAAACATGATTTGTATTCCTTCTGCTGCCAGTGCTGACTTAGGAGAGGAGAGTGAAGAGGAGCCTACTTCCAATCATGGAGGCTCTCCATGATTAGAAGTAGATAATATATGTTCTGCCTTTGTGACTGTAATATCCATTTTTTTATTACTATTATTATTTTTTGTATCCTGCCTCTCCATATGGATCGAGGCAGCAAACAACTTACAAATAGCATGTATTTCGATACATTTCGATACATGCCCCCAACAAGCTGGGTACTCATTTTACTGACCTGCAAAAGGATGGAAGGCTGAGTCAACCTTGGAGCCCAGCAGGATCGAACTCACAACCTTGTGGCTTGCAGTACTGGCATTTAACCACTGCGCTACCAGGGCTCCCACATGAAGAATGTGAGGGGAAGCAGTAATGCAGCAATCAGAACTAGTGTGCTCCTCCTCCTCCTGCTGCTGCTGCTCCTCCTCCTCCTCCTGTGTGTCCTTATTTAACATTTACCAATGCATAACTGCCTTTCTGTCATGGTGGACTTGCATGCTCCCATGATATGAAAAGCTATACTGACAATAGCACTGCCAGGACATAAACATACAAGTAGTTAGAGTCAGGCCAAGTTCAACCACCCAGTGGCTTTGTCTCTAAATAGATTATAGAGTTGGCATCTTTAGGTCACCCTTTGTGGGGCTGGTATCCACTCGATGACACATGAGTTATCTTATTGCTGAATCCAGGTCTCATGCCAGGCCAATACTATATACCTGTTAAAGCTGTTGCCTTTCAGTGTCAAAAGAGATTGTGTATGTGTTTTGACTTAATCTGTCTCCAGCCCTCTCCCTTAGCAGCTGAAACAGTTGTAGTTACTTTGAAAATGAATGAAATTAACTTACTGTTACTTGTCATGTCTTTATTGTTGCAAAAGGGAATAAGTACAAGTAACTCATTATTTGTGACGAGCTACTTCCAGCTTGTGCTTACTGTAGAGTGGCCAGTATGGTGAGGAGACTAGAAGACATACCTACTACATGTGAAAAGGGTTGATGTGTTTATCCCAGGGAAAAGATAGAGGGGCATTAAAGCTGTCTTCAAATATGTTAAGACTCACAAAGAAAATGGATTAGATTTTTCTCTCCTATTCCAGATGACAGAACTAGAACAGATGGGTGGAGAGTACGGAGGTGAATAGTATGGAGAAGATAATGGATAAATTTTCTCATGGCAAACACTGTTTAATGGTGGAATAGATGTCTTTAGCATACTGAGGTCTCGCTTTTGTTGGAAAGCTGAGTCTGGATCCTGACAGGCAACTGTCCAGAAGGCAGCTGCCACTGCTGCCTCTTCCTCCTTGGTTAATCTAGATCATCTCCAAGACTTCTTCCAAAACTAAAATTCATTTTACACAAATGGACTCCTAAATACTGTAAAACAGACAGAAGGAGGGGTTTTATAGCTCAATACACTGCTATATTGATAATACAGAAGTTTGAAAATAATGTGAGCTGACTGAAAGGGATCATGTCTAGCTTTGTACTGTGCAAAATTATTGTTGTTGATGATGTTTCCAGCACACTTTAAAAAAATCATGTAATTCATAATATCAGTATCTGGGTAGAAAATCTGAGGACACTTTTAGAATGTTTGCTACCTATGAGGAGTTCCCACTCCTAAACTTACTTAGAGCATATGGAATAATTCTTAGGACACTACTAAATGCTAATGTTGACAAATGCTTGACCTGTACAGGAGGCTGTACTTTGTAACCTCATGCTAGCAGAATTCAAAAGGTAGTTGTGCATGGACATTTTTTTTATATTATCATTTTAAATAATTTAGGAATAAATCAAGAAGAATTGTCATCCAGATGAGTAGCTTTACAGCTTGTGGCTTTTGCTGTTGTGAGCCCAGAACCGGTAGCAATTCAATATAAGACACCTGGTCTCTTTTTGACCTTGCCAGGGCTGTCATTTGTACTCTGTGCTCATGACTGCCTGTGAAATTCAACTTTTGATGTCATCTTGGATTTTCTTAAATTGAATGATGATATGTCTGCACTATTTGTGATTTAGCTGTGTTAGGAAAGGTCTTCCCTCCTCTTTTTGATGATAGCTTTTGATGGCAGACATATATATTCTATTCCAAAAGCAGGTAACCTTAGTATTAAATTTTATTTGAAGTGGTATCACTTATGTGTCACCTGAACCTAGATTCAAATATAGTTCTAATACTATCCTCTTTCTAGTGGCTCTTGTAGTGCATTTGAAGTGTGTATAAAACCAAGCCTATTGTTACAACCGATAATTTTCAAGGATTCAAAGCATGGTTGGTGGCACCTAAGATGATATAGCTATGCTGAGCTAAATCAGACAATTGCAATTTTGCTCAGATTAACTTTCCATAATAGAGAAAAAGTGTGATTTATTCTTGCATCATCATTTTCCACTGGTGCAAGATTGCAGAGAAAGTATGGTTCATGGACAACAAGGAAGTACATTCAAGAATCAGGACAACTGAATCTAATCACCTAACTAGCAATGACACTTTACTTGCTTGCTTGGACAGTGGGTGTCAAAGAAAAAAAGTCAGTAGGTCAGCAAAATTTCTAAGGAAGTTTACACGTACATACTTCCTTACTTACGTGGAGGAGAGGAAAAAATAAAGGCGAGAAAGAGGAGGAAAAAAACCCAGAAATATTGCTGGTGCAACCAGTTTAGTGGTGACCATATATTTAATTGTACTGTTTTTAACTTCCTTTTTATTGTTTTCGTTGCATATGTTAAATTGTTTTTGAAGTTATTGATAGTTCTGTTACATTTTAATGTTCTCCTTTTGTATATCTTGACTACAGTGTATTTACTTTAATTTGTAAGCTTTCTTGAGTCCTGCTTGTAGGATGGAAAGATGGGATATAAATAAAGCTAATAACAATATCAATAATAATATACATATATTGCTAGAACCGTATCAATGGAACCATAATTATAGTGCTGGTGAAATGTCCCATGGAAAGTTGCATGGACTGATATGATAATGAAGCTTACTTCAAACTGGTGGTTGAAGTGGTCTGTTGGTATATCCACTGACCAGGTACCTTGTCTGTCAGTCTGCAGAATCTGAGTGTGTGTTTTTGAAGATGGAGGATCAAGACAGATAAGGAATTCTATTGGTGTTCTGCTCACCTTGTTGCTGAACAGTCTCACTTCCTAAGCTAGCCAGAGTGATCTCAGGGGTTATGTTGGATAGTGAAGTCTCCCTGTAGCTTGTGGTCAGAAATAGTCTGTTTGTCATGACAACCATGGATCTGTCCCATGTAGAATCATAGAATCATAAAAATTCCAAGTTGGAAGAGACCACACAGGCCATCCAGTCCAACCCCCTGCCATGCAGGAACACCCTCAAATCAATCCCGACAGATGGCCATCAAGCCTCTGCTTAAAAACCTCCAAGGAAGGAGACTCCACTACACTCCGAGGCAACAGATTCCACTGCCGGACAGCCCTGACTGTCAGGAAGTTCTTCCTGAGGTTCAGGTGGAATCTCCTTTCCTGCAGCTTGAATCCATTGCTCCTTGTCCTGGTCTCTGGAGCAACAGAAAACAAGTCCCCTCCTTCCTCTACGTGGCCTCCCTTCAAATATTTAAACATGGCTATCATGTCCCCTCTTAACCTCCTCTTCTGCAGACTAAACATACCCAGCTCTCTAAGTCTATCCTCATAGGGCATGGCTTCCAGGCCTCTCACCATTTTGGTCGCCCTCCTCTGGACTTGCTCCAGCTTGTCAATATCCTTCTTGAATTGGGGTGCCCAGAACTGGACACAGTATTCAAGATGGGGTCTAACCAAAGCAGAGTAGAGTGGTACCAGTACCTCCCTCGATCTAGACACCATACTCCTATTGATGCAGGCGAGAATTGCATTGGCTTTCTTGGCTGCCGCATCACACTGCTGACTCATGTTCAGCTTGTGGTCTATGAAGACTCCTAGATCCCTTTCACACGTACTGCTATCCAGCCACGTGTCCCCCATCCTATATTTCTGTATACCATTATTTCTGCCTAAGTGTAGGACCTTACATTTCTCTCTGTTGAATTTCATTTTGTTCGCCCTGGCCCAGCTCTCCAATCTATCCAGGTCATTTTGAATTTTGATCCTGTCCTCTGGCGTATTAGCAACCCCTCCCAATTTGGTGTCATCTGCAAATTTGATCAGCATGCCCTCTATTCCTTCATCCAAGTCATTGATAAAAATATTGAACAGCACTGGGCCCAGGACAGAACCCTGTGGCGCCCCACTAGTCACTTCCCTCCAGGATGAAAAGCAGCCATTCGTGATCACCCTTTGGGTTCGGTCGGTCAACCAATTACAAATCCAACTAACAGTAGCCCTGTCCAGCCCACATTTTACTAGCTTCATTGCAAGAATGTCATGGGGAACTTTGTCAAAGGCCTTACTGAAATCGAGATATGCTACATCCACAGCATTCCCTTCATCTATCAAGCTAGTAACTCTATCATAAAAAGAGATAAGATTAGTCTGGCATGACTTATTTTTGAGAAATCCATGTTGACTTCTCGTGATTACCGCGTTGCTTTCTAAATGATTAGAAACTGACTGCTTAATGATCTGCTCCAGGATCTTTCCGGGTACTGATGTCAGGCTGACTGGGCGATAATTATTTGGGTCCTCTTTTTTTCCCTTCTTGAAGATGGGGATAACATTTGCTCTCTTCCAATCTGCTGGAACTTCTCCTGTCCTCCAAGATTTCTCAAAAATTATAGCAAGCGGTTCTGAAATGACCTCTGCCAGCTCTTTTAATATCCTAGAATGCAATTCATCTGGCCCTGGAGACTTGAATTTATCCAATGCGGCCAGGTATTCCTGTACCACCTCTCTACTTATTATGTGCCTCATTTCCTCTGCTTCCTCCCCTACTCCCCAACCGCCAGGTTGAGTGCTTGTATCCTTCTGGGAAAATACGGAGGCAAAGAAGGTGTTAAGTAGCTCTGTCTTTTCTCGCCCCCCTGTGAGCAATTCACCATCTTCTCTGTGTAGCGACCCTACTGTCTCCTTCTTTTTCCTTTTGCTGTGGACATATTTAAAAAAACCCTTTTTATTGTTTTTAATGTCTCTGGCCAGCCTAAGTTCGTTCTGTGCTTTAGCCTTTCTGACTTCCTCCCTACATCTCCTAGCTACTTGCTTAAATTCTTCTTTGGTGGTTTCCCCCTTCTTCCATTTCCTATACATGTTTCTCTTAACTCTTAGCTCAGCTGAGAGTTCTTTAGTCAACCATTCTGGTTTCTTCAGATGCCTTCCGTTTTTCCTCCTTATTGGCACTGTTTTAGACTGTGCCTTCAGTATCTCCTTTTTAAGGAACTCCCATGCCTCCTGAACTCCTTTCCCTTTAACTATTCCTGACCACGGAATTCCAGCCAGCAGCTCCCTAAGTTTACAGAAGTTCGCTTTTTTAAAATCTAAGATGAGTGTCTGGCTACCCTTATCTTCTCCTTCCCACTGAATGCTAAATTCCAACAGAGCATGGTCGCTCCCCCCTAAAGATCCAACCACTTCTACCTCATTCACAAGGTCATCCCTGTTGGTCAAGACCAGATCTAGAATATTTGATCCCCTTGTGGCCTCTTCCACCTTCTGGACCATGAAGTTGTCTGCAAGACAAGCAAGAAACTTGCTGGACATTGCTGTCTTGGCAGAGTTTGACTGCCAGCATATATCCGGGTAATTGAAATCTCCTATTATTACTGTATCCCTCCTCTTTGAATGTGCAGTCATTTGGTTGAGGAAGGCGTCATCCAAGTCCTCAGCCTGGGTTGGAGGTCTGTAGTAAACCCCCACCAGAATATCCCTATTGTTTCTTGCTGCCTTAATTCTTACCCAAATGCTCTCTACCTGACTTTCTGGGTTTAAGTCCTGGATCTCTTCACAGGTGAAAACATCGGTCCCACTCCTGCTGAGGCACTCCAGACCTGGCATTCTATACTAGATGGGATTATGGTGATCTGGGAATGGGGAAACTTTCTATTGTTTCATTGTCATGGACAGATCATTTATTGGTCAGTAGCAGACTTGCTGAGACTTGGAGCCTCTGTAGGAACGGGGGAATAATTAGGGTGATCCACTCAATGATTTTTAGATGGCTGTTAAAGATTTTCTTGTTGTTTCTTAAAGCGATTCTGTCAAAGCCCTAGTTGATCCCTGGAATGGGGAAATAAGCAGAGCAGTGTATGTCATTGCTTCTATGTGTCCCTCTCATGGTGTAAAACTAAGCCAGACTTCTGGTTATCCAGGAAAATGGCAGCAGCTTCATTGGTGGTCAGGAGTGCTGGCAGATTTAAAAATAGTGTGCCACCTGCACCTTTTCCTGGAGATGTCTGATATGACCATGGTTGCATGCTTTGGTATTACCCAAAAACATGGGTTCCTCAAGGACCCACCAATGATGCCAGTACCTCTGCTCAGAAATAGGGAATAATTAGCTTAAAAAATAAGAGGCCTGTGAGAAGAAGACAATTTAATGAGATCTTTTCTACCAAAGTCTAGAGTGTCACACAGGAAAGAACCAACTGGAGATTTAAAATGTAAACTAAAAAATGTGTTTTTATTGACAAGATCCACACAAGCATGCAAAGGGTTCAAACACCCACACATTCATGCAATGACTAACTGAAGGAAAAGAGAGGGAAGTTGAGATAGAGGAATTTGAGGAATTTGGGTGATAATTATCAGTCTGGAGAACAGCAAAGAGGAGTGAGAATGTGTCTTAGGTAGACAATTCTTGTTTAGGAATCAGATAGACAGCATGGTGTTCAGAATGATGACAGACTGCACTGGACAGCCTGAAATCAGGGGTTCTTATACCTGAGAAATATCTTGCAGGTATGGGTGTGAATCACCCTCCCAGCCAAGCAGACAATGGGAGTTGCAACACAATGAAGTTCAGATGGAGCTGTTGTAATAGCCAAGTATTGTGAAGATGTAGGGGAATAATAGGGAAACATCCAGGTGTTAAGACAATCACAATTTGGTGGGGATTTCCACTTTCAGCTCTGAGATGTCTGGCTCATTATCTTTCAAGCCTATTGTCTTGAGAGGGTCCATGTTATTTGCCTGAAAATGACTTGGTTTCTGCCTAAGAGGTAGATGTGGCTGACCTGCCTTGCAATCTCACATTTTCAGTCAGTAATATGCCTCTTCCACCATAATTTCCCAGTCATCATAGGTATTATTAATATCAATGCCAATTAAGAGTATCACTTAAATAACATTTGTCAATTAAACCATGCTAATCATGGGGCACAGTGGTGCAACATTGATTACATCCTGTTTGGATCACTGTAATGAGCTGTATATAGGGCCTGATTTGAAAAGTGCTCAGAAACCTCAGTTGGTTCAAAGAGTTTCAGCCAGATTGTTAATTGGGGCTTGCTATAGGGAATATCCAATTCTCTTGTTATAGTAATTTCATGGTGGCTGGTCCATTTTGAGACACAAGTCAAAGTGCTGGTTTGACCTATAAAATTCTCTAAGGCTCAGGTCCAGGTATTTGAAAGACCATATCTCTGTATATGAGCCTGTTTGAATTGTTCTTTGGGAGAGACCTTTCTTAATTTTCCAATACCTTTTCAATCTTGTTTGGTGGGAACAAGATAGAGGATCTTCTTGGTGGATCCCAAAGACTTTGGGACTCATTCCTTTGGGAGGTTTAGACGGTTCCCTCCTTGCTTGCCTTCTGTTGGCAAATAAAAACTTCCCTGTTCCATCAGGCATTTAGGGACTGATTGTTATAGACTTTTAATGGTGTGCTGTGTAGCTTTGAAAATTTCTAAAATAAAATAAAATAATAAAATTTTAATTTAAATTGTAAAATTTTAATTTTTAAAAAATAATTTTTGGTGATTTTAGTTCTATTTTTTTTTTTAAAAAAAGAACACATGACACAATACATACACATACATGTTGATATTTTTATATGGATTTTAATCTATACTGGTATTATTCATTTCTAAGCTGCTTTGTGTCCCATTATTGGTTAAAAAAAAGGTTGGAAATCCACATCATCATCATCACCATCTTTTCTCCCATATAAATAATAATAATAAAAATAGATGAAAACACATTTCCTGAATTTGTGTGGGATATATTTACTAAAAAGATGAAAGGAAATTAACACAAAAATGATGAGATTAGTTCTCTTACTGTAATCAGGCCAATGGCAGGGGGGAATCTGGTACAAATTACTGGGGGTCCAATGATCCAGAAGGAGTCCAGGGCCTAACTATATTTGTGTGTGTATGTGTTGTTATTTCTCAGTATTTGTATTCTCATTATTTGTAAATTGTTTTTGACATCAACCATAGAATAGATTTTTTTTAAAAAAAGATATACAATGTGTGTGTTTATGTGAGGATTTACATCTAGTCTACCAGGGGCTCAAAACTGCCAACAGGCAGAGTATAAAGGTGAACGTCTTAGCTGCCATATAAAACAGCTTGACCATGGGAGCAAAGGGTACCAGAGAGTGTCCCCTGCGCTTCCCCGCCCTCCAAACCAAATGACATACTCACTCTCCCCCTTCCCTGTCTGCTAACTTTCTTTGCTTCTGGGAATGCTATGGGTGTGTGTCCATTAGGAGTCCTGCTGAGCAGCAAATCTCTAGAGTCTCTTCTTGACCCAAGAAGAGTCATGCAGGGAAAGGAATGGAAGAACCCCTTCCTCAGATCTCTCCCTGTCATGCCCTGCTGATTGATGATGTCGGGTGAAAGTTACTTACAGGTACTCCAGATTTGAGATCAGTGTAAAGGGGGCACAACTCAAGTACTTCTGATTTGCCTGATGCACCTGCTGCTGGACAAAGGTCAGATCAATGTTCCAACATTTGTGCCTTGCCTCGCCTGCCTGCCTGCCTGCCTGCTCTTTCTTTCTTTCTTTCTTTCTTTCTTTCTTTCTTTCTTTCTTTCTTTCTTTCTTTCTTTCTTTCTTTCATTGCATTTAGTTGCAGCTTTCTTGCAATGAGTTCAAGATCAAGGCTTTTGTCTTCCTTATTTTGGCCCTTTCCACACTGTCCTCCTATCCTAGCATGGAGACAGGAGAGGAACAGGACTAAAACAATGCTTCTGCATGACATTGTCATGGTCCCACTCCTCTCCCATCCCAAGGCAGCCTGATTCAAGATTAAATCATTGATGGATTTTCCCCATCAATGACACATGATTGCACCACCTTTCTGCACTTTCCTGTCCTGCAGAAGGACAGGAAGTGTGACGGTGGCACTTCCTGCCCCAGTGCAGCTTGGGAAAGTACCTTGCTGTGCAGTGGAAGGAAGCAGCATGTCCATCCTGCTCCCTTCTGCAAGTAGCTGTTCCCATGCAGAGGGGAGTGCTCCTTCTTGATCCATTCCCAGTAGAGCTGCTGTCAGGATCATCACCAGAGCACAATGGGACACGGTAGGGTGTAGAAAGGGCCTTTATTGTTCGAAGTATCCCCGGCTGAGAATGATTGGCTCAGACTTTGCCAGCAAGTTTTACGGATCAATAAGCATTTCTAGAAGGGTTGGGGGATCCAGATGATGGAAAAGAAACACACACACACACTAGGGTCAGTGCATTTGGACTATTGCCCTTCTGAAGCATTTTGAGTGTAACAATTCAGAAAAACACTGTATAACAGTACATCCAGCAATGAAACCTATATGCTCCCAAATCCCAACCTAATTTTCTGACCACTACACTGCTTTCTACCACTGGGCTTCATCTCCTGCTGAACCTCTGTTAACTTCTAAAATGTCTACATCTGCTAAACACAGTCTTGTTCGCTGCACCCCTCCCCAGCCGTTGATAATGAATTTAAGTCTTTTGTACTGCAAAATGGCCATTGGCCTATTTCAATTTCTCCTTTCACCCCACCTTGTAGTAGATACTCTTTCTTTTTCCTTAAAATATAGGGAGTTGTTTTATAGTGTGGCAGACTATTGGTCCATCTTACCCAACTTCATTAACACTGACTTCAGTGTTTCTCTAGGGTTTGCAACAGGATTCCGCTATCCCCACCCCTTCCTTTGAGATCTCCGAGATTATTATTTTTTTCTCTACAATGCATGTGCACTATCACTGAGCTATGACCTTTTATTTGGTCTTAAAAAGAAGGATCCCTTTCCCTCATATGTAACGTTTCTGCTCTGTTGAAGGATGTTGAACAATGTAAGCCAAGCAATTATGGATCTTAAGAGGGCAAGATGTGTGGAGGCATTTATTATGAATAACACTGCCCTACAGCTTGGATCAGGATCTGGCTTTGCTCTGCCAATTTAAGAATCTCTATAAACTAGTCTTTCTGCAGCCTATAGCACCACTAATTGCTTTGAATGTTGCTTACTCTAAGTAATGATTATAGGTTTAGGTTTTCACCCTCCAGGAAAAGAGAGAGAGAGAGAGATTCATGATGAATAATAATTTCCACCCTGTACATTGTGGCCAATTTTGGGCAGGGGTGGAGGTGAGTGAGATTGTTCATTTCTTGGGGTAGCAGCAGAAGGAAATGAATCTTGGCTGTTTCTGTGTAATGACAGCTTAGCTTTCCTTTTAAATGCATTGTCAAGAAATACCATACAGCTTGGTTTGGAATGATGTCATCCAGCTGATATTTGAGTTGCAATAATGAGATTACCTAATCTTTTTGTAACCACCAAAATATAAGCTTTAGATTAGTCCAAAGTCAAATCAAGCTTCCTATGTACCATTGATTGCCTCCTTCTGCAAGAGAAATGTGGGATGACAAAATGGCATCCTGGTAGTGTATACTGAGTGATTAAAAACACCCAAGATTATTACTCTTTTCCCCCCAAGAAGTGGCCTTTAGATAAAATTGATTATTGATCAGGGCATTATTCTAATTCTGCATACAAACAGAAAGTATATTTGGTGCTGTGACATAATTGATCTGGATTTCTAGGCCTTTCTGACCTAATATATTTTGTTAACTCACATAAAGTGGAAAAGTCATGTCTCTTTCTCCCCACCACTCCACTAGAAATGGTAAATTAATTTTGTGTTAACAGGTTTTTAACAAAGTTATGCAGTTCCTGATCTGAATGACTATTATGAAAAGTTGTGCACTCTGTTTTGTTTTCTTGTCATTAGAATTACACTCCTTTCCTAGCTTACTCTGGTACCCAATCCATTTTTTTCCTGTGACCAAATTGTTATTTCTTTTCAGCTTGAACTTTCCTGTTGCCTCATTTGCTCAGAGAGATTTATGTTGCCTTGTACATGCAAGTACAACATCATCCTTTAGTAGCAGTGTCCATTTCATCTCAGAAAGAGTTTCAGTTCTGGATATAGCCATAGTTTTTCCCATGTGCCTCCTGCAGGAGCAGCTCCATCTCAATGATTGCATTAATTATTTACTGATTTATTGTAATTGTATCTCAAGGTGGCTAACAATAGCAAATGGAGGTGAAGGAACTTGGCTGATAAGCAATTAACCAGCAGCCATAACGTATCAGAAGATTGCACTCCCTGTCTAAGAAATTTGGCAAGTGAAGTGTCAGAAAGCATTACGTCCTTTTAGCAGGGCAGATGGTCTGAGGTGTTCGCTTTTTAAGGAGGCTATTATGGCAGACTCTGGGTGGGAAGATTTGTCTTTTGACTTCTGCTATACCTAGAATCTGAAAATTTCAGTATATTCTGACTGAAAATTAAAGAAAAGTAATTTCTCACCTATCTCTAGCTGGCAGACTGCCTTACATTTGTGGACTGTATGTTGCACAAGTCTGCTACTACACAGACTAGTGACATGCTGATCAGAGTGCTAAATATATGGGTAGGTTTTTGGATTGCTCATCTTCTGAAATTCAAAGAGTGTATGTGCTTTAAAATCTATTACATCTACATAGACCTGAAGTAGGTGTGTGTTTTTATGTTATGGTTAACTCAATTAGACATTATGCTGTTTCTGGTGACCCAGATTATGTCCTGCTTGTGCCCCTCCCTTGCTGTGCTCTTTCAGCAAACTCAACAGCTGGGGCCACACACAGGACGTGTTTGACAGACAAGTGATGCAGATGCCAAGGACTGGAATGAATTTTTAAGCACAACATCTGTGTATGTCAAAAAGCCCTTTGCCAATTCCTTGGCTTCCTGCAGCATCTGTGACTTTTCTGCTGGGTATGCTGATGGCTTTGTAAATGCTTATGGGAGTCTCAAAGGGGAAGTGGATTCCTGAGAGACTGGATGAACAGTCTTGTCCCTGGACTGTGATTTTACTCTGACTGACCTGTAACTGGATGTAATTGCTGTTTATTCATGTGGCAGACACCAAACGCATAATCATAAATGTTGCTAATAATCAATGATGCCAAAAGATAATTAACCAGGTCAGCTATGACCTTGTCTACAAGCGAGTGAAATACTTGAAATTAAATTGATTTCTCTTTCCTCATATTGCATGAGACCAAGCCTCCCCTTCTTCCTTCTCTTCTTCTTCTTCATTTTCTCTTCCTTCTTCTATCTCTTCTAATTGCTACCACAAACACTTAATATCTAACCCCCCAAAAATGTTTTCCCCTTCAAAGTGCACTCCAATCCCTCAAATGAATAGATAAGAGGAGAACACTGTCAAATAGAGGAAAGAAATAGTCAAACTCTATTCTGCTTTGATTAGACTTGACCCAGAATACTGTTTCTGCTTCTGAAAATCACAATAGAAGACATAACTGACAAGCTACAATGTGTCTAGACAATGGTATCAAAATAATAAAAAGTTTGGAAATCAAGCCCTATGAGTAACAGTTTAAGTATTTGGGTATGTTCAGCATTTGAGTATGGGTATATCTGAAGAACTACCATTTGGAAGGTGGAGTGAATTTGCTTTCTGCTGCTCCAGAGATCACAACATGAACCAATGGATTCAAACTGCATAAATAAATAAATATCCATCTGAGCATTCTACTTAAACATCATCTCCTGGTGATCAGACTAGACTGCCTTGGGGTAATAGTGAAATCTCCTTCTTTTGAGAGTCTTTAAGAAGACGTTGTACGGCCATCTCTTCTGGGTGCTTTGGTTGTGTATTCCAGCACAGCAGCAAGTTGAACTAGATGTCCCTTGAGATTTATTTAAACTCTATGATTCTAATATATAGATAAAATGTAATGGGAAAGGAAGAGTAAAAACAGATGCTAGGGATGGGAAAATGTAATTCTGCTTCTTCTCTGACCAGGGGATGGTACCACATGTAGCCTGTGGATCTACCACTGGGGTTGCAAATCTACTCCAGATGTTACTGACACCTTTTCCACAGCTGATCTGCAGAAGGAACAGAGGATCCAACAACAGATCCTCTGGTAGATTTCCCCAATTATTGCAATGCAATAATAGGACTATAATTAAAGATTTGATTTAGTGTGGTTTAAGTGTGGACTATGACTTTGGGAGACCAGTATTCAAATCCCTGCTCTGCCATGGAAACTCACTGGATGACCTTGGATTAGTAATACTCTCTTGGTCTAAGAGGAAGGCAGTGGGAAATACCATCTGAACAAACCTTTCCAAGAAAATCCTTAGACATAGTAACCATAAGTCAGAGTCAACTTGAAGGTGGTGCAGGAATAGGACAAGGAGTGGGGATGGAAGAAGGAGACAGGGAAAAGAAGAAGAAGTAACAATACTTCAGGATTCACACAGAGACATCTGAGAAATTTAGTATTGCTAACACTGTTTTGCTTCTCTTGATACCACACTCTTTTTTTTCTGCCAATAAAGAACTTTCAAATTTGTCATGAAAAAAAAATGTTTGTGGCAACTCTAGCCCTGGGTGTTGTTGGAGAGATAGGGACCCTGGCTCCCTACAGAATAATCACTGCTAGTGAGAAGTGGTGAGAAACAAATGAGATTCAAAACACAGCTTTTCTAACACCTTAGCTTTTGCCAAAATAAATTTGTTAATCTTTAGGAAAGTACTCTTTGCTGGGATTTTTTTTGCTGCAGAGGAATACTATTACTATGGACATGACTTACTGTTTTCCCTGGATCCCAGATAGTAAATGTGTAGGATCCCCAGGTAACTCAAACTGTAAAGTCCAGGAGTAGGAAGTAAATCACAGAAAAAAGATTTTTCTATGAGATAATCTGTATGTTTCCGATTCTAGGCTAAAATGATTTAGGTGCTTTGTAAATTATGAGTCTTAGGAGAACATAGCTGGGCTGCAGAGAAAAATTGAGCATAGAAACATAAAAGTAATTTCATTATAAGCCCAGCAGGTGGCAGTCATAGCACCTATCTTTTGGTTTGGCTTGATCATCAAAAAATGAAGAAAATGGAAAAGTATGGAGAATGGCAAGAGAAACAGCTCTCTCTCTCTCTCTCTCACGCACACACACACGTGTGCGCTTGTGCATACATGCATACATTCTCCTGGTCATTCTTTCAATGTGGAGATGAAGTTATAACAAAACCCTACTAAAGAATTGACACTTGCTGGTCTAAACTGATTTCTTTAATTATATCATTATGACTACAGAAAGAAAGGCACTTTGTTCCAGAACTGCTGTAATTTATTCACTAGGCTATCAAAAAGAATCTAGACAGTGTTGCTGTCCTATTGTTATATTCCCATACTTCATCTTTTTGCAAACCTGACTTGTTGAGATTTTCCCGCTTTTAACCTAAACAAAATTAAATTGAGGAATTAGTGATTCTGTTAAGCTCAATTTCACGTAGGAGCCACATTTTTTATAGTGCTAAATCTGTTCCATCATCTTTTCACATTGAATTGTGCTGGGGGGGGGTTAAATTCTGCATAAAATTTTGTCTGTACATTTTCACATTTTTAAAAGAAAACCTTTTTGAAAAAACTATATACGTTGTGAGCATTTTTTAAAACCCTGTTAATAATAGTTTTTTTTTTTAATACAGAAGCCTTTTCTGAGAAAGCATTTTTTAAAAATAAAAGCTTTTTTTCTTTACTCTTCAAAATGTTATTCTTCCACTTTTAAATGTATGAATGATTGTTGGTGGTATTTGATTACAGTGTCTTGCAGGTTTGGGGAAGGTATAGATTTTGATGGTCAACTTCATTCTGATGGATTTTCAGCCTCAGGAAATTTGAATGGAAAATTTCATATTGAAATAAAAGCCATGTGAATTTCTCTCATACCTCCAATTCCTGTCCCATCCTGCCCAAAGTCAAATGGCAATGTGTTATTTAATTAAATAGCTTAGAATACATACGTGTAAACTGGACTAAATGTATGTGTGCAAACATATATTGCCACAGCAGTCCTTTCATCAGAGAAGTGGAACTCTGTGTGTGTGTATTTATCCAGTATACACTTGCTGGCAAATTCAGATTTTCTATCTTATCATGTGTGAAATGACACAGAGTAGTCCACAAACTTTCCTTCTTTCTTTTCTTTTTCTCCTTCTGAGGTTCTTCTCTCAGATTTTTTCCCCCCAGTTTGCTTACCTTTACTGCTGTGAGAAATATTGAAAGTTCTTTGGCAGCTATTCCATCTTCCAAGGCTGAGGGGCTCCTTCTCTCATTTTCACTCACAGAAGGGATACCCATGAATAGATTTTAGTTTTGAGTGGGAAGACCCAATCTATTTCAGCCCCTGGCCAGCAAAAAGATACCATGCAACTAAGACTGTACATTTTCTCTCATGTTACCTAACCATGAGAAAATATCTGCCCAGTTCACTTTCACAAAGGACTCATCTTACCACTTTTTGAATTGGAAACTGACCTACTGTTTCCTCCCTGAGCATTGCAAGAAATGAAACCTGCCCCTATCTTGCTCTGTTTCATCCCAGATGTCCACTTATCTTTAGCTCATGGGTGATTTCAAAAACCCAATATCACTAACTGGATAAAGGAAAAGCTAAGAACAAACAGGCTGAGAACAGGCAAATAGATCAGCCAGAGATCAAAGGGAGTCAGGGCAGAGTAAAGGAAAGGCAACAAAGCATTAGCAAGCAGATTCAAAACATAGCCACAGAGAAAGAGAGAGAGAGATGTTGACTAGGCTGCCAGCAACCTTTTTCCATTTTGTTTCATAGGAGATACTGAAGTGTTCTCTACTGCAATATGGCCATTGTCTAGATAACAAAAAAGAAAATGTTCAACCGAGGGCACATCCAGACTCATTAAAAATACCATAAACTCTCAATGTGTGTTCCTATTTTTTCCAGTTTCATTTGGGAGATCCATACATCTTTTGTTTATCCCAAAATATTTTCTTTCAGTTCCCAGGATTAGAGATTTTTTTATACCAACTTATACTTTTTATATCATTTCCCCATGCTTGTTTATTTTAAACTGGTATAAATACAGAAAGAACAGGAACAAAATCTGTGACCTTTCAATCAGTCTGGATGTTGTCATCATCATTAACATCATCATCATCATCATCATCATCATCATCATCATCATCATCATCAATTTATATAGTACCATCATAACATGGGACCAAATTTGGCTCAACCTATAGAGTGCAACAAGATATAACTCTAAAAATCATGATAATAAAATGATTTTTAAAAGCAGTTAAATAAACTATCCTATTTAATACAGCACTAATTTAAAACAGCAAAGTTTTTTTTAAAAAAAAAATTAAAATGTAGCACAAAGAATAAAAGTGGAACATTCCCTATTGAGAAAGACACCTTATGTAACAACTGAGTAATAACCAAAGGCTATTATATATAAATATAATTTTTGTATTAAAAAAAAAATTAAAAAGTTCTTTGCTTGTTGGTGGAAAGAGAGGAAAGAGGGAATCAATCTAGCCTCCTGTAGAAGAACTTTACTACACTAAGTTCTCCTACAAATGGACCTTGAGTTTGTTTAGGGGTTCAAGCAGGGGAGCACAGCTATCGTATACCCTTGACCAAGGAATGGTACTCTCCTTCTATCTGAGATGTTTGTCCTCTTCCACCAAGCATGCAGCTTCAGAAGGGATGCATGTGGAGGGGTGAGGGATGAAGGGGACATTTGCCTAGCCAGCCAAATCAGCAGAACTTTGATGATCAATGGGGTGACAGATGTTGCAACCAGATTGCCCTCACATCCAGCCTCCTGTGGAAGGAAGTTCCATAGCCTGAAATGCCCTCTCTTGTACCCTTACCAAGTATGACTTCAATTACAGATTTAAAAACTCTGAATGCGAGTGGGGAAAAAAAAGCTGTCAGTTTTTCTCAGTCAGAATATGTTACTAAAATGAAGTTGTTGCACTCTTTAAAAGTGACAGTTTACCATATGAGTAACCTTATCTATGAACGAGTTATTTTTCAATGAGCTGAGCAGGCCAGTGGGAAAATGGAATCCAGTGAGGGAAATCTTACCTCACACACTATATCACATCTGTCTGTAAAAGATTACAGAAAATGTTGAATCCAACTGTATGTTCTCTTTATTTATCTATATTTATATAGTTAAAGAAGATAGTTATACTGTGGATCCAAGCAACAGAGATAAGAACATCCTTTCATTCCAGCAGAGTCTTCTCTAATTAGGATTGTGTAGTTTTGGCAGTTCCAATAATAAAAACGGGAAATGCAATTGAAGAGTACTTTGTTAGTAGTTCCATTAATCAGTCATAGTGCTTCTACTGTGTTGCTGTTCCAGAATGCAAGGAGATGGAAAGGATCTGAAATTTACTTTCTCTACTGCTGCATTAACTAAGCATATTGTTCTTCTACAGTTGGCTTCCTCAGAATCATGCAGGGAAAGAAGCAGATAATGCAAAGAAAGTTGCCTAATATGTATTTTGACTCTCTTAGGCAGGCTGCTACCTCTCAGCCTTATTTTCTTGGAATATGTGACCTGCTAGACATTATTAGAACAGGGGTCCCAGGTCCATCACATCTTATTGCCAGACCAGAAACTTTTGATCTGGGGTGAGCTTGTCATGCCATGGAAGATGACTATTTGCCATGTCACAGGGACTGGATAATAAAGGTGATCCAGGATTGCTTCAAGATGAGCTGCTTGTAGAAAATGGCATAAAGGTGATGGGTGCTGAATTTGGTAAGAACCAGCTATATCTAGCTAACATTATGACAACCAAGAGCCAGGGGGAGAAAGCAAATCTTTTCAAATGTCAAAACAGATAGAAAAATGTGTTCATCAATTCCACAGCAGTTTGCATCATTGCTGTTTGTATGCTCAGTTTGTGCAGTCTAAGGATGTGGACAGAAAGGTGAGAGCTTCCACATATATGATAGACTCTGTCCCTTCTCAGATTGTTAAAAATCCAGAAAGGGACTGGCTTAGTAGGTGAAGGGGGTAGTCAGTGCTGCCCTGCAAGAAAGCAGAGTTCCAACTTGCCTAAAGTAGACATTTGTGAAGCATTTGTTGACGAAGCCATTCCTGAATCCTTCCATTATAGATAATTATTGGCCAGTGCCAAACATACCATTTTGGGGCAAGGTATTGGAGCATGTAGTAGCCTTCCAACTCCAGGGATTTTTGGATGAAATAGATTTAGATCCATTTCAATCTGATTTCAGCCCTTGTTATGGGACAGAGTCACCTTGGTGGATGACCTGCAGAGGGAACTGTAGAGGGGAAGTATGTTCATGTTGGTTCTGCTGGATTTCTCAGTGGCTTTTGATACCGCTGACTATGGTATCTTTCTGGGCTACCTCACTGGGATGGGTCTTGGAGGTAATGTTTTACAGTGGTCTTGTTCCTACGTGGATCAGTGAAACAAGAAGTGGGGGAAGAACTCCTGTTTGATTCCTGACTATTGGCCTATGGGGTCCCTCAGAGTTCTGCTTTGTTCGCTGGGTTATTTAACATGTACATGAAACCATTAGGAGGTATCATTCAAAGTTTTGAGGTCCAGTGTCCCAATATGCAGATGGAACCCAACTCTACTAGTCCTTTCCACCCCATCCAAGGAGGCTATCTTGATCCTAAACAAGTGTCTGCTATCCGTAATAGACTAGACAAAGGAAAACAAAGTAAAGTTTAATCCAGACAAGACAGAAGTGCTGCTGGTCAGTTGAAATAAAGGTTAGGGAACAAGGATTCAGCTGATGTTGGATGGGGTTACATTCCCCCTGAAGACACAAATTTACAGTTTAGGTATATCTTTTAATATCTTCAGAAAAAAGTTTTCTCTTGGTCCCACCACTAGGACAGGCTTCTTTGGTGAGGACCTTAGAGAGGACCTTCCCAGTAGCTCTTCTCAGATTGCCAAAGGTTCATTTGACCAACTCTGTTTTCTCCTTTTGCTGGTAGGTTTCAGATCTTTAGCTGAAAAGTTACATGACAGAAAAGTTTTGTGGTTGGGTGTTTCTATTTTTTTTTAATTATGATCAGTGTTTTTATATTGTCTTAATCTTGTTTTTAATTGCAGTTATGGAATTTTTAAAAACTTCTGTATAAAAATGTGTTAATAGTATCTTGTGTTTTTTTTAATAATAATTTTATTAAGTTTCACAAAATAAAAAAAAGTTTTTTAACCTGTAGTTTTGCATGAATTATTTCTGATCTTCCACTCTGATCTGGTCTTCATTTCCTGAAATTCACTCTACTTATTACATCTATGTATCACAGTACAATGTTTATCTCTATGTTTGAACATGCTTTTCCCTCTCCCTTTCCATGTTATGTTACTGTTATCCCACTGTCATTTCCACAATCATAATGCAGTCATTTCCACTTGACAGTTCCCAGCTATCACCCATTTTTAGCCATTCTACTTTTCTCTAATCTTCAAATTTCAATCTATTCTTATTTCTCTACTTGTCTCTTTAAAATCTTCTTCTGCTGTCTTCTCTTCTTCTTAAGTCCTCCATCATTTATAACATGAACTCTCAAAATCTCCAAAATACATCTGTCAGTATATATCTGGTAGTCTGAGCTATTATTATTGCTACGTTCACTCATCTTCTTGCTCTGGATTCCATTGTATTAAAAATATCTTGTTTCCCACTTATACCTATGTCCTGTTCAGCCCCCAATCAACCCTTTAACAATATCACAATGTTTATATTGATGACAATATACCAATCAAAACGTAAGCTTAATTGACATTGTTAAAGTACATACTACTTCATCTAAATCGGAGCCCTAAATCCACCTCTCGTTCCCCACTCCCATCTCAGACTTTACAGCCTGGAAATTCATTTCAGAAGATTCACTGTATTCTCATAGCTGCTTAAATTCCAAGCAGCTCCGTCCATGGGAGTGAGGATATTTTACTTGAATGACTTCCATCACAGGCTCCCCAATCACAATACCCCCATCAACCCTTTAACAATATCACAATGTCTATATTAATGACAGTATATCGATCAAATATATAAGCTTAATTGACATTGCCAAAGAATATTACCACTTGTAAAATTCAGAGCCCTGTGCCTAAATCCACCTCCTATCCCCCCTCCCATCTCGGAATTGCTGCCCGGAGTTCATTTCTGAAGATTCTCTATATTCTCATAGTCACTTAAATTCCAAGCAGCTCCGTCCATGGGAGTGAAATTGTTTTGCTTGAATGACCTTCCAGCACAGGCTCAGCAGTCTCAACAGTCCAGACTCAAGAAAAAAACAAACAGGAAACAAGTCTCATACAGCAGAAGCCAAAAAAAAAAAAAAGGGAAAGCACTGCTCAATAACTGTTGCCTCCCCAAGTATTCTTCTAGGGTCAGAAATTCAGAGTCAAAAAGTCAAAACACCAATCGTCTCAGATCCACCAACATAGTAAAATATAGAAATAAAGAAAGTTCAATGTCCAAATGGAGATTATTGAATCTTATAAAGTCCAGTTTTATTCCTTAATCCAATACCAGCCATTTGGTTATTCAACAATTTCAATTGTAAATCCAATTAGCAAATCAGAAATCTTTTACCATTGATAACTTCAGTCCTCAAGAGAAAAGCGGAAGATCCTCTTATCTATTTCTTTAAAATCAGCCGCCCCTTTAAGACGAACTCTCAGCCATGATGCCCTTACATTTCCTCTGAGTCCTTCCATTCCTTCACTCCTGTGCACCGTTGCAAGCCCAAATCCGATGTGATATTTCCAAAATAAAGTCCAGAACAGGTTACATGCTTTCTTTTACTTGTTTCTTACTTGTTTCTTGATTAAAAGTTCACGGTGGCACTTGTGCCGCTCTGGCGACGATCCTGCTGGCTCCATCATGGTCCTTCGACCCCCTGTCGCTTTCTGCTCCCCCAGCTGGATAGAGCCAGACGCCAGTTGTGGTGTCCCCTTCGGACCTCTTATGCACCCCTCGTACCGGAGGGGTGTTTAGCCGCTTCTAGGATTTCAAAAGAAGCAGCTGGAATCCAGCGGGTGGCTGCCCGGAGCTGCACCATTGTGCAGCTTCATTCCGAGCTGCCACTCATGCCTGCCATGCGAATGGAAGGCAATAGTATCTTTTGTTTTAAATGCTGTAGGTGATCTTGGATCCTTGATAAGTAGAAAGGCAAGCTAGAAATTGAATGAATAAATGAATGAATGAATTATATATTTGAGTGCTGGCACTCTACTCCTTCTTTTGTAACAAATGACATGACACAAGAAAGAGCATGCACAACAAAATGCAAGTATCCATTCTTCCCCTCCTTTTCTCTCTATTCTGTACCCTAGCTTGTCAATGCATGAGTATTATGCAGGCACAATGTACATACAAACAGCCAAGACACTACCTGAGAATGGGTGGAGATGGGTGTGCAGGTTTTAAAGGCACCTCACATACAAATACCAGGTTTACTCCCCTTCCATTTCCCATTCATCCTGAGATTTGTCTCCCTTGAGAACAGCAAGGCCTTGAGAACAGCAACAATTTCCAGGAGCTTGCATTGATATCTATGATCTGGTAATTCTACCACCTTCTTAGGCAATATGGTCAGTTGTTAAGGCTGCTGAAAGGACTAGGGCACCTCAGCCCTAGGAAAAAATAAGTAGGAAGGTGCATGAACATCTGGAGGATTATATCACTTCTCAACCATAGCATGATTTAGACTATCTTTAATTTGCCTGTTTTACTTAGTCCATCCTGTTTGAAGTACGCTTCCAATAATCTAAATAACTGAATTCACTGAATGCATATATGATTGTAGGAGTATGGAAAAACCACCCACTTCATTCTAAAAAGACATGCAAAATTACTATGTGAGTGACCGGGAAAAAAAATTCTTTGCCCTCCTCCCAGCATCTCAACTCTCTCTCAGTAAATATAAGCATCTTTGTTTTTGTCTTATGCATGTAGTACTAAATAGCCTTTTTTGTCTTTCAAAAATTGATGAATACTTTAAGCAGATAACACTCTGTGATCCTTTATATATATCTGAGTTCACATCGTCCAATGGAAAATTACAGAGTATCTTACTTGAAACTCTACACTTGGGGTGGCAAGAAATAGCTTTTTCCTTTCTCAAGTTAGCCACAGAACACAGTAATATCTGGCTGTGTGTTGCAAAGAAAGGGGATATCTTTGTCCATCAGTGTCCATGCTGCTGCTGTGGGAACATCATGTAGTGGAATTCCTCATATATATATATATATATACACACACACACACACACACACACACACATATACATACACATACATACACATACATATATATATAAAATTTCCATTCAGGGCATCCCACTTCAGGGTAAGAAAAAAGCAGGAGCCAAGAATCCAGGTAAGGACTGAAAGTTTCTGGAGATCACAGCCCGCTTCATATGCTACAAAGACAAGTGGGATTTTTCATATTTATCAAAAGAGGGCAGGCATTTGCAAATGCTAATAGGCATAGGTGTGTGTATACTGTAGACCTCATTCCATTTGCTAATCCTAACTAAAGAAAATCTGCTGAATCAGTAGCTGAATGGTAATTAGATTTCTGGAAAACCCTACTAGTTGAAACTAGTAATTGGATTTAGGCCTTAGAAATAATTGCTATAACTCAAATAGAAATATAGTGCATTTCACTGTCCGTGGGACAGCTACAACCAGGAGACCTTGGGACCTGCTCATTCTGCTGTTCAGGTGATTACTGCTGACAGTTAACCCAAAGGCTTCTGCTGTTCTTATAGCTTTCTATGTAAACCGGATTTGGACTGAACAGTATTTCAGGTAAAATATGTTTTCAGACAGATGACTGCTTTCTGAAAAGTGGGGCCCTGCCTCAATGAGGAGGACGCATGGAATGCACCATGTAAAGAAACAATTAATTACTTAATGCAAAAAGGAAAAAAATAGATGTTTAGAGAATTATAGCTAAATACCTCAGTTGAAAATAATATATGATGTAAAAATGTGTCCTATTAGGTCTTAGATCTTTGTAAAACATATAAATAATGGTGTCCTGACTGCTAACAGAAGCCATGATTACATTTGTTGAACAGAGTGGCACCTGGAACAGTTAATGACTTGTAACGGTTATTTATAGTAATCAGAAGAACTGGAAGAGACTAGGCTGATTTGTGATCTGAGTTTTAGTGTGAAAGAACTTCTATTACATTTTAGATGAAAACCAATACAAGGGTTCCTCCAAGATGGTAACTAGGTTGTGACTAGTATAATATAAAAGGTATGAAAGTAGAGACTGCAAGCAAAATATCTGGAAGAAGAGGAAGAAGGCCATTTCTGCCCTACACTATTATACTGCTATTATTCCACTTTCAACATACTGTAGAATTCTGTGGTTTGTAATTTACTGAGGCCAAAGAGCTCTCCGGCTGAGCATTATAAATTCCCCTCCCTAAACTGCAAATCCCAGAATTCCATAGGATGTTGAAAGTGGAATAATAGCACTATAAAAGTGTAATGTGGACATGGCCAAAGGAGGAGGAGGAGAGAAACATTTTAAAAGGTTGCAAAACATCTTTATAAAAAAAAAGAAAAGATGACAAAACTGAATTTGAAAGAAAGACTTACAGACTAAGCAGAAGTGAGAAGAATAAATTGAATGAGTAGCTTTATTTCTGTACCCATAGCCCTACACAGTATGAATGATGTAATGGTGTGTGGCCACACCCTATGATTTCACTGGTTGCCTAGCCAATATGCCAAGTGGAGATTTCAACTCAGCCCATGAAGCAAGCTTTGTTTCTTAACCCTCTGTTCCATGTGGGAAGGCCTGGAAACAAAGCAATCTCAGCAGGTGCTTTGTTTCAGTCTCTCAGCCTCCTTAATGTTTGGAAGTCTTCATCATGCTTTTCCAGAAGGATTTACTGTATGAAACAATGACAGGGACAAAACAACTTTATGGGGCTGTATTTTAGCTAGAGTTGAGAATAATATTCAGCTTTATTCATTTCCCAGCCAAAAAAAAAAGTAACACAGGGCAACAAGACTTCTTACTGGATGTTATGATCTACCAGCATGATGCAGCATTTATTTATTAAATATGGCACATCCATATTAGAAAGAGAAATAGAGAGAGATGGTAGTCATCTGTTTTCTACTAGATGTAATAAGTCAAAAGAAGCAAAGATCCAGTAAAGAAATGTACAGCCAAACCAATGCAAACACATGCAAACACTTTTCCAAACATCTTAGCAACTGAATGGCCACTTTTCATCCATCCATCCATCCATCCATCCATCCATCCATCCATCCATCATAGAATCATAGAAATGTAGAGTTGGAAGAGACCACAGGGGCCATCCAGTCCAACCCCTGCCATGCAGGAACACCCTCAAAGCAGATGACCATCTAGCCTCTGCTTAAAAACCTCCAAAGAAGGAGACTTCACTACACTCCAAGGCAGCATATTCCACTGCTGGACAGCCCTAACTGTCAGCAAGTTCTTCCTGAGGTTCAAGTGGAATGTCCTTTCCTGCAGCTTGAATCCATTGCTCCTTTCCCTGGTCTCTGGAGCAGTAGAAAACAAGCCCACTCCCTCCTCTACATGGCATCCCTTCAAATATTTAAATGTGGCTATCATGTCCCCTTTCAACCTTCTCTTCTGCAGACTAAACGTACCCAGCTCTCTAAGTCTATCTCCATAGGGCATGGCTTCCAGGCCTCTCTCCATTTTGACCGCCCTCCTCTGGACTTGCTCCAGCTTGTCAATATCCTTCTTGAATTGGGGTGCCCAGAACTGGGCACACTATTCAAGATGGGGTCTAACCAAAGCAGAGTTGAGTGGTATCAGTACCTCCCTCGATCTAGACACCATACTCCTATTGATGCAGCCGAGAATTGCATTGGCTTTCTTGGCTGCCATATCACACTGCTGACTCATGTTCAGCTCGTGGTCTATTAAGACTCCTAGATCCCATTCACACGTACTGCTTTCCAGCCATATGTCCCCCATCCTATATTTCTGTATTCCATTTTTTCTACCTAAGTGTAGGACCTTACACTTCTCTCTGTTGCATTTCATTTTGTTAGCCTTGGCTCAGCTCTCCAATTTGTCCAGGTCATTTTAAATTTTGATCCTGTCCTCTGGATTGATTCTCCCAATTTGGTGTCATCTGCAAATTTGATGAGCATGCCCTCTATTCCTTCATCGAAGTCATTGATGAAGACATTGAACAGCACTGGGCCCAGGACAGAACCCTGTGGCACCCCGCTAGTCACTTATCTCCAGGATGAAAAGCAGCCATTGGTGAGCATCCATCCATCCATCCATCCACCCTTCCATCTTCTTTCAATACTTGAGTTACACAAAAATATGCTGCACTAAGAGAAAAGAGGGGTATTTTTATGCATAACAAATATCTTCCAATTAGTAGGACATATTAGCTGAGCTCTGAAGTTCCTATGCACCTCAAAGCCAAACTTGCATTAAATATAAATTGTGTTTGATTTCTTTATCATGGCTAGCTAATATGGATAATGTATTGCTTTAAAATATGAGCATTTAAACTCCATATGAATAATTTGGATGGCATCATAGGTCCCAGATGCCATGGCTTGGAATCTATTCTTCCAAAAGCAGCATCTGGTGCTTTGGCACATTTCATTGGTTAACTTTGCAATGCCCCTGGCTCTATGGAATGCTTGGATGATTGTGAACACTAATTGTCAACCATTGAAAAATCAAGAGATTTAGATATCTTTGGCATATTTATTTATTTGTTTATTTGGTTAACTTCAGATAGCTAAGAATTGTTTAAACAGTCCTTAAGATATTATGTGAGATTTTTCTTATAGTCTACATATTCTCAGCAGATTTACATAATTCAAAAACATAGCTACTGCTCTCTGTTATTATATGTTTAAGATATACATCCTACTTTAGTATAGCAAAACATAAAATGAAACAAAATAAATCATTCATTTAGAACAATGTCTGTTTGATACATGAAAGATGCACTCTGGCACACATTGATTTCAAAGAGAACCATGTTAAATACTGTCAAGGTCACTTCTGAAAAGGCACAAATAGCATGATATTCTTACACAGCAAAACTATGCTATACTGTGCTAAAGTAAGTTCCAGCACAGGAAGTGGGTTTATAATTAATAGGGTCAGCATCAATCAGTTCAGTATTGTCAGTTCTAACTGGCAGCAATGTCTTTGTAGGGGTTCATCCAAGTTTGTTACTTTGGTCCTTCTTCTCATGTTGGGAGACAGGCCTGGGAGCAAAGCTCCTGCCAGGAAATCACTGTTACTTTTTGTGGCGTTTCCAATTAAGTACTAAATAGACCCAAGCCTGGTTCATTTGCACAATCAGATGGATTGGGTATTTTCCTACCATGTACCCACTATATCTTACTCTCATTCTTCCAGAGTTTAGTCTGATATATTCTTGAGAAAGGAAGATCATTTCTGCACTACACTGTTCTAGTGCTATTATTCCACTTTCAACATCCTGGGCAATTCTGGGGTTTGTAGTTTACTGAGGCCCAAGAGCTCTCTGGCTGAGAATTCTAAATGCCTCTCCCTGAACTCCAAACCCCAGGATTCCATAGGATGTTGAAAGTGAAATGATAACACTGTAACAGTGTAGTGCGGAAATGGTCTGAGTGCTGTATATTTACCTCAATAAAGTGGCAAATCTAAAATCTATAGACTCTTCTGTCTATTCCTCAGTGTAGAGATATATTATTTTAGATGGAAGATTCTCTACTTGACTGGCATTTAAAAACATTGAATAAGCAGGATGAATGAAAAGACAATCTGGCAGTAAGACTGAGTACAGACTACTCTCTAAATGTAAATTCTGTGGAATTAGTCCAGATGACATATCCACATTTAAAACAATGGGGATAGATTTAGCTCATTTTATTGATCTTTACCTTTTATTTTGAGGACAGTCATTTGTTTCAAAGAAAAAGAATAATGGAGTATGGTTTTGGAGTAAACCACTCAGATCTATGCTGTCCGACATACGATAACTCTAAACCACTGTTTGAACCAGAATGCCAAGGCCTAAGACTAGCTCAGACCTCCAGACAGCAATTTGATATGTGGATCTGAATAAAATGAAACAGGGCTTAGCAAATTAGTTCCAAGGCTGAAGATTTAATTGGTCTCACTTATTATTTTTTTTTCTCTTTTAGTAGTTGTATGACAATTTATACTCTAATATGCTGAATTTTAAAGTATCTGGAAAAAAAGTAGTGAACAGGTCGACCATTGATTTTTTTCCAAAAAAATAATAAGATGTTTAGGACTTGAGTATGGAGATTTAGGGAATAATAATACACATCTAGATTTGCATCCCATTGAAAGCAGTGGGCAGCACCTCCACTGGGATGGACATCCAGCACAGGATTTCAGAGAGATTCTGCAGAAGTCTGAGACCACAGGCTGGGAAAAGAGAAAATGTGTAAGAAATAAAAGGGAGGTTTTACACACACCTAATAAACACTGGAAGAGCTAGCATGGAGTACTGGTCTGAGCACTGGACTAGAACTCTGGGGAAGAGGATTTAAATCTCTGCTCAGCCATGGAAACCCACAGAGTGATGGGCAAGTCACACTCTCTCAGCCTTAGAAGAAAGCAATGACAACATTTGTCTGAATAAATCTTGTCAAAGTAACCTTGTTCCTGGGCTAGGATAAAATAGAGATGACTTGGAAGCAAGAACAACAATCCACAATTGGGGATGGCAGGCAGGGAATCTGTGTATGGTGTCTCCTAGGAATTTTTTTTCAGGTATTTTTTCATATGCATTGGTCCTAATAACCCAGTAAAGTCACGCCAGGCCAGAAACAAGTCCAAGATTTTTCTAACATATAATGTGTATTGACACTGCATGCATCTTCCAGTAGATTTCATTTCTTCTTCTCTTTAGTTTTACCCTCAAGCTCTTGCTGACAAATTAATTTCATTGTTTCTTCTCTATTTGCATTAGTCATTCTGTCGACACCAAAAATAGCCTGAGAAAGAGTGACCTCTACCACAGTTTCTTTTGAAGATAGTTAGAGTCACCTTGGTCAAAAATACTTTCAGTAACATTTCTGCTGCTCCAAACATACAAGCACTATCACATCAACTTTGCTAAGTAAACAGTAACCAACTGGCTATCTGTGAGGAATAATATTTTATTTGTTAGTTTATTTAGGGTATTTATACCCTGTCCTTCATCCAAAAAGTCTCTCAGAAAAGCTTTCAAATTGTTGATTTGACAGTTCCCTGCCCACAGACTTACAATCTAAAAAGACACAAAACACAAGGAAAGAGGAGTAGAAGTAGGAGAAGAGATTAAGCCCAGCAAATACTGGCTGCGGGTGGTATGAGGGGAGGACATTTCCTCAGCCACTGGAATGAAGGCACTATGGTACTGTGTTTGGCTGTTATTCTCTCCATCAGTGTCCAGAGCAGTGGCAGTTGGTATGGAAGGTGTTTGAAATTAATCTCTATTAATCATCATGTAGTCCAATTTAACAACTGAAATAAATCCAGGTAGATGTTCAGTGAATACCAGCTGAAGTAGATGTTTCTTGTTTCACAGCAATGAAGATAGAAAATCTTTAAATCTAGAAACAATATATTCTACCCATATGCCTCAAAGTTTTCCTAACTGTTGACCTAGATTCAAATTGGTACTATGGAAGCTATACATCTATGACTGGGGTGTGTTTCATCAGATATCAGTTGGGGGCATACTTCTCCATAGCAAATAAAACAAAGCAAAACAAAATAAAGACTTCCTTCACATGGCGAGAGGCGAGAAGACAGATGTGTAGAGGAAAGTTTCTGGTCTGTATGTCTCCTTGACATCAATACCTCATACTTACAGAGGTTTTTTTCCCCTTGTTTGTTCACTTGGGGAAAAACTGAATAAAGTGTGACTGCTCTGTGCAATTTGAAATGATACTGCTACCTTTTTAGTGAGCATGAGGCTTTTACAGATGTTCTCCTTATTTTACAAGGAAGGCTTTTTTTTTTTTTTAGCTGCTATATTGTAGATTTCTACAGAACGTTCCTCCTATACTCTCACAAGAGACTGAAGCCATTTCTGCGCTATAGTGTTTTAATACTATTATTCCACTTTCAACATCCTATGGAATTCTGGGGTTTGTATTATACTGAAGCCAAAGAGCTCTCTGGATGAGAATTCTAAATGCCCCTCCCTAAATTGCAGATTCCAGGATTTCATAGGATGTTGAAAGTGGAGTAATAGCACTATAACAGTGTAGTGTGGAAATGGCCTGAGACACATGTTAGGAGTGTTCATATGAATCCTCTTCTACATTCACTGAATATGTGAAAGGGCAACAGGGTCACCCATTTATATCTTGATACATCTGTTGGTCAGACTTGTCTCACGTGTTCACTGAAGTTTAATTCAGAAAAAAACAGAAATGACCCTATGTCATGAATTCAGCCTGTCTTGGGTAGGGATATAGTTCCCTTGAAAACTTAGGTTTGCAGGTTGGATATACTAGTGGATTTAGCCCTGAACCAGGATCTCATGTTTGGCAAAGGACATATTGTCACAGGCCTATCTGATAAGGACACATAAGAGGGTCTTTTTAGTGGGTATTCCCAGCCTATGGAATTGTCTTCCACAGGAGGCTAGGCTCGTCCCCTGACTGTTCTCCTTCTGCTGGCAGCTATCTGTTACCCTGATTTCTGGGGTCCCTTGGGGGACACCTCAGTATGCTCCACGTGATGGGGAATGGAAACAAGCCAGAGCATGAGCTATAGCAATGCAAGAGGCAGGGTAACCTAGTGGAGTCTTTTTACCCAGTTTTTACAGGGTCAGGCCAAGCCAAAAACCAAACAAGAATGTCCAATAAATGATTTTATTGAATGCAAGTCTCATGCACCAACGCAATCACGCACACATGCACCCAAGAACTATTAAGAAACAAAAGAGAGGGACGTATTGAAAGGGTACAGCTGGGGTAATACTGCACCTTTTCTTGAAGTCCTGGGTCCGGGAAGGCAGCGGAGAAGTGGGGCTCAGCATGGAAAGGGCTGGGGGGATTACTTGACAGATGGAGCAATGGTCTGCTGAGGTGACTGGGAGTGATCTGAAGAAATGCTCAAAAGTCAGGACTATTTGTAAGGTAAAAAGTAACTGGAGGGCTAATCTTTTCCCGGAGAGAACAATGGGTGCTGGAGCGATAACAAAGCTCCACCATGGCAATTTCCTTTGTGTGATGGGATTGCAAGGTGTTGCCAAAGTCTCGGGATCTTCGGCTGTGTTAGTTTGTGATGTGACTTCATGAAAATGGTCCTCGCCTGATGGAATATTTGCTCAACTTAGGGCAGACACGCTAATCCCCGCAAGTCGGTGTCTCGGGGCTGAGGACCCTTTGTTTATTGTGGGTTTACACATCTTGAGGTCTCCTGGGGCTATGTGACTGGGGATTTTACTGGCCTGACCTGGTTTTCAGTCATTTGACCTTGACTGTCTATGTGCTCATCTGGGTGACCTTTCAGGTGCACAGAATCATATTTAATATCAGATTGTGGACCCCAGGATAGGGTTTTTTCCATCAGAGTAACATAAAGGACTTTTGTTTAAACAAGGTGATTGAATATAAGGTTGTTTAAAAGGAGTTTTGTCTGATGTACTTTTATTCTTATTATTATGCTTTAACATGCTGCCATCCTGTTTGAAACAAGTGATGGTCTAATTGGACATTTATATATATATATATATATATATATATATATATATATATTAAAAAAAGCACCACTAAGTTTTTTAGCTGTATTCTGTTTAATTTCTGTTGTAAATTACCATGGGTCCCTTGCCAGGAATAAGGGAGATGATACAACATAAACAATTCAATATATATATAATTGCAGACCAATTTGGAGACCTAACTTTGTGGAGCAATGGTTATTATCCATTGGAATTAACTGAAAAATCTTTTTTTTTTTCTCCCTTATGGTTCGTTTATCCAGCTGAAAACAACAAGCAGCATCAGTGTGTCCATTCTCTTTTCTATCTCAGGCTTTATTTCATGCAAAAAGGGAAGTTTTTCTCTTTTCCACACTGACTTTGTAAACATTTTCTTTAAAAAAGCCTATACTGGGAATACAAATAAAGATGACTTTTCTATTCATATTATTATGTACCTGAGCATGGATAATGTAGGCCTTGTACATTTAACAATTAATATTGTTAGTGTTGATATTGTTAATATTACCATAATTTAGAGCAGGATATGACAACACTACTCTGTAAGTACAGTTCTACTCAGTCTGCTGATGTTTTCAGAATTTTGGGGAAGCATGTTTGAGAGAGACCTGTGAACTTAAGGGTGCTATAAAAAAAGAAGAAGAAAGGAAAGTATATTTAGACTGAAATTAGTATGTACCTGAAGTATGTACCTATGTACCTAAAGTTCTGTCTTATTTAGGGTTTGGAATACAACTTTTTAAAAGCACTAAAATTACTCATTGCAAAGCCAAACAGGGAAAAAAAGACAAAGTATTTGTAGTGACATGATCTTTGGGGAAAATAATAATGAGAAAAGGAGTTATTTACTAAAAATATGATGTAGCTACAAGCACAACAGAGTGCCAGTTACTTTGGGAAGAAAGCCAACTCTAAATTAACAAAGAATAGATGGATACACTGTCAAATGACAGGAAATTATATGTGCTCTCAGGTCGGCTTTCAGACTCAATGAGGGAGCGAGTCACACTGTGTCTCTTGCTGTAAATACACAGAACATACACTGTGTGTGTGGTGTGTGTGTATGTGAGAGAGAGAGAGAGAGAGAGAGAATGGGAGGGAGAATTATGCTTTTGTGAGGGATTTCTACATGTATTTATATTTCTTCTTTTCTGTATATAGAAAAAGGGGAAGTGATAAATGGGAGACTGGATTCACATTTTACTTTTCTATTGTGGTTGAGGTATTAGTCTTTTTCTTCCAGGAGTTTCACTGGCAGACATAGAAAAAGAAAACACAAGTAGATGAGAACATTGTTGTACATAAAACAGCTGTGTGTGTGCAAAATGTACTTAAGTTCAGTAAAAGGGGAGGAATGGTTATAATGAGTTTGTGACCCTCTTACTAGGACTGATTCATATTGTGTTAGCACTTTTTTCAGCTATGATTAAGGTCCTATAGGACTTGGGAAGAAAAGATTATTTGAAAGATTTAACTTTCCACATAAATCCACTTGGGTTCTAAGAGAGTTTCAAGACATACTTCAGCCTGTGCTACCACCATTGGGCAAACATTTGGCAGAAATGGAAGACAGGACCTTTTAGTAGCTGCTCCCAGACTCTTGAGCTTCCTACCATGGAAGCTAGTTCCTACCTAGTTCCATCTTTTTTAATCACACTCTTGCAAACAAATAAGTTTTATATTTGGGCAGATTCTTTGATTTTAAAATTGTTTAATCAAGTAGATTTTCACTGTGAAGGTTCTTTTTTATGGATGCAAATGTACCTTATTTGTTTTCATGTTTTATTATAATTTGGTATTCTATCTGTTAGTATTTTGAGTACTATTTCTAGTGGAAAATGTAAGTGTACATTTAAAGAAATAAATAAGTTTGGGGTACCCACCGCTATCTGGGTGGACTTCATGACTGTGTGTTTGTATAAAAATATTCTTGTGATGTGAAACAGCTACTATTTTGACAAAAATCTCGATGCTTCAGCCAGGAAATATTTGTATGGCCTTCTTTATCACCTGTGAAAAAGGCGAGTAAAATAGTTCATATGTGCATAAATAATTATAAGCAAGAAATGAAATGAGGAGCTAAAACACCTGTATGTGCACATATGGCTCACATTAATTTATGCATAAATAAAAATTTTTAAGAGAATCAACTAAAACAAATAGAATTACATACATATAAAACAAAGCACTCTATGTACTAACTAAGGACATTTCTGCACCTTACCTGATCCAGTGCTTGTCCCATTGCAATCCCAGCAGCAGCTTGGCAAGGATGGGAGCATTACAGTAACGCTCCACTCTGCACCTGTCCTGCTTCCTGTGGAAGGGAGCATAAGCAGCATATGTCTTCCTTATGCAGTACAGCTGGGCTTTCCCCCATATTGCACTGTGGAAGGAAGCAGTTGTGTTCATTTCTGCCCCTTCCACATGGCTGGGGAGGATGGAAGCATTGCACGATTATAAGTGCTTAGCAGATTTATTCTATTACATAAATATCCTGCAATCATTATGGATGGGGACAGAATGGCAGTGGGACCACAATGACGTGTGAAAGCATGACCCACAGACTGCTGCCATCCCATCCCTGTGGTGGGATGGCGACACCATGCGGAAATGGCCTAAGTGATCTGAAAATGAAGCAGAATTTACTTGAGAAACAATATGTCTGCAAGACTTACAGATAACAACTCAGAGTTTTACATGAACTCTGACCCTAGACAATATTTGGTTCCCACACAAATTTTATAGCTAAAATTTAAATCTACAGGAATAATATTTCACATTTTAAATCAGTCACATACTCTACAGTCTCACTGTACTGTTTACAACAAAAGACCTACAAAAATCCATCCCAAAGTTCTCTTATCTCTGTTTTAAATTATTTTTTGAGCAGGAATATTTTTAAAAAATGAAAATGTTTTCCAAATTATTGAAAAACAGGTTTCCCCAATTTTGGGTAACTCTGATGAAGAAAATTCTAGATAGATCACATTCTTCAGATTTTTTAATTCATATGGTGTGAAAAAAAATTACAAGTTTTATTTTTCAGAGAAAACATTTTCTCTTCAGAAAACACCTCTCTCTCTCTGTCTTTCTTTCTGTGTGTGTGTGTGTTGTGTGTGTGTCTAGGGCCATTTCCACACTACCCTTTTATAGTGCTATTATTCCACCTTCCATATTCTGTGGAATTCTGAGGTCTGTAGTTTACTGAGGCCAAAAGGCTCTCTGGTTGAGAATTCTCAATTCCCCTCCTTAAACTACAAACTCCAGAATTCCATAGGATGTTGAAAGTGGAATAATAGCATTATAACAGGGTAGTGTGGAAATTGCCTAAGTTTCCTGCACAGAAAGCAGCACTTTCTGCACATAAAATCTGTGTGTTGTGCAATACATTGTTTTCAGTGCAGAAAGTTCAATTTTCTATGAAAAAAAATGCAAATCATTTTACCATGAACAAGACTTAACCTGTGAACAGTCTTTGAGAACTGCACAGTTTTCAACCCCTTTGTGGTCTCAGAGGAGAGGGATACTGGCCACTAAAGGAGGAACTCATTGGCTGCCACAGGTTTAAACTCATTGGCTGCAGGGAGAGATACATGGATGCAGCCAGCCCTGAAGTTGTGACAAATGCTGGGAAGGAGGAACTAGAGGAGACCATATGACTAGTGGAGACCATATGACTGCTGGAGCTCCCCAAGCTGCAACATTGCTGCCCAATAAGTCGAGCAGCAAGCATTCTTATAGAGGTGAGAAAAAAATGCTAAATCATTCATTCTTTCCCACAAGAACAGAATTTATAAATATATGTATATACAAATGCATCTGTCTTATGGAGATACTGAACAGTTCTGCCCATTTCTACTCTAGAAATATTCTTGCCATTGCTTTGCCAGAAGCAAATAAGACCAAGAGAGAAGCAGGAAGTATTCTATATCCACTAAACAAAAAGTAAACAGGACACCCTAGTTCTGTGGATATCTGACTCTGATCTCCAACCATAAATTGAAAAGTAAATGCTGCAATTTTGTGAACAACATCCTTCTATTTCCTGCTTACTACTAAGGTTGCCTCATTCTTCATACTGCTCAGTCTGAACAGTTTCTAAGACACATATATTGTCAGGTCTCTTTACTTCCAGTATCTTTTTTACAAGTCCTGCTGTCAAGAGAACTATAGGTTTTCTTGCAGTGACGAAGACCAGGTTCCTGTCAATATGTTCACCCTGATGACTTTAGAGTAGTTCTTGGAGAATTAGTTCATGGGCAGAAATGACAGCTGGAACTACAACAGCCTGCCTTTGGACTCCTATTCTTTTTACTTAATCATTCTCTCCCTATATTTCTTCACTTGTCAGTTTACCTCTCTCAGATTTCTATCAAACAGTCCAGTATGGTCTCTTGCTATGACTGTGATACCAGCAGAGATCTGGAAAAGTTACTTTTTATTATACTTCCCCAATCTCTAGAAAATCTGAGAGTTCTAATTTAAAAAAAGAACTTTCCCATACTGTGGGTGGTAAGTAGCCATTCCTGCTTTATGCCCTTTTCCTACAGTTGCATTTTTTCCATATTGGGGACACTTCTTATGATCTACTGTCCTACCTATTTCATTGTGTACTCCAGTGGTTCTCAACCTTCCTAATGCCGTGACCCTTTAATACAGTTCCTTATGTTGTGGTGACCCCCCCAACCATAAAATTATTTATTTATTATTTACAATGCCCCCCGCAAGCCGCCTTGCCGGCCAGGAATGGGGGTTGGGCAGGGAGGGAAAGAGGAGCCGTGCATCTCCCCCAGGAAAAAACTCCGAGAACCCCCCCGGGCTCTGCTTCTGCTTCACTCTCGTTTCCGCTGGGGGGGGGCAGTGTGGGAAAAGTTTCCAGAGTGTTGACCCTGGGGGGGAGGAATCCCAGCACCTTTATCTTTTGTGCCGGGCTCAGCTCGCCCCCCCGTAAAAGCGCCGCCTTGCGTTCCCCTGGCCCTTCCACAGCAACCCCCTCCATGGCAAGTGGGACAGGGGCCATGGTGAGGAGGGAGCCTGCCCCCCGTGCTGCCACAGCCCCCCCAAGCTGGCCCGTCAGACGGGAGGTTTTCCCAGTAGTGGGGAAGAGGAGCGATTTCAGTCCCTTCTGAACAGGGGGCAGGAGGATGAGAGTGCATGGCTCACGCTTGCACACCACCACCGTGGAAGGAATGGAGCCTAAGACCATCAGAAATACGTATTTTCTGATGGTCTTAGGCAACCCCTGTGAAAGGGTCATTCGACCCCCAAAGGGGCCCCGACCCACAGGTTGAGAACCGCTGGTGTACACCATATCTAATCACCCAGTCTTATGGCAAATAATGAAAGTGACATTTTGAAGAAATGTGGAGAAGAAAGGGTGTCCATCAGAAAAAGTCTTAAATCTTTCTCTAGCCAATGTATCTATCTTCCTTAGTTTTCCATATTTCTATGTGTGTGTGTGTGTGTGTGTGTGTGTATGTAATGAAAAAGAAATAAATGAAATGAAAAACACAGTCTAGTAGTGCTGACAGGCTTTCTGTTAAAATATACTCAGGCTATTTTTATTTTATATGTCATTTTTGTAACACTTGTACAAGATTTTAAAAACACAGGGATTAAAGACATCCTTTTTGGAAACGTACACACTGTGAAGGCTGTTCATGCACAAAACTCCGTGCACCTATTCCTCTGAAGCTTAGTGGGCTAGGTCATCTCCAAAAGGGAAACCATCCTAGCTAATTTGGCCCAAGGCCACCAATATCAACAAAACAAAGTTAAAAAACACAGCACAAAACTCCTTGCATGTACACATTTGTTATTTAGCATTTAAATCCCTTTAAGAGGCTAATCTTACTGATAATGCTTCCAATAAACCTAGGGTTTGGATTTTGACCCTGGTCAAATTGGTTAGCCTCTAAATCAGTCTGAGTTGTCTAAGGCCCTTTCCACACGGGGGTTTAAAAACGGTGTAGAGCAATCTCTGACGGAGGTCATCTACACTATAAAGTGGATTGGGTTGGACTACTTTTGCGTAGTTCCACACCCCAATCCACACTAGGGCGCCTGGAAGTGGCGGCACTGTGTGCTTTTTAAAAACCATTTTCAAAGAGGTTTTTAAAAGGCACGGGGCGTGCAGCCACATGCAACCCCGTCACAGCGCCCGGTGTGGATTTGCAGGCGCGTGCAAGGGCGTGCCTGCAGATCTGCCGGGGGCGGGCTTTCTGGCTGGAGAGGTTCTCCGGTTGGTGGAGAGCCTCCGCCAGTCATCAGCCACCATTTTGGATGCCACAGAATGCCGACGAGTGTGGAGCAGTGAAAACGCGCTGCTCTACGTAGCGACGGACTTACCGGGTTTAAGGTAAGCTCCATTTCAGCGTGGTTTTCCCTGTTTCTTCGCCCGCATGTGGAAAGGGCCTAAATCTCTGAGTGAGATTTAAAAGTGAATCTTTTTATCACTACCTATCTGTATCATATTGATTTTAGACATTGCCACAGACAGAGCCAAAACTGGAATGGTGAAAGTGTGCACTTCCACATGTTTATTGAACTGCAAATATCAACAGTTTTTTCCTTATCAGCTCTAGCCAATACGGTCAATAGAGAAGAATACTGGAACTGCACTCCAATAACACCTAAAGGACTATTTTTTGACCACTCAGGAACAAGAATCATCATCATCTTCTTCATCATCATCATCATCATCATCATCGCATAAGCCACTTTCTCTCAGAGATTCTAAATTTATTAAGTGACATTTTATAGTGGCACTACGAAAATCAGAGTGTACATGCTCACTTTCCAGGGAAATAAGAAAGAATCAGAACCCATAAAGTAACCCCATTCATCAATCCACTTGACAGCCACTTGGTTGTCAAAACTCACAGGCAGTGATTGGTGTAAAGGAGATGAATTAATGCATCCTTCATTTCCAGTTTGCAAAGGTAGATCAAAAGGAAGTGCTTGAATTTCAATTTCTTTTGATGTCTATGAAACCAAAATGTGACGGGACTCCCATTTAACATGGCTATACTTCAGTAGAAAATAAAAATAAACCAAACTTCTCTTACACGACATGCTACTTAACACATATTTTTTCTCCTTTTGGAAAAACTAGATATTTAAATACCTTTCACTCCTTTAACCACATTTACAGCTCACTAATAGAATATTTTCTCACTGCATGGCAGGACAGTGTTGGCTTTTGGCAAATGATTCTTGTAGCAGGTTGCTGCAGTCTGATGCTCACAGCTTGGTTCACTCATTTAGTGGTTCTCACACAAGCAGTGGGCATGCATGAGGCTATTCTGGAGATCATGTGCAATATTGTCTTTAAAAAAAAAAAAAAAGGACCAAGAATCATATTCAGGGGTAGATATGTTGGCAATGCAGCAAAACACAACAAAATCAAGGAAACTGAGATACATTTAGAAAAGAGTGATACCTAAGAAATGGGTACTTATCTTTGCACAAGACAGAGATAGCCAAGATATCAATGAAAGCTACTTTGCTGCTGCAAATGAATTTGAAATTTTATTGCCAATGTTTTTTCTTTTGCATGAGCTTTCCTAGATATAAACTCACTTCATCAGATGTGATACAGAGTGATAATAAATGTCCAGGTATAACATTTACTCACACATTTGCAGGGAAGGGGTAGGATGTAATATGATCTAGAAGCAAGCAAATCTTGACCCTTGCCTTTAATTTTCATACATCTGCATAAGGTGATACAGGTCTTTTAGATCTTTACAGTGATCAGTTATTATTGACATATGAAAACAATAAATCTGTTTACCACAAGTTAGTTTCCTAGAGCTAAAGCCTCTTCTAAGATTCCTTTTGTTACAGTAGTAAGGACTCCTTGTACTGATATGTGTAATGTGCAATGAAGCTATTGCCTTTCTTCATACATCTGTCTATTTTTTAACTATAATTCAATTCTCTTTCTACTCTTTTGTTGTAATTTCCTTGTTCAAGGACCACAACCTTTAAATCCTGTACTGTATGTCCAGGAAAGTTGAAATGTTCTGCAACTGCTTTTGGAGAACTGACATTTTTAATACCACATTTGTGTCTATTTATTCTTTTATACAGAGAATGTCCTTTTTGTCCAATATAGAGTGTAAAGGGGCATTGCTGGCATAATATGGCGTATATCATATTGGAGGAAGAAAAAGTAAAGGTATGTTCAGTGTTGTGAGTGATGTTATTGACTCCTGTAACACTCCTCTTAGAGTAGATGTGGGGATGGAGTAGACATCTGGGTTTGTGGCAGGATCTTGTCCCTGTATTGCTATGTTTTTTGGTTGTAAGTGAACAGCTGTTTTAGAATTTGTAAGCTGTCTGTAGGCCTGACCCCCAGAGCCTGTGACAAAGCTGTATTATTCACCAGAACAAGTTATAGCTCACTGATTATGTGTTTTGAGTGGGCTGAACTGGAGACTGTAAGTGACCACTAGGGACCACTTAGAGATGTTCTGTCATTTTGTCTTTTTAGTCTCTCCTATAGTAGATTGTGGATAGTTCCTGGGTACTAATCCTGCCTTGATGATTTTATTTATTTATTTAACCTCCATAGGAGAATATTGTAGCATAAGAAATACCTGTTGTAAATCCAGGATATTAGAGTCTCTGTCTTGTGTGTCTGAACAAATGCAACTGTATCAGGATTGGCTGTAAACAATTTTATGTCATGTTCTGAGTGGAAACTTACATGCTTACATGCCTCCAGTTAACATGGTTCACAATCACTCTATGACATGTAGCAGGGATGGGAACCATGTGACCCTCCAGATGTTGTTGAATTGCAAGTTCTTGGAGCCCTAGCCAGCATAGTCAATGATGAGGAATACTGGGAATTATAGTCCAGCATCTGAAAAGTAACATGATTCTCACCCTAAATATAACTTTATACCAGGCTCTTTTCTTGCAGTCTTCATGATATTATATTATCTTTAAGTGTATTTGTTTTATTGTTGAAAACCATCTTGAGGATCATAGAAAGGTAAATTCTAAATATTTCAAATAAATAAATATGTATTTGAACATTGGACTAAAGGTATTTTCACAAGTAGTTTATATATTGCATTTTCCACATCACTGAAACAACCAAAAACACACACAAAACAACAACAACAGTGACTAGAAAATACAGCACTTTTGGTTTCCAGTTTGCTGTCCTCTGCTTTCAAGCTTGCATTAACATATATTGTACACTGAAAGCTGTCCTTGGTGCGACAGAAGAAAATGGAACTGAAATAATTAAACAGAACTAACCGGAGAGACAGAAGTCAACCAGTGGACACAATGAAAAGGCTGAAAAATAATATGCATCAGTTCATATTGAGCCTGACCAATTTGTAACTCTTCAAGCTGTGCACATAGGCAATTACACAATCACCCTACTGTTTCTTGAAGCCTCAGAAAATTGATATAAACAGATGCCACGATGAAACAGACAAGTAAGTTTTCCTTAGTTGTGTGCATTTTTATGAGAACTGCATCACAACATTTTGCAAAGTGTGAAAAGTGAATGATAATTGTGTTCCATTTTCTGTATTCATTTGGGAAAGTGTGAATTAGGTCAAGTTATATTAAGGTGTCGACCAAAGTAATTTCTTTACTATCCCAAACCTGAAGCATCTGTTTACAATAATAAACTTGCACAGGATCTTACTTCACATAGGCAGAGTGGATACAGACATGTTCTTTCCGTGTGTGTGTGTGTGTTTTCTTTTTTTGGCAAAAATAATAATTTATGATGCTTATGCAGATGTTTCCATCAATTCATGGAATGAATAGGAGTCCTTGTTTTCTTCATAACACATGGTTAATTCTTGTCCTTATTATTCATATTAATAGTTACACAGAACATACTGTTGCCATTTCCCTGTAATGGTAGTAAAATATCTAATAATATATCTGCACTGCATATATCACAGCCGTTTTATATAACTCTACACATGTCCATTTCTTAATGAACATAGAGAAGTAGATGACATCAGACAGTAGTTGTTGCTTGTTTGTTTTTTAACACTCCCCTTTCCTGCAGCCTCAAACGAATCAAAGTGGAAGTTGCAAGAAAATCCATGCTGAGCATTTTACCTCATATTGTATGCACAGCATAAATCACACGATTTAGTTCTTGTGGATAATTGTTCCAAGTTTTTGTTGTTTCACTTTTAAACTTATGGCAGATGTGCTCTTGAAAAATTATTCCTGTCACAGAAAATTTGGAAAGAGGCCTAGTATGCCCAATTATGCAAGAGTTATAGCTCGAACGAGGGACACCTACTGTTTTAAAGGAGGAAGCGGGATTTATAAATTTTCCACATAGGAAGTTATGTCGGAAAGATTTAGTGGACAGGGGATTGGAACAAAAGATATTCGCTCTGGTTATTTTTGTTTTTCTGACACCACTTTTGGCAGCACCAATTAATTATTAACTGCCACAGTGGCTTGGAGACCTAACACAAACCATTTACACATGCATTCTTATTGCAACTGTATCTGAGATATATGTGTGTGTGTGCGTGCACGCGCGCACGCCTAAGTAGTCAATGATAGTGAACCAACCAAAGAAAATGCAGAACCTGGAAAATCTAGGGACTCTGTTAGCTATATTCCAAATAACCATAGCGATAACAATAAACAACATCAACTTTTTCCTCTCAGAGAATGCATACTTAAAGCACTGCTGTGTAAGTACATATTTCCATAGGCTGATTCTGAAGTTAATATTATTATTACATGCTGTTCTGATGAAACTGTGAGCATTCTACATTTTTAAGAATTTGCTTTAGGTAAGGAAAGTGAGAGACAAGGCTAGAATAGAAAAAAATGTTTTTTTAAAAAAACATATTCCAAACATGGTAGAAAAATGAGTTTCTGAAATTTCTCAAATTCCTGGAGACCCTGACATGGAGAATCTATGACAGGACAGAATCTTTGCAGTTTTGTACTTAATTCTTCATGAGAAATACATGTGAAATTTTATGCACAGCAAAACAGTATTGTCTTGCAACCTAGAAAATAATGAGATCAGACAACAGAGTTGGATTCTAAAGGGGCACTTTTGTTAACTATTGAACTGTTGAACTTTAAGTATTATGCTCTGCAGGGGGAGAGCCTAAAGTGGATTGCAGCTGTGGTAGGAGGGCAACAACTTCCTCCAAGATATCTTTGGGTGACATACCCAGAATCTGACTGCCAGCCACTATTTTAGGTGGAAACCCAGCCATGTGTCAACAAGTGAGACCCTCTCAAGTTTTCTCCCTCCCCACACTCTCTGCCATAAATGGAAATCATGCCCCAGAGTGGTATGAAGGGTAATTTCTGAAGAGCCCTGTGACTCACAGAAGCAAGCCTGGAGGTGTTCCTTTCACCAAATAGTTGCCTAGAAGCATTACTGCTCCTTCAGATTCCTACCCCAGCTACCTGCCAGTGATCTCGTGCATACCCAAACCAATATTCATATACAACAGTGAAGCATGTGGCGGTGGCAGGGGGACCTCCCAGAAAGGGAAGAGAAAATTCTTACTTGATACCCAGCAGCAACCATCAACTGTCTGTACTGCCTATGGGGTGAGTAGGCCAAGCAGCACTGAAGAGAAGGAGAATGGAGGAGAAGTAAAGGCTCTAAGTCCTGTCTCTATTCCCTTCGTCTCAGTGTCTGGCACTAGGAGAAAGCCATTATTCATTACTCTGGTCTCCACTCCTATTCCTGTTGTTGTTGCTTTTGTTGTGTCCCTTCAAGTTGTTTCCAGCTTATGGAAACCCTATGGCGAACCTTTCACATGGTTTTCTGAGGATTGAGAGAGTCTGACATGTCCAAAGTCACCCTTGGGTTTCCATGGCTGAATGGGGAATCAAACCCTGGTCTTCGAGGTCATAGTCCAATACTCAAAGCACTACACATGTTGGCTCTCTCTATTCCTACAGACCAGCAAAAGCAGGTTCTTCCCAAAGCTGGACTTTGCTATGCAGTATGAGATGCAAGTTCTGAGCAGAAAAAAAAAAAAAAAGGCCACATTGGGGAAGATTAATAAGGAGGTGAGTGCTGGCCATTTAGCTGGCCCTTTTGAAGATGTTCTCTCATGGGACTATACATTTCCACACTGAGCATTGTTCCAAGAAGACTGAGGGTGAATGTTTTCATAGCAGTTCATTTCTCAAGGGTTCATCAGCGAACAATGTTATCCTGATGAGTTCTGTTCGTTAAACAAACTTAATGGAGCCATTGTTATGTTCTGCAGCTTAAGTCCCAGGGCTCTTATGGCAAAGGTTGACATAAAGTAAGCATGTAAGCTCCTTCCCATTCATACTGATGATTTTAACTTCTTGAGTTTTCAGTTTCAAGGACAATTCTATGTGGACAACTGTCTCTATATAGACTGTATTATATCATGCATAACTTTTGAGGCCTTCCTTTCATTTCTGGAGTGGGCTTTCCATGATTTGGTGGGTTTTATAGCCATATCACATTATCCTGACGACATTATCCTAACCACTCCAATGCATGCTCTGTGCTGATGAACAGATTTCAAACTTCTGTTGATTATTTGGGTGTTCACTAGCTCCTGAGAAATCTGAGTGTCCTGTCACATCCTTAGTATTTTGGGGCACTGAAATAGATGCTGTAGCTTTTGCATGCTTCTGGAAGCTTAATTTGAAGTACTTTAAGAAAAATTAGCTGCAAGTCTGTCAGCCAGGACATGTGCTTTTGCCAGCTGCAAGTGTTATTGCTGTTTTCTAACCCGGACTTGTGGGATGTCAGATATCATTTTGATATCAATAATTTGGCTTTCTTCTACCATCCCTCTCCACGTGTCTGCGAGGTTCACTGGACAAGCTCACAGTCAGGCTCGGCCCCTAATTGCTGCAATATTCCAAACAATACAGGCAAGCCAGAAATAGCCGTCTCACCGCTTTAGGAGACCTCAAAGGCAAGTACTCTATTATGTATGCAAGCAACTTACAAAGAACTCCCTGCCCCAAGCAGGCAACTTGGCAAGCTGAATTCTCAACTGTCAAGCACTGCACATTTGCATACTGTCTACTCCTTTGTCAATTCGGACTTAACTCAATCATGCTAAATTCTGACCTTTCGAAGGCTTTGTCTCCAGCCCTAAACTCATTGTTTTTCCCTAAGTACAGACTAGCCTGTGGTCATATTTTCCGTATAATAACCCCTGATTTTGAGAGCTTCTTTAGATCGCTCAGATCACTCCAGATTTCCATCCCACCTTGCTGCTGCTTTGTTTGGCGAGCTGACCCCTCAGTCCCACATACTGACACTATGCACCTTTGAACTTTCGAAGTGATCTTCCCGGGCTTCAGGACAGGTGTAGTATCACCCAAATCAACAATTCCCCTCAAAAATCCCTCTATACCACTCCAATCTTTATTTTCTATAGTTATCTGTGTGAGTGTGTTGCCTACACTGTTTGTCTGTATTTTAATAAAGATCATATTTATTATTTCAATCCTGTTTGCTCCTTGATTTGGCCTGACCCCGTAGACATTGGGTAAAAGATTCCACTGCATTGCCCTGCCTCTCGCATTGCTAGCTTGTGCTCTTTGACTAATTTCCCTAATTTATTTAATTGTGAGCGCATTTAGGTGTCCCTCACGGGACCCCCGGTAAACAGGGTAACACAAGAACTTCTTTGCTTGTAGGGTGGTAGCACCGAGTGGGCTTTTCTACATTGCCTTTGCAATGCTCTTCAGGCACCTTCTGCCTCATATCCCCATACTAATGTGCGTCATTTTTTTAAAAAAAAACATTTCAATGTAGTTTATTTATGGTGAAGAGAGCTCCTCCTTAAGAAAGATTTTCAAATACACTCAGATACTTCTGGTTCTTGGGACTTGGGAATTTATTTCATGAGACATTTGGTATCTTGTCCATGGAGCCAACTGTCTGACACAAACAAGATATCACTAGGGACATCACCTTCCTAGAACTCTTTCCCTTTGTGGTAGCAATGTGCATCTAACCTACTTCCTGTGTGTTGCCACTGTTTGCTTCTGGTGTGACAACCAGGCCAGTGTACAGGTGATTAATTCCCAAACTTCTCAATCCTCCCAGATTATGAAGGACTTGAGAAGTATTGTTCTATAGTGCCTTAGCTGCAACATCCTCTTCAAGCTGCATTACCTTGCCAGCATTCTCAATTTTAATGGATACACATTTTCTCATTCCAAGATGGATCACTTCAGAATTGTGGCACCAGAAGCCAGGGACAAGCAGAATGTTGTTCTGGTGACACCACAGAATCCCAGAGAATTTGGTTGATCCATAACCACTTCATTGGATCGCTGCATTAGAGTCAGTTACAACAGGCATCTCAGGAAGTTTCAAAACTTTTGAACAGCTGTTCAGCTACTCCAGTCCTGACAATTTCTTTTGGAGTACTTGTTATGCTTTGTCCTTTGTTTGAAAGATAAGGTTTTGGTAGTGGGAACCATTTCATGGGATTTTACAGATCTTGCATTTAAGGCCAAATCACAGGGCTTGCTTGATTTTACATCAGACTTGTAGTTGCCTAAAATGTTAGAAGGTTGGGCATGCCTACACCCCTGCTTACCTGATTTTTGGAAGCCATTCACACCTGATGTCTTGCAAAACATTCTTTTGAAATTTCAAGTTGCTTGCTTTTCTTATTATGAAATCTTACGTTTTTTGTGTGGCTGTTTTGTTGATATTTTTGCAGCCCTATGCCCAAGTGAATTTCTTGTTGTTTATGGATGCAATGACCTAGGCAAGGCATTTTTTCCCATAAAGTCTGCTTTGCGGAAGCTGATTGTCTATTACCTTGTGTAGGTTGAAGACAGGTCAATGTGGCAAGAGCAGCTGATTAAGCTTAGCAGAGGTGTCTCTCTGGGCTGCTATGTGGTTTAAGCATTGTGAGAGCATTTGTCAGGGGCAAGGGTGCTGGCCTTTCCTTCTGTCAAACTGCTAAGTCCCCTTTAACTCATTATGAATTCTGGATGCTCTGAGAGTCACTACTTCTTGCAAGCCAGGATCTTACACTATGAACTTCACTTTTTTCACATAGATATTACCTTTCTCTTGTTAGGGCTTATGTGGATGGAGTTGACTTTAAGCACATTGGCAGATGTTGGTCTGCCATGTTCAAGGATTACATAAGATAATGACTTTTATTGCTTAATTCTCCACTTTTCTTCTAGGTGGGAGACAAAGTCCTGTCAAGATCTGGATTGCTTTCTTGGGACACTTCATCTTCTGGGAGCATAAGCACACAGTAGTCTCTGGCTTTGTGTCTCCCCTCCTGTTGTGTCTCCACTGTTCAGTTTCTTGGTTTTTGGAGTAGGGGGATGAGGTCTGAGTTGATCCCTTTTCCTCAGCATTTATCAGCCAAGTAAGTCCCTCTCCACCTCTTGCTTCTGCATCTTGGCAAAAATGACTTGGTATGTGTTACAAGTTATGATCTTAGGGTATTTCCATACTACACTGTTACAATGCTATTATTCCTCAACATCCTGTGGAACTCTGTGGAACTCTGGAGTTTGTAGTTTACTGAGGGCAAGAATTCAGAATTCTTGGCTCAGAATTCTAAATGTTCCTCCCTAAACTACAAACCCTAGAATTCCACAGGATGTTGAAAGTGGAACAATAGCAGTATAATAGTGTAGTGCTGAAATGGCATTAGTCACACTGTTCAAGATAATTTGGCTCATATCTAAATTGCAGATCCTAGGATTATCCTAGTTTTGGCTAAAGCTGAGACTACAGGTATGGAGGAGTGTTGTCAACCCTGGTAGAATATACAGAGCTAGGGGATGTGCAGGCTGTGGGGCTTACATTTTCCAGCAGAACATCACATATGGAAAGTCACATCTTATTCAAGAGATGTTGTTCACTTATTACTAGTAGGCTACGATCTGTATCTTGGGAATCTGCAGCATGGTCTCTGGCACCTGATGGGTCTGTGGGGTAAGTGAGGTCACTCTGGTGGTGCAATGTAGGCACTTAGCATCAATTGGCTCTCTCTGAAAGCTTTTGGTGACATGGCAAAGTGAAAAAAAATCAGTCATTTCCCTATCATTGCTCATCGGTTTGAGTACCATCTGAGGGGACATCCCTTGAGTTCCCTTTTTCACTTCAGGGGTTCAGGCTAGGACAAACCAGAAGATCTATATCCCAGGTTTCATGCCTAGAAGTATCTGGATGTGAGGTCCAGTTGAACAGGATTCCCACATACAAATTCATTCCTGCACACCCCATTTGCTGCTGTGTTGCAGATTCTTGAAGTTAATAAACCTGTGGGTTTCTTTCATTCAACTCTTGTGTTTTTTATCATTTTGTGTTTTTATCATTATCATTTTTATCTTGTGTTTTTATCATTTGGGTGAGAGGGCAATACAACATCTTTGCACCAACCCTTCCATTCTTCCTTCTTGGTGTGTCTAAATAGCTAAGAGGTTTTCCAGTTAAATATAATTACCCGGTTTGTCAGAAGTGAGAAACTATGAATGCACTATGACTGGTTATGAATCTGTTAAGCATAGTTTCCTTCTTTAGTTAAAACTATAAGCAACTGGGGTACAGCAGAAATGCATTGACCATTCCTGTCTCAGCTTATAGGGCCAATTGTTTGAACAAAAAACACTGTGTGGTGCAGGACTGAGAAACTTTTGACTCTCCTGTTGTTACTGGATTCCAGTTCACTTGAGTCCCAGCCAGCCTGGATCATGGTGAGACATGACAGGAATTGTTGCTCAGCAACACTAGGGTCACCAAAGTGTCACAATCCCAGCTGAAGGAAATACAATTGTGTTATGACACTACCACACTCTTAGTTGGTCAAAGCATGGTTTATTTGACTCCATACTTTTAAAACAAAACAAAAACAAGATGCTGACTGACACAGTTTTAATTGGATAATTAGCCAATACCTATATGGACTCTTGGAGATAGTGGGCCTTGAAACTGGCCTTATTAGCATTTACTTTTTAACCTCAGTACACATGTACACAAGGTATTTATTTATTTAGGAAAGTAATAGGGTGAAATTGTCACCTTTTCTTTACCAGCTTCTGCTTCTTGCATTGAAAAATGGAATGGCATTTTAAAAAAATTGCTAATTCATATTATTCTCATTATATAATAAAAGGTAATTAATCAGACAGAGAGTGAGATAAAGCCCTGACATTTTATCCATCCTTTTTATGAATATATAAAATGGAGAACAAGACACATCTGGAAGGCAAGGGAGAAGAGATCAAGAAAGACACAAAAAAGAAGAGAAATGAACAGTTTATGTAAGAAAAAAGTAAAAAAAAAATAGATTGGACGTGCTTTTCATAATCCAAACGTTATTAGAAAAAAAACCTCTTTTCATCCAATAAGAGAATCTACATGTACACGTCTCCTGCCATTTCAGTAAGGAATGTGCAATGTCCGGTTTGAATTGAGTCTTTTGCTACAGGGCAACCAACATTACAGGGCAGCCAACTGTTAGTTAATGCCCACCCAGTTAGAAGAAAGAGATAGATACCAAAAATGCATGGATAAATTAAGACTGAATTTATCAACTATTTAATTCTGTCCTTCAGCAGGGCTGTTTAGTATGTGTATTTCCTTAAGCAGGTGTAATCTTACCTCCTCTCTAGCATGTCAAGTGCAAGCCATTTCTGACTCCCAGATACAAGCTAATCATTCTAGTTTGTCTCCAACCAGACTATTTCTAGGTTGCCTGAATATATTGGTCTTCCCCATAAGCCCTGAGCCCTAAAGGAGAAAGCCAACCAAATGGCTAGTACTGGATACTCTTCACTGGGCTCCTTTCATACTAAATAATTTTAGCTCTATGATTCCATTTTAACTTTCATGGCTGCATCTTTTGAAATCCAGGGATTTGCCAGTTTCCCATCTCCCATTTTTAAGCAAGGTGATCGAGAGGGCTGTTGGTCTTCAGCTCCAAGCTGTCTTGGATGAAACAGATTATCTAGACCCATTTCAAACTGACTTCAGGGCAGGATATGGAGTCGAGACTGCCATGGTCGCCTTAGTGGATGATCTTCGCCTAGGTATCGACAGGGGAAGTGTGACCCTGCTCGCACTCTTGGACCTCTCAACGGCTTTCGATACCATAGACCAGTGGTTCTCAACCTTCATCATGCCGCGACCCTTTAATACAGTTCCTCATGTTGTGGTGATCCCCAACCATAAAATTATTTTCATTGCTACTTCATAACTGTAATTTTGCTGCTGTTATGAATCGTAATGTAAATATCTGATATGCAGGATGTATTTTCATTTTTACAAATTGAACATAATTAAAGAATAGTGATTAATCACAAAAACAATATGTAATTATATATTGTGAAATATATATCTCTAATTACAAATAAATGAAAATTTGTCTTGAAGTATGGTGTAACATGGGTAACAGTCTTAATATAACAACAGTAAACTACATTGCTACATTTTGCGACACTATGCGAAAAAAGCCAACGTCAGCGCGAAGGTTGAGATTGCTTCTTTCTCACCAGATCAGAAATTCTCAGGGCAGTCTTTGCAAGAGCACAATGAAGATCATCTTCCACAACAAGTCTACTTCTGTATTTAGACTTGTTAACCAACAAGCTGGAAAACCCTGTTTCACAAAGATATGTTGTTGGAAATGGAAGAAGAAGGTGCGTGCAGTAGTTGTCCTTTCAAGAGGTTTGCAAAAAAGAAACTCATCTTTAAAGTCGCCATCATCAATATACCTCACATAAACCAGTAACTGTGAACAGTTTGCAACGTCTGTAGATTCATCAAACTGGGTACTAAATATTGGAAGTGGAGCAGACAACACTGTTTTTCTTTCTGCTTAATGAAAGCAGATAAAGTTCAAGTCTACACCCTTTGTCCTGTACTCGTTGCCATCATCATCCAATTCCAAATATCTTGGTCCTGACTGTTTTAACTTAAAGCACAATACTCTCCATGTCTACTAAAATGTAAATCCTACTGCATTCTATGGCCCTTACTGAGAGGAAACAGGTGGTTGTTTCAAACCCACCAGTGCAAAACCTAAAGAGGTCAAGACCACCCCAAGGAGGGCACACTTTCTTTTGAGACACCCTCACACCTGCCTTCCCCTGCCCCCCACCAGAAGACCACCTAACAACCATGACACCCTGTGCCCGAGGTTCCCCAGCTGGGCAGGGCGGGTGTGGGGCCAGTCTGGCAGTTACCTGTACATGGCACCTTCACCTGTTGCCTGGCCACCGCCATCCAGAAAGGGCCCGGGCTCTTCTTCCTTGACCTCACGCACCAGCACCAGCGTCTTCTCCTGTTCGCAGGTAAACTCCCCCAACCCGCCTCCACTGGGCCCCTCCACGAGGGACTCCATGTAGAAGACAGTGTGTGGGGCCGGCAGGTGGTGTTGCTGCTTGGCCAGTCCCTGGAGCCGGGTGGCAGGCAGCAGAGTCCCGTTGAGGGGTGACAAAGAGGCAGCACAGGGCGATGGGAAGGAAGAGGAGGAGGACGACGATGACGATGACAATGAAGAGGAAGAAAAAGAGGAGGAAGAGGAGGAGGTTTTCTCCCAGAAAGCGCCTCTGCCTCTTTCCTGGCTCTTCAGCAGGCGGCTCTGGCTCGGCCCCCAGTGCTCGAAGCTACTGTCCTGTTGAAAACAGCCACCTGCTGAAGCTGCCAGGTGGCTGAATAGTTTCCAGAGGAGGCACAAAATGTGCTTCACATCAAAATCCTTCTGGCCCGAGTTCGACATACTGCCGTTGCTGCCGAGGAGGAGGAAGAGGAGGTGCGTGGTGCAGGCAAATAGCACAGGCATGGCTCTGGAGCCAGGCACCCGTCACTCTCTCGCTCTCTCACTGGCTCTGTGCATGCATGGCTGGAAGGAGGGCGGCTCCAAGGTGCTTCCTGCGCCTCCGGGAGGAGGAAGGCTCCAGGGAAAAGGAAAGAGTGGAAAAGGAGAAGAGAGAGAGGAGTTTGGTTCCTAAGACCATTGGAAATATGTTTTTTCTGATGGTCTTAGACGACCCCAAAGGGGTCGTGACCCACAGGTTGAGAACCGCTACCATAGACCATGGTATTCTTCTGGAACGCCTGAGAGGGCTGGGGATCAGGGGCACTGCACTTAAGTGGTTCCTGTCCTATCTCTCAGGTAGATACCAGATGGTGATGCTTGGGGACAGCTGCTCCTCGAAAAAGGAGCTTAAATCTGGCATCCCTCAGGGCGCTGTCCTGTCCCCAATGCTATTTAACATCTACATGAAACTGCTGGGAGAGATCATCAGGAGGCATGGAGCAAGGTGCTATCAGTATGCTGATGACACCCAGATATATCTCTCCATGCCTCGGATAATAGCATCAACTAAGGGTGACATCTCGCCTCTGAATGAATGTCTTGAAGCAGTAATGGACTGGATGAGGCAAAACAGACTGAAGCTGAATCCAGATAAGATGGAGGTACTCGCTGTTATGGGTCCTATCTCAGGTATGGAGGTTTATCAACCTGTTCTAGACGGGGTCACACTTCCCCTGAAACACTGTGTCTGTAGCTTGGGGGTGCTCCTTGACTCGCCACTTCAGATGACAGCTCAAATAAATGCGGAGGCCAGGAGTGCCTGCCATCAGCTTCAGCTGATACGCCAGCTGCGCCCCTTCCTGGGCCTGGAACACCTAAAAACAGTGGTGCATGCACTGATAACTTCACGGCTTGACTTCTGCAATGTGCTCTACATAGGGCTACCCATGTGCTTAGTCCGGAAACTTCAATTAGTTCAGAATATGGCAGCCAGGTTGGTCACTGGTAGACCTAAAACTGACTACATAACACCAATTCTGAAGTCTTTACTTTGGCTGCCTATTAGTTTCCAGGCACAGTACAAAGTGTTGGTTATTACCTTTAAAGCCCTTTATGGCTTGGGACCAGCCTACCTGCGGGATCGCCTTCTCCCATATAATCCACCCAGCACATTAAGGTCCTCTGGGAAGAACTCACTGCAGCCAGTCAGAACTAGGTTGGTTGTGGTTACCCAGAGGACCTTTTCTTCTATCGCTCCCAAGCTATGGAATGGCCTGCCGGAGGAGACCCAGCATATTACCAGTCTTGACAGCTTTAAAAGAGCAGTCAAGACTGATCTCTTCTGACAGGCCTTCCCAGACTAGCATTTCCATCGCCTCCCATCTATTGCCTTGCCGCTTTGCTAACAGTAATTGATGGATTGCTAATTGCTGTGTATTTTAAGGGGTTGGTTTAGGTGGGTTGGTGGGTGGGGAGGATTGGTTATGTTTTTAATGTCTTTTAATGTCTTTTAATTTATAATGTATTTTATGTTGTTTGCCGCCTTGATCCATGTGGAGAGGCGGGATACAAATAAATTTTATTATTATCACTATTATTATTACTTAGTAAAGCACTAAAGCTCTGTGAGAATTATAAAAACCATCCCTATACTGCAAATTCTAGGATTCTACAGGATGGAATGATGACAGTTAAAATGGAATTGTAGTCCTATAGTTCTGCAGTGTGAAAAGCACCTTGGATGATTATGTGGCCTACTATTTATTGTATTTCAAGTATCAGTAACTGTATTGAGTTCTTTTTTATACTACTCAGTTATAGCATTTTGGTAACATTCCCAAACATTATACAAAGTGCTAGTTTTCAACAGAATATAACTATTCCAGGGTACCATGTGAAATGAGATTCAATATGATTCTGATGTGAATTTAGTTGGTTTGTTCCAATTATAGTAGACTAAGGAGGTAATTCTTCACTGATTTACATCTGTAAGGAAACAATGAGAAAATGTAACAACTTTTTCATACTTTCAGAAAGTATTTGAAAAGCAAACAGTTGACAAAATCTGTTCACAATTTGAGACTTATTTTGCACAAAAATCGCACATTATTGTTTTGTGCTGGAAACAGGATTTTCTGTGCATTCTGTTATTTTCAGTGAAGTTTCTCTGCCGGTGTCCAAGAGAAAATTGATCCCACACTAAAATAAGACTTCTCGTTAATCATAGGCAATAAGAATGTAAACGTAGGATACACAGCAGAATCAAAGACTACAGGAAAATTTGACCTAGAACCAAGAAACGAAGCATAAGACCAACTGACTGAATTTTATGAGGTCAACAGCTTGTTCATTACAGGCTGTTCATTACAGCTTGTACACCAACAGCTTGTTCTTCAAGCAACCCAAGAAGCGACTGCATACCCGTACATGATCAGATGGCCAATATAGAAATTGAATAGATGACATAATCAGAAGCAGAAAATGAAGAAGCTCCTTCCTCTCTGCAAAAGCAAGACTAGGAGCAGATTGTGACACTGACCATAAATTACTAACAGCAAAAGTTAGAGAAAAGCTAAAGAAGTACACAAATACAACCATCATACTGAAATACAAGCTAAAGAATATCCCTGAAGAATTTAAGGACAACATGAAAAACAGATTTGCACTATTAGGCCTTGTCTACTAGAAACCAGAAGAACTCTGAACTGAAGCCAGGAATATTGTCAGGGAGAAATGCAAAAAGAAATGGCCGAAAAGGAAGAAAAGACTCAATGGAGGACAAATGAAACTCTTCAAGCATTTAAGAACACATGAGAAATAAAAGTGAAAGGTAACAGAAAAAGAGTCAGAACTCTGAATGGAACTGTTCAACAACTTGTATGCAGGGAATAAAAGAACTACTATAATAATCAATGCAATGAAATAGACAGTGACAACAAAATAGATGGAAAAAAGCACGCAATCTCTTTCTAGTGGGAAGTATTTTCTTACTCCTTTTTTTAATTACATCTTTTATTTAAAGAGGTCCTGTTCTGCTCCTCATATAGGAATATAACACTTCGCTAATTTCATTCTCAAAGAGAGCAATTACAGTTTTAAGCACTTTTTCCTTCTGAAAAAAAGTCTTCAAAATTATATAAAATTATCCAATTCTGGAAGACTATTTGCAATTCAGGATGTATTCTGCAGGAAATTTGCATTTTTTTTTATTTTGTAGAAAACTGTGTCTGGATTCTTGTACAGAATTTACATTTTCATAGCCATGCTTGATGGAATTAGAATTGGTCAGTTTTTTGGCACCTGCGTCCAGTAGACAGCCATCCTTTCATTATGATATAGGAAAGCCAGCAAAGTGTTTGATATGTATTGCACACGGATGGGCATGACACACGATGTGCTTTGTGCAGCAGTGTGCATCATACACTGGTGCACATCAGTCCCAGTCCGCATTGGGCACTCTTACTGGTGTCCTGATAAACATCTTCACAATTTTTAGTTCCCTTGCTAGTTTGGTAAATACGCAAAAAGCTATACTAAGTAAAATATGATAGAGGATTCCAGTGTACATTCTTTCTAAACATTGAGGAAATGTTTTTTTTCAAATGTTTTGGGATTTTTTCCTTTCCCTATTATCAGGCTACTATCACAATATGTCTTCTTTTATGACTGAGCCAAGTTTACTCAGTGAGACCTAAGTGAGTATGAGATCTGTTTGAGCCAAATTCTGCCAGAGCATTGCCTCTTTAGTAAATATATCAATGGTTAATATTAATTTCTGTCAGCTGATATTAACAAGAGATTTTTTTTAAAAAAATACATTGAGGATATTTCAAACTTCAGTGTGTCTTTCCTAAAGTGTAACATTTTATTTACTTTGTCTATTTTTTTTTTAAAGGTAGAAGTAGTAAATAAAATGATGTGGTTTAATAACAATTTTATTTTTACATCTTGCAGTCATGCATAATTTAAATCTTACAGGTAAACATCACAAATCTTTATCGAGAAGAAAAATCTACATATGAATAATAATTTTAGCATGTTGTGTTTCTAAGAGGATAATACAAGGGACTTGCTCCATTTGCCCAGTCTTTAAAAATGAAGACAATCAATAGAAGCTATTCATTTGAAGGTCTCATTCATTTTTATTGGGGAAGATTTAATTCAGTGAAACATATCATACCTTTGTCTGGATTGTGTCCATTATGTTATTGGAAATTCTATATAATGCAAGTGTGCTTGGACAAAGTGTGCAGTGGACCTTGTCTGCAGGTAAATTTACAGGACATTGCAACCAAAATCAATAAATGCTTTCAAAGACATTGCTCCTATTGCTTACTTTAAAACTGAATGCTTAATTGGGACTTAGAACGGGAAGATGGGGTAGAAATGTCAACTGTAATTTTAAGTGAAATGTAATTCTCTAGTAATTAAAAAAAATCTCACTTGAAAATTAACCCAAAGCAGATGTTTCAAAACTACTATTCCATCTCCTAGTATATTTAATTTGTTGAGGGTCTTTTACAAGAATTTTCCAAAATTTTCACACAGATTTAATAGGGAAAAAAAAATTAACCCCCCCCACAAAAAAAAAACACCAACACAATTAAAACTGCAATTAGCATAATCTGGCATAGACTCTTTCTATATATAACCATTTTGCAGGGCTGAATCCGAGTTATTCTCTGAGTGGGGTAAGAGTGGAAGCTTCCTTATCTTACGGCTATATGACAGGTGTAGTATGGTGTTCTTCATCCTGGAATGGCTGCAACTATAAATTATGATTATAACAACATTCCCAATGAACATGAAAAAAAATTGGTTCTTTTTTTTAAAAAAAAAACATTGCCAATATTTGTAAGAGGCTTTTTTCCATGTGAATTATTAGGAATGACCTGAAAGTTATGATATTAAAAACATATTTAGGTAATTATGATGAGTCACATAACTGGTCATCAAGTCTTCTCTATAAGTTCTCAGACAGAAGCTACTGCATTTTTTTTTATCATACTGCAATTTAATTACCTTTAACTGGAGGTGAAATCAAAAGTGAGTTGTCATATAGCATATACTATATATTTCAGGGATATAAAACTTGGCATGCAAGGATAAAAAATTAGAGAATTTTCTCCTTACTGTAGAAGAAAATTAATATTTTTCCCACATTTGAATTTTGTAAAGTATTACAAAGGAATCACTCTGTGGAGAAAAACAAGTGGATTTTCTGTGCAGAAATTGAGTTTTCTAACTGTTGGGAATATATATCTATATCTATATCTGTATCTAAATTTTGGCCTGGAATCACTGTGAATATTTCTTCCCTTTTCCCCAACATTTCATAGATGTAAATGAAAAGTGGGACACAAGATGGCAAACATTATTAATGAGGAAGAGCATGCAAGCTAGGAGGAACTTCTGCAGTTTGCTTTTGCATAAGTCTACTGGGAGCAGCAAAACCATGCCCATCATCTGCTTTCCCCCTGCTGAATTAATTGACTGAAAATTACTTTAGTACTTAATAGTCACTTTGAAGCACTTTGATGTAATCTAAGGAAAAAGAGGGAAGTAGGATGAGAGAGCGAACACTTTAAAAGCAGCTGAAAAAAATAAGATGACAGAGGATTAATAGATATTACTAAATTAGGATAGCTGGAGGGTATGTCTTTCTATGCCTCTCCTGTACTATTGACCTCCGTCCACTTTCCATTGTGCTGCTGCTGCTGACCCTGTTATTATTGCAAGAGAGTATTTAGTTAGTATATTGAATAGCATCATAATTCTATCTGTTTCTGAGTAGATATAGATAGAATTATGATGCTACTCAATATACTTATGATGCTATTCAATATACTAATAATATACTAACAGTATACTAACAATATACTTCCTTGGGGCTTGCTTCAAGGAAACTGTGCATAGTATATTATAGCATATACTGTATAGTATATGCTATATATACGATATACACTGTATAGTATTGCAATCTGGGTGGCCATTTTAAAGATGTACACTATGAGTCCATCTGTGGATTCTGAAGCCCTTTCTGCAGGATGTTGTCATCACTCACTGGAGATGGGAGAATGATGGGACCCATATGATGGTTCTACATGACGTTGTCCAGGTCCCATCCTTCTCCTGTCCCCAGGCAGAGTGATTGCACCACAGACCATTGACAGATTTTACCCATCAATGACTGGTGATCACACCACTATCCTGCCATGCACACACTTTTCTTAGGTCCAGAGGTCCCCAAAGTGCAATGACTGTGCTTCCTGCCCTAGTGCAGCCTGGGACAGTGGCCAGCTGTGCTGCACAAGCAAGAGGAGTCACCATTGCACTTTCTTCATTCATGGAGGCAGCCGGTGCAGAGAGGAGCACTCCTGTCATGCTCCCCTCTTGGCAGAGACAATACCAGCACCCACATCAAATGTCACTGGAACAAGGGAGGCTGCAAAAAGGGCCTGAGTTCTTTCTCCAGGTTCCTTTTACCATTGCTGTCTTCCTTCTGGCTTTTTACCTTCAGTTCTATACTGCTCCTCCTCGTCCCAAGTGGCACCATGTTCTTTTCTTCCTCTACTTTACAGCTACATTATTTACTCTGGTTTCAATGCAGCTCCATGGCTGCTTCAGCCATTTCCTTCACAGTTTTCTACTTTAAACTAACATTTTGCCTATGCTGACAGCTTTGCCAGACAACAAATTCAGGTACTCATTTGCTTAGTTTTTTCACAATGTCATACAAGGATTTTGTGCATGTTGGGTAAGAAAGGTTAAAACAGAGAGAGAGAGACTGAGGGGGAGGCAGGGGAGAAGGAGAAGAGGAAGAGGAAAGGAAACAGGGAAAAGGAAAGGAAAGAAAGCAGGGTCCTTAGAAAAGGACAGAAAGAGAGCTGACATGGTTTTTCCAAAAAAGTGAGAAAAGAACAGAAAAGGAGATGCATGTTGTTGTTGTTGTTTTCAAGAAATGGGAGCACACCATGAACACCTAGGCCTTTTCCGCACCAGCCGGCCCCTCCCGAAACTGCAAACGGCAGGCTTCCATAGGATGTTGAAAGTGGAATCATCGTGCTATAACAGGCTAGTGTGGAATAGGCCCTAGACTCCTCAACATGGCCATCAAGGTTTCTGGTAGTGTGTTTGTTACTGCAGGCAAACACATTCATCTGTCTCCACAAAAGCTGTTTTGCCTGACTTCTTACCTTGCTCACTTCTCTCCTCTTTTCCAATCTCTCTCACTTAGGTGTCCACTCGACCCAGTAGGTGGTCCCTCAGTTTATAGGGAAAGAGTCATCTCCAAATAGAGAAGCTTGTAGGAGATTCCTCCTGATAAATATTCTGTTAGTAAGAGCCTGGGCATGAAGTGCTGTTACAAAGAAATAAAAAATTGAAGATGAGCACTGTGTCTTTAACAACAAATGGACTACTAACTATTTCTTTGTTTTAAACAAGGACAAAGCAATTTGCTTGAAATGCCTTGAAACTGTCTTGGTATTAAAGAAGAACAATGTTAAGAGGCACTTTGAATCTTGTCACAAGGACTACTCGATATATCAAGGAGAAGTGTGAATGAACAAGATAAAATATCTTTTAAAAACAATGTTTCTGCAGGAAAATAGTTTTAGAAAGCATTTTGAGGAGAACTTGTCTGCTGTAAGGGCCAGCTATCATGTTGCTGAATGGATTGCTGAGAGTGGGAGGCCGTTAGCTGATGGTGAATTTGTAACTAATTCATGGTTAAAGTATTGGAGGAAGTGTGCTCTAATGAGTTAGCTTACATTAGCTGTGTCAGTTTATGTGCGTTTAGAATCACAAGGTGTGTTGAACAACTAGTAGAACAGCACACTTCTTTGGTTGTCAAGGCAAAAGCTTCTGAATATATTCCCCCTTTGATATTAGAAGAGAGCAATAGCATTACAAGCACTGCTCAACTATATATAAATAAAGAGAGAGAGAGAAGAGATGGTGTCAAGGAGCTCTTGGTACAACAGCTGCAGTAAACATATTATTGGGATTGTGTGAATGAATAGAAAAAAAAGGATTTATAAAAAAAGATTTATAGGGTCATCATAAGTCAAATTTAGTTAAAATTAACAACAATAGCTTGTTTTTTATACATATGGCTCTTTTATATAATGTTTGGATGTTTTATTATATCCTGCAAAATGTTTTTATTGCTCGAAAAGTGATCTGAATTTTGCAACTTGTTTTTATTTATTTTTATTTGTGTTTTTAATGATCATTGCAATTTTGAGTTATTGCTTTTGTGTGCCTTCAAGTTGTTTCTGATTTCTGGTGACCCGAAGGCAAACCTAACACTGGGTTTCTGGGGCTAAGAGTGTGTGATGCCCTAAGTTCACCCAGTGGGTTTCCATGGCTGAGCTGGAATTTGAACCCTAGTCTTCAATGTGCCAACCATTGTATCATGTGCCAACCACTATATCATGCTGGCTCTATTTTTAAAGAAGTTATTATTGGTGGTTTTAATATTTAAAAAATATTGGGCGGAGGAGAGGAGAGGAGGGGGAGGAGAAGGAATCATGAAAAATAGATCCATGGCTTGATTGTAATCAATCTTGGGACATCAATGAAGTCCTACACCTGCCAAAGTGAGTGAATATTTTCTTGGTCCCAATAAAAGTGATTGCTTTACTCTAAATGTTTGGATTTTCCCCATATTAATAAACCAACATGTGAACTTTGATATTCTGCTTCTTCTCTATGTCCAAATGACTCAGAATCATATACTGATTTAGCATTCTAAGAGTAATGGAATACCATTTCTAACATCTAACATTTCTTCCTCTGAGCCCCTGAATTTCACTGCAATTTGGCAAATGTTATAGAGCATAAGTTAGCATTTCATGCTGATATGACATCAGAGTGGCAGTACTTAAAAAGCTTGTTTCAGACCAGCTGTAATTCCACACTGAAGAGTGTACTTATCATGCAAGTAAGTCCCACCAGTGAGATGCTAAAGTACATTTTGCTGCTCTGTGAAACAGTAATTGGCAGCAGGAACCCTCAGTGTATCAGTAGAACTGGTAAACACCACTCAAGAGGAACAGTGAAAAATACTGAAGGATAACTGTTGGTAAAAGAGGCAATATGATTTTGAGCATTCTTTGCAAAGTCGTATTGTCATTGATTTTCACAGAAAGTAAATTTTAGAAGTTACACAGTATTTTTACAGATGAGTCACTTAAGCAATGCATGCCAAGCTTACTCTCTGATTTCACTGATAGTGAAATTTAGCAGCTTACCTTTCCTCGTTCCTATCATGATCTGTTGCAAAATCCTGGGGGTAATGGTACTTGTCAAAGTCTCAATAGCCAGTTGTTGCCAAATTTGTTTCCATTTGTCATCATATACTGTTATCATAAATCTAATTAGAATTGCATTACTTTAGTCCCTTGCTCTAGGAATATTGAAAATTAAAACAAAACGAAACAAAACAAAAAATGTGTATATAGAGAAACTTCATGGAGTGGCTATTACTATCCCTCCTCTGAAAAATTCCAAAATGCCACTCTTCATTTTTCACTATAATGAAGTTGTAGGAGGTTATTACATCCACTTTCAAAGTGTTTGTCAGAGGGTGTAAGACATCTACTGCTGGTGAAATTCAAAATGGAAACTCCATGGGAACACAATTAACCGTATATTCTCTGGAAAACCTGATCATCTCTTAAAATTAATAAACACAATGTGTGTTATTGATAAGAAGAAAAAAAACCCTGTGTTTCATTCTGCTAGTTTGTCTAGTTATGTCTGTAAATGTATGTTGTACTGGTTTGGATTGATGACAAGGAGGACACCTAAAACAGAACAAGAAATGTAGGAAATGATCTCTCTGGAGGCTGCTTCACTGCAGGTGACAATCTTGTCATAACCATTGCAGTTCAAGGCTGGAACATTTAACTCAGGCTTTGGCAGGTGAAATGCCTTTCAGTTCACCTTTATGCTTTTTAACGGGCTTTATCTTGAAATATACTCCCTCCTCACTAGAACACAGACAGGTTATAGCCTATTGTTAGTCTTTCTTCAATTACCTGACCATTCTGAGATAATCAGAAGGTCTTTCTTTTTCTCATTTCCTTCTTTTTCTCTTTTAACTTTCCCACTTTCTTGGAGTGGCATGATGCTATCTTTACGTATTCAGTTAGTGATAGTGAAAGGAACAGCTCACAGATAAGCTGTGTGCAACTGTACATAAGCAGCAGTACATTTAAATTGCTGGGGAAAGGGTATTAAGTCAGCTGTGGGATAAGATTTATCATTCCTGCTGTGAAGCAGATGACACCAACTCTACAGGAATGAAGCAGACAGGTTAAGAGTCAAATTTCATTAAGCTATCTGCTAGAGGGTTGAAGCATGCAAGGCCAAAGAAGAGACAAATAAGATAGCTGATTTACAAGAAATTTGATTTTAAAGCATCTGTTGCAAGTATGGCTGCCAGATATGAAAGCTTAAAAGAATCATTTTGCTGTTTATTTGTCTCTCTGTCCTGATAGCAGTTGGCCATCAGCCTTTGCAGCAAAACTGAGTAAATTGTATTTTTGAGCTTTTAACTCTGTCAGCACAGCTTGTAATGCACCAGATTGAATACAGACCACCATTAGCCAGTATTTGCAGCCTGCTAAGTGCTTGAAAGACCCCCTACCATGTTCACCTCCAGGTGAGAGTCTCGTACTCTAGATATTCAGGTAAGACTAAGTTATCATGTGAATTGTTGTTGTTATGCTCCTTCAAGTAACTTTCAAATTATGACAACCCTAAGGTGAACCATCACAGCTTAGTAGTTTGACTCTGGAAACTACGTTCAAATCCCCACTCAGCCATGGAAACCCACCGGGTGATTTTAGGAAAGTCATACTTTCTCAGCCTTAGAGGAAGGGAAAGGCAAACCTCCTCTGAACAAATCTTGTCAAGATAACCCTATGATAGTTTTACCTAAGGGTCACCATAAAGAAAGGTAATGAAACAACTTGAAGGCACACAACAACAAAAGGTAATTTGAGCCCTGGCTCTCAAAACAATGCTCAAACCATTACACCATGCTTGCTGACTTAAATTTGACTGGTCTTTGGCCATTTCCATGTTACTGTTATAGTGCTATCATTCCACTTTCATCACCCTATGGAATTCTGATGTTTGGAGAGCTCTCTGGCTAAGAATTCCAAATGCCCCTCCCTAATCTGCAAACTCCAGGATTCCAAAGGATGTTCAAAGTGGAATAATAGCACTATAACAGTGTAGTATGGAAATGGCCTTAGTGAACCCTCTGTAAATAGGAGCCAAGCTGGATCTAACACCTTCTATGTAAACCTTACATTATGATGGGGCATTTGGAAGCAAACAAACAGCACTTCCTACGAATTTGTTCTGGATCCTGGTAAGATGAAATTAATCTCTAAAATTAAATATATAGCAAACAAAAAATAATAATTCAATTAATAAATCAAACATTTTAGCTTCTAGCCTTCTCAGATGATTAAAAAAAAGTGAGCTTGTAGCCAAGGTGGCAGTTTAGAAGATTCCATTGTTAACTTTCCTAAGTACATGATGGATTGTCTGAAACCATTGGGTATTATAATCCTGAGTCTGTGGATCCCGAAGTGCGCCCTTTTGTCTAAAATGCTTGAAAAAGATGACACCTCAGTTCCAAATAGAGACAAATGAGAAAATCTGTGATGTTTGAGTTAAAATGTCTGTCCCCTGTTTGCTCTGGTTTCCTGCTCAAGCCTGCAGACTTCCAGTTCTGAAGTGAGCATATAGATTTGTAGTTGTTTTCCTCATGCATTGCAGATAACATCTTGTATGTTTTTATTCAATCACATAAATAACATTGCAGGACAGGCAGGTGAGGTTATCTTTGATATGCTATGCCCTGCTAGTTACTATGCTCCTAAAAGTTTTCTTAAGACACATGCAGCCAATGCAATGCCCAGAATCACAGGGTATGATCCAGTATAGCTGACCAGTGTTTTCAGGATGGCTTTTACCAGCAATCTCATTAGATCTGGTGACTATAAAAAAAACTATAAGGGGAAGCTTTCTGGTAGCTGTAGTAAGAAGCTCATGATACTATAACTGTTTTCCAACCTAGCACAGGCAGCTATCTTGGAAGATATCCACCCTCAGTCCCCAAATAATGAGTATCAGGAAAACCACCAACACAACCGCAATCCACTGTGGAGACTTCCTCCTCCTTCTCCTCCTCATCATCGTCATCATCATCGTCGATATCCCACTCTTTTCTCTTTTTCTTTACTCTTTTACAAGATTCAATACAACTTACATATAAACAGACCTCTGAATCTATTGCTTGGCTTCTAGGCCTTGGGGCAAAAAATCAATGGCCAAGGGTTCTTTGCAGCAAAATGTCACCCTTTCTTCCCCCTTCCCTCACTAAACTGCCATTGTATCTGGGTGGTGAAGCTCTTATGTGATGTGCACCCCCTGTCTTGAGGTTGTACATGGCTTGGCTACCCAAAGGAAGCAAGACTTTCATATCTTTGGAGCTAGAGTTTGGGCATGCCCCCCTGTGTGTGCACACACACTTCAGTTGCTTTCTTCTCTTCTGGATTTGAAATCAAGATTGTCACCCCCTCCTTCTTCACCCAATTAGGTGGGAAAGTTGGATTTCTCATCTGCCTCTGACATCTACAGAAGCAAGGTGGATTCCAAAGATCCTCAGTGGAAACTCAATGTTGTAGTTTTGACCCCCCCCCCATGGACAGTCCAGACTGAGTCTGCTGCTGCTCTGCACTCTACTCAAGATGCCAGTGCCAGAACTGCTGGCAGGTGGGTCCTTCCAAGCTCACTTTAGAGCCAGGGTGAGCAAAGTGAAGGCCCCTGGTTGCAGTTTGTTTCATTAAAAAAAGCTGCTAAATTCTCTAGGGGGAACGGGGACATTTGCATTATCATTTGCTCTAATTCTATGTAAAAGTCCTGTTGGAGGACATATGTCCAAACGTAACCCTATCAGTTGCTAAATTTCTGTCATCAGCTATTAAGATCAGAGAGAAAGACATATCAAAACCATGGTGGGATACTAGCAATGCACTTGAAGAACAATCCAATTCTATTTTCTAATGAGATGGAATTAATGAATGCCTATTTATATTTTACCTTATAATCCATATTGCCTATTGATTTTAATTTACTTCATGTATTTTTATAATATTTTACACATTTATATCCTATTTTATGCTTTTATATTCTGTTTATAGTCTATCCTATTTTTATATTTATATCCTCTTTTTAGTAGGTGTATTTTCTCTATAATGTACCATTGGATAGTTCACGATGTTTGGTCTATGGACCTTAAAATAAAGTTTGACTTGATTTTGATTATCTTTTGCTCTAGGGTCAGTTTAAGCCCAGGAGAGGTCATTCCACTAACTTTCTGTTGAAAAAAAAAATCTCCTGGGTCTAAAATCACACCCAGAAGTTCAAAGAACATGGACAGAATACCCACCCACACTGTAGAAGTGGTTTGGGGTGATATAAATTATCGTTATGAAGGAATCTACAACCTGTCTCTTTGTTATAGGTCTGTTTGTGTTTGAGAAAGATGTTTATGCAAAGGGAGTCTTTATAAAATGTTACTTTTAAATATCACATAGTACCAATTCCATAGAATGTTTGTAGACATACAAAGTGGTAGTTGTATTACATAAGTATGTTACAGTATTAAAAGCTTCATAGGAATTATTTCAAGGCCATGTTTTTCTTTATAAAGATTAAAATTCCATCCCCATATGATCATTTCTAAGCACTCCCAAAAGGAGGAAGAGAAAGAGAACAACAAACATAGAACAATTTTCATGATAAATTCCATCAGTCCATTCCCTCACATTTACATAATTTCCTATGAGGTGGTTACAGTTGTTAACAATGAAAGCAGCAACAATAACAACAACAATAGATATTAGTAATTTTAACAGTGAACTATTAAATTTATAAAAAAAAATCCAGTAATGAACTAGGAACCATATATTTGTCAGAAAAGGTTGGACCAAACCTCAAGAAAAATACTTTGTGAAGTAAGTGTAAATGTCATGTTGCTTTAATTGCTTTAATTGTTAAGTTCACCTGTGGAAAGGAATGTGACTCAAGCTAGTTTGTGCTGAGTCATGCTGATGAGCACTAGGTGCAGACAATACAAGGGTTGGACAGGATTGGCTAGGTGTCTACATAAAGGTAGCACAGTCCCAGCCAACAACTGCACATGTTGCTTGATGCATGTTGTTGGAGGCTCTGCTGGAAAGTAACATCCATTGGGCCTGAGTCAACTAAATCATCCAAATCAGAACTGACCCAAGCCATGTGCAAATTGCTGAACAAATTGTTCACAGCAGGCTGTCCAAAGTTTGACCTCTGTTGGCTTAAGCAGGGACTGTTCTGAATTCCATTTGCTTCCCCAAATACTATATATCATCCTCATTCACTTACATCAGAAGTAGTAAATATTAACAATACATTCTTTGCTGCATAACCAGCAGCCAGACTTCATCTGGACTCTTTATATAACCAGTTAGTGGAGAAAAGAAAGAAAGAAAGAAAGAAAGAAAGAAAGAAAGAAAGAAAGAAAGAAAGAAAGAAAGGGTTGCTGTGTTTAGGCAGGCAAAAAGTTCAACTTGTTTTGTCACTGTGACTAACAATAGGAGGCAAAAAGGTCGGATTTGAAAATACAGGGAAAGCATGAGTCAAACAGAGTGAATGCATCTGCCAGAATCAGAATTATTCAAGCTTAATATGAGAGTGAAGCCAACTCATATTTTCCTATTTCCTTTAATATCCTCTATGAGATATAGAGAACAATAATAAGGCAAAGATTATTAGCCGACAAGTTTCAGAGCATGCAGGGAACTTATGAAGTTCTAGAAGGTAAAATAAATAAATAGAATGACAGCAGAAGAATGCTTAACCAAGAGTGTGAAGATTTTGAGACAAGCATGAAGCTAATAAAAACAACATGAAACTGAGCACATATTTTCTCTTATTTCATGACACATGTATTTGCAGTTCGGGACAGGCAGACAAACTGACCTCAGTAGACAAGTGCATATGGGTGGTAAGCTGCCTTCAACTTGTGCAGGCCTGCTCTAAGAGAAATGTGGCAAGTACTTAAAAAAAAAATTCTGTGACAAAATAACCAAATTATGCACTAAGAAAAGTTATATCCGAGAGCCTGCATCAATAGTAAATGCATACTGAAAATTGTGCAGTTTCTCCTACTCCAAACAATTCACTTTCCACTTTGAAATATTATGCATTAGAGGTCACCTTGTAGTGCTGTTGAATAATGTGACTATTATTATAATTTTTTTTTTATATTGTTAGATGTGTAGTGTCACATTCATGCAAGTAAACACTTGATGATGGCAGAGGTGAAGGATAAGATGTCTCCTGCCTCCATGTAAAGAACTTGAGATGAAGAAATGGTGGAACAGAATTCTGAAAGAAGACATAGAGGTATAAAGCTGAATGATAGCAGGTGTAGACTGTTCCATCTACTCTTTACTTTCTGTTTGGGATTCTTTCCATGAACTGAGATCATCTATGTCTAGATCCAATGGTGTATTTTCATAACTTTCTGCTACTAAATAAGGATTTTTCTTCTTCTCTCTTTCTCCCTGTAATTGTTTGTGATGTTGAAAACTTGGTGCAGAGGGTTTTCCAGACCAGCAAAACAGTTTACAGAGGTATGGAGTACAGGAAGAAGGGAGGAATCACTACCACTAGATTTGACTAGAGAAAGAATCACAATTCAGTGGAAGTGTTATCAATGACAAGAGAAAAAAAATATAACTCCTTGAAGTGACTGTCTATACAGCTCTATAAAAATACTCATTTCCATGAGGCTGCTACCTTGCCCTGAGGGAAAGCACAGCTAACCCAGAAGTAAGGGCCATAAATTATCTAGTGGAATGAAGAAATCCAGATTGGGTAATTCCCCTGGTCACCGGCAATGTCATCACTGATGAATCTTTTCCCCAACATTAAGTCCTTCTTGGGTCCTTTCCACTATTAGTTTATCTAGCTCAGCATACTGTATAATTCAATAGGTCTTCTCCAGTGTCAGAGGAAGAGTTCTTTCACAGCTTAGTTGCCTGAGATCATTCAACTAGAGGTATAACAGATCCCACTTTAGCCTTCTGTGTCCAAAATATGTACATGAGATGTGCCTCCTCCATAACATCAATAGAACATCATTTGTTAAATTTTACCACAGCTGGAATGAACTCTCAGCCCTGCATAAGAAATCATCTTAAGCAACAAAACCTAGATGTTATGGAGCCTGAATTCCCCTGACCATTTCTTATGTTGGAAGACAGAGGTATGTGTCCCAGGCAGTCAGGCCAATATTTCCTAGGTGCTGCCTCACACTACACAATCACAGCACTATGATTCCCCTTTTACTGTCATGGCTGCATGCTAAGGAATCCTAGATTCTGTAGTCTGGTAAGGCAGTACAGCTTTCTGGATGAGAATTATAAACACTCCTTCCTAAACTGCAGATCTCAGGATTCCAAAGGATGTTGCCATGTCAGCAAAACTGAACTCATAATTCTAGAATGGTGTAGTGTGGAAGGGGTCTAAACTACACTTGCTTAGTTGTGGTGGAGAACATTGTCCTATCACCAGAGCTTAAGAAAGATCCAACAGCTACTCTAGTTGGCTTGTGACTGTATGTTGCATGATAGAAGCAGCCTCTCAAGAAGCAAAATATCTTGGGTTCTCTCTCAAATTACACATTATAATAGATATTTGGCAGCCTTTGATTCTGCAAAATAAAATAAAAAATGGAAACAGTTTTTTTATTTCTTGTTCTAAGATGTATAAAAATACTGAAATATTTTGATCTATAGTAGGAACATGAACCATGCTGAAAGTTTCCTGTCACCTATGAGCAGTGCCTATGCTTTTGAACAGGAACAAGGCAATTTATACCATGAAATTTCATGTGACAGCACACAAAGGATACAATGGACTCTCCTTACCCACAGTCTCTGGATATATGAGCCACTTGACATCTTATGTCTAAAATGACAGCAATGCCCACACGGACATGCTTAAGCATCCACACACATGTATACAGAGGGTGCATTTTGTTCCTAAATGTTAAAGGGAAAGAGAGAGAAGTAGTGCTGATGTTGTTTGCTACTATATCTTTGCAATAACTGATCTCATTCCAGTGAAAAAGTGGGGTTATCTACAATTGGGTATTCATCAACAGAATTCTCTTGTTCATAATTTATAATGTGTGTGACTAGTTACAAGCGTGGAGGCCTTTGGACATCCAAAGACTTCCCCCCTTTCTTCCCAAAAATCTAAACAGAAAATAAAGCATACATGCTATTTCAACTCATTACAGTTTAACTATCAAGCTAGTGACACTGATTGATTAATATTGATTTCTCAGGCACATATCAATGTCTGTGCCATTTTCTTTTATGTATCATGCCAAGTGGCTTAAAAATAAAATCAGTGAATTATGAATTTGGAGCTGCCACATATTTTGATATGTTGTAACCATTCTGACACTAGGATGTCATATTTCATAAATTGTAATTTGCATTTAAAAGAAATTTCTCAGCTTATGAAGAACAGAGATAGAGACCTTCAATATCTCTGCAGTGCCTGTCCTTTTCGAATCCACACATTTCCCTCTCTTAATTAATTATAGGGATTGTGTTGACACTTCATGTTTATGGATTTACAGCAGCTCTGACCAAGAGCAGCAGCTGGTTTGGAATTAGTAATATGTGATAGAAAAGTGCAGTCCAATCATTAATGCTCAGTTAAAAGGCAACAAGGACTGAATCAGAGAGTTTCATTTGCTAATGATTTCCAGGTTTAAAGAAATGAACTAACTAATCAGTGTCTTGCTTTCCTATCAAGCCCTCATATGCTAGCTTTCTTTAGCACTGCCAAAGGATATACCATGCATGCTTTACAGAGACCTGGCTGGAAGATGATAGTGGCACAACCTGGGTCCAGGCCTTGCGAGCCGGATACTCTGTCAGTGAGCAGGTAAGGGGAAGTGGGCGGGGGGCGGCGGAGTAGCCTTGGTTTACAAAGACAATCTTATACTGACCAGGATACCTGTCTGGAAAACAGACCACTTCGAGTGTATATACCTGAAGGCAAGGGATAGTCTAGGGATTCTGTTAGTGTACCGACCACCCCGCTGCCTATCAGACTCCCTGGCTGAGCTGACAGAGCTGGTGTCGGAGTTGGTGTTGGAGTCGCCCAGACTTCTGGTTCTGGGCGACTTCAATAACCCATTTGAGACCAGTTTGACAGGTGCAGCTCGGGAGTTCATGGCATCCATGACAAACATGGGTCTATCCAAATTAGCCTCTGGGCCAATGCATTGTGCAGGACATACCCTCAATGCGGTCTTTAGTACGGAACAGACACAGTTGTGGGTGGAGATAATAAATGCTACCACCTTGTCATGGACGGTTCACTTCCTGGTCAGGGTTAGACTTATGGCTGCTATCCGCCCCTGCAGGGGTGGTGGACCTATTAGAATGGGCCGTCCTCAAAGGTTAATGGAACCTATTGGATTCCAGAAAGCCCTGGGGGGTCTTATGGTTGGTATCGGTGGTGATCCTATGGAAGCCCTAGTTAATACCTGGAATTGTGATCTTACTAGGGCTATCAACACGATTACTCCCAAGCGTCCTTTCCAGCCTGCTTCAAATCGTAATCCTTGGTATACAGTAGAACTCAGGAATATGAAGCAAGTCGGACAATGACTAGAGCACAACTGGCAGAAATGTGGACTCTTATCTGACAGGACACGCTATAGAGAATTCCTTCATTCCTATAGAGTGGCAATAGATGCAGCGAAGAAGACTTTCATTTCTGCACGTACTGCATCTGCGACTTCTCGTCCAGCAGAGCTGTTCAGGGTGGTAAGGGATCTGACTCAGTTACCCATTCCCCTGTATTCACTGTTAGAACCTAGTGTAGCTTGCTGTGATGCTTTGAATAATCATTTTGCAGATAAAATCTCTCAGATAAGAGCCGACTTGGATGCTGGTGTTATAGCAGAGGTTACAAATGGAGTGTCCGGCGACTCCATGAACAGGATTATACTGGATCAGTTTCAGTCAGTGAGTACCGAGGATGTAGACAAGCTCCCTGGAAATATAAGAAAGACAACTTGCCCTCTTGATCCCTGCCCCTCCTGGCTGGTCGACCAGGGAGGAGTTTCAATTAAGACTCATTTAAGATATATTATTAATGCATCCTTCAGGGAGGGCAATTTTCCAGCTTGTTTAAAAGAAGCGATTATGCAGCCGCTTCTAAAAAAAAGCCCTCCCTAGACCCCTTGGATATGAATAATTATAGACCAGTCTCCCATCTCCCATTTTTAATCAAGGTGATCGAGAGGGCTGTTGGTCTTCAGCTTCAAGCTGCCTTGGATGAAACAGGTTATCTAGATCCATTTCAAACTGACTTCAGGGCAGGATATGGAGTCGAGACTGCTATGGTCGCCTTAGTGGATGATCTTCACCTAGGTATCGACAGGGGAAGTGTGACCTTGCTGGTACTCTTGGACCTCTCAGCGACTTTCAATACCATAGACCTGGTATCCTTCTGGAACACCTGAGAGGGCTCGGAATCGGGGACACTGCACTTAAGTGATTGCAGTCCTATCTCTCAGGTAGATTCCAGGTGGTGATGCTTGAGGACAGCTGCTCCTTGAAAAAGGAGCTTAATTTTGGGATCCCTCAGCGCGCTGTCCTGTCCCCAATGCTATTTAACATCTATATGAAACCGCTGGGAGAGATCATCAGAAGGCATGAAGCAAGGTGCTATCAGTATGCTGATTACACCCAGATATATCTCTCCATGCCTCGGATAACAGCATCAACTAATCTCGCCTCTGAACGAATGTCTTGAAGCAGTAATGGACTGGATGAGGAAAAACAGACTGAAGCTGAATCCAGATAAGACAGAGGTACTTGCTGTTACGGGCCCTAGCCCAGGTATGGAGGTCTGTCAACCTGTTCTAGACGGGGTCACGCTTCCCCTGAAAGACTGTGTCCGCAGCTTGGGGGTGCTCCTGGACTCACCACTTCAGATGACAGCTCAAATTGATGTGGCGGCCAGGAGTGCTTGCCATCAGCTTCAGCTGATACGCCAGCTGCACCCCTTCCTGGACCTGGAACACCTAAAAACAGTGGTGCATGCGCTGGTAACTTCACGGCTTGACTTCTGCAATGCGCTCTACATAGGGCTACCCATGTGCTTAGTCCAGAAGCTTCAATTAGTTCAGAATATAGCAGCCAGATTGGTCACCGGTAGCCCTAAAACTGACCACATAACACCAATTCTGAAGTCTTTACATTGGCTGCCTATTAGTTTCCGGGCACAGTACAAGGTGTTGGTTCTTACCTTTAAACCCTTTATGGCTTGGGACCAGCCTACCTGCGGGATCGCCTTCTCCCATATAATCCACCCCGCACACCAAGGTCCTCTGGGAGGAATTTACTGCAGCCAGTCAGAACTAGGTTGGCTGCAGTTACCCAGAGGACCTTCTCTTCTATCGCTCCCAAGTTATGGAATGGCCTGCCGGAGGAGACCCGACATATTAGCAGTCTTGACTGCTTAAAGAAAGCGGTCAAGACTGCTCTCTTCCAACAGGCCTTCCGAGACTAGTACTCCATCGCCTCCCACCAACTGTCCTCCTGTTTTTTAATAGTTAGTTGATTGTAGTTAATGTGTTTTAGGGGGTTGGTTTTAGAGTGGTTGGTGGGTGGGGAGGATTGGTTATGTTTCAGTGCTCTTAATGTATTGAATATATTGTTGTACTACTGCCTCAATCCATGGGGAGAGGTGGGATATAAATATTATTATTATTGCTGTTGTTGTTGTTGTTGTTAAAATAATATTATTATATTATTATTACCACTGTTGGAAACTTGATGTATCTCTGTAGTTTTAAAAGAAATGCAAACCACTTTTTAAAAGTTTCTGTGTTTTTGGGATAGCTGATAGTTTAGCTGACTGGTAGGTATATAAGATTTTTGTTTTGTTTCCAAAAATACTGGAGCTGGAGGTTGATTTACAAATACCTCTGGACTATTTAAATGGAAAAAAGAAATAGGCACCTATATTGAAATTGCATGGTAATGTACATACATTTAATCACTTGTTCAAAACTGTAGGGAGGGACTGAAGGAAGGTGAGAGAAGGAGTGAGAGACCGGTCTTTTCCTTCAGAACCAGACTTGCAAAATTTAACTTGAAATGAGATAAAAATATGCAGAATAGATTGTTGTTAAGTACACTTAATGTCCGTTCACAAGACATTTGGTAATCTTAGCTTGGATACTTAATATATTTAATATCCTGAATATTGTTGTTCAAGAAGTGTTACTGAAAAGCCCAAATTCCAGTTGCTTCTGTTCACAGTTCTTGACAGTCAATATCATATCAACATCTTAATGATGTTAAAGATAAAAAGTTATTACATTGATTAAAATAATAATAATAATAATAATAATAATAATAATAATAATAATAATAATAATAATAATAATAGGTCTCTTGTTTCATAAAGTTGTAGAAAAGGCACTAGTCTTGAAAGGAATTGAATACAACCACTAACTAGGATTTTTTCAGTCTGCTCAGAATGACTTAACTTTTCTGAAAATGAGAGAGGAAAAAAGACCAGCTGTTTCCTCATCATTCTTGAAAATGTCAGGCAGATATAACAGGAATCCAGCATGACCCTTTTGATGGAATAGATCATATGAGGCTCTTACTTAATATATCACGTGTGAAATTTTAGCACAATGTACTTTGGATTCCTGCACCTCCTCTCACATATAGGGCTGAGAAGGAAGAATGCTGTAGGTTAATTTCTTGAGAACTGGACCTGCAGTGGACCCAGGCCTTCGGGGTCCCGGAAAGTGGGCAAAAACAGTTCTGTCTCAGGAACTTAGATAGTCACTAAAATTTATGTCAATAAATCTGGAGAAGGGGGCTCAGTCATACCTCTTACCCTCACCTATTTCCAGGTCTCAGCAACACTGCTATCATGTGATATACTGATATAGCAGGACATTTAGAACAGAAAATTATGAAAAAGAGTCAAGTCCTCTTTATTATGCCTCTATTCATATGCAAATACCTCTCTCTCCTCTCTCTATCTCTCTTTTTTTAAAAATTGGGAGACTGCTATAATTAAGGATGTCACTTGTTCCCAATCTTAATTTTATTGCTTTTCTCTGAATCCCACTTCATTTTAATCACATCTTTGTTTTGTATTTTGATGAAGGTTTCTACTTTTTTGCTTTCATTGGAAATTCATACAGACCTCGGTTAATGTACACACTTTCTTCTGCATTTTTCTTCCTGTACACACAATTATATTCCTTTCCACCTGTGGATTAAAGCATATTTTTGTATATTTTTCAAAAGTGCACACTTTGAACTGTGCAAATTTATTTATATATAATTCCACATCCGGGGAGAGAGACAATCTGTGATTCAGTTTCTTCTTTAAGAGTGTAGATGACCACAACTTAATAAAGTCTCTCTCACTCGCCAAGGTTAATGTGACTTTCCCCCTCCCTAGTTGCATGCACTATGATACAATGTCTAGTTTAAGTCAGTAATATTATACTTATTTTGGCACTTGGAAAAATTGGCATGAAACTCTAAAGATCTGTTTGCTTGTTCAGGACATGGCATATAATGATATATATGAAGCTGGAGCTCTCTCATGTCCCAAATGTCTGACCATTTACAACTAGATACCTGATTTCTTTGAAATTCCTGTCACCAACAATCTATCACCATGACTGTCTTTCTCCCACCCTGCCTCCCTTTCCTCCTAAAATGTACTTTATGGCAACTGTTTACCCTCCAACTCTCTCAGTTTGGCAAGGGCATCCCTGGTTAATTCTCTGTTATCCCACTTTCTCAGCTGCCTTTAAAATGTCAAAATGTCAAAGTAGTTCCTCTTTTCATCTCCATCTTTCCCCATTTGTTTCAATAGCTGCAAATCAGGTTCAAAATGCAAAAAATAGTTTGCCCAAAATTGACTTGAGGGGGAGGGGAGAGTGAGAAAGGTTTTGCTTTTCTCAGTAGGCTCAGGAAAAGACAAAGTGCTATATCCTCTGCTAAATCTGACACAGAACAGCCTGTGCTGTGTGATTCAAAATTGTTTCTTGGGGTAAGCAAAAGGAATAAATGTATCTTGTAAAAAGCAGGTGAAAGAGAGAGCCCTGCCAGTTACAAGAGCCTTTCCTTGATAAGATAGCTTTTGAATTGCAGCATCCTCAAAACTGTTCACCAGGAAGTTTCTCGGTCTCTCTTTCATACAGATACACAGATCCCACCAGCTTTCATTTCCCTAAAATAGGATCAAATCTTAAAAAGAAACTTGTGATTTCAATGTTCTCCTCTTCCCTTCAATAACGGTTTTTGTTTGCATTTTTGATATGCAGAAGCCTTGTATTTCTAGGTTTAGTTTTGCTGGTTTTCTTTTCTCCACACCATTCCTTTTGATTTGCTTATTCTCTATGTGTTCAGGAGCTTCACAATGCCACAGAAAGGAAACATTGACTCATAAAGATCAAACGTGAGAGAGATTTTTCCTGAACTATTTAGAGAGAGTTCCCCACCTCCTGAGAGAATGGTCACATTTCCTTTAACAATTCAGTTGTACATATATCTAATTAGAGGTAAGCCCTAATGAGTTCTTCTGGGAGATACCTCTTGGTAAATGTTTAAAGGACTGCAGTCTAAGACATTCTAAACAGCCATTGGAATATGTGGATTTCTTTATGATAATTATATTTTGACAACTTTATCTTTCTTAACTAATTGCATTTTCTTCATCTCCTGAAGGTAAAATTAGTACATATTATTTTCCCCACCCCATTTTTATTCCAACCACATGAGTGTTAGGTAATAGACCTATAATATACATCAGGCTGAGGGGGTTGGTATGAATATGGAGTTAATATAGTAAAGCTGAGAGAACGTGTAATACACGTGATAACATATTTATTATAAAGCATTCTGTGCACATACACAAAATATATCTTCCCCCCTCTCCCATATTTCTTAAATTTACTTCATAGATTCCAGAATTTATTTTCTTAAAACAGTTTTCTGTGTTGCTCATTTATAACTTTGGCCCTCTTTTTTCTTAGCCACATGCTTTTGACACATTCTTATGTTGCTTGGTCACATGTGTTCTAGTTTTCATCTGTGAAATGTTGAAGGATATGCTACAGATATAACATGTGGTTATATCCTATGTAGTAATAAAAACATTGATTTCTGGTATTCTTTCTTATGTAAGAAAAATCTTACATAAACCTTCAGACATCCATACAAACAAACATGTATGCACATTTAGTTTTCATTCACTTTGAATTCATCTTCAGTTTTACTTAAAGGTGTTACATATAAATCTCTAAATGACTTGTAAATTTCTTATTTGAAGGATCATCTTCTACTCTTTGAAGTTACTCAGGCACTGATTCAGCATCTGAGGCTTTGTTTCATATTTTGAAACTGCAGTGGTCCCACACATTGCACCTGCTAGTTGGACACAGAGAAGGGATCTTCAAGCAGACATCACTTATCAGACAGACAAATATAGGCAGAAGTTTGTTGTTGGTGTGTGTCTTCAAGTCATTTCTGACTTATGGTGACCCTAAGGTGAAACTATCATGGAGTTTTCTAGGGCTGAGAATATGAGATGTGCCCCAAAGTCATCCAGTAGGTTTATGGCTGAGCAAGAAATTGAACCCTGGTCTCCGGAATCATAGTCCAGAGCTCAAACCACTACATTATGCTGGATCTTATAGGAGAAATACTTCTTCAAATATTAAGTTTCATAAATCACTTAAAAGTAATGATCACTCTCTCAAGTTCAGGCCAATAATATTGGCAGACAGCACTATTCTTTCAAAATGATGCTATGTAATTCCTGTGATTTGTTCTATAAGCTATTTGTTCTATAAGGTTTTTTTTTCTTATATGTTGTGCCAGTTAGCAGCGGCAGCAGCAGCAACCTTTAAAAAAATAGGTATGAGACCAGTCAGGATAGAGATCAAGAGATCCTCCAAACTTCCTTATCTTTCCCAGAGAAAGGAGAGGTTGGACAGTGAAATGTTCTGTAACAGAATCAGGAGTAAAGGAATTGCTGGTGCTTGGATATTGCTGGAATAAAAAGAAATTAATACAGATTCAATATAGGACTAAATTACTCCATTTTAAGTCAGTCCAGTCCAAATAAAACCTGAATAAACTTAGTGATGATGGCAGCAATTTGTAGACACGCAGTAAGAATTTTAATTTCCCTTCACATCCTCAAACACAGTCTTTTCAATGCATTATGTTCATACCTTTAGTGATCACCATTACATGTTAAACAATTACTTAAGAAGAATCCAAGTGACGTACATTATCCTTCTGAACCATTGCTCTCCCTCTGGTGGAAAGTTTGGAAAAATGATGAGAAAGTTGGAGTGAAATGGTTTTCTCTCATCTTCCTTTTATGCTTTGAAGATGGTATAAGTTTCAATAGACACTGTGAAATGAAAGAGGGAGTATATGCATCACAGGATATGGAACAATGCTATTTTCATTTGCTTTCTGATTGTTTCATTTATTTTTTTCTAGTTGAGAAACAATTGCACAGGGGCCATGAGACATAGTAAAACTATTATCCATCTGCTATGCTCAGAATATGGAATTGAGGGAAGCCAGTTTGCCACATCTTTTCAGAACTATGAAGACACAAAGCTGTACAATTTCATGGTAAGTTAATCTTTTAAGGGAATTCCTCGCTGTCCTAGATAGTATACACATCAGGAGAATCTTTATGCCTTGTTTTAGGTGCCTTTTCTGAAGCTAGGGGATGTCAAAATCATATCGTACTTCAACAGGTAATATAATTAAAAAGTAGGTTATCATTTAGTCCACCTGTAAACCATTACTTTGTATCTTTCAATACTAGTTTCTTCTTTCTAGATATTTCTGTGTGTTTTGCATTGGGTACAGTAAAACTCATCTTTGTACTGACAAGCTACTGACTGAATTGGCTTCTGACTGAATTGGCTGGTAATTGTTTTTAATGATTTTAATTAGAAACATGAAATGGCAAGCAAACAACAATAAATGTGAATGGCAATAATTAGAATCCATTTCTAGAATTGAACACATTGATGCAATTTTGTAAAACCTTAATGATTCACAATATAATGAAGCATTTTTTTCTCTTTTATATCAGATGTCTGTCTTCATTTGATAGGTTCTAACTTAGGGTTTCCTCATATATTAGTTGGTCTTGTGATTATCACCCAGATAATCCTAATAAACACAACTGGCATAACAGTCATGTTAGGTTTGTTTCAACACGTTGTGAATATGAACTGGTGTTTCAGTGGTGCAGTAGACGTATATATATCCAAGTTAGTATATACCACTAGTATCACACAAAGATTGCAGTAACTTCACATGCATCTAATCTGGTTGTGGTCAGAATACATCATATGGGTAAATTAGCCTGCATGACATGGCAAACAGGGTTAGATAGGCTTAGATTCAAAGATTCTGCATAGGAAACAAAAGGTGATTTCACTTCTATGGGAAATAACTGTTTTTTCTATTTCTGGCTGTCCTCCCAACAAAAATTGCTCCAGAATATTGAGGGATAATTCCAACTGTCTTTGAGATGGAGGAAGGAGGGACAGCTGAGGGAGGCTAACTGTTATCCCCTACAGGAAACCAATGTACCTTTTTTCACACAGCAAGTTCTTAATATCCAAAGGAATACCTAAAACAAGACAAAATTGATCATGGTACTGTGTGTATAGAACAACAATGGACAGATACTGAAAATAATGCTTAGCAAACAAAAGTCCTAAAGTACATTTTACTAAGATTTCATGGTCTCAGCCCAACATTGCATCCCCTGCATCACACTGATTTTCACATGCTGTCAGACATATTAATTATAAGTGTCAGTTGCTGCCCCATTTTGATCACACAGAAACACAGACTGAGTTCCCTCCTCTTATGTATGACCTTAGCCATATTGGAAATGGTAAACAATGTATTTGGTACATCATTCTTGTTTGACATATTGCATTACATGTGGCTAGAAATAAAATGAGTCTCTACAAACATTTTTTTCCTCATATGCCACCACATCACTTCAATCTACCTTCACATTTCAGTGAGGTTCTCCAGACTCCACTGTCTTTTACTCAGTGGAGATCTAAGCCATGTGCAGCTGGATCTTCTTCACTGTAGGACCCTTTGAAGCCCTCAAGCAAGAAAGATTAGGGAGCTTGTTTAACCTTTTGTCATCAGCATTATTTCCTAGTTTTTATGATGAAGATTCTTGACACAGCTCCTCAGTCTTTTACAGCTGCAGTGTACCACTGCCTCTTTCCCCTTGAAGCTCATTTTAAGCTTCTTTGGGTTTTTTTTGACAAAGAACAGCTGGCCATCCTGTAGCTCATCTGAGCTCTGAGACTGTCTGGGGAAAGAACACACTTGGCGCTGGAAACATGGGCTGCCCTGTGTTTAGCAGCAAGCCTAGACAATCTGTGGGAAGGATAGTGGGAGGTAAGGAAGTGAAATGATGCAGAAAGTGGTACAGATGTGACTCTGTAGGAGAAGACATGGAAAAGAGGATTATATTGAACTGAGATTTATTTATTTTTTAAAAAAATGGTAGGGGTCTATGTCATATGTATCTCTATTTTTGGTATGGTTTATGTGTTTTCAATTGTCAGATTGGACTGTGGACAACTGTCTGGACTGGACAGAAGATAATCCAGATTGAGAAGTAATCAGTATCAGAGGGCAACCCAAAATGCAGTCCCAGAAAACATAGCCAGAAATGAACCCCAGTTGATGTTGTACAAAAAAAGATCCACTGAAGAAAGCAAAGTCTTATATTTCTTCTTGCCCAGGAAAAGTCAGCAGTCAGCCTGGGCATAATAAATCAAGAAGTTTCTTCACTTAGAAGCAGTAGTAACATGATTTGCCATGTGAGATAGTAAACAACAGTTCATGATAACTTCATAAGGCCTGGTGTGTGTGTGTGTGTGTGTTTGAAATGTGGGGTGTGTGGGGTTGATATTCCTATTACCTGGAAGAAAGCAAATTAATTTAAAAGTAATTGATTGCTTGAAAGAGATGTGCTGGAAGAACTTGTGGTTCTTCATGAGCAAGCAAACCTGCATGACTGGGCAAGTTGGAAAGTCCTGATCCCCCTTTCACAATTGGTCTCCTTTTTGTTAGAAAGAGTCCTATGAGCTTGATCAACACATTCTCCATGTTCCCCTTTGTCCAGGAAGTGAAAATCAACCAGACCACTTTGGTCTGGGAAAATGCCATGTGGTACCTCCCCTCCCTCACCTTTATCAGGAACATGAAGCACACAAGACCTTTGTCTGCCATTGGCATGACCAGATCTGAGTGCTTTTGCTTTGATGGAGGTAAGAGAAAGAGAAAACATGTTGGAGATCTAAGTCTGCATCTGAGAAAACAAATGAGAATATTGAAGAACAAACTATAGATGCACTGGCTGACTATTTGGATATGGATACTGGGGAGACAGAGAACCAGAGTGACAGAATTTACTGAATCTCTTCAAGAATTTCTAGGCAGAGGAATCTATCTAGATATTGTATATTCCTGAGAAAACAGACCAAGGCTCAAGGAGTACAGTGCCACTTTTTATGATACATAAAATTGAGATTATTATTTTTAAAGAGATTCCTACAAGGATTCTAAAGTGGTGATAATGCAATTTCTTAATAGAGAAATTGAAGAAGAAAAGGATTTCAATCAGATGTGAACTATTGGAAGGAGTCTTACTTCAATTTAAACAACAATGTTTTGTAGTGAATTCAGTATAAAGAACTAAAGATTCTATGCAGTAGTTCAAAAAATATTTTTTGACAAAAAACAAGTGATACAGACAAAGGAATGAAAGATGATGAGAATGCAAAAGCCATGATAAAGAAGGTAAGGAAAAGGAGAAGGGTTTGGAGGATGAAAAAGAGAGAGATACTGTGGCCATGGACCATACTAAACTCAATGATTAGAATGGATTTGAGGTGTGTAACTTTGAATATTAAAGGTCTGAATATTCCTTCCAATATATCAAAAATATTAAATTATTTGAAAAAAAAAATGAATCGTGATATAGTCTGTTTGGAGGGAGCACATGCTAGAAAGAGTAAATCTAAATGTTTGCAATGTAAAGAACTGGCAAAGATTCATCTCAGCTTCAATGAAAAACTGAAATTGTTATATATTATTATAGATTAATCTTAATTTACAACTGGAACTGAAGTTGGATGATCAAGAGGGCAAATAGATCAGAGTCCAAAATAGAATAGTGTAAGTACAATTCTTGCTGTAGGATGCCCCAATGGGAGAAAAAAAGACAAGTTTTTCCATCAGAAGTTGTTAGAGAAATTATTGAACCACCCCTCCAAGAATTTAATTGTGGGGAAATAGGAATAGAGTTAGATAAAAGCCATGATGATATTAACCTGAAAGGAAGGAGAAGATTTAACTGAAACAAAGATAGAAAAATTTTAGGTCTATTGAAATTGTTGAATAATGATAATTAAACTTTTACAACCATTTTTGATGGAGAGATTAAATCAAATGTTGCAAGATTATCCATAGAAATTATGTGGATTTTCCACCCAAAATACAATTATGGAATAATATAAGATGGGCTTTGGATTTTTTAGAATATCTAGAGCACCATAATGAAAACAGGCTGTGTTTGTAATATTAGAAGCAGGAAAAAAAGACTTTTATAATTTGAATTGGGATTGCTTGGTGTGTTGGAGAAGATGTGCTTTGGCAATAATTTCACTGCCTGAATAAAAGTGATTTAAAGGGAACAAACTGCACATATTTTGGTTAATGGAGAATCAAGCAAGCCTTGCAAGCTTCAAAAGGCCACTCAACAATGATGCTGTCTTTCTCTCTTGCTTTTCATATTGACCCTGAAAGTTTTGAGTAGAAGAATAAGTAATGATGAAATAAGGGAATAGAGTTTAAAGGATATATATATATATATATATATATATATATATATATAAAACTTTACTGACGTCTTGGTGATATTTTCAGAAAATCCTATTGAATGTATATAAATCTTACTGGATAGAAAAACTTGGGAAATTGGCTAGGTTTAAGATAAGCAGCCAAAAGAAAATGATATTGACAAAAAACCTGTGATGAAGGTAGAACAGGACAACTTAAAAATCTAATTTTAAAATGAAAAAAGTGAAATATCTGGGCATTATTTTTACAAACAGTAATTTTATTTTATTGAAGAATAGCTATATTAAAACATGAAATGATATTATGAAAGATTCACAAAGGTGGGAAAAGAGTAATTGATCACTAATGGGTAGAATTTCAGGGATAAAAATGAATGTCTTGCATAGAATGAGGTATTTACTTCAAACAATCCTGATTTTAACAAAAGGTCAGTATGATTTAATAAAGTTTGTTTGGCAAGGAAAGAAGCCTGGAAATAACTACAAAAAATGCAATATGCCAAACAGAGAGGAGGTCAGGAGTAACCAGGTTTGAAGTTATATTTTGCTGCATGTGTTTTGGTGTTCATTCAAGGTGGGATATTATTGGTAAACAAGAGAGTATTGGAGTGAATTGGTATAAAAAAGGTAAAGTGACTACAGCTTTTAATAATCCTTATGTGAGAATAACCTTGTTGAAAATATAGAACATAAGGAAAACAAGGCTTTGCCCAAAAATGTCACCCTGGGTATGATCACTGGAAGCTTTTTACAGAAAAAAGATGATGTCCAAGGAAAGGTGGCTGACTTATCATGATTTGTTGGAAATCAGACCTGAACCACATCAGGGAGCTCCCTGCTTTTGCTCCACTTTCAAGCCAAATAATGTGGCTCTTATTTAACCCAGTTTTCTGTGTCTTGACTCGTTATTTCATGGTTGATCACCAAAAGATCGTATGGTAGAATTAGCTCAAAATGTGGAACATAATATCATGTTGAAGCAATGGGAAAAATGTGGCCAGAAGGATTAAAATTTAATTTGTTTTAAGAAGTTAAAGAAATTTTTTATAAGATAATTGTGTAGATGCCAGAGAGACTGCCCAAAATGCACAAGCATTCGCCAAATAAATGTGAGAAATGTGAACATATGGGAACTTTTTGACAAATGTGTTGGACATTTAGTAAGCCCCCCCCAAAAAAAAAACAGGAATCAAATACATTTTATGGTGAAAAAGATTTTGAAACTAAATTTTCAGAAGGAATCAGATCTTTATTGTCTGAATCTAATGGAAGATTCACTGGAAATGAAGCATGGCATAATTTTATGATTCATAGTGACAGCAGCAAGATTATTATATGCTCAGAATTGGAAGAGCAAAGATATCCCAACCAAGGAAGATTGGTTGATTAAGTTGATGGACTTAGCAGAAATGAGAAAACTGAATCTTTTTATTTAGGAAAGAACAACAAAGACATTCCTGAAAGATTCAGATCTGTTAACATGCTTTTTTGCATGGTTTTGCAAACTTAGCAAAGGAGGCAATGTTCTTTATAATATTCAAGTATCAGAGGTTGTTTAGCTAATTTTGATTTACAGTTTAAGTTAGGGGAATTGGAAATCAATTTTCTTTTTATTATTAAGTGTGTAGGTTATTAGGGGGGTGGTTTGGGTTAGCAGGGGTTGCAGTTGTACGTAGGAGTCTAGTTAAGTGTAGTTATCAATTAGTGTTTTGTTGTTTTTTGGTATCTTAAAAAAAAACCAAACAGAAGCCATTGGAGGGAATTAATTGGCTTGCCTTCTGTTGATGCAAAAAATCTATTTTTATTTTGAGCCTCAAAAGAAACTATTTGGCATATTATATGTCTTTTAACCTGAACAGTAAGTCTTCTGAAAAAGGTGTCAACTTTGGTTTGAATATTGAAAGAATAGTGAGCTCCTTTCTAAACTATTGTAACTATTACCATTGCTGAGATTCACTCCCCCTTCCTTCTAGCAGAGCCTTGTTTAAGTGATTATTTTAAAATATGGTCTTAAAGTGTGTGTGGTTTTTTACAGCCTTTAGCTGGAATTGGTTAGGCACTTAGACACAATATTATGTGGACACATTCTGGGAGACTTCTGAAGATCAACTTGTATTGAAAACAGAGTGGGGAAAAGGGATTGCTATACACAAGACAGATGACCTTTTTAAAAAAATTAATCTTTGTTTATCTTGAGGCAAATAGACCTGAAAGTTTCCTCCCAGGCAAATGTACTGATCAGAACTTAGTTATCGTGCAAATGTTCTCGTTTCCAAAATGTTCACTGCACTTCTCATTTTCAAAAAGAAATATCAAAATGCATTTTAAAATCTATTTGGAAATACATATTTTGTGATAAAGTGCACTTTAAAATGTGCATTTTTATGTGGGTTGTTTCAAAAGTGCACATTAATAGCAAAGCAGGAGAGAAGAGAAATAGGAGTGAACATACGTATGGGTGACATTGACTGGAAAAATACAGATCTGTTTGTCCTAAAGGCAGAGAGAAGCCAAGCCATACATTTACAACTTCAGAAATAAGCACTCACTGTGCCTGTATGTACTATTTTCTGTTTATCTGTTCAACTAAGCTTGTTTTCTCCCCCACAGATCTGAAACCATTGGTGATCTCATTAATCAGTGCCTTCCTGATGGTTTCTAATTACTAATTATAAACAGCTATGTGCAATTGACTCTCCTTGTACCCCCCAGGTGATTATTAATTTGCTGCATCTCACCAAGTGTATGCTATAAGCATATTGGTTTTGATTCCATATCCCATTATAGGTGGATAATTTCTCTCCTGTTTGGTGTAGTAGGTAGCTAGTGGGAAGGAGGAGTGATCTATACATGGAAATCTGATTAAAACGTTTAAATCATTTCTGCTCCACCACACTCTATAACCAGTTTCAAACCATAGTGGCTGCCTTGGTTATATTCCCAGCAGGTTATTAACAATTAATTAGCAATGCTATTTCAATGCTATCTTCTCTGCAGTACTAGACTAATTGCATGGCAATAGAATGTCTCTACACCTTACAAACAAACAGCAAGCCCTATTTGTGTGTAGCTAGAAATTTGACTGTTTATTTACATTTGTTTTTCGTTTTTGTAGTTCCTGCTTATTGAGGGAATTATGGAAAGAGGGAGCTATTTCATGTTGCATATTTCCCAAGTGAAAGAAAATTTAAGTGGAACTTTAGAAGGTTGATCTCTTTGTTAGTGATACTGGAAATTGTTAGTGCTTTTCTAATATTAGTTTCTTCACAAGTGTACAAGGGGAACTAATAGAAAACAACTAAGAATACAAGTAGGAACTACTAGTTCTGAAACAGTACCAGCACACTGATGTATTTAAAACAAACAAACAAACAAAAACACCTAATTCTTAGTGCTATTAATTAGTCTGAGTAAAAACACTGACTTTTCTCTTTTCTATTTATTTCAAATATCTTTGTCTGATTTTTTTCCCCCATTTCCAATACAGACAGGCCTGACTGACATTTCTTATGAAGACTGTCACATGGCTTTACATTGAATTTCACATTTCTCAATATGCCAAAATGAAGCTCCAAATACTGACTCTGGGGGGGGGAATCATTTAATCTTAACGTATTTGATTAATTTGGGATAAGAGAGCCAATATGGTGTACTGGCTTGAGTGCTGAGTGTTTGTTTTTTATGTGTTTCAAAAGCTTCATTTTTGAAAGAGAACATGTTCTATCTGCATATATGTAAATGCGAATTCATGGAAAGTCTTCAGAGGAGTAACCGTGATAGCTTGCTCTAGCCAAAGACTTGGACACTTTAAAGCTTATTTATAAACAGTATTTATATTTTTTAGCACTAGATAATATCATTAGTTATCACAAATGTATGCAGTTGTAAACAATTAATAGCTGGCAAACCTTGGAACCAAATGACCATGAGATTGAAAGGTTCTGCCCCACTATCATATTGCTCAAATATATAAAAGTAACAGTCAATGTCCAATCAAGTTTCATAACCCTAAAAGATCTCTGCTCCCCAGAAACTGTCAAAATTCATTTTGACATGGGCAAAGACAGCTGAGGAAGGGGAAGAAAGCAGATTTGGGGGCTATCTGCAAACTTTAAAATAAAGCCGTAATTTGACTTTTATTCAATGGCAGGGAAAACACTAATTGACTGAGCATTCACACTGGCAGAAACTCATCCTCTGTACTCCCAAATAGATGTGTTTCTGAAGAAGTGATAAATAGAGCTAAGAAAAAAGAAAAGAAAAGTTGGTCCTTGTTTTGTACCAGCAAATGAATATAGCTTTCAAATGCTTGAAGCAGGCACCTTACAAACCACAGCTGGCAAGGATTAGGGCTGATTTGGAACCATCCAGTGTGAAACTGCCTTTGCAGCAATAGGTCATTATATCTATTTTTGAGATACTTCAAAGTTATAAGATAAATGAAGGAAGTAGTCCTTGTGTATAATGAGTGCTTCTCTTTGAATGAATTTCCCATCTTGTTTGCCTCAGGGAAAATGATTATGTCATCTAGCAAAGCCATCCTCAAAGCACGGCTCCAAAGCAAAGTCATTGAATAAGTCTTGAAGAGCTGCACTTAAAAGACATACACGGAGAGAATTCCAATATGGTTTGGATTGACATCTGCTTTATATGTATATTCCTGGGAAGAGTATTATTCAGGGGGAGCTATTTCTGAAATCAATTAATGGAAAGTGGGATGAGGAAAGATACATTTAAGGCATATGCATCGACAAAATTTTAGCATGGATTCCAAAACGCTGGTTTGGAAAATAACCAGATTTGACAGAAACTGATTTGGACCTCTCCCAATTTAACTTGGATTTCAGTTTAGAAAGTCAAACGTTTCTGTCTATCTCTGGAAGTAAACAAGCATTTTATAACTTTTTCCCCCAGCGTTTATCAGACCTGGATGTGGTTAGCAGGCATAGTGACAGTCTAGGAGGAAAGCAAACATTACAAAATATACACATACAGGTTCAGAGAGCAGATCTAATATATGATATAGCTATAGCTGTGTGTGTGTGCGTGCGTGCACACGCGCACCAGTTTTCTGAATCAGCTACTTAATCAAGCATACTAGTCTACTGTCCTAGCCTGGCTCTCCACATACCAGACAGAAATGTTATTCACTCGTGTTCTGATCACCCACAGAATGGATTTCCTTCTGCCCATGCAGCTGATGCCCAGTAAAGTATGTTGGGAGAGAGTTATGACCATGGTAATAGTGTCACAATCATGACTAAATATTTGTGGACACAGAAGAGTAACCTAAATAGTACTGATGTCTGAGTGCATAATGCTCTTGAAAAGATGTAGTTGTTTGCTGGAGTTCTCGTCTCAAAATTCTGAAATATAAGAAAGAAAACAAAACTAGCAGCCTGTGGAAAGTCATTAAAAAAAATGAAAACCTTTCAAGATCGATGATATAAATACTCAGTAGTCAAAAATCTATGCCATATATATAGGGAAACAACAGGAGGCACAGGCTCATGAATAATAGTAATAAAAAAAAACATAGATCACAAAAAATATTTTTAAAAAAGTATTTTAGCATAATATTGAAATATTTTGAAAAACAGAATATTGTACCAGCTTGCCTGTATTTTGAACCAGCAAGCCTATAAATATTTGGTGAAAAGATTTGCATCTTTTCCTTAGATACAGCCCATCTCTGGACTTACTCCAGATATGCCAGCCTGTTCTGCCAATACATTCTTATCTGTTGTTGTTGTTGTCTACCTTCACATCATTTCTGACTTATGGTGACCCACAGTTGAACCTATCACAGGGTTTTCTAGGGATGAGTGTGTGATATACCCAAGGTCAACCAGCAGGAAATAGAATCTTGGCCTCCAGGGTTGTAGTTCAATGCTCAAATCTAGCTTCCCCTGTTCCTGTTTTTCAGCTTCCTTGTTCATTGTCCTCTTATCTGCTTAGTTCCTTGTCCTGGCTGCCCTCACTAAGTATCAATACAGTGGGCTGGAAACCAAGGTTTCCACTGAGAAATTCATCCTGCCAGTATCTGTGAGATTAGTTCATCATGAGAGCTAAGCAAAATGATCAATTGCATCAGATACTTTTCCTGTGCACATCATGAACAATAATCCTGAATATTTATAGCCATTTCTAAAATTGGGTCAGTTTTCAACACATTAAAAAAGTGCACTCTTATTTATGCATGCTTGTAAGTCCTTTAGAAATAAATGCTAACTAAATCTGAATTAAGATGATTAAAACGGTGTTGCTAATTGGGGATCTATTTAATTGTGATATTGTCATGTCTCAGCCCCAGGATTCAGGTGCAAACACAGACAGCATCCTTCCTAACAGCCACAAAATGTAGACATGAAAAGGGCAATATTTACTGCAGCCCAGCAAAGATAAGAAAGGAAAAAACCCACAAGACTCAGAACACTTATAGAGAGAAGACTTCTTAATCTGACAAACTGCTAGGGGAGGCTGCTGGCAAATAAACCAGAGGTGGGGTGGGGAGAACTCTGTTGCAGATAACTGCCATTTCCAGTGGAAGCAGCTCATTCTTCTTTTGATCCTCGGCTCATGCTCCTGAACAACCTTGACCCTCACTTTGTATGCTGATTATGCTGCTAGATGCTCCCTTGAACTGCCACTGACACTCTGAATTTATTGGTGACCTGGACTGCTGAAACAAGAACGGTAACTGACTGATAAGATTTTGTAAACCTTGACTGTGGCTGCTACTATGGACTGTATTAGGACTTTAAACATTGGTTGGCTTTCTAAACAGGATAAATATTGGATTTTTTTCCCCTCATGTCTCAGAAAATTTGCATTTATGTAGTAAGAAGGAAGAGCTGAAGAATGTGAAATGCATATTAGTAACACAATGCTAAATGTATAGCAGACAGTGAAGTAATTCACTCTTGGCAAGATTTTCCAATAGGAATGTGTGACCTTGTGTGGGCAAGTGGGTGTCTATTGAAAGATACTTTCTTTCACGGTTTGTTGTTTGACCTTGTCTTCTTATAAGGAACAGTTGTAGTAGAATACTATCAACATTTCAAGAGAGAGACCTTTCATTGTTGTGATGTGTTTCATACCAAGTAGCATGTTTCAGTGACCTCTTCTTTAATGTATTGAAGTTCATTCTGGCATCATGGTTGTTGATCCTCTAGATGTTACAAAAGAATGACTTTTCAGACTCTTCTGTTTCTTCTTACAGCTCAGTTAGTCATCTGGAATACTATTGCCAAAAGCAAGCAAACACACACACACACAAAATACCTTTCACATGCAGAAGGGAATAAAGCTATTTATCAAGCATAGAAAACTTTGATACAGCTGCATGTTATCTTGCATATTTGCTGGACCTATAACTTGAAATCACATAACTCATTGGGCTCAGTTTTGATTGCTGGACTAAGAACAGAATGAGATATTTCAAAGCAAAGGAACACTGAAGTAGAAGGAAGAGGAGGAGGAGGAAGATAATGTGATAAGACTCATGAAGAACATGTGGAAGCAGAAACATAAATCCTACATATTTTTGGATAATATACACATTGAGAACTGTACAATATAGTAGCCCACCAAAAAAAATCCCCAAAAGCATAGTCAATTGTCAATAGGCTTCTAGGAGCAAAATAAGAACAAGGCAAGAATCAGGTTTTTTAGTACATATTTGGTAGCTGAAAAGCATTGTTTTCATTAAAAATGAAAACAATGTCAAGGTGCTGCTTAAAATGAAATTAATATATATTTAATATATTTCTGAGCAATTTTCCTTTAAAAAGCTGAGTTTAAAAACTTTTTTTTCAAGGCAGACTTTTTTTTAAAAAAAAAATGATAAAATGTTCAGTCACTTAACAGCTTTATGATTCTTTTGAAATATAGTCTTCCAAAAATGGAAACATCTTCCCATCACTTTCTTTAAGATGAAAGTTTGCTATTAAAAGTTTGGCTTTTTAATTCTAATTAATATTAAAATATGTCATAGATTTGCAGGTTGGCAGGCATCCTGGTACTCATCAAAATAGAATTTAACAGATCTTTTTCACAGAGCGGCTAAGTGAGAAGTAACAGGCTGCTGCACTAAAATGAAAATAAAAGTAAAAGTAAAAATATACTTACTCACTTCCCATCTAGGCCCTTAAGACCTTCTATCTCTTATATTTAATTTAAGAGCACAGGATTATACATTCATGAGGTTTACCTCACTTTCCATTTCTACCATGCCTTTTCTCCTCTTAGCAACTGCGCTCCTATTAAAGTAGGAAATGATTTAGCAGAACTTCACTGAATAAAGCTTCAGACATAAGTGAACTAATAAGCCAAATGCCCCTTAAGCTAAATAAGCTAAATCTTTCTTTACAGGCTCATTCACTTAGGTTCTATGATTACTGTGTTCTAAGCTCTCAAACACTGCAAATGTGAACATTTTCCCATAATGTGTCAATTCTCTCTGTGCCCATGAAGGTATCAATTAATCTTTGGGAAGGGTGTTTTCTTGCACCAGCTGCTTACAAGACCTCTGAAGCAATGAGCTACAAATAACTGATAGTACATGTAGACTATAGTCTCATTCTTGATTTATCCACTGTGATGCCGTTGATGAGCTCTGCAAGCTCAATTTGTCTGCCCTGGATTTACAGCCAAGCCCTTAGTATGCTTACCTGGATCTGCATTGTGTAAGGCACTGTAGGGGAGGGTAACTATTTGGTGGTCTCCAGGTCAGAGACCAGTATTACAGGTGGCTGATTCCTTGAAACAGGTCACATCACATGACAGAGGTGGAAGAGGAAGCTATTTAAGCTTGATCTCCCCTGCACGTGTTCCTTTTGGATCTTTCAGTGCTCTACAGGACTGATGGTGTTAATTTGTCAGAGGATGGAAAAAGGTTGTTCTTGGAGAATTTGCAAGAGGAAATGAGGGCTATTTTAGTCAGCCCAATGGATGAAAGGGATTAAAGCAGATGCTTGCCCCTTGTCTGTGGCAAGTAGTGAGAGGAGAATATGAGATGCTAGTGACCACATTTTGGCACCCTTTTGTATAAGGTAGAATAGGACTCTGGAATCCTCCCTTGAGAGTCCTGCATCCCAGGGAGTGGTGAAGGAAGCTACCCATGATGCTATCCTTGGATTTAGACACTCTCTACTTGGGTGGGAGTCCCTGGGTTACCTTCCCATATCCCAGTCTGTGGAGCAGCCAAAATAATTTGGATTGCTCTTGAGACTGAGGTGTTTCACTCAAGGGAAGGCTAAGGAGTTAGCGATACAATGACACCTGGCCTCAGCAGGACTTGCATAAGGTTGTTTACTGCCATTGCTTCTTTTCCAAGTTACTAACATAACTTAAATGGGACAAATAAAGTAGCCTTTATTTAACATAGCCTTCTGTGTGTGGTCTTGTTCTTTCATGGTTGACCATCAATGAGACTTAACCATTCTTTTTTTCCCCATCATTTTTTAAAAAATGCTTCCAACACTATTTTTTAGACTATAGTAGTCCCTACAAACATCTGCTGTTCTTAGGATTTTTGACTTAAGCTCACATAAGCTAGTTCGATTTTTTTCAGGTATTTGTTCAGCAAGCACTTGATTAGTTCTTTCTTTATACTTATAGCCAGAACCTATGTAGTGCTCAAGTTACAGAAGGAATGCAGTGAAATCTGAATGGCATGCTGGCAGAAAGGGACTTATAAATATATACTGTGTTTTTATGCTTTGACGAAAGTCTGCTTTAACAATGACCTCTGTTCTGAGGTCTTCTAGCTATAGGACCTATTTAGGAGTTATAATTTTGGATTTAAATATATGACAATTGTCCACTGTGAATATGCAGCCTTGAAAAGATAGCATTACCAATACAAGAAAAAGAAAAGACAATTAAGATAGGTATAGCAACTGCAGCATCTCTTTCTATGTAAGGAAGACAGCTTATTTTGAAGTAAATTTAGTACTAATAAATATATATGTCATGTCAGTATGGAAGGCAAGATTGACCTTAACCTAATATTTGCCCACTATGCCAAAGCAGGTCAGCAAGCTCCATATTGACTCCATTCATATTGACATATAGGCCATTTCCGCACTCCACTGTTATAGTGCTATTAATCCACTTTCAACATCCTATGGAATCTTGAGGTTTGCAGTTTAGGGAGGAATCTTTAGAAATCTCAACCAGATTGCTCTTTGGCCTTAGTAAACTACAAACCTCAGAATTCCACAGGATGTTGAAAGTGGAATAATAACACCATTCCAGTGTAGTGCAGAAATGGCCATTGACTCCATTCATTGTATTTCCTTCTTTCCAGAGCTGCTACTCAAAGCATTAAAAAACTTTCCCCAACATTCTCACCCAACTAGAGTGGAAATCTAGAAGCAAAAAGTTCAAAATTGAAAAGGAGGTCTAGCAGGCAACACAGGCATCATGGCTTCCTTTATTATAACCACCTTATTCCATAAACAGGAAAATATCCACAGAGAGATCCATTAAAGCTATCAAGTGCAAGCCCCTGCCATGCAGGAATACACAGTCAAAGCATTCTCAACAGATGGCCATCCAGGCTCTGTTTAAAAACAAGCAGTGTATTCCACTGTCAAACTGCTCTTACCATCAGGAAATTCTTCCTAATGTTTTGATGGAATCATTTGTCCTGAAATTTGAAGCCATTGTTTCATGTCCTGGAGCTTTTCTGCTCTGCACTGTTATAGTGCTATTATTCCACTTCAACACCCTATGGAATCCTGGGGTTTGCAGTTTAGGGAGAGACATTTAGAATTCTCAGCCAGAGAGCTCTTGGCCTCGGTAAACCGCAAACCCCAGAATCCCACAGGATGTTGAAAGTGGAATAATAGCACTATAACAGTGTAGTATACAAAGGCTCCTAATCTATGGAACAGCAAAAAACAGGACTGTTGTATCCTCCATATGACATCCCTTCAAATATTTTCAGATATTTAAACATAGCTACCATGTCACTTCTTATTCTTTTCTTATCCAGGTTAAACATACCCACATTCCTAAGCCACTCATCATAGGACATGGTTTTGAGGCCTTCTTCATGAACAATCTTACACAACTTCTAAGCCTTACTAAGATTCTCCTAATTATTTTTTTTTTCTAGACTCTTCGCTAAGATAATAAGGAAAACTATTGCTCAGTAAGGCTATTTTGCTGGACGAATTTTTCATAATACTGCAGTCAGCTAAGCAAGTAATCACAGATGATGAAATCATTAAGCAAGTGTGTTACTCCTGTTAGCTATTCCTCTCAGTTTTTCTTAAGCATATGCATGGCAGAACATTTAAACTGAACAATAGTGTGATATTTTTGGTAGTGTTTTCCGCAAATATATATTACACAAATGACACAATAATTTGTTGCTTTTAATACTCACAAAGTACTTATTATTCATGCTACAGTTCTGAAGGCATTATTAAAATAAGAAAGACATCTACAAGTCACATCTCTATAGATGTCATGGAGCTAAAATGGCATTTTCTTAATATGTGTACAAGATAACAAATAGCATCCAATTTTCTTTGAGGTGTAGCACAATATGTGGGATAAATGCCAGTACCAGACTCCTTTACTTGTTTTTAGCTGTATTTGGTATCTTTGTCTCTCTTCCACTAAGCTTGTTATTTTTTTTTCCTTCTTTCAAAGCATTTAAAACTGCATAACTGACAGGAATGCAACTATTGCAACTTTTGCTATCAGTGTTTTTCTTTTTTTTCTTTTTAAAGGTTTTACTACTTGCTTTTAGCAGTAAATGAGAACAGTGAGAGACTATTTGCCTGTTAACTGACAGTGTCATTATCACCCTTTAATTTCCATGTGTGCTTTTCTTGCTATTGTTCCTAGAGAAGGAGGATGGTCACTTATACAGTGCCCCCCTCCCAGAAGATGAAATGTATCGCTAGGATGACAAGGAAGAGGAAGAATGTGGCAGTTGGCACAAGACATGCGTAAAAGCACATATGCAAATATACCTGTACTCATTCACCCATACACACACATCCACATCAATTTAGAAATAATGACTATCATTTAAAGATAAATACAAGATATCACTCCATAGTGGTGAAAACTGGCATGTGAAACTCCTTTGTTTCTATATGTAAGTGCCAATGGATGATTAACACCAGTCCTTTCTGGTGTTAGTCTTCAAACTAAACAAACATCTTCTTAATATGGATTTGCAGCAATAAGGTACAATCTATAGTTAGAATTCTTATCACTCCATCTTACAGTCTGTTGCTTACTTCATTACTGTTCAACTCTTTATCTCAATAGCCTAGAAAATTCTTATTATTAGTAGTATCCACTTTGATCGTCTAATATATAAAAGTCAAAGTTTGTTTGCCTGTGTCAGGCAAAGACTTCATATGATTATCTGTGTCAATTGAACACCTCATATGATTGGCTGCCTGAGAAGATTCTATGGAACCCTGGGGGTTGCAGTTTAGGGAGAGGCCTTTAGAATTCTCAGCCAGAGAGTTCTTGGGCGTCAGTCAACTGTGCCTGTCTTGAAAAGGCTAGTTGCTATGGAGACAAGGCCTAAAAGCAAGGAGGAGGAGAGCAGTGTATTCCTTCATGAACCCAGCCTCTGTGTGTTAATAACTCTGAATACAGATTGGATTGGGGAATATAAGGAAAAGTTACAGACACTGGATGAGACAGTTTGGGGAATTAAGAACACAGGCTCTCAAACCTTTCTAACAAGTATTACCTGTGAGAAAACAAAATCTCACGAAATACCAGGTATACATGCTAGTTTACAATATAACACAGTGCACTGTAGCAGAATCTGTTTTGCCAGAATTTTAAGTATCCCAGTGGACCCTACATTGAAGTAAAGTCCATAAAATAAAGAAATGGTAATCAGACTTTCTCAACTTCATCCTCTTGTTATCTCAGTCCTGGCTAATATGGTCAGCTATTCAGCCAGTGCTACAGACTGTATTTTGTCTAATTGTTTTTAGAGTGAAAGATTATGAAGGTCTTTCAGCTTCTGAGCAATCACTGCCCTAGTTGTACCTAAAAATATTCCAATAAGTGCTTAGCGTTTTAAATTTTCATTCCCTCCATCAAAAATTGACAACAGTATAGAACCTTTACACTGATTGTTCCCATTGCTCATATTTACTAACTAACACAGTACCTCATCACATATTTTTTTATGTTTCTTGACAACAAAAATATTTTTGATTAATTTTGTTTAGTTGGTAAGATATGCAACTTGTGTACCACCTTGAGAGTGTACCCTTTTAAAACTGTTGATACTGTTTTACACAAGGAGTGGATCCCTATATTCCAGTTTTTGTCTGAGATGTAGGTATTTAGAGTCATTTTCCAAGTGTTCGTTTAGAGTCTTATAAAATGGTGAGGAAAGCCAGCGTGGTGCAATGATTGAACTGTGACTGTAGAGACGAGGGCTCAAATCACCACTTAGCCATGGAAACCCACTGGGTCACCTTGGGCAAGTCACATTGTCTCACCCCCGCCCCTCCCCCCAGAGGAAGGCAAAGACAAACCCGCTCTGAAAAAAATCTTGGCCAAAAAAATCCAGTGATAGGTTTGCCTGAGGGTCGCCATAAGCAAGAAGCAACTTGAAAACATGCAACAACAAATTGGTGAAACTCCTCTTGGGTGAAATTCCATCTCCTCTTTTTTTGGAGCATGGAGTGCCTGAACTCCTAAGTATATAAGTAGGAAAGTATGCCATTTATGCAATCTGTAGTGAATTGCACTTGATGTCTTCTAAAAAACATATGATAGGTTTGCCGTAGAGTTGCCATAAGTCAGAAACAACTTGAAGACACACCACCACAACCACATGCTCCTTAATATATCAATGTCAATCCTGTGATTTGTTTTATTCTTTATTCCTACTTTATATTTGAATGAAACATCTTTTCAGATAGAATATACCTTCAAATGTAGGAGTTACCTATGAAATTGTTTCAACTGGAAGAGAATAGCCACTGTAAAGTAGAACATATGGTCATCCCAAATAAATATTTATTGTGAGAAACATTCTGTTGAATCAGATTGGCATGTTTCACATTTAAGGTATCAAGACAATATTCTGTTGTATGAAAAGATAAGTTATAAGATGTGTGGATTCTGATAACGATTTTATCAATATTTTTTCTATTAAAGAGATCATATCAGCTTTGAGTTGGTAGTCTGGACTAGGGAAAAGCTTGCCAAAATCTGAATGATTAATAATATGTTGTAACCAGGAAGAATTTTTAAGTAAATAGAAAGTAAAAAAAAGCATAGAATAACTTCTTAACTTCACACAATAAAATGGGAGAGTGATAAGGAATGCATACAGTCTTAGAAGAACAAAATACTATAGGTCTGAATAGTGTTCCTCTTACAGTTTACAACTACGATTCTTTCAGTAATCAACACTCCAGCAACTTTAAAACAAAACAAAACTATCAATTTCCAGACAACTCATGATAACAAAACTATCAGTTTCCAGACAACTCATGATAAACTATGGTTTCTTCTGCTTTATTTATAGAATAATATTCTATGTGGATAGATGTCATCTAGACTATTGTGTGTACCCTTTCATGGAAAAAATGGCATCTAGGTGTTTATAAGATACACCTGAGAACTGCCATGGTGTAGTGGTTTGATATTGGGCTGGGATATTAGGGGACTTGCTTTCAAATTCCCACTCAACATGGAAACCCATGAGGTGACCTTAGACAAGTCACTCTCAGCCTCAGATGAAGGCAATAGCTGGCCAGCTCTAGATAAATCTTGCCAATAAAAACATCATGATAGATAGATAAGCCTTACAGTTGCCATAAGCCAGAAATGGCCTGAAGGCAGACAGCAAGATATGAGCAGAAACCTGAAAATTCTTTCTTTCCATGAACCACAATAACTTTTATAATTCTATGCATATCTATATTCTATGCATATCTATGTAGCAGGACCTAGCATGTTTAGTAAAAAATAACCTCTAATAAGTCAAGCAGATAATAATTATTTTCCTTTTCTTTTCTATATTTGTTGTACTGGTATTTCCACTGAGATTACACACACATAACACACATGTAACATGTGTCATAATTCTAAAGAACAGGAATCTGTCTCACCCATTGACATATTTAACCACCTTACTTGCACCTGTTGCACTTGTTCTTTGCTTGGTAGGTATGGTGTAAAAACTGCTGTCATTTAGGTGAAATCTTCTGAAATATGTGAACATTGTTAGCATCACCTGCCATGCTGACAGTCACTGAAAAGTAACCTAATCTTCTTTATTACACCTCTCTTTCCAAGACAACATTCCAGTCATACTAGTAGTTTGTCATAGCATATGCAATTAGAAAAATGCTGGGAGGACAAGTTAATCAATAACTGTGATAGCTAAACAGAGCCTCTCTTATTTTGAAGCAGTATACTGTTTGCTAGATGTTGGGGGGGGGGAAGCAAGAGAGAAACTATAGCTTTGCAGTAGTCCTCACAAAATGTGTATGACTATGATTTATTTATTTATTTATTCATTAATTGGGCAAAGAATAGGATCAGATGTTGGTGACTTCCTGCTAGGCAGCACTTTTGAAATGTAACCATGTTAACATTTTGTCCAGCTGGCTTCAATTATTCACAGCTTGCAGATCTAAAAGAGGTTGGCTAAGAGTTTGGAGAGGGGAAGGCTCCACATGTTCTTCCTGTTAGGCTGTGTCTAGGAGGCAGTCTTGGGAGGTAGCCATTGGCTTTGTCCTATCCTTATACTTTAACATGAATACCATTCTATTTTTGTTTATTTTATCTATACATACAAAATTTGTAGAGAAATACCTTAAATAAAATAAATCAAGTAAACAAATACTTAATGAAACAAATAGCTGTATTTAGGTAGCAATATCTAAACCGGTACATTTAAACATGAACTTTCTCATTTGGTTTCCTGCTGTTTTAATATCTAAGGTGTGGTCATAGCAAATGACTTGATAAATTGAGGTTGATTCATGCATGATGTATGTTCCATGCTTGATGATCACTTCTATAATCTTATACTGAATGCTGAAGTGAGCTTTCCCCCGGAGACCCAAGAAGACCACATCACAATTTGGAACTCCAGAACAAACATGGTTATTTGAATACGGATTCAGTCATACTTTGAGCATTACCACAGATGACTTTACAACCTTCATTGGATTCAGTACGGTCTTTTTTTTATTGTGATTTATCATAATTACACTAGTTTCAGAACTGAGGTTCATGATTAGCTCAGAGGGTTGGTTGTTGTTGTTGTTGTTGTTGTTGTTGTTGTTACGTGACTCTTAAGATCAAATTGTTGAGAAATATACACAACTTGAGTTGATACAAACACAAATTCTGAAATGGTACAATGCCCAGTTCAAAATGTAGATGTGAATTTGAATTCTGACATTTCAAAATTCTGAAGTGGTAAAATTTGAAATCTTAGTGAAGCTTAAATGATTGTGAATATTCATTCACTTCACTATGAAGTTTGGATGCCCAAATTTCTCTTATCTGCTTCAGCCAGTCTGTCTACAATTAAGTGAGTTATGCTTATTGTTTTTTCACCTCTACCTCCTTTTAGAAATTATGTATAATATTGGCAGCATAGTGCCAGTAATTTAAATGAATGACAAATGCCTTATTAATATAACACATTTTCTCTATTGAAACAAAATGGCTTCTTTGCATAATTTGCTGAATAGAAAGTGCTGAACAAAGCTTTTCAATGCATTTTTTATTCCACATAGGATGCCAGACTTGTTGTCACAGTATTTAATAAATTAGGTTTCCCGAAAAGGTTAGAGCTTCTTTAACCTACTAATTGTCAGTGAAGTAGGAAAAGAACATAGACTTGATACTCTAAATCATTCTTTGGAAACTGTAAAATGCAAGCTGCCTTCAAAACATTTCTGCCAGCAGCATAATGATAATAAATGATGTTATTTTGAGAGGTCAGAAAAAAACATTCATTGTAAAATCTGGGCACTGATCATCTTCTATGATATTTGTCTTCCTTTAGTGGGAAAAATATTGGCCTAGTTTATTTGCTTGTTTTTATTCTACCTGCTACTTATTTATGTCAAAGTTACCCTTACAGAGGGTTAATGTAATTGAAAAGATGTAATTAATTTTGCCTGAAAGGTCACATGAAAATGTCACTCAAAACTGGTGTTCCAAGTAATGCTATTAAAAAGTCTATCATTATGATGGGTGTTATATGAATGTAGGAAGGGGCCTCTGTAGCTTAGTTCCCACAAACAGCAGATGTATTTAATAAACCAGCTTGTGCACTGTGCTGCATGTTTAATTAATCCTCAGTCAAAAAAAAAAGTTGCTCACATTGAAAAACTAGCAGCAAGGGTCCCAGGAAGAAAGCTTTGATTGAATACTTATAATTGACAACTAGCTTTCTCTGTAGTGCAATACTGTTCTGTAGAGAAGCATTTAGTCATGTGTACTTAATTTCTAATCTGAATCAGTGTCATTAAATGCCCTTATAAGGCTCATTCATGTAAGGGACACTTGAAACTGGAATATAGATGTGCTGATCACCACATCCCCAACATGTTATGCAGTCTGAGACTTGCCACCTAACTTTTAGTGTGGACTTCTGAAGAGAAGGTGTATATATGAGCAGCTGCACCTGACATGTTTATGCCAGATGAACTTATGCATTTGGGATATTTGGATACATGAAGTGCATACATATGTACAAATGCTCACATACAATCTGTTCCTTTATGTCTATGCATCTAAAACCTACCAATCCAAGGAGTGGATAGAACTTAAATGTAATTAGTTGCAAATAACTACTAATTTTCAAACAGTCCATTTAGACTACAGAAAAAAAATGAAACATGTCTTATTCCTTTTGTAGCTTAATAAGAGATAGCCTCACTCATTCTTATCAGTTATTTTTATATTTATGGGGAAGGATGGCCTGAATAAATGGTGGTATAGGGATATCACATGATGCTGGCTTGTGTTGGGTCTCCTGCTGCTGTTTGTACTACTTGGGTGCTACAGTGAGAATAAGGTGGACATGAGAGTAATAGGTTTTATACCAGCAGCTTGTACTATTCAGAGTAGCTAAAAGTAGCTATTTTTGAAAATGTAATTTTGAGAATCAGAAGAAGTTATGTTTTTAAAATTGTACATACAAAACTCTTTAATAACTCTGAGTGAAGTTGAGAACTATTATAGTAATTAATTACTTTAAAATGTAACTACCTAAACTCTAGGGGTGGAACAGAGGCTAGGAAACATGTTACAACCTTAGGCCCATGTATTCCTTGTACATGAAAGCTCTAGTGTCTTGTCTGGATTTAAGTCATAGTCTACATTACAGGTACTCTCAATGACAGCCACTATTGCACATGAAAACAAGCTACTGCAAAACAGATTCAGCTCAGTTGAAATTTCATCTCCAAAATTCCTGAGGAGTTTCTTGACAGGCCATGACAAGATTTTAGCTCAGTAGGGATGAAAAGAATATTTCCCTGATAAAAAGGGGCTTTCCTGACTGCTGGGAAACCTGAGAAGGAGATGAGACAAGAATCTTTGCTATTTGGTACAAATTTGCACAAAAACACATACTCTGTTTTTTGCAAAGAAAATGACATTTTCTGCAGGAAAGTGTGTGTGTGTGTGTGTATTTCTTCATGGAGTACAAATTCCATGTGCAGCAAATATAATTTTCTGTGAAGAAAGTGGGGGGGGGTAGAGGTGGGCCAGGGCCAGGCCCAGGGGGAAAGGCTGCTGCTGCCACCACCGTCGCTTCTGTACTAGACCAGGAATGACCCTGGAAGGGGCGAGGGTGGCAGCGGCTGGCCACATCCAGGTGGGAGAGCTTCTGCTGCCACTGCTGCCTCCACACTAGGCTAGGAACAACCCCGCTGAGGGTGGCAGTAGGCCCAGGCAAGAAATGACCCTGGCAGGGGCAGAGGGCAAGGCAGTGGCCCATACCTGGGTGGGACGTCTGCTGCGACTGCCGCTGTCTCCTCACCAGTCCAGGAATGAGCTCAGTGGGGGTGGGGGGTGGCAGCAGGACATGCCTAGGTAAGGGGGAGGTTGACTTTTTTTGCATTGCCCTGGCATTGGTGCCCAGGACATGCACCCCTGTTGCCCCACCCTAGATATGCTTCTGTGCCTAATTAATATTCTCTTTTCCTTTTCTCGTGACCTTATTTACTTATTTACAAAACTTATGAGTAAACGACTTATGTTATCAACAACAACATCAAAACAATTAAATAGAGGTGCTCATAATACTTCATTTCTGACCTCTGGAAATTCTAACGTTCCCTTAGCATGGGGGTTTCTTGGGCTGAGAGTATGTGATACACCCAACATCACCCAGTGGTCAAGTGGGTAATTAAACCCTGCTCTCTAGGGTCATAGTCCAGTGCTTAAACTACTTGGTCTTCAACCAAAAGGATATATGCTTTATGAAATAGGCCATGAGGAAAGAGATTGAGTAGGCTGGTGGCTGGCCAGACCTGTGGTAGTATCTTGTCTACTTCATCTGCTTTAAAAACTGTAAGCCATTCAACAAATTTCAACTAAATGGTGTCTCGAGTCCTTCTCATTTTTATCTGTCTTAATTATCATATTTAGATCATGGTGAATATAAGTAGTTTTGAAGCATCTGACAAATATGTTACTGCATAGAACTAAGGATTCCATTAGAGTATACAAGGCCCTTAGCATTCAGGGAAAAAAAAAAATCTCCTTGCTGAAATTTAAAGACACAGTAAAACATAGCTTTCTTGTTACAAAACATGATTTTTATATTGTTGCTTAGTATTGTGGAGTACTCAGGAAGTAGTGATAGGCCAAATATTCCTCAAATATGATAGTGATCCAGTTTGACAACATCAGCCATTTCAGATACATCAGACAACTTATTCTAGAAGCATTATCACAGGTCTTGTACCTTTCATATTACAGAATCATAGCATTTTATTTCACTTTAACTGCTATGGTTGTATCCTATGGAATCCTGGGATTTGCAGTTTAGGAAGAGATATTTAGGATTCTTTGCTACAGAGAGCTGTAGTTCCTCACCTAGTTGCAAACCCCAGGATTCTATAGGATGCAGCCATGGCAGTTAAAACACAATTACAGTGTTACAGCTGTAATGTGAAAGGGCCCTTTGACTTCAAAATAAGTTCTCACACACAGAAAAGAAGGCCCTTCGCGTTAGAGGCCTCTCTTTAGTTTTAAAGATAGCCTCTTCATTTGGATTAGGAGTACCTCTAGAGACCAACATAGTACCCTGCCCAGTTCCCAGTGCAGACCATAATTAATCCAAAGCAGCCAAACCTATCTCCACCCCACAGCCAAGCCTGAAGTAAGATTGAAATGGATCTAGATAATCAATTTCATTCATAAATCTCTGGAGCTGGGAGAATACCACACACTCTAGTATTGAAGATAGATTTGTTTATTATCTAGTACACTGAGTTTTAGAGGGTTTTTCCCCCCCAGTAATGTTCTTACCATAGCCTCTTTCAGGTATGATCAGACTTCTTCTTACAGGTAGGGATCTACTACGTCCCCTTGCCCATTCAGCTAGTTTTCCTCTGCATGCTTTTAAGAACCAGAAACAGCTTACGTGGCAATTTGTATATTGCAGCTTCCATCTTTCTAGAGCATGGGTTAACTTTTACCTCTCCAAGAATCCTACGTATATCCGCAAGTTGCACAAGCTCCTATGTATCCTACAACATGGAAAAAGAAAGAGCCAATGTTATGTCCATTGGACTGTGTCAACTATATCATCCACTCAGTCAGTCAGAACAGATCAAAGGGACTTTAATTTCAAAGTGTCCTGCAGAATCTTCACAGTAGTTTGTTGAGTTGTCTATTTTCTTTTGTGAGGGAGAGCAGCATAGAAGGCCCCTAGCTACTTGTTACAGATACACTGGGTTACCTTCTGCACATGCAATGGTGGCATTGCATGTGCATGCCCCCCTAATGTACGCCTTCTAATGGGCTCTTGTGTCTGTTTGGTCAGAAACATTCCAAGTTTTCTGTAAACAACTCTTTAATGCCTCTTGTTTCATTGCGACTAACTCCCTAGTGAACTAGGGGACTTGTGGCTCCACTCTGTGGAAGGGAATGCTCAGTACATTGTCCTGGCTATATCTCCATTCCAGATATCATGAAGAATTTTGATAGTATGATTTTGTCTGATAACAGGAAACTCCCCAAGAATGCATTAGTGCAACCCTGGGGGCTAGTCCACTCAACAGTAGGCTATCTCACAGGCCACCTGCATCACAAATGCAAATCCCTCCCACCCGGGGATCACACAAGTATATACATTCCATTCCACATCCATGTTTCTAGATCCTCTGAAGATGCCAGCCACAGATGCAGGTGAAATGTCAGGAGCAAATACTACTAGAACAAGACCTCATAACCCAAAAAACTCACAATAACCTATGGATTCCAGCTGTGAAAGCTTTTGACTTTACATCTTCAGTTTGCTGCTAGCTTTAATGAGTAAAAAGTGTGTGAGCAGTGTGGTCAAATTCCACTTCTTTTGAATTTACTTTTTATTTTATTTTTTTCCCTTTCCTGCAATGCAGAGATCACAGAGCATTCATAAAAGCAAACAGTTTATTAAAATCAGAGTAGCTTAAAAGTTGCTAAGTGAGGATTTTGTTGAACTACTTTTAGAAATGCAATGAGAGAGAATGGTTAGTGTCTAGAAAGTTATCCCCGTATCACATATTCTCATAACCCCAATCAAAGAAAGGTGGCATATGCTTCTAGTCTTCCTATTTCATCAGAAGTTTCATCTCCTGTTGCTTTTCCTTGCCTATGGTTACAACACTAGGTTCCTTAAGTCAGGAGTGAATTGCTGGAGAAATCCCAGTAGGAGAGATCAATAAAGCACACACCACTTGCAATCACTGGGACCTCTTAAAGGTTGCGACATGTTCATGGTTGCTAGTGACTCCCCAAGGGAGCTGATGGATTTTATACAGAAGCTAGTGTGCTTGTGAAGAAGTAGTCTTTGCACTGAGAGCACTGGAGGTAGCACTTCTGCAGTTATCAAAGCTATGGCAGAGAGATCAGAAAAAAATAGCAGTGAGGATTTTTATCAATGAATACTTAATACTGAACATAAGTTGAAAAAGCTAAAACTGACTGCACAAGGACAAAGACATATTCAAAACGGATGTTCAAACTCTTTTTCATTTGTCAAAACAAAGGAAGAAATATTAGTGCTGTCTATAGTAACAAAGAAGAGTGTGAATCTGTCCGTCTCTGCTGTAACTCCAAGACCATGAGAGGTAGACACTTGAAATTTAGAGTGCATACTAAACAGACCCTGAAGGACTGCATCCCAATTATTTTGTTTCTAAAATAGAGTAATTACTTTTAATTAATAAAACTCTTTTGTGTAATGTACAATAACACATTGAGTCACAAGGGAACATCAAATCACTAGGTTAATGGGTGGCAGACCCCTCAGAAATAAGAAGGCTGTTTGGAAATAAGAGTGATATTCAAGATTAATGTGTACTATAATCTCTCTCTCTTTCTCTCTCTCTCTGTATCCTTTGTTCTATTTTTACTTGGCAGAGCGTTGTTTTCCTTTCTGAAGAAGAAAGAGGCACTGAACACTTCCTCCTTCTTTCTGTCCCATACAGGCATCTTCTGCATCTTGTTAATACAGATTCCTTAATATTAACATTTGCTGCAAATATATAATTCATTGTTCTCTCTCTTACACCAAACATAGCCAAATCTCACATTTTTATCATTTTATTTTTTTCTAGCAAACCTGAGCTCATTCTGAGTATTATTATTTCTTACTTTCTCCCTATAAGTACAGGCTATTCATTTACATAAAATATTCAGATAATGCTGTCAGTGACAGACTGCAGGTGTAATTATTTATTTGTTAATATTGGAGAGACTTGAAGAAAAAACATCACATAATGAATAAAAGAAAATTTGATGAATTTACTGGTACATGTTGATAGTTCTAATTGAAGTCTATGTTTTATTTTTGTTGTGTGCCTTCAAGTAGTTTCTGACTTATGGCAACCCTAAAGCAACTCTATCACTAGGTTTCCTTGGCAAGCTGTTCAGAGTGGAATTGCCTTTGTCTTTTAATGAGGGTGAAAGAATGTGACTTGTCCAAAGTCATCCAATGGGTTCCTATGGCTAAGCAGGGATTTGAACCCCAATCTCCAGAGTAATAGTCCAACTCTCAAACCACTAGACCATTCTGACTCTATAGTACTATCTAAAAATATACTTGTGAATGCTAAAAAGTGCTAAAGTACATTTGTCAGTATTCACTGTATATTTGAAAAACAGGAATAGAAATATGGGTTTTTGGACTTTGAAAAGGCTCATCTGAAATGGAAAACAGCTGCCAGACACTGACCCTTTTCACATGGCATTTGCCATGCGAAAAGGCCTCCGGAGTGTCACGCGATTGCAAGGAGTGTTTCAGACAATGTCCTCGCAATCGTGCAACACTGCTGGGGCTGGCAGGCACTGATCGCACACTATTTCATTTTTTAATTGTAGCCGAAAATCGTGCATGATTGCATATCACTGCAGGGCCCCGTGCGCACTTACTGTGCATGCGGAGCCTCCAGAACTGTGGCGTTGGTGCTCCCTTCCCCAGCACAGCCTGGGAAAATGCCCGGTTGTGCTGTGGAAGGAAGAGGCAGAGCCTTTATGTTGCCTGCTGGCCGGCAGGCAGCAGCTGCAGAGCCAAAGTAGCGGGGACATTGACAGCCTCTCACAAGAGGCTGCTCGCATGATCCTCGCACCCCAGCACCAAGAAAAGGTAAGTTGCGGAAAGGATCACTGTTAGCATTTACTATAATCTAAATTCCAGCCAGCCTCTTGTCAACTGTAACTGCCTTAGACATCTTTGAAGAAATAAAGAAGAGAGCACCACCATCACAAAACCTGGAAACTGTCATCATGCCCTCCAATCCCACTCACTGAAGATTTCCGGAAAGGAAATATCACAAGACACCTTGTTTACATATCTCACACAAAAATGGAAGATGTGGTGAAACCTATAGATTAGGTGACTTCCAGTGGCTCAGCTTCTTTTTAACCATTGACCTTGAGGCATATAAAATCTATCTATTATTTTGCTGAGCAATGTATTGGTTGTCCGGAACCCATTTTGCCATGCTTTGCCTTCCTCACACATAACACCTCTAGAAGTAAGTACTATGAGAAGTATAAAATATATTGGCTACGAAATGATGAGCTAGAAGAAAATAATGGAGCAATTAGGGCCCAGAACAACTGAAAGAAGTGGAAGGGAAATACAGAATATTTGCAAATTTTCAATTAAAAAAATGGGTGGGGACATGATCAGACTCTACATGAAATAATAAACTGCATTTATAAAATGCTATGAGATTTTTCTATAATCTACTTATTTATTTTTCCATTTGAAGACTTTTTTTTAAAAAAAAACTTTGTTGAAAAATGACTTTTGCTCTCTCTCTCTGTCCACCCCCCCCCATATATAGTATAAAGAATACACTGATCATAACCCTTTCTCCAAAATTTCCCAAAGAAGGAATAACAATGTGAAAATATATAAGCACTCTGGAAGGTTTGCCCAGTGGAGAGAAAGGGTGGCCTTTTTCATTGTTCAAAGAAGTGAAGAATTATCTCCCTAGGTAGCAAACAGGTTGATTAGGAAGTTTGGAACACATTTGGAAACTTTGAAAACTGGAAACACACTTTGCTTTAGTGTGATATAATATTACAGGTTGAGCCTTCCTTATCCAGAAATCCAAAATCTGCCAAAACCCAAAACTTTTTGCTGCCATCCACCTGCTTCTCCCTTCAAGGCAGCACCTGTGGCAGTTCTGCTTGTTTATCTCTCAGATCCTCAATCTCTCTCTCTCTCTCTTTCTTTTTCTCTCTCTTTGTTTCCTTTCTTTAATTTTCTTTCTTTTTTATTTAGTCACCAGTTGCCTCATCTGTTTCTACCTTCGAAGTAGCATCTGCAGCACTTCTCAGATCTGACAGACAAAACTATTGTGTGCCACAAAACTAGAGTGCCACAGCCACCACCTCAAAGGTGGAAGTGAGAAGGGCGGAAGCAAAGAGAGACCTAGAATCTGTGAGATGACAGGAAGCATAGATTCATGCTGAGGTCAATGCTTAGATTCTGTCATTTTGCAAATCTTCAGTCTCTCTCCAGCATTGTGTCTCATACCACACAGACAGCAAATGAACAAAACACAAGGTACTGTATTCCAACCCCCCCCCAAAAAAAATCCAATTTTTTTTTAAAAAAACCCACCAAAACTAAAAAAACAAAACATGAAATATTCAGTTTTTGAAATATTCAGATCTGAAATATTCAGATATTCTGGTCCTAAGCATGTTAGATAAAAGAGTCTCAAGCTGGATTATATATTACCTGACTCTCCCTATGGATCAAGGCAGGGAACAACAGTAGATTAAAATACAACAATGGCATCAGTTAAAACCACTTAAACCAGTTATGAAACATATGACATGAGTTAAAACATCATATAAAATCAATGCATAGATTAAAATTAAAGAGTTAAAAAGCCATAGTTTAAAAATCATCTGGATAGAGAACAATTTTGGGATTCCCACAGTTCCCACCCTCCACCATGGTTATTAAACCTGTCTACACCTGTAAATAAATAAAGTTGTGTTCAAGTTATATTCCCAGAAATGATCTCTCTCCCTAAGTTTCTTGAACTTAACTATAAAAAAAATTACTTGTTTTGAGTTTAGTATTTTTTTTAAAAAAATATGTTTTCAATTATTACATAGGAAATATATTCGGCTTTAGTTGTTATAATTGGAACATGGTAAAGACAAACCGTTTGGAGAGAAGACTATAGATTTATCATGCCTCTGTGTGTACTCAGCTATGCACATTTCATATGATGTATTTCCCTTAGTTAACATTTATTTCCTGTACACATCCAAGAACAAATTTGTGATACTCTGCTGTCCCTAGTGAGTGTACCTGCTCTAAAAGGACATTAATGAGCCATCAATTGAATCAGTAAATTTGATTGCTCATGCAAAATGGATTGCTCATGCAAATTGATTAACTCAAGGCAATTTGCCTTAGTTTGCAAGGATGAATAACACAGATCCAACAGTGGATGGAATTTTTCCTTCAAAATATGAGAATAGTTATTATTATCTAAATAAATAAGATAACTGTCGTGCTTCACTGTATATTCATGTAGTTAATTCATATCACTACATTAACCTTTGGGGCAAATATTCATCTGGGCATGACTGGTCAAAAACCTCTCCCATATGTATCTCCCCTTATTCTAAACCCATCTAGGAATGTCCTTATCCACATACCTGTACAAACTGAGGATGAACAAGTAGTCTTAAGGTATTTTGGCCTATTACATATAAGAACTGTCATCACTGAATTCCCTGAGTAGGAAGATGGCTCAGGCCAGCTGGATGCCAAGATTCAGAAGCTAGCTAGTTTATTTTATGGAGATATGCTGTTTTGGCACAGTACCTTGTACTGTGGATTATTTTCTGCTGCTTGGCCTTTCCATTGCATTCAGTATGAAATTATATAAAGCTTCATCTTGATATCTTTTCCCTTATATTAGGAATAAGGAACCTGTGAGTTACAGTCCAAATATAGTGCATGTGGATTCCATATCCAGCATACAAATTTGTTTCATTATAGCCGATCGGTGATCAGAGATAAAACACTATTTAAAGTCTGGAAACTGTTGCACAGAATTGAGCTCTGGCTTGCAGCCTATGAAATATTGCAGTGAATTTTGCTCTGGTTTGCAACCCAGAAAACTGTTGCATGGAATTTAACTGTGCTTTGCAGTGAGAGAGCCTGTTACAGAGAACTGAACTGTACTTTATGAACCAGAAAACTACTGTACTAGATCTTACTCCTGAGTGATCATGCATATAATTGAACTGTGTTTTGCATGGTTGGCAGGAAAGTATACAAAATGTTATTGTTGTATCTATTTGTATCCTGCTTTTTTCCCAAAATTGAGAATCAAAGCAGTTCACAATTTAAAGGAATACAATTAAAAACATTATAAAAAGTGAGTGTTGAAATAAAATTCAATTATTTTTCAAAATTAGAACAATTCACACTTTAAATTAAACAAATAAAATGCATTTAAAACATAAAATCATATAAAAACAGTTCAGTTAAAACAATACAACACCCCAGCACATTCTTTAAAAACTTTCTGTTTTAAAAGCATGTCTGAATGAAAAGATTTTAGCCTGCCAATGGAAGGACAACAAGGAGGGGGCTATTCTGGCCTCCCTGGGAGTGGAGTTCCAGAGTCTAGAGGCAGCCACTGTGAAGGCCCTCTCTCATGTACACAAGATCCATACTTGTTATGGTGGTGGGACTGAGAGAAGGGTATCTCTAATGACCTCAAATTGCCAAGAATTACATCTTGTCTCACCTATAATGCTGTGGCCCAATCTTCTACCCTAAGGCCCTTTCCACAGGAGAAAAACAACAGGACCACAACAACAGTTATGCATGATGTCATCATGGTCCCATCCTTCTCCCATCCCCAAGCAGCATAATCACGGAGTAATTCATTGACAAGTTTTCCTCATCAATGACCTAAATCACATCGCCATCACAGACTTAACTGGTCAATGGCTGCTATTCCTGCCCCAGTGCAGCCTTGGAAAGTACCTGGCTATGCTGCAGAAGGAAGAAGTAGGGCCACCAGGCTTCCTTCATCATGGAGACAGCCAGTGTGGAAGGGAGCACTCCTGTTGTGCTCCCCTTCCAGCAGGGCAGCTCCTGGGATCACCACAGGAGGATGTCCAAAGAAGGTAGGGTGTGGAAAGGGCCTGAGACTGGACATTGCTCAAATGCAGCATCTGAGGCCCTTTACTAATTGGAATTCAAGCTCAGCTGAAAAGGGTTCACCATCTTTCAATTATATAAACCTTCCTGATGCTCCATTTTGGGAGGAATTTATTAAAACAATGCATATTGAAAATTGATACACACGTCTTCATTGTATAGGTGAAAAAATAAATTTCACAGGAGTTAGGCATCCAAAATCCATAGCTTTCATTCAGCAGAATCATATTGCAACATGCCTGGCCAATAACTGCAGGAACTGAGCAACAAACAGACCAACGAAACAGTTTTTCTCTTAAGGTAGTTCAAAATGTAATATAGTGGATTACATATAGTGGATATAATATAGTGGATACATGGGAGTGGATCTGTGTTCTTCAAGAAAGGAAACAAAAGCCATACACATGTGTACAAAGTGTTGTCTGAGCATGTAATATCTGGTTTGGTGCTTGAAGAATTTCCAAATACAACCTGTTGCTTCAAGAAAAATATACCACCATCCAAAGCAGACTAATTTAAGACACTGTCACAGACGCATTTTTTTTCATCAATGAAGGGATCATTTGTGACTATTATTAAAATTCCTAACAGAAGCTTCAATGGATAAAAGAAGATCCTCTTCCCTTTCAGAAGGTATGCCTCAACATACAGAACACAATGAGAGGCTGATGAACGAAAAGAGATAGCATTTTCACCCTTCATATATACGTATGCTCATTGTACACAAAAGCAGAATAGCTAAATGGCTATGGAATCAAATCATCATGATCATCACATTAGAGAAATAGGTTTCTATTGTTTCCAAATTTTACTTGTTACAAAACAAAGTCATTAATAACTTTATGCAGGATCTAAATTAGAAGCCTAATGGATGTGTATCTTCCTTCAATGTGTCACATCACAGTCCAAGTGCACTGGGAGAAAAATATTTTAAAAATCTCTGTAGTGTAGTAAACAACTTGTAACTTGAATTCAAGATAACAGCTAGACTGGATTCTCTCAGTCTGATGTTTTCTCTTCACCATTGTTTGTTCAATATACAACAATTCTTATGGGACCAATATTGAAAGGAATTTAGCAGTTTTACCACGGCATCACTTTTGACATGCTTATTTGGTTCTCAGCCAGGCTGGGAATTAATTAACAGTTGTTTATTTGTATAAGGCTGTAACTAAAGGTGCTGGTTATTTGATTCTCAGCAGGGCCTATGAGTGAAAATTGACAAATTCAAGTATTCCGCAATTCACAAATGAGGATACAGTTGTATTTATACTTTGCATAGAGATGTTAGTACTCCTATGGGAATCTTCACTAGTTTTTGAAAAAAAAATATGCTTGCTTTCCACAGGATAAGTGTGGTTGTATGCCTTAACTTGCAAAAGATAATTCTCTCTTTAGTTCATCCTCTGTGAAAGCCTGTCCAGTCCAAATTCAATCTCAAAATGTAAAATAAATGGAATGCAAGGACTTTAACATTGCTGATCAATAATTAATATCAGGACAGCAGAATTATTACTTCCGGTATGGCACCCTGGGTGAGGACCCCCAGATATCATTTTGATATCTACAATTCTGCCTTGACTGGACTTGCTTGCAGTTCCCACACTCCACGTGTTTGCGAGGTCCTCCGGACAAGCACAGACATGAATGTGGCCACTAATGGTTTTATATTCCAGACTCTATTGAGGCCAGCAACCTAAACTCTGCTCCCAGCTTCAGGGGATTTCCAGCCGCACACTCCACAATAGCCACATGGCTCTCAGCCAAGCTACTCTTTTATGTTGGACCATCAGCGTCCCAGCCACGCTATTGTCTTCAAACGCAAATCCAATCATGTTAAACTTGACCTTTCCAAATCCTTTGTCCAGCACCAGAACTCCTTTTGTCCTCCCTTGGTTTGCCATAGCCGAGAGGCACAAACTCCCCTATAAAAAAACCCTCACTTTCAAACAGTCTTCGGATCACTTTGGACTGCCATCCCGCCTTGCTGCCAGTTGTCTAAGGGACTCTCCTCAGCTCCCCACGCTGAGCTTTCTTCCCCGGAACCCTTCTTCTCTCCAGGACTACGAGACAGGTCGTATTGCCTTTCCCGAACAAACCTCCATTTCTCTTTCTCAGCTAGTTAGTTTATGTTTTGTCCTTCTTGTTTTTGTCTTTAATAAAAAATTGTCTGTTATTTGGAAAACCTTGTCTAGCTGCTCTCTGACCCGCCACTGTATATATTGGGTTTAAAGATCCTTGCAAAGTTATCCTGCCTCTCGCTAGCTAAAAGAGTGTTCCAACTAATTTCCCCAATTTGGTATTTTATTTGGCAATCTGGGTCCCCCCCCCGGGACCCCCCAAAACACAGGGTAACAGAATGAACAGGCAAACAGATCTTTTTTGTCATGGTTTTGCCACAATGGTAATATGCATTGAATTTATACTATAAATATAGTAACTATGTTTCAAATTTCATCTGTATGCATAAATTAGCACATAAGAATTTTAAGTGAATCTGTCCCCTTGAGTCTCTCTCTCTCTCTCTGTGTATGAGTGTGCTTTCAGTAGCTTCCTACTCAAAATGAAGCTTCAAAGAAGAATTTCCAACTTTATACCGAAATCTCTCTTTAAGTAAAATTTGCCAGCGTAATAATATTCAGACCCCTTTAGGTAGCAACAAAAATCTGATCAAACCTCTTTCTGTCGTTTTTAATTGTCATCAAGCTGGCTTTGATTTATGTTATCTGTATCAACAGGAGACCTCCTAGACATCTACTCATGTCCTAAAAACTGAGGCTGTGTCTATATCTGCAAAGTGATCTTCTTCTTTTCCACTGCCTTCAACTTTACCCAGCATTATAATCTCTTGTAATGACTTGTGTCATTTCATGATATGTTTTGAATATAACCCACAAGTTTGTCATTTTGGCTTTAGGAAAAAGTTCAGAATTTATTTCTGTTGTTGTTGTTGTTGTTGTTGTTGTTGTTGTTGTTGTTGTAGACATTCAAATCATTTCTGATTTATGGCAACCCTAAAGCAAAACTACCACAGGATTTTTTGTGGGGCTGACTATAGGCTATTTGTACACTACAGTGTTATAGTGCTATTATTCCACTTTCAACATCCTGTGGAATTCTGGGGTTTGGAGTTTACTGAGGCCACAGAACTCTGTGATTGAGAAATCTGAGTGCCCCTTTCAAAATGGCACACTCTAGGATAGGATGTTGAAAGTGGAATAATAGCACCATAACAGTGTAGTGCAGAAATGCCCTGTGTGTGATATGTCTGTGGACAAGCTGCAAATCAAAGTCTGGTTTCTAGGATCATAGGCCGATACTCAAACATCACTACACTGAGTCTCATGTGCTCTAGGACTCATTTATTGGCCATTTTGCAGTCCATGTTATTTGTGCAGCTCTCTCCCAGCACAACATTTCAAATGCATTGAGCCTCTTCCTGTCAGCTTTCTTAACTATCCAACATCGAAAACAGTACATAGGAAAATAGAATTCTATGGTATGCATCCTGACTTTGGTATTCAATGATATATCCATTTTAAATATCTTTTTAATTTCATCAAAGCTCCTCACATATTTCACATAACCAGGAGTCTTCAAAATGCTCTTAAAATTCCTGTACAGGTGAAATTTGGCAGCTACTCGAAAGTAGTGATATGCAACATACTTTTCTCCATTCAATCAATACTGTTTTCTATCAAGCAAGTGCAACAGTTACAAAGGCGTAATTTTTAACAACGGAACTGCCAACTGCAGGCTTTAATAAAAGCATGACACAGTGACTGCCTTTTGATAAGGCCTGAGAGTGTGGCCTTTCTTTCTGACAAGACCGCAGGTCATGTTCTTGCTTTTCCCATTTGTTTTTCTATGTGTGATGAGGAAAACATCTTTGTAGGGATCTGTAACTTAAAAATGTTTCTCATTTTCCAGCAACAGCTAAAGCCTTGACCTTATTTGACTGTGTAGGAAATATTTTAGTACCTCCAACACACCCCACTCAGAAAGACCTTACTTAACTTTTTCTCCTCACAACCCGTCATTAGTTTACAAATTTGTATGCACAGACATTAACATGGTGAAAGTTACAAAGGAAAATTCATTAGGCAGGATATGGACCCAGTGCCTAAGTATTTTAATAATATTTTGTCTTAATGTGTGCTTTGGTATTGGATCCATCAAGACAGCATTGAATAAAGGTCTGTTTATGTATCACTTTTCGTACCTGCTATCTGAACTGTAATTTACTTCTGCAGTAATTGCCTGGTTCCTTGATGCATGTGGGGAACTTTTTTTTTCCCCTCAAAGCACATTTGTGCTGATTTTTGATATAATTCTGTGGAATATCTTTACCAGAGAACCTCACCTACAATATAGTCTTTTAAGCATCATGTGAAGAACTTTTATTCTCTTTAGCATTTTAAGACCTGCCATGAGTCTTTTCATACTATAGCAGCTTTCTATTGTGTCACTGTTTCTGGTTTTCTTTAGTTTTATAAGCTGGAAGTTTTATTCTATGCTGCTGGTTTAATCTTGCTTTTTATTATATCCTGTCCTTATTCCCCTACTGCACACATTATTTGTTTGTATTTTTTAAATGTTATTTCTAAATAAACTCAGAGAACTTTAGTTATCAAGTGCCCAACATGTATTTTGAAAATATCCAAGAGAAACAGTGGAGAATTTATGGGAAATTTTGAGGAAGTTTGGCTATCAAAGGCCATTTGGTCTGCATTTTTCCTGTAATTTGAACTCTTTTGCCTCTTTCTTATTTTGTAAGTATCTTCACAACCAAATTACTCTGCATTTCATTGATCTTCTTCTACAATGTCTTAACTGTTACTTTTTTTTAGTTCAGGATCCATTTTTATATATTATGAATTCTTTATTTTTGGGGGGCTTTACCTGACACTTTGCATTGATTGACTTATGATCAAAAATCATAAGTCTCCAATTGGTGGAGCAATTGTCTTTTATTGCTTAACTTCTCGTATTCCTTTGTGCTTTATGAGTAAAACATGTCACTCTTGGAAAGTCCTATGGCAATAATTTAGTTCACTTGCACATGGTAGAGCTGCAGAAGTATATACACTGACTATTTGCTTACCATGTCTGCAACATGATACGTAACTTTCTTTTTTTTTAACATTTTGTCTCAAAAAATGAGATATTTTGAAACATCAGTTTTGCTCTGGTCTATGGCTGTAAGTGCCCAGAAGTACTAAGGAGTATTCTAGGCACAGAGATAGCTTAGCCTAAGCATACTAGTTCAAATGAGCAGGCAAAGGTAGTAGTCTGCACATAGCTGATAACAGAACAGAGTCCTACCGGGTTATCATCCAGAACAAGGAACAGCTAGAAGAGGAGGATGCCGAGATCAGCTTGGTGTGATATCAGCCAAAGGGGAATCAAAGGAATACTGAGAACAGTGGCCAAGGTAGACAAAGATTATATGTTGTTTTCTTCATGGACTGGTAATAGAATATTTATGTACAACGATGGCTTGGAAACTCCTTGACATACCTATAGATTCTAATGACAGATTACTCCCAAGACATCTTCTATCAGAGAGTTAGACTTGATCTTAGTGGAGCTGTGACATCCCACAACTTCATGTATCTTTTTTCCCCAGCACTTAGGGGATCTCTGAGCCATCTTCTGGTATATTCAGAAGTCAGCTGTCAACTAGAGCCTTGATTTCTCTATTTCATGAAGACCTTTCAAGTGTTCTAGAACTAGGCAGTCTGGTACTCTTCAGATGATTTGGCCTATGACTCCCACCTGTCCCAGTCTGCATGACAAAATTAAAAGGATTGATTAATGAGAGCATAAGTCAATGACACATGGGGAGTACCAGAGTATTTCTACTTTTCTTGTTATTGTGCCAGGAATCTACCACTTTTGGTTTCATTTTTTTCAAACAAAATATTAAAGTTATTTTTACTTTTGAAGAAATCCCAGTCAGAAATTCAATGAAATGAAATTTCTGCCCAGACATACATAGCTAGAACATTTCAGCAACTCTTTTTAATGAAAACACTTGGAAGCCTTTCTGTCACTATTCTGCCTTTGTGGTTTCCTTGGTGGTCTTCTGGACCATAACAATTAGCTCAGTGATTTTTTTCAAAACTGTGAGATCTATATAAGCCATATGTCTTCCAAGGCCTTTCATACAAAGGACTAAACCAAAAGCCACCCCCATGTAATTAAATTAAACACACTATAATGTATTGTTTTAATATTATTACTGTATTACAATTCAGCTTGACTGTATACACTTTGTCAAAAATAGTTAATGTACAAAACTAGTAAGTATAGCTTTTTCTAGTGAAATAAAAAAAAAAAGGTGAGACAAAGGTAAATGAATGGATATTGGCTTGAAACAGAAATTTTTCACTCCCCATACCCATACTCTAAACTCTCTATAGACAATGAAGCATGTATAGCATTATAGAACTAGCGGCTCTTGAAACATCACATGCCCTTAAACAATATATCAGTCTTTTTGATAAATTATTTTGGTCTTAAGCAATATTGAGACTTATCAAGAAAAAAGAACCCCACATCAAATGTGCACACATTTTATACAATAAAAAGAACATATGCTATTCTGTTTGAACACTGCTTACCAGTAAACCAAATATAAACAAGGGGAATGATGTTTTATAGTAGTATCATTTCACTTTACATTAGATCCAACACTTAAACCGGACTGAAGAATAGATATAAAATGCACCTAAAATGCCTACATGTATTTTGAGAGCTATTATACTGTCGTGATTTGATCATGGTACTACAACCCTGGAGACCAGTGTTTGACTACCTGCTCAAGAATGGAAATCCACTGGGTGACCATGGGCACATCACATGTCCCAGAAAACCCTGTGATAGGTTCACCTTAGCATCTCTATAAGACAGAGATGATTTGATGACACACAACAACAACAATCTGACTATTCCAGGGGGAAGAAAAATAGCACTTTGAATGTACAGAATCACCATCACTGTTTATTGTGCATTGTGAGAAATCATAAGGAAGACTGAGCTTCATAACCAAAGGACAGGATTTGGTAACTCTAACCTTCTGAATGGGATGGAAGGAAACTCCTAAGACCTCTTGTCTTCTGTGCAAGTTAAATCTTATAGGAGTTGTAATCCTGTAGCATTTGGAAGGCCACAGTTGCCAATACCTGTCTTGTGAGCTTATAAACTAAATTCAGATTCTGTGCATGCATAGAGGAAATTAGAAGGTGGTGGAGGTTTGTATACTAAACATCAGTAGGATGGTGAAATTTAGTTCAAATTATAAAGGTGCTGAACCTCTTGGGAATGGGGTTGAGCATGCTGGATAGCTCCTTTGAAATTTAGACTAATTCAGAGTGGCTTCAAAACTCCACTGATATTTGGGATGTAAGCATCCACCGGTGGATGGTCATTGTAAGGCAAAAGTCATAACAGTATTTTGTACAACAATATATGTAAATAGGTCACACCTCAGAGACAAGTACACTTTTAGCATGCAAATAGTCCTAGTTTCAACTCTTGACACTTATATGCAGGGTTGAGGGGAAATGCTATCTGAAAACAATGAGAGCTGTTATCAATCACTGTAGGCAGTCCTGAACTATGTAAAGAATGTACTCAATCAAGTAATTGAAATAACTTTAAAGTCAGTCTTACCTAGAATAAGGTTGAAATTGATGGAATTTAGCAGATATCAGGAGTATAATTTAAGCATCCCTACAAATGTTGTTGGATTGCAGGTTCACCACTTAGCTGGGGCTATAGGGAATTGCAGTTCAGCAATATCTGGAAAGTCTCATTATTTCTGTTCCATATCCAATGAGATTAGCAAGTTCCATTCATTCCAATGATTCTACTCTCATAAGGACTAATGTTGGATTAAACCCAGTATAGACTTCAATGGTATGTGCTTTAAGTGTTCCATAGTCATTTTCTTGGCAATTCTTAAAGCAAGCTGATGGGAAAAATCCATTTTACAGGGATTTTTTTTAAAAAAAATTGTCCCCAAAATTTCACAATATAGATGAAATTTCTGCCCAAAGTATATTTCAAAGTCTGCACCCTAGCTCACTGTGTTACAGTAGTCATAAAGGATGAATCTGATCAAACCTAATTATGTATCCATGCTGTGAAACCCAATGATGGACAATGGGGGAATCCATTTTTGTTAGAATCTGGACCTCAGAGGGATACCATTAAATATATTTAATAAAACAACTGGAAAAATTAATAGAATATCAAATCTTTCAACCTCCCCATTCCCTGATGATGTTCACTGGAATGGGAGCAGTACAAAGCATCCAGAGGCAATTATCAAATCTCCAGGACCTAAGGATGGAATTCCATGGAATGGTGCCAGTAGTAAGAGTAACATTGGCCTCTGAATTGAGGCCATATGACAAGTGTCAAGTCTGCAGATCCAGAAGTTTCTCTGTTCTCAAGCATGTCTGGATGCTAGGGTTATTCTGTTGGGAATAAAGCTATGTTGGAAAGCTTCAACCTTCCCAATTGCTTAAAATAAAAGTGAACTTACAGTGAGGGCAGCAGCTTAGAACACTTGATAAGTTACATTCCTAAATGGATGATGTATTATCTTCTAGGCTGAGACCATATGGTACTTAAAGTCCTGGGTCTAATGATCTAGAAATTTTCCCTTTTGTCTAAAATGCTTGAATAAGATGCAATATCAGTTCTAAACAGGAGCAACTTTCAGATAGGTTGTGATAGTCTGTATTAAAATATTGAGCCTAAAGGCCTAAAGGTTTTGAATTGAATTATTAAATTGTGTTTGCTAATCATTCAAGGAAATATATATCTAGTGATTAACTGCAACGTACCACTTGTAAGAAGAATTTTCTGCTTTTTTGTAATCATATATCCACATTTGAGACGCATACACATTGTTTTCAAGTATACATATAATTTAAAAATATTCTTAGACTTACTTTTTTCTGAAATACACATTTTATCAAAAAGTATTAAATATTCATTTAAATCTGATACAGTTTTTTTAAAAAAAACAGCTGCAGATCAATGCGGAGGAGAGATGGACATTGCTAACAAGTGAAGATAAATTGGCACAGACTGGAAATAAGAGAATGTAATCACCTAATAACTACAATGTTACTAACATAAAGATGAGGAGACTTTGGTCTGTGAGCTGGGTTTGACCCGAGGTCTTTTCATCCAGTCCACCATATCCCATCATAAGGAGCAACTTCTGCAAGGTATTTTCTTTGAGATTTGAAAATTTCTTATATCCAGTCAGTGACCAGGATTTGAAAAACCTCCACTGGCACCATCAGAGGTTTTTAAAAGTTTAGATCCATCAGAGGAACAGGGATCTAAATCTTCATAAATTTAATTCTCACATATCTCATAAAATTGATCGGTGAGAAAGTTGTCAAATAATAACAATGAGAACAACAACCCTACATAGTAAATACTACTTCCATTTCAGAACTTATTCATTTCTTTTTTCTTTCTTTTTTAATTTTTTTAAAAAATCTTTATTGGTTAAAAACATAGGAACCCCCCCCAAAAAAAAACCACCAATAATGTTCACACCACATTCTAACACCATACGCAATTCTTAGCTACATGTATAACAATCCTAGAATTATGTTATATCTTCATTACTTCCCCCTTCAACTTTGAGAACAAGTTAAATATCTATCTATTCCCAAAACAGTCACATAATCTTTTATGAACACTATTCCTGATCATTTTCAAAAATCCATATTCACCATCTTGATACCATTCCATAAATTCAGGACTTATTCATTTCAACAAAACAATCAACCAAAAAAAAAAAGGGAGGGGGAGCCTTTTTGGGAAGAAAAAAACATTTTCTGCACAGGAAACAAGATTCGCAAATAGAAAAATATTTTGTATGCAGAACATGTTGTCTTTGGAGGGAGCTTGTTTTCTGTGAAGGAAATTTGTTATTTGCACAATTTTTTATGGTTGTGCAGAAAAATCTATTTCTGGATGGGAAACTTTTTTTTTTTTTTCCTGTGCAAAGAATACTATTTTCTGTAGGCCATGGCAACAGAATAAAACCTAACTACAAATATTTTCAAATCTATATGATTCTCCTAACAGTATTTTCTGACACTTGAGTCAATTATTTTCAAAACCTATTGAATATTATTTTCATCCCTGTAGGGGATGGGCATTTTTTCAGGAAGGGGGAGGCTAAGTATTTGGAAAGTGAAAGTTAATCTTTTCCTCCACAGCAGAGCCCCCCCCCATTTAGGTTTCAAAAATCTCTGTTGGGGACAATGGCTGCTTTTAAAGCCTAATGGAAAGCAAATGCTTTTAATAAGGTTAATGAACTTTCTCATCCCTACATAGTTATTGTCCATACATCCATGTACTGCCACTATTTTTAACCAAAAGCAAAATGGAAAAGTATTTAGAAAAGAAATCCTGCTAGAGAAAGTGCTGCATTGTGGGAAAAGGAAAATTCCATTGGTTAAAGTGTAGTAAAATGTTTTTGGGATGAGATCTCCACTTCTGGAAATAAAAAGAATTGCTGTCTTAACCAATACACAAACTTGCTTCAATTTAAGCGTATTAATTGAAATATATAGTCACTACAATTTAGTTTGAACTAGTGTTACTTGATGGCCTAATTATGCTAAACAAAATATAGAAGAGTCTGCCTGTAATAAACAGGATAATATGAAGAGGAACTAGCTTTCAAGGATTTTGAGGGTGCTATAAAGCAATATTAATCTATCTTTCTTTTACTTGTTCAAGCTGAGCTTTTTAGTAATACAAAGTGCCATCATTAACTATGACGGAGAACTACTTCATTTTCATGTGATGATTGTTGCTAAGAGAATTGGTTAGATTGCTCAAACATATAATCAAAATTCCAGTGAGAGCAATGTCTGTCTTAAATACTTAATGTATGGCATAACCTATGAGGTGAGACCAAAGCAAACAAGTGTGTTTTATCTGGATGAGAAAAGAGACGAACAAGAGTTCAGAGAAAAGGTTGCCTGATAAAATGTTTAACATTATGTTTTCACTGAGGATTGTTAATTAACCATCATTGGCTTGAGGTTTAATGTCCCTGTGACCAATTTGATAGTAGTCTGGCCTCTAAAATATATATCTATTCTCCCTTTGGGGATATATGAGTTATACAGACAAGGTTCCAGATACCTGTGTTCTTCATTTTAAAAATGCAAGACCAGAAGTTTAATTAATAGACCAATAAACATCAACTGACATTATTCTTTCATTGCATATATTATTTACTCATTTTCTAAATACAGTCACCCTATCTATTCAAGATCTGTAAGAGCTCTTGGTTCTGCTGTGGAAACCAGAACTGATTTGCAATGCATTCTAGGTGGCATACCTGTGGCAGTATAAAGGGCCTATGACACCTCAAGCTATGCTACACATTTCCTTAGTTGCTGAAATTGTAACATGGCAATGGTGCAATGGTGAAGCTCCAGAACCACTCTGGGCCACATTAGGCCTTCTTTCAGTGTTCAGCTTGATCCCCCTGACATAGTAATAAGATTGGATAATTATTTCCTCTCCTCCATCATGCTGGCATCTTTGGATCATAACAGGAAGGATCTAGATTATAGGTGTCTCCACAGTAAGTTATCTGCACAGTGCATATTCCAGGACATCTACCATGGCAGGACAGTAGCAATGACACCACTGCTCTCCACCCTTGATTAAAGGAGGTGTAACATGGTCTGAAGACACTTTGCATTGCTTTCATTTTGTTATTTCGGTTGTCAGAATGGCAAAGAAATTAGGAAGAGATTCATTAGTAATTTTTATATTACCAAGGTTAGCAAATTCGGGTTATTTTAGAATTATCTGCTATGTAGTTTTCACCCTTGCAATAGGTATAGCACAGTCATCAAGATAGATCTATCAGTCCCGCATCTTTAAAAAGCTCAAATGATTTTTGCCTCATACGTAACCACTGCGTGGGGGCATAGATTTGTTTGCAAACACAGCAATCCAATGAGCAGAACCACTAGGTCTCCTAAAGGTATATGGATTTCCAAGGAATGATCACATTTTCTTTCTTTCTTTCTTTCTTTCTTTCTTTCTTTCTTTCTTTCTTTCTTTCTTTCTTTCTTTCTTTTTTGAAGAATGCAGACAGGAGATGAAAATTGTGTCTTCTTCCTTTCCAAAATTGTCTCTCTCTCTCTCTTTTTATTATTATTATTTAGCGATATGCTAAGTTGCAAGAATAATATTGATTTGATCATGATGTGACCTTCATGAATTGAGGTATATCAATGCATTTAAATCAGCTATAGAAAGATTTCTATTCAGTCTAAAAGACTGAAATTCATCCCAAGGGGTGATTGTATATTCCAGCTGATGACTCTTTAGACCTCCTCTTATTTTCTTTAACTAGATCTATTAGTTGCACAACATTGCTTTGCAGGCTAATTTCTGTCAAAACTAAATTTGCATTAGCACCCTCAGATAAACTGGGGGCTACTTATCATTAGGATTCTTTTACATTCTTTTAGGAAATGGTAAGATCCAAGAAGCTTTTTTAAAAAAAACTTCCTTTAAAGAGAACACTGCAAAGAACTGGAAAACAAATTTGGAAGGTAACAGGCCATTAAGAATGATAAATTCTAAGCATGGTAATGCTTGACCAAATCCACACTATATACACAGTAATTAAACAGTGGCTAACATGTAATTTCCCAGTGAAATTCAATAAAGTAATTTAAAGCATATTATGGCTGCAAAAGCAAAGTCATGGCAATTAAGGTTGAAAACAATAATAAAAGGCTATTTTCAGACATCAATAAATTCAGAGAAAAGTAAAAATGATAAAAACAAATCCCTCTGTCAATTTGAGAACACTTTGAAAAAATATCAAGTGCATACAGCATATTATTGTCAGTATATTATTAATATTACTGTTGTGACTTTTGCTCCTAATACTACTGAGCTATATTTAGTTTATAGAATCAAAGAAAGGTATATGCAAGGATTATTTAGCCCAACCCTTTGTTAGCTCAGGAAAACTGTCAAAGCATCCCTGGCAACTTCCAATGAATGAGAGCTCACTATCTTTAAAGTTAGTGTATTCTTACTGCCATGAAGTTCTTTCTATCCTTTTCATAGAATTGCCTTTCGCAGTGGTTCCCAGCCTTTGATCCTGCAGATGTTGTGGACTTCTGCTCCAAGTAAGAATTCCTTGCAACAGTAAAAATTCTTTATGGTTAGCCAAGCTGGCTGGGGCTCCCGGGAGTTGAAGCTTAGATTGGGAACCACTGTCTTTTTCTTTAATCTGAATCTACTTGTTCAGACCTTGTCTTCTGTATCAGCAGAAAACAGCTGTCTCCACATTTTACATAACAGACCTTCTGAGTATGACTTCTCAGGCCCTTTCCACAGCTTCTCTTCTAGCAGCAGCATAAAGCGGCGATCTCGGCAGCGGCTCTGCCATGAGGGGAGTGTGATGGCGGAGCTCCCCTCTGCACAGAATTGGGTCCCTGTGGAAGGGAATGCAATGGACACACTGCTTCCTTCCACAGTGCAGCCAGGTACTTCCCAAGCTGTGCTGGAGCAGAAAATGCCACCATCTTGCTTCCTGGCCTTCCACAGGACAGGTAAGTATGGAATGGTGGTGTGATCGTGTATCATTGACAGGGAAAACCTATCAACGATTTAACCTGTGATCACAGCTCCTGGGGATGGGAGAAGGCTGGGACTGTTATAATGTCAGAAGTGTTGCAGTCCTGTTCTTCTCTTGTCCACAGAGGGTGCTGTGGAAAAGGCCTCAGTCTTTTCTTTTGCAGACTAAACAAGGCCATTATTAGGCTATTGAGAGATTTGGTGATCTCTCTAGCAGAATATCTGAATGCATTAAGAAAGAGTTGAAAAAGTAACCATCCCACTATCCACCTCCCCCCAAAAAAACTCTAGCAGAGAAATAAATCAAACTTAGTCTCCTTTGTAAGTTATAAAAGTGTAGTTTTACTCACAAATACTTGTGTATAATCTACACACATTAATTTTCTTGGAAAAAAGTAAGAAAAAGAAGGTACTATATTGTATCAAAAACTGGAGCCTCACAGCTCAAGAGTTCGAGCTCTTGAAACACATGCTTCATCGTCAGCATATAGAGATGAAGTCAAAACTGAGAGCGGATTGTTATGGCCCCACACACACCCCAAGGTTGATATGGTTTACTTGGTGAAATATTATTTAGTTGACACAGATATAAAATGGAATCTGAAGTGACTGGAAGGTCAAGCTGGGCAGAGGAAAATTACTGACTGAAAACATGTGATTGCAAGGAAGTTCAACCAACACCCCATCTAGGCACAGTCATTGTCAGGCAGATTACCAAGCAACTCTGGAGATAATAGGCTTAAGTGGAGCATACAATGGTCAACAAAAGCTCCTACCAAAACAAAGAGTGTTTCAACACTGTTCCCTCACACCTGGATGTTTCCCTGCATTGTCCCCTGAATCTTTCCACAATACAGAGCTATTACTACAGCCACTACCTCTTTGTCACCTACAGACTAAGACCGTTAACTCTGTCCAGCCCCCAATGTCTGTGTTACAACTACCATTGTTCATTTGGCTAGGAGAGTGATCCACATCCATACCTGCAGGGTAGATTTTGAGTATATAGACCCTCCATTTTGAGCAGTCAGACTCAGTATTTCACTTGCTAGTCACCACCCTGTCACTCTAATTTCAGAACAAGTACTGTCCTTGGGTGTTTCTCTAAACCACATCATTGCTTTTCAGATCAGTAGTTATCACCCAAACCCTAAAATTCCTCTATCTACAAATTTCCTCTCTTTACCCTTTGGCTAGCACTTGAGTGAGTGTGCAAGTGTTTGGATCTTCCATAGGTGCATGTGAAACCTTCAAGAAAACACATTTTAGCTTATTTTGAAATCTCTGGCTCATTCTTTCCTGCAAAACCCCATAAACATTGGTGAAAAAACCTTCTTAGGCTATCCCCCTCTCAGTGCCTTCTAAATTTGAGCTAATTAATTCCCCACCATCATTTGGAGGCATTGGCATCATGGGTGTCCACATCTGAGTCACCCACATTTTGGGGTAACAAGATTAGACCTCCAGGAACAAAGGAATGCCTACATCATGCAGGAAGAGAGTGGACAAACAAACATGAATAGCCATAAACACTCTGTGCCTAAGCTTCTAGAGAGTGACATGCAATATAACTACCAGTGAGCATAAGCATGCAAAGGCTGCAACCTCCAACAACTAGTACTCATACTATTTGATTTCCAAACTCCTTACTATCTTGGTTGCCCTCCTTGGGATATGTTCCAGTTTACCGATATACTTCTTAGGCTGTGGTGGCCACAACTAGTCATAGCATTCCTAGGTGAGATCTGACCAAAGCAGAATAGAGAGTTAATATTACTTACTTGAGATCAGTACTATTCCACTAAGGAAAGGGGGAATCAACAAAATATTTCCTCCCTTCCTCTTTAATTATTGCAGATATGGAATGATCAAAGCTCTTGCTATAATGTTTCTAACTACTATTACTGCAGCTCATATATTATCCCAAGAAGTTGAAGATAATATACACATTTCTTCTGCTAGACCTTTTATCCTCACAAATTCAGTGACGTAAAAAAGGCTAAGAAATAGCAATTGGTCTATAGTAAATTTTAAGACTGAATGGAAACTTGGATATAAGTCCTTTAATTCTATTAATTCACAACGATAATAGTTGCGAGCTTAGCTGGAAGCAATTAACTTATAACAAAGGTGATATGGTACGTATTTAGCCTGTAAAAATAGTCACCTCTCTGTTCCCTAGGTGGGATCAGAAACATCTCCAGAAAACAAAAACAAAACAAAACAAAAATAACAGAACTTTGTAAATTAGAAAAAAATAAGGTACACGTTCTTTCTTTTTGTAACAGGTAGCTAGCACTGAGTTGAGCAGACAGGCAAGCTAGGTTGAGGGAAGGCTATGCATTTGTTGTGGAACACCTACAACCAACATGGATAACACTGATATTCCAGCAGTTGCCATATTTTTTTAAAAAAAGAGGGGGGCTTATTAAAACTCAGATAAAATACATCAATTTACCACTATCCACCCAAATCATTCTCTTTTGTTTCATTGAATTGTTTCATTAAATGAACTTTCAAGCACTATTTATCACATTGTCTATTGGCTTCCTATTTTCTGAAATTACTATGGGGAGGCAAGGACAATGTAGTAGTGTTCAAGAAGCAACAGCAGCAAAATTCATCAGGAAGAGGAATATTAAAGGGGCCCTGTTATTCCAGTACTGCACATTCCTTTCTTCTTAATCTTTAAGACAACACAAATATGGACTAAACACAAATAATTCTGCACTGCCCTGTGGCCACTATAGACAGCATTGTCTTTATTACATAAAAACATTCCCATTTTAAATTAAGAATATTTTATTTGTGTCTTAATTGAGTAATTATGAATATAGTGACATGACTTCACTCAAATTCATTAGGACATCATGAGTTAATTCCTATTCAATTACAACAAAAGTTCAGTACTGTCATTTATCACCTGATACCTTTTTAAGGAATTAATCATAAAATAATGATTGCTTCAATTTTAAGTCCATTAGGAATGATTAATGAATTCATATTCACTCTTTTTTTCCCCTCTTCTCAAAGTCATATAGTATACTGAAGCAATTCACAAATTGCCATCACTTTCAGATTTACACTTTTTGTTGCCCTAATTAAGGTTCCCCAAACTTCTGAAAGCTCAGCCACACTGTCTTCTGGAATTAAAGTAGAGGCACACTCTAGTGGTAAATCTTTGCAGAATATAATACTGGGACATGGACAAATGAGAACTAGTTGTCCTTTTGTTAAACATGTATACATGCTAATCATTCTTCTAACCATGCTTCCTAACTGGAAGCAGGGGAGGCAGAGAGCCATGAAGAAATGGAAGGGTTAGCTTGGCTAAATGTTGTGAATGAATCCTTTGAATTCATAGAAACTCTTAACGATTTAAATAATTTTCTGCTGTATATACCATTTGAGATTTCTTGCTACAATGGTTATAATTTCCTAAATGGTTCTCAGTTTCCTCAGCTATGCATCAAAAGGATGACAAGGATGAAACAGAGGGTGATAGGTTCATGTTTTTTGGGTGTTCCCAGATAACATTAACATTACTTTCTTTTTTTGCACAATTCCCCTTTATTTCCATGTGATTTCACAAGAGAATTTTCCAAATGGATTATGACCATATTTTATTTCATCATTGCCTCTATTGCTTTAAGAGTCTTTTGAGTCTTAAAATCTGGTCCATAGCTTCTAACAATGGCCATTTCCACATGGGGTAATAAAAACAGTGCAGTGCATCCTCCACGGAGGACATCTGCACCTTGGAGTGGACTGGGTCCGGACTACTTACTGTAGATCTGCACCTCAATCCACTCCGGAACAACCCCAAGTGGTCCTCCAGCATGCTTTTGGAAGACCTGATTTTTCTGGTCTTTCAAAAGCATGGAGTGCGCCACTGCGAGCCTGCTCCCTTGTGCAGATTCGCAGGTTTGCACCAATGCTAGCCTGCAATCTGCCAAGGGTGGGCTTAAGGCTGCTGAGCTTCAGTGGTTGGTCGAGACCCACGACCAACCGGAAGCCGCCATTTTGGATGCTGGAGCAGAGCGGATCAACAACCATGCACTGCTCCAGAGCAGCCTGGACTGGACCGGGGAGCCAGAAGATCCGGTAAGTAGCAGCACGGGATGATTCCCTTGCCCTGTGAGGAAATGCCCAATGTGAAGGTACTGTCTACTACAAATAAAACTCTTCTTTTAACTTCTTTTGAAAATGTCCTGTATTACTACTCTCTCTGTATTTTTTTCAAAAGGCCAGCCTATATGTGCCTTTTCTTAGTCCAAAGAAATTCTGGCTGATATTACTTATGATTCTCATCTTTCTATAATCTCCCCTCCCCATGTCCACTAGTTTTACCAATTGACACAAGCTCAAATAGTCTTACTTCATTCATCTTTTTCCCCCTTTTGTACTCCCTTCAGAATCATGGGTACCGGTGTAAGGCATCAACAACATCTGATTTTGATCCTGTCTCACTGTGGTACAGGTTGATTTATGAACTTTCTGGATGTCTTCTACCATAACTACTTTATGGGTTTCACAATACAAACTGAAAATTGAACCTGATGTTTCTTATCACTTCGCCTTTGATATCACAGCTTTACCTTCTGATCTGTGTGTATTATTTTTTCAAACATATTAATATATGTAACACTACCTACATTTTTGAAATACTGGCCTAAAAATTTTACTGCCTTGCTAATGTATTCTTTTCCTTATCTATCTCCTAATAGTTGATGTGTTCTATCTATCTTCTAATAGCAAAATTGAAGTTATCTCTTGACACATTAAGCCACTCACTTTCAGCTGTGGTTCAGGATTTAATTGAATATTCTGAAAAGTTTTTTTTTTTTAAAGCAAAACCTCTATATTTTTCCCACTTAAAAGTTAAGCTTTTCCTTCTAAATGTTGTTCAGCTGTTCTGACATTAGATCATTTGACATGAGAAAAACTCAATTGTACCAAACCAAGAAGTAAAATAAAAGGATGGAATTATTTATTAGATGGCCATATTGTCTCGCAGGTATTTCTCCTTAGGTTATGGCTGCTGGGAAATCCTCACAGCCATGACTAGTCCAAATAATTTTACCTCCTGAGCAAGCAGGCCAGCACTCTTCACCTGCTCCCACATCCATATTACATCCAAAAACTGACCATTGAAAGTTAATTCAACAGCCTTAACAATATAGCATATTCCAAAGCACATGAGGGATGCATATTCTTTTAGGATGCTTCAGGCCTGCTCACGTGGCTCACAGAGCTATATCTTCACGAAGTCTCCAGTCCTCTCCATCTTAATGCTATCATCTGCTACTCGATATGGCTGCTTCACTCTGCCTAATAATGGCAGGACTGGCCCTGGTCAGATCAAGTCAGGAAAGAAAAAAATCTATTTAGTACACATACAAGTATTCCCCATTATGTTGAACAGGTGACTTAAAGGTATATGAAAGGCATAAACCCTGCCTATTAGCAGAAGTTTGGAATGATGCCAACATTCAGGAAATGTTGGGTAGTGTGTGAAGATGAAAAAGAGGAAAAGGACACATGGCATGTGGGGAATGGTTGTTCTTAATAGACTATTGGTCCCCTTAAATATTCAAAATTTATCCTTTATTGAAAAGGGGGTACTTATACTTTCAACTGTAAGGGCTTTTGTTTCAAAGAAAATTAACAAATGACATGGTTCTTGTCAGTTTTTTAAAAGGCTGCTCACTGAAAGGTTTGCCCAAAAGGGTATCAGTACCTTCCACCAAGATGTTCTGAGCACCTTGCCTGTATCTGTACCAATAAGTATACTTTGGAATTGTAGCCCATAGGCTACACTTGATCCAAATGAAATATATAAGTACATGGATCTGAAATTCAGGCCATTTCCACACTAGACTGTTATAGTGCTATGATTTCACTTGCAATATGCTATGGAATCCTGAGGTTTGCAGTTTTGGGAGGGGCCCACTGGATAAAGTGGGGAGGTTGGAATATCATGTGCACCATCTTGAAGACATTAAGAGAAAGAGAGGAACATAAATCCAGTTAGGATATAATATAACACATTTCCTGCACTGTACAGCAAAATGTTGAATGTATGAGTTGACAGAGCCACAGTTCCTCCTACTCTGTATATTGTAGAAATTTGAAGGTTCTTTGCCTTATGTCTATTGATCTGAATCTGTTTTGATTTTCTCAGAGTTGCTGTGTTGGTCACCTAGGCTCTCAAGTTTATTAAACCCAGTCCTATCCAATAACTAGATCAACTTCGGTCATTTCCATACAACATTACTATACTTCCATAGCAGTGGGTTGTTTCTAAGTAAGGAGCTGTGCTACCACACAAAATTGTTGCCATCCAGCTGCTAACCCATCCCCAAGCATTGCAAAATTACCATATTCTATTTCCAGAAAAACTCTGTTAAGAGCCTCCATTAGTGCTCCAATCCTGTCAGTGTAGTACTGTTATAGCACTTGATAGCACTTCCAATCACTGCGAATTCAGCAGTGGGTAGACTGTGGGTTTGTCCAGCTTGTTGCTCCATCAGTGATTCTCATGTGTGGTAACTTTGAAATCTATCACCTCTCCATGTTTTTGAGTTAAAACTTTTTTTTTTTAAATAGATGTTATAGCATCAAAATGTGATAGTGTACTGTTGTGTTTAGTACGGCTGCCAAAGAAAAACAAACAAACAAAAAACCCCAACCAATCATGGGCGATGGGGCAGGGTGAACGTGAGGACAGGGAGTGGTCAAGGAAGCTGTAATGCAGAAGGAATTCTAGCGGTAATACCACTACTCATCCACAAGCGATTGACAGAGGTAGCCTTGAGCCCCTGTTGCATGGCATAGAAATCTTGGGTGTTGTGAACCTAGTTCCAGCTGGCCTGTTGGCCCTTCATCCACAAAGTGGAAAAGTGCAGAAAACAGCATTCCTAACCCAATAGCATCATGCAAATGACAATGCCAGGATTGTAAGGTATAATCATACTAATGACTTCTAGTGGGGAAATGGCCAAAAAGTTACAATCCCTCTCATTCTGTGTCTGTGTTAACCTTATTTCCACACCAGCATTCTGTTGGGCATTAAATAACAAGCTTCATAAAGAAAGAAATATCTAACCACATGTAGAAGTTCAGATTATCAGCAATTACTTGGCAACAGCATTCCAGAGTTGGACCAACTTAAGCAAAATCTGGTGCCTTGCTGCTCAAAAGGCTTCTATCTAATAATCTCCCCAACTATCATTTAGCCAATCTGCTAATAGATCTCCACTCCTGCCCAGTCATCTCATCCAATCCAAACAGAGATCTTATTTCTTACTCCTCTTGTGATGCAATAGGAGTTGTTACCATCTTACAGGGAAGTTTATTCTTGGTGAAAGCTGTTGATTGTCATCCTTTTTTGATCAGAATAATGAAGGTGTGTTGCTGGCTTTAGGCCAGTCACTTTCTATTATTAGGATTATTATAAGACAGTCACTTACTTTCATTTTCATTCACTTTTTCAAAATTATTTTTATTTATATTTATGTTGGCTACAGGCATAGATCCAGCTTGTCTATGTTTATAATATGCTGCTTTCCAATACACATGTATTATAACTGTAAGAAAATAAATTAAGCTAAAAGAAAGAAAGAAGGGGGGGAGTAAGGAAGGAAGGAAAACCTTGAAAAATCAGTCCAGCATCTTACTGGATGAGCATGGGTACACTTAGCTTTTACTCCTTTCTCCAATAGCACTATCCCATATCACCGTTATTCCTGGAGAATTTATGATCAGGAGTTATGCTTACCATGGACCCTTCTCCTTCCATCACTTTAGAATTCCATTGTAACCAGGTGGCACCAGAAATCGCCATGCCACAAGGTCTCTACTACTTAAGGTAACATTGGAAGGACCTCATTATAATTACCATCTGTACCACATGACAATTAACTTTTACCTACTAGAAACTGATATTACAAACACAATGTTCAAATAGCAAGAAAACTGTTTTTTCTTTCTTTCTCTATAGCTGAACTGGATCTATGCAGTTCTGCATTTGATCAGACAACAGCCTTGCACTACAATGAATGACTTGAGGTGTTTGTATATCTGCTGAATTATGAATGATTTTTACGTTTTCAGCAGGATAGTTTTCTTACAAAAGGGATTTTTATCTTTGCTCAGTGAGCTGAAAATCTGCTAAATTATGCTTCACTTTCTGAACTCAGCCTTGGCATTGTTGTCTCTCCAAAAACTGTTAGTGTGGATATTCTAAGAAATTGCTTGTGCATTATGCTTAAATTAGCTGTCATTATTATTCGCAAAATAATGAGACTGAGAGCAGATCATATCATTAGTAACAGCTTTTGCATCATGATCGTATTTTCCCCTCTGTTTACTGCTAAATGTGCATTTTACCTAAAGAAGAAAAAAGGAGGAGGAAGAGACAGAATAATGATGAAGGAATTAGGAGTGATATTACTTTGTCATGTCTTAGAACGGGAAAATGCTGATGTAGTATGCGTAAGTAACACTCACTGGAATGTAACCTCTTTTATATAAAGTTTAATCATGCACAGCTTGCAGACAGACCTGATTCGGCTAAGGGAACAACAGTTATTTGCTGTCTAGGTCTGAGCCCAAAAAAGAAAAAAGAAAAGAAAAGAAAAACCTGCTTGATAACAAGCATGCCATGTAACACTGTCAATTCTTACGTTTCCACAGTTTACAGAGCTCTGATAAAAAGAGTGTTGAATAACTGGAGGCAGCCAGCAGCAATAGAAACAAACCACAGATAATGGTGGAACCTATCTTCTCAGAACAGGTGCCTCAGGTAATCATGGCAAATAAGGGCCAATTCACATGTTACTCCATTAATGGGATAAAAGTATGGATTCAAGAGAAAAGCCACAAGTTTTCCTTTTTTTCTTTTTCATTTTACATTTTTAGAGGTCCACTTCTCTAATCTAGCAAGTTTTTTGTTTCCTCTCACTGGAATGATAGACCTTTTCTTTTCCATAAGATGAAAATGCAATGGTGTTGAAGATGGCCAAAACAGATGGAATGTGTTTGATGCTGATGTCCTGCATTGCATAGGAATCCATTAATGGCTCTTAGTGTGGCTTCCATGGCAAATGGGAATGAGGCATCCATAGAAACTCATGATTCCTTGGCTGATTGCTCAAAAAAAAAGGTGCTTATGTTTGATTGTCCCAAATCCAGGAGATGCAGAAAGAACCAAACTCTCTGGAATAGCACAAAGATGTATGTGTATTTGTTGTGCAGGTCCAACACCAGTTCAGTAAAAATGATTAAGGGGAATGGGGACAGAAATGGTGCAAGAATGCACTTTGGGTGCTTTGTGTCATTTGAAGCAAGACAGGGAATGCAATGTCCACATTGAGGCTGATGAGCCTACTTGTTATACAAGATCATTAAGATTTGGACAGGGTCTAAGAAATAAAACAAAACCTCTCTGAGGGCTGGGGATGATCCTGCCACAAGCCCTAACAACAACACAGGACCTGGGAATATTGCTGACATGCCATTTGTGCACACGGGATGCATGCCAGTCTTGAGGGGGGATGACAACAATTATTGGGACTACTGAGTGCATCTAGCTACCTCCACAGGCAATAAAAACTCACACACCCCAGGACAGACCCTAAGTTGCATATTACCCGGTTTGCCAAGTTTAATTAAAATCATTGACCTATTGTCCTCACACAAGTTTCCACCATCAGATCTCCCAGAAGAAGTTGGGTCTGTCTCTCAATTTTGGCCTTCTCACCTCCACGACATCACAAGGTCCCAGTTCCTGGTCTCAGGTTTTTGTTTTGTTTCATTTTGATGATGCTGACCAGACAAAACAAATATGGATCATCGCACAGAATGGAGTGTAGTTGTTCATATGAGCAGCAGATTTTAGGACTATAGTCCACAATAGATAAAAAAAAAAAAAATCTCCTATATACACTCAAAGAGACCCTGGAAATGATTTCCTGAATCACAAACATGCTTTATTCTATGAGCATTATACAACTTAGCAGGCAAATATGCCACTAGATATGCCACCTCTTCATTACAGAATCTAAACATTCACATCACACTTTATAATTGAATATGGTTCTACTAACTGTATGTGTTCTAGCCACATATATTTACATGATGCTGCCTGGAAAGAGTTAATACTTTAGGACTTCCTGGGGCCAGAAGGCTGCTCATGTAAGAGCTTCCAGGATTTTCTTGTGTTCCAGGCAATTCACGTCTAGCTCACTGTTTCCACTGCCATTGTCATTTGTAACTAAGCACTAGGGATGAGAAAATCTCAGTTTTGCTTTCTCCTGTATTTAAATGTTTTAGACCCATTTTTTTCCCTGCCCCCACTGGGAGTATAAAGAAATTTGGAACTCTGATAAATTATTCAAGCACAATCAAAAATAAAAGTCTCGTCCATCCTTGCTGAGCCATTCAAAACAGGAATCAACGGTCTTAATATGAAACATTGCTTTTCATCTACCCAACAATTGGCTTAACCAATCTGCTAAGCAGTGGGAACGTATGGAGATTTGAATTATTACTATGCATTGCTTCCAGAACTGACTTGATAGTGGAACAGCTTGTGCAGTTAAACCCCCACTACTTTTCCCCCATACATCTGATTATTAGTTTTATCATAATTTGTTTGCAACAGGGAATATGTGTTAACCAGAAATGGAAAACATTACATTTTGGACTATACTTCCTAGAATTCCCCAGCTGGCAAGACTTCTGGAAATTAAAGAAAGAAACTTAAGGAAAAATAAAACAAACAAAAAACAAATAGACAAAAAAGCTCCCAACTTCAATTCATGAAATTGTAGTAGTGGTTTGAGAATTGGACTATGACCTTACAGACCAAGGCTTGATTTCCTGCTGAGCCATAGAAACCCATTGGTTGACTGTGAGTGCATTGCACACACTCAACCCCAGAAAACTTTGTGATAGGCTTGCTTTAGCATCACTATAAGTCAGAAACACTCTGATTTTTAAGCACAAATTCTTGTTTTTAACTTTGGCAAAAGAAAATAATTGGTATTTGTGGCATTCTTAACCACAACAGGGAACAATTTTATATCACCTGTGATTCAGTCACTGTATGGCTCAATTACTTCAGTCCCTGTTCTTAGTTTAGAGTCATTGTCTCTTGAACAGAGATACAAAGAGTATCCAAAAATATCTGAAGGGGGAAAATGCACAAAAATGCATTTCTGGTGTGTTAAAAACCCCTTATAATAATTCCGGACTGATGACAATCTTCACAGTTTGGGATTTATCTTATACAAAATTCCCACATAATGATTTTGTTCAGAAAACAGCCATTTCTGTGTAGAAAATATTGCTTCCTGAACATAAAATGCAGCTTTCAATGTGGACAACCACATGCAAATTATGTACAGTGGTTCCACAGAGAGAGAGAGAAAGTAAAAAACGCACAAACACAGTACACAGCAACATTTCAGTTTCAAACCAAGGAACACTTCTCCCTGAACACTCTCCACATTCTCATTTCCTCCAACTCAGTCCAGATCTTCTTCATGTCCCTCTTCCTAACTTGCCTTCATACTGTACATCTGACTTCCTTACCACCTGACTTCCACCCTTCCCCATCTTACTCTTAACGGACAAGCCTCTAGATAATAGACTTCCCATTCCCATACACTCCCCTTCACTGCATTTTGAAGGCTATGAGTAGCAGTCTCTGATCAAGTTTTATCAGCTTCTTACTCACAGTAAATGATTGACAAATTACAGTTTCTGAGGTCAACGGGGGGAAAAAAGTTTATTGAACTTGCCATGAGTTACCTCATATGGTTTGGTGGATCACAATTTTTGCAAATCTGTTTTAAGATTTTACTGGTTTCAGCTTCCAAAATTTTGCATTATGGAATCATTCTATGATTAAATTCCATATTATTTCTCCAGCAAAAATCACGTGGCATCTTAAAATTCACATCAGGCACACTTGGCTCCCACTTGAGGAGCCAGCTTATTGCATGATGTTCTTGCCAATCAGATGCTATCTCAGCTACAGACAGTCCTAATCCCACTGTTTTTCATTTTCAGGAGGAATCCGAAAATAACCGGCCTCTCCCACAGCAATCACAAGAGTTGCAGCCATGCAGAGCCTCTATCCCAGGTCCTTCCATGAACAACCTGGGAGCGAGTGGGATGTAGACAGTCCCTGCCTGTCCCTCCCTCAGCTACTTCAAAGGGAAGGTCCACCCAGCATCTGGCTGGCTGCTGCCCTCGTTGCACCAGCAAACAAGTGAGGAGACGTCCGCCAGGAAGGCTCCCCCAGGGTTGACGTTGCCGCTGACTCCTACAATGATATCAGTTCCTGGGGTCCAATCCACTTAAATTTTATTTGAAAAGCCAGTGCTACCATTAGCACATAAGCATGATAGCACAATAGTCTATGGGCACAATCTCTAGTGCTAATATTAGCATGTGTGCCAGCAAGTAAATAAATAATAAAAAATTGACCAATCATGGGTGGTAGGATGGGACCTGGAAATGTCCTTGGATGCCTGCCTGAAGAACAGGCTCAGGTGCAATTCAGTGCTGTCCCATGAATGTCCAGGTGCCTGCAGAAGGAAAGAGCCTGCATACTGGGCCTAATCCGCCATTGGCAATCCCACAATGACTTCAGAACATCACACAATTGAGGTATGGTGCCAAAAGGGCCTCAGTGATTGTGATGTTTATTTTAACAGAGGCAAAGAAGTAAAAGCTTTCCTTCACCTCACTGTATTTTTTTTTTCATGGAAAGGTATAAACAAAACGTTCTTCTAATTTCTTATGGAACACATTCTCACTTATCCCTCTGTTCATGTGTTGTAAGATATGTGTTCCAAACTATTTCTCTGGAAATTGTTTCTTCTTTTGTTTTGTAAGTGTGTATGTGTGAATTACTGGAAGAAGTAGAGATATGGTGGGGAGGCCATGTATTCCAGAAATATTGTAAATCACATCCATTTTTGACTTTGGCTTCAAATAGCATTGGTGGCACTTTCTTCCATTTTCATGTATGTCAATGGAACTTCTAAAGAAAAGGTCTCCCTATATCTCTTTTAAGCAGAAAAGTCTTCATAAGTCTTGAGACTCTCTTGTCTTAATTGATAACCTTCACAAAAGAAACTTTGTTTGGCTGACTGGTACTTTTGCACAGACATTTACTTTATCCCAGCTAGTGGAATCTGAAACACAACAGCCACTAAATAAATCACAGCCATTTCTCACTCCTAGCTTCCAAAAAGCATGCAAAGAAAGGGCAGAGAAATGACAGGAGAGATTCAGGGACTTTCTGCATACTGTTAATAGCACTAAAAGTGCTGACAGGCTTTTTTTTCTCTCTCTCCATAAGAAGATGAAAAGTAGATGATCTGTTACATGCCCTAGATGAGTATAGTATTTTTTTTTTAAGAAAAAATGACTTGAGTTACAAGACATTTACTAAAATGAGGTGATGGTTGGCACTGTTCTAAGTATGTGATCATTCCTTCTAATATGAAGTCTTTCTGCTTTCTGGAAGAGGGAGAGAAAAGTCCATGTTCAGTATGCAACTGGAATGAAATATGAAATATTCGCCTATAAAATTTTCCATTACGCTTGACACAGCAGCATGATTGAGAAATTTAACTACCATAAACACTTTGCCAGATATAAAAATAATCTAGGGAAAGAAAAAAAAATCATCTCAGTAGGCAGCCACTTAACACCAAATGGATGAACAACTTTCCTTGCACTCAGATTATTATAGAACAATCCATACAGATAAAGACTGAAACTTGTTTTTATTCAAGTTAGGTATATCGTGAAAAATCTTAGTGAAAGGCAAATAGAAATGGATTCAGATGTACTTAAAATTACACTTATGGCTTGGTAGTTTGCATGCAAAAAAGAAGGATAATTTAAAAATAAAATAAAAATATCAGTGTTTCAAGCTTTCCATGAGGGGCTTTGGCTGTGATTCTGATTTAATGCTATGTTCTGCACATTTCAGGTACATGGCTAAGAGTTCTTTTCAGAGTGGGAGACTGGACAGGTTGGTCTCTGTGGGACCCTATTCAAAATAGGCCGCCATCATTCTGGCCATTGTTGCTGTTATCTATTCATTTGGTCTCCCTCTGGGCTGAAGAAGAAAAGTTTGGGAAAGTTATTGTCAGGGCTCTCAGTAATGGGGAAAAGACAGTCTATAAGGGTTGTCCACAACATTTTGGTGGCAATAGCAAGAGTCTATAAAAGTGGTCCATCCAAAATATCACTTTTCTCCTACCAAACACCAGCTGCTTTTGCAGAAGTGTGGCCAGCTAGCTTTATAAACCATTTCCTCACTACACTGTTATAATGTTATTATTCCAATTTCAACATCCTGTGGAATTCTGGGGTTTGTAGTTTACTGAGGCCAAAGAGCTCTCTGGCTGAGAATTCTAAATGCCCCTCCCTAAACTGCAAACCCCAGGATTTCATAGGATGTGGAAAGTGGAATAATAGCACCATAACAGTGTAGTGCAGAGGTGGCCTTCATCAGCAGAAGCCTAATACAGCAGCCTTGGGCAGTGGCCAAAGAGTTGTCCTAAAGGGTATTGCCCAGTTGGTGTCTATTCAGCATCTGGATGTGTTCCTATCAGAACTGCGTATTGACTGGATAGAGGATGGAAGCAAGTAACATAAAATTGCATAAGAGAAACTGAGATGGAGGTCTGAAGGGTGAGCATGACCAAACTGAAGTGAATGGATAATTCTGTTTGTATTGTATTATGTGTCTTGTGTGGTATACTGTTGTATGTTAGAATCTGGTTAGTACATTATCAGAATTTTACTTGACTGGGTACTTATATCAGTCATTATAATACTGATAAATCCAGTAGCTAGTGGGAGTGGCAGGTATAAGACCAGACAGTGGTGAGAACACAATGTAGTAGTACCATTTAGTTGTCTATAAAGGTTTACCTTAGTGTGAGTAAGGTTATATAAGATTGGTCAACTACTCAGTTCTACCAAACCAGTATGTACAGATGGGAATCATTGTATGGTGATTGTTAAACTGTGTTAGTTAATTCTGTAATCTGTATTTATTTTTGTTGTGAGACTGCCTTATTTGAACAAAATGTTCAAAAGAAATGGATTGTCAATAAGAATTGTCTAAGGCAAAGAGAGATATGGTGATGACAGAGTGAAATGTCATCAAAAAAGAAAGAGAGATGCTTAATGTCTTATATTCCAGTCAGCCTGACATCCCAGAAAACCTGGAGAGCGAAGCAAGCCACCCACAAAGTCTCCTCCCTCTCTCTCTTTTTTTTTTTTTAATGCCAGGTCAGTTAAAAATAAAATACGTATATTCCTTGTCCTTCTTAAGGAGGAGGAGGCCAACCTAACATGTTTTACAGAAACTTGGTTGGGAGATGATAGTGACCTGGCATGGGCTCAGGCCCTCTCACTAGGATGTTCTGTTAGTGAGCAAGTGAGAGAAGGTGTGAGGGAGGTGGGGGAATAACTGTGGTCAATGAAGATGACTTTACTTACTAAGGATTTGAATCACATTGAATGTGTGCACTTGAGTCTGAAAGCCAGGGATAGACTTGGGATTCTGTTAGTATACCAATCATCTCACTGCTTATGAAATTTCCTTTTTCAGCTTGCAAGGATGTATTGGTATGGCCCAGACTTTTGGCCTTCAGCAGCTTCATCAGCTCAGGAATTCATGACACCCATGACAAACATAGGCCTAAGCAGTTGGTCTCAGAACCCACACATTCAGTAGGTCACACCCTTAGTGATGCTTTCAGCTCTGACTAGATGGATCTATGGGAAGAGGTGATTAATATCTCAGGATTCCAGAAAGCTTTAGAAGGTTTTATGTCTAGTGTCTAGTGTCTAATGGTTTTGTCAAAGCCCTGGTCAATAGATGGAATCAAGATCTGACCAAGGCTGTTGTTACAATTGCTCCCAAATGTCATCTCTGACATGGTACTAATCAGGCTCCTTCGTATACAAAAGACCTCAAGGAGCTGCAATGGGAAGGATAACAACTGCAGAAAAGTCAACTGACATCCAGCCAGACATGATACAGAGAACATCTTTGTTTCTATAAAGTGATTATAAGTGCATTGAAGAAAGCCTTCTGTGCATGCATTGTGTCTGTAAATTCATGTTTCCCCAAAACCAATTCTAGAGTCTTCTACAATTAACTCTGATACTTCCAGCAATCATTTCACAGGTAATATTTCTCAAATAAGAACTGTCCTAGACGCTATCATTATGGGAAAGTGACAATAGGGTGTCCTGCAGCTCCATGAATAGGATTACATTGGATCAGTTTCAACTGATGAGTGCCACACATGTGGACAAACTGCTAAGACAAGAATGGAAGATAACTTGACAATAAATTGTCATACCACTTGAACTAGTATTCCTCTATAAGCTAAGGGTTTAAAGCAAAGGCTTTGATAAGACCACATGTTGCAAATCTTCAAAATATTGATTAACTAGGATAAAAATTGGTGCAGAAATACTACTGCTGATTTTCACAGCAGAGACCATCTACACTGCACCCAATGCCACAGGGAAGCATGGCAGACTCCCATTGTTATAAATGATCATATTCTGAAGAGTAGCAGTGCACCTCTTCAGGAGGGAGAAGGTGAAGAACCAGTGGATCTTGGAATGGTGAAGAGAGTGAAGTATAAAAGTGTGCACTACCAAAAAGAGAACAAAGGAGACTACAAATACACATCTACATAGAATTTCCATATGCAAATATTTAAAAATATTACATATTTTACATAAAAATTCTACATTGCATAAATATTCCATATTCCATGTTTGAAAAATGCAAATTTAGAAATAATTGATATAATTTAATAGTATGCAATGCATCTTACCATAGTGAAGAAGATTATGATTGAGCAGGTGACTTAAGTTCCTGCTCAGTCTTCAGCTCAGGTACTAATTGTGGATGGACAATTTCAAGGCCATCACTCTCCTTTCATTTGTTTCTTTGTCTTGCAAAGAGAATTGGATCTGACAGGTTGTTTAATGGAGGACACCTTCATAGAGCAAAGCACATTCTGATTGCTCTTCAAACTGTCAAACTGTCATATGCCCACTCTGGTAAGGAGAGTTGTAAGATGGAGTCATCTTATTAATAAAAAAAGAAAGAGGGAAAGAAAAGGGAGAAAACAGGGAATTATGAGGAGGAAAAGAGAGAACTAACAGGCAGAAAACAGAGATATACATTGACTAGAGCTATAGAAGTGATGAAGGTTCAACATGATATACTAATTTGAAATAATCTTTCAAAACTTTAGTAGTAGGCTATGCCTCTCTGGTTCTTTAAGTGCGGAGACAAATTTCCAAATAAGCAGCACTGGAGGAGAAGAATGTCTCTCCTCCCATGGCATACCTTTAAAGCCTATATGCCCATCTTCTCACTGGTGCAACTCATCTAGTATCAAGACTCAGTGCAATGTGTGTTGTATCTCCACAAAAATCTAGAAGAAGGGCCAGGGAGTGGGCCCATCACATCTTGGTACAAAACAGCACTATTCTGGCTGATTAATTATCTACCATCCCAATTTCTCTCTTTTTTTTTTTCCTCCCAATTTTCCCTTTTTTTCTCAGCTTACTTCAATTGCTACAAATTGAGTTTAAAGTGGTAAAGTAGTCAGCACACAATTCAGGAAGGAGAGAAGACAGGAGGGGTCAAACTGAGTTGGATAGTAATTTATATTCCTTTTTATTCCCATTATTTGTGCATATTGATTATATTGCTATATCTGCTGTCCCTTTTGTTCAGGGTAATTTGATACCATTGTGCTGAATGTACTTGGCTATTCTTCAGTAAACCTGTTTATTCTTGTTACTGCTGACCACTGAAAGGGATTTGTGTGATTTGTGGTCATTCTGAATTACAGTTATATTACAAGTTAGTCATGATTTCTCCAGATTATATAGTTTTACCCAGATCCTTGCTATCCGTTTCCACCATTAGCAGCCTGGAAACTGTTTTTTACCTTTCCCATCACTCTCCTCTTCTCATTTTGTCCCTGTTTCTTCCCATTTAAAAGATGTTTTGTGGGAGGAGTACATTAAGGCTTTTTCTGTTTTTGCATCCATTATGTTTCTCTTGAAAGCTAGTGTGCTGTAGTGGTCTGAACACTGGACTATGACTCTGCAAAATAAGCTTTGATACCCTGCTCAGCCATGGAAACCCAATGGGTGATCTTGGGCACATCACAAACTCTCAGCCCGGAAAAAATGATGATAACTTCACCTTAGGGTCACCATATGTTAGAAATGGCTTGAAGGCACACAACAACAACAACAGCTACAACAATAACAACCTACCTGTATCTGCTTTTTCACAAGTGAGAGTGAATTGGACTACTTTCAGAAGGAAGAGCTGATTAGTCAGAGCTGTTGTTGCTGTCGTGTTGCTTCAAGTTGACTCTAACTTCTGGGAAACCTATCATAGGGTTTTCTTGGAAAGATTTATTCATAAGAGGTTTACCACTGCTTTCCTCTAAGCTGCAAGAGTAGGACTTGCTCTGGTTCTCCCAGTGAGTTTCCATGGCAGAGTTGGAGTCTGGACCTTGGTTTCCCAGTGTCCTAGCTCAAAACCCAGCTGTAACATCACACTGACATAATGATCAGACAGATTATCAACATTTATTCCCCTCCCTGAATTCTTCTTTTCCAAGCATACCTGTTAAAGTTTGTATAACAGATGAGAACCTAGTCTTCCAAGTTTCATTCCTCTGGTTCCTTTTCTCTCCTCCCCCTGTATTGTTTTAATTACATCTGTGTGCATGAGCAGTAATTTCTTTTCAGTTGTTACTTTGATCTACTTCCTTAAAAAACCAAACCAGTTTAACCATCCATTCAAACAAACAAACAAAAAATCTCTGTGGTATTTCATATATGTACACTTGACTTAATTTTAATGCAAAATCATATATAAAAAGTTGTTTTTGCATTCTAAAATTGGTTTTAATGTTAGAAAGTTGGCTCAATATGCAATGCAGGTATATTTTAAAAACACAGAATACCCCCTCATACACATTTTTCCCCACTTCCAGGAACAGTATGTCTGTGCATGTCAGTTACTGATGAACACAAGCAGGGTGAACACAAGCAGGGAGGTGCAATCTTCCATGTTTCCAAAATTCAAATTTTGAGTTGTACACAGGGACATATCATATGCTGTGAAGCATCAATAAATTGATTGTGGTCTGTATTCTACATATTTTAAGTATTTGTTCTTGCTTTGTAAAGTGAACACAAATCATGGTGATTCTTTTTAAAAAGGAAAATTCTGAAGGACTTTCTAAGTTGGTTGTCATGACATAGCAGATGCACCTGATACTGTAATATCAAAGATTTCTGTGGTAATAAATTATCTTTTTTTCCTCTTCTCTTTTCCTTATCCTTCCAAAATTTCATCACAAATGTAAGCTTTTTTTTTTTTTTTTTTAACACTAAGAATACTAGGAAAATACTGACCAGAGATTTGAGTGGAAGTATTGGGGCAAGAAAGCTTTTCTGCAATGACAGCGACTTTTCCTTACAGTCAGTCCTTGCTATGTCTTTCATAGTCAAGTTCCTGAAGAAATAATTTCACATGGACATGTCCCCCATTGGGTCAGTGGCAGCTGGTGGTTTCCATGTGAGAATCTGCTTTGAATATTAGTAGGAACTATTCAAGATTCTGAATGTTATCTGAAGAATAAAGTCAACAATTCAGGCTACAACACAAAATGGGATTACGACTGCACTGACAGTGGACACTAGCTGCCACTCTGTTAGATAAGTAGAAACAGTGATTAAAAGTACTGTTGCTGGAGGAAATGATAAACTTTGTGTTACAATTATACTTCAGATAGACTTCTCTATTTGTCCTCTGAGGGGAATTCCAGCAAGAATGATGCAAGTCAGAAACTGCTAGTACTAGGACATGGAGTGTTCAACCAAGTATGGGATTAAGTTACATATGGTAGCAAATAACTTCCACTGAGGTAATTCTAGACAATGGCCCTTTCCGCATGTGGGGGGGGGATGCCCAAAAACGGAGTTTACCAGTGGCTGGGCGAGTCTGTCGCCACGCAGAGCAGCACAAGCTCTCTGCTCCGCAGTCCTCCGGCGTCCCAAATGGTGGCTTCCGGTTGGGAGAAGCTCGCCAGCCAGAAGTCCACCCCCGGCAGATCTGCAGGCACACACTTGCGCGCACCTGCAAATCTGCTTCGGAGTTGGGTGACGAAGCGGCACGGGGTTGTGCGCTCCATGCTTTTTAAAAACCTCTAAAAAGAGGTTTTTAAAAACACACTGCGTGACCAGTTCCGGTTGCTCCTGTGCAGATTGAGGTGTGGAACTACAAAAAGTAGTCCACCCCAGTCCACTCTATGGTACAGAAGACCTCCGTTGGAGGTCTCTCTGCACCATTTTAAAATACTAATGTGGAAATGGCCAATGTTGCTTAACACTTCACCCACATTTTCCTAGGTATAATCACAAGTGATTGGGTATAAGCCAAATGAAAAAATGTTGCTAATCCTTTTAGTGATTGTGAAAGCAGAATCAACAGAAAATGATCTAGAAGAAGATGTTGGCATGGACTGTATTGAACGATGAGATGAGTAAGCTAGGAGCCAGTAGGGAAGTTTTCTTCCATTCTTCTTACTAACCCTAGGATCAGTAATCAGACTCATTTTGTTTTATTTTATTTATTTTACATTGCCTTTCTTGAAACTTTTTTGTGTTTCCTCACAAAAGTGTGCTTTAATTGATACTCAGTGGTATCTCAAGAGTTTGGACACATAGTCTCCATAATACGATAATCTTATTTTTTTGATTCCTCAAACTTTCTTTGTTAAATTCCTAAAGCAAGCATTTGCAAATTCACCTTCAATGAAGGGAAAGAACATTCCAGTGGGCTTTGCTGGTCAACCATATATTTCATTCATTTCCAGCCAAATCATGTATATGCCTCAATGCTAGAATATGAGTTATCCTTATGTCTTTGACAAGCACATCTCTGGCAGCTGTCAAATACCTGCTGTCCATGCTTATTCTGCTGCTTGTTAAGTTTTCTGCATTATCATCTTTCCCTGTCCAGACCACCATCTGGTAGATGCTAAAATTACTTGTCCTTAAGATTCCATTACTATACCTAATGGAAAACCAATGATGCTAGCTGTTCAGATAAAAGTTAAACCACAAATGAACTGTGACAAGGCATTTCAAGATGTAGGTGAGTATTCTCTATGGCATGCAATCACATCTATAGTTTGGCACAAAGACAGCGATTCCTATGCCCAGTTAAATCAGAGCATTAGCACATAAACAAACTTTTTATAATTGATTAAAACATCATACATCCAAGTTTATACGTCTCTGAACTAAGACTAGGCATCATACTTTTTCAGACTCCTTAATTTTCTGGTACTCTGTCATCTCTCTTTTTAATAAGACATAGTCAACATGGTGTAGGAAACTTTGGAAGAAAACAAACCTGATCCATGTGACAAACAGTGCAGGGGAGGATAGGAGTTTGATGTCCCCCATGGAAGAAACCAGGGTGCCTTTTGTCTGGCACTTGATACCACTTGGTACCAGAATGCTGCACATGATGGGGGTGGAGCCAGAGGTTATTTAAGGCCTGCTTACTCTCATATGTATCTGGGGGTCTTGGACTATTGGCTTCAGATGGTGTTGATAAATAGGCTGTTATCTGGAAGGTAGCAAGGGAGAATATAAGACTTTGGTGTATTTCTTTGGTGCCCATTTGGTGTAGATTAGGACATTGAAATTTTTCTTTAATGTTCCATGGCCCAAGTGGTGGGAAAGGAGACTAGCCTTGAAGCTATCCTAGGGTTCAGGCTGTCACTTCTAGAGTACTGTGGCTTGGGTAGGAGCCCTGGGTTACTTACCAATTACATTCAGATGAGGAGCAACAAAGGATCTGGATTGCCTTCAGGGCTGAGGTGTATCACCAGCTGAGGAGGTAGTCATGGGGTAACAGCTGGCCACAGCTGGACCTGCATCATGTTCTTTTCCCCTCTTGCTCCATTTCTAGTCCAACTTAAATAGTTTAAGTCAACTAAAGTAGCTTTTATTTAATCCAGCTTTCTGGGTCTGGTTTCATTATTCCCATGGCTGGTCATCAAATGAGCACAGTCCTACTTGTATAAGCTCAGTCACCTTTCTAGGGGAAACGTAGCCTGTGACTTTTGCAACATGCAGAAAGAGAGAGAGAGATTTCTAAAATTCATATAGTGTATATAATTATGTTGTAGTCTATGTCCTTTGGAAAATGTGCACAATAATATGTGTATATGTCTTTCTGTTAAAAGCATCTGCACAGAATTGGCACAGAATAAATTTGCGGGTGAAAAAAGAAGCAAAATGTGGCAAGAGGCTTGACAACCTATCCCATATCCAACTGAAACATCATATCTCAATGTAATAGAGCTTGGCTTGATTAAATGTGTATAAATTGTGACTCACTGGGACAGAGGTAGTCATCAGCTGTGTATGGTGACATATTGGAGTCCCAGTAGACTTTTTTTCTGATGTGGAATACAAAACAGAGTTATTTGTTTTTAAGAAAAGAGTAAGGCAAATAATAGTATAATGATGTTGATAGGTTGCAAGTTATGCAGACTCAGTCTGGTTTGTTTTGAAGTATTCTTACTCACTACAGTTCTTGTGGCAACTTACATTATATTAAAACCCAAGAAAGATAGAAGACTCACGGGACAAAATGATACATGCATTTCTCCTTAGTTTACAGGTATTTCAATTGTCACTCTTCATCTGAAGCTTTTTAACTGGAAATGGCTGTTGAAGCAGCCAGATGTGGCTTACAGGTCCTGGCTTCCTCTTTGTACTGCTGCTGACATTTCACACTGCTTCTGGCTCTTATGGCAGATGCAGGAGACAACAGAGTAGCAAAGATATTACAAACTTCGCTTCAGTCCCCACATAGAATCTTAGAATCATAGAAATGTAGAGTTGGAAGAGACCACAGGGGCCATCCAGTCCAACCCCCTGCCATGCAGGAACACCCTCAAAGCACTCCCAACAGATGGTCATCAAGGCTCTGCTTAAAAACCTCCAAGGAAGGAGACTCCACTACACTCCGAGGCAGCATATTCCACTGCCGGACAGCCCTGACTGTCAGAAAGTTCTTCCTGAGGTTCAGGTGGAATCTCCTTTCCTGCAGCTTGAATCCATTGCTCCTTGTCCTGGTCTCTCGAGCAGCAGAAAACAAGCCCTCTCCTTCCTCTACATGGCATCCCTCTATTCCTATATTCCAATCATGAGACTCATCACACCAGGTCTCAGTGATGCCTATCAAATCATATTTATTGTGTTGTACTAGGAGTTCAAGTTCATCCTGCTTGTTTCCCATACTCCGTGCATTGGTGTAGAGACACTTAAGTCCCCGGGCCCTTCCTGCAAGTCCTGTACTATTGTTTCTATTCTTCCCATCATTGGCCGCTTGTACTGTTTGTCCAGTATCATTTGGGCCTTTTCCCCCTGCATTTGCCAAGTCCTTGCCCTGAATAATATTGTCTCCCTCCCCAGTGGAACTTAGTTTAAAGACTTCTTAATCCTCCTTGCAAGACTGTTTGCAAAAACATTCCTGTTCCAATTCATGTTCAACTGCAGAACTACAAGGCAATAAAACCACTTTAAAAGAAGTTAACTGAAGTTACTGTTGTTATTCTCTGCCTTCAAATTGTTTCTGACTTATGATAACCCTAAGACATAAGTATTACAAGGTTTTCTTGGCATGATTTAGGCACTTTCTACAACAGGGGGCTGTGCTGCTGTGAGGCCAGCTGATCATGCTACTGCAGACATTGTTGCTGGCCTGCTGCCATCTTGCCCCCAAGTGGCACATGTGCACTGTATGCATGGTGTTGCTTCCCTTCTTGGCCATGCAGAAGGGTGGGAGCTCGCTGGCAACAACTCTTTCCCCAGCACAGCAATGGCAAGTGTCTGGCTATGCTGCAGAAGGGAAGAGGTGGGGCCAGTGCAGTCCTCTCTGCAGTGATCCAGCAAGGTATGGAGGGGAGCGTTGTGGTGTGCTCCCTTCCCTGCTGGAGCTGCAACAGAAGGAGGTAGCGAAGCCCCATTGTGCTGAAATGACCTTAGTCAGAGCAAGTTTGCCATCACCTTCCCCTGAGACTGAGAAAGTATGACTTGCCCAAGATCAGGGTTTCTGTGACTGAATGGGGAACTAAACCCTGGTCTCTCAGAATCCAAGTACAACATTACAACATTCAAACCACTACACCATAGTGGCTGTAAACTGAAGTTACTATTGATACTATTTAAAGACATATGATATCTTTTGTAAAGTTTTGACTTCAGCCAGGGAAAACAAAGTCTGTTTGTAATTTATCTCTCTGTACAAAGTCTTTATCTCTTGTTGTATGCCTTCATGTACTTTTTGACTTATGAAGACCCTAAGGTGAACTTATCACCTTATCACCTTAGGGTGATACGTTTCTGGGGCTAAGAGCATGTGGTACCACACTCTAAATGCTGCCAAAATGGCTTATGAAAATAGGTAGCATGGCTTATTCTCACTCAGATTCATTCAGACTTACAATCTGAATTTAAAGGCAACATGCATGGAACAAGGAATAGAGAAGGAGAAATTAACACACAAATTCAGGTTACAGTTCTAGCTGTGTGGAAAGTGTTCATGTAACCTGTATAGATGTAACAAGAGTTCTGTTCAATACATTTTCGAATGTGTTGAATTAACTCAGAGGGGAAAATGCCCAGTTAAGGAAGATACATCTTTGACTGCTGCATCCTTCCATGTGAAGAAAAATAATTTTCTTCTCACTGTGTAAGAAAATGAATACTTCTTTGTAGCTTTTGCCTAGTATTTGTGCACCCTGAAATGCTTGCAGATATTATTTGGAGTGGAGGGGGAATGCTGATATTTGTATGTTTGTTTTGCTTATACCTTAAAATCTTTTTCAAGAAACACTTTTTTTTTTGGTACAAAAAACATTTTTGCATACAAAAAAAGTATGTCTCTTGAGATGGGGTGTGTCCAGAAAAGATTTTTTTAACTCCATCTCCAATTTTGACTCAAAACTATCCTTTCCGAAAGTACAGAACAACACATGTGTATGTGTGTATTTCGGCACAGCATAATTTCATGAAACACTTTGGGATTTGCAAGTAGGAGACAAAAAATTCACAAAAGGCTGACCTCTCTGGTATTTTGTCCAAATGCTTTTCAAAGTGTTCGTGAAAGGTGGAGGGCGGAGGGGGGACGGGCTGACAAATGAATAATGGCTGGTATGTTTTCCATCTCTACAGTACTCTCACTTTTTCCATCTCCAGTTTTGTTAGTCTTCTCACACGAACAGTGATAAGTTGAACAGAGAAGTTTCTGCTGCATAAGGGACTCCCCATGCAACTGTTTGGATATTAAAAAAAATGTTCCAACCATATAGAGAACTTCTTTGTGTAACACTACTATTCCTTTTCAAACTCATCACATAAAGACCTGGGAATGGACAAGGGGAACAAGTATGCTAATTTGTTGCTGTTGTTGTATGCCTTCAAGTAGTTTCTGACTTAAAGTGACACTATGATATGATGAGGTTTTCTTGGTAAGATTTGTTCATAAGACTGAAAGAGACTGAAAGAGGAAGGCAAAGCTCACCCAGAGGGTTTCTATGGCCAAGCAGGGAATTGAACCCAGTTCTCCAGAGTTGTAGTCCATTGCCAGAGTGACAACTGGAGATGGCTTCTATGTCTTTACATGCAGAAGAAGGAATTTCAGCAAGTGTTGCTTGTCATGCAACCAGTTAACAAGCAACAATTGCTGACATTCCCTCATCTACATAACAATTAGAGTGAAATGACCTGTCTTTAGGTTTCATTCTGGCAACCTATCTCCCACTCTTTGTATGTTGATTTGGCATGTTTCCAGTATGAATGACCAAGGATTAGATGGCCATTCACAAAGGACCAAAGGCAACTGTCCCCTAAGCAGGTGCAATGGGAATAGCCTTGCTCCTCCCGTCTCTCTCTGTTTTGCAGTCTACTGGAATAGCTGCCACTGGATGAGAAAAGCAGAGGCAGTGGTCTCCCAGCAACAGCAGGAGAATTTTCACATCTCTGTTTAGATGTGAAATTCACATGAAGGCCTAATCAATTAGCCAGCAGCCTTGCCCAGATGAGTGTTGTGAAGACAGCAAGATAACTCTTTGTATACACCACCCTAGATTCCTTTGAAGTATGGCAGAAATCAATAAATTATGATAAAAATAAATATTTCCCCCCTAAGGTTCATGGTGTGTAACAAAATCTTCAAAAAGCAAACATTAAATCTGTAGAAACAAACTATCTAAAACACAGTGGCAAAATTTGTGAGCTACTAAGCTGAACACAGCCCTCTGGTTATCTATTGCAGCCCACAGGGAGATCAATACTCCTCCTCATTTTGCTCCTTCAGTCCTCAAGCACTTGGCTGGCCTCAATACTTAGCCTGAGTATAATTTTAAATTGTTTTATAATACAATTTTATATTGTTGGTTGTCATTCTATCTCAGGGGTAGGCAAATTTAGGAGAGGTAGTGCTTCACTCTTAGCTCTCTAGGAATCTACAGTGTTTTGCCCTAGGCTTCCAGAAAATACAAGAGAAGTGGCCACATGTCATTTCTGGTTTTGAGATAGATAGATAGATAGATAGATAGATGATAGATAGATAGATAGATAGATAGATAGATAGATAGATAGATAGATAGATAGATATTTTAAAAAAATAGGTTGGGAAAATGAGACCCTTTGATTACCAAAATATCTCTCTCTCCTTCCCCCGCCCCACAAACTTTTCACCTGGAAACCTGTATTAATAGGGTTGAGACTTATTTTGGATAAAAAAAAGTACTGTGGGAAGATTCAGGATTTTATCTCATACCCATTTGGTAGTCCATGGTATCTGTAGAACTCTCTTCCTTTGCTACATTTTAAATGAGTTGATTTCTTTCCTGTCAGTTTTCTACAATGTCCAGCATTCATAATCATACACAGAAACTGGAAACACAATGGCATAGACGATGATAACATTGCTTTTCAATAACACGTACTTTGTTCCTTGACATTCAGCAGTAGTCATTCCAAGTCTTTGCTGATTTCTGCTAGCGGTATGGTGACATCTGCGTATCTTAATTTGTTCTATGTTCCTTCCTCCAATTTTCATCCCTCCTTTCTCTGAATGTAATCCAGTTTCACATATGATACATTCAGCATAGTAAGTAAACAGACAGGGTGATGAAATGTAACCTTGTTTGACTTCTTTGGCATTGGAAATCATTCTGTTTCTCTATATTCTGTCCTGCTGGTGGCCTCTTGTCCTGAGTATACACATTAGGACAATCATTGTCATGGTGCAACAATTTCTTTCTTCATGATCAAGTGCTTGGTTATAAACCACAGACATTTTTTTTCTTCTGAAATTCTTTGGTGTGCTCCATTAGCCAATACATGCTTGTAATATGTTTCCTAATGCCTCTTCATATCTGAATCCAGCTTGGACACCTGACATTTCCTACTCCATATATGATAAAAGTCTTTGATATGAAATCTCAAGCATCATTTCGGACAGAGGATTAATGTAATGGTTGGTCACCCTGGTGTCCTCCTTCTTGAGAACTGGAACACAATTTAAGTGTTTCCAACCTGTGGGCTATTGTCCCCCTCTTATTTGGGCAATTTTTAGTAGAATTTGGATATATTCTGGATCCTTTTAAAATCTTTGTCTTCAACACTTTTGAAGTCACTACCTCTAATATGCATCTTGGCTGACAAGCGGCACATTTTCCACTCAATGTATAATTTCAAATTTTTATATGCCTTGCTTGGTGTCTTCTTCCATGTATTTTTTGGAACTAAGAAGATACAAATTTCCTCATAATGGAGCTGTCACAATCCTTTTACCTTCTTTTTAACACTTTCTAAGCTGACACTTACCACTGCATCTCAGGGGAGAAATTTCTACTGTTTAAGGAACAGCTATATGAAGTGCTCTCTTCTGAATCTCCCACCATTCAGAGAGGGTAACCATGGATTCTATCATTATTAGAGAGGGAGAAAAACTCTCTGTGTACCTCGTCCACACCATTTATAATTTAAAAAAAATCATCATCTGTATGTATGTTTGTGAGTGGGCATACATTCACACCTTTTTTCTAAGTTAGCGAGACCTAAACATTGCATGCTTTTTTTGCAAGTAACTCAATGATTATTTTGGTTGCTCCCTTCCACCACCACCACCACCACCACCACCACCACCACACTAGTTGCTTGTTGTTGTTGCTGTTGCTGTTGTTGCTAAAATGGTATATAGTATTCCAAGTGTGTTATAGCATTATGATACGGACATTTTATTATGCTTGATGTGTGGTTTTAGGGTTAGTGGGCCTTAAAATGTGCAGACATAAAGTATTATTTATTTTGGGAGAGAGCACATACTGAGCATGCAGCAGTCCCTGCGATTTCCAGTTGAAAGAGTAGGAGATTATAAGAAAGATTTCTACCTGAGATTCAGGGTTGGGAGAGTAACATATCAGTTGGTAATACTGGGCTACATGAAGAAATCATCTAATCTAATAAAAGCCAGTGGGGCTGGTTCCAGAATTATACTAGCATAGAAAAACACAACTTTCCTACTTGGGAATATATTTGAGGAATAATTTCCTTAAGCCATTCATGAAAACATAATATGCATGAAACGACAACAACAATGGTAACTTCTGCTATCTTTGCTATTTTTTACTGCAACTGATACTTGGAGGGCAATCTTGACAAATTACTATAACCACAAATATAACAGATGTCTCATAAAATTAACTTCAATTGCTTCTCTCTGACCTCTGTCAAGGAAGTAGGTTTCAAATTCGACTCAGCATGAGCAGCTGCAGATGCTGCTGTTTGATAACAGTGACCTTGTACTCCCAAGGGTGGTGCCCAAGAACAAGAGGATTGTAGTTTGGCACATAGTAAATGTGATTAATGCCACAATAACTCAGCAAGCATCACATCAGCCTCATTCAGAACTCATAGTGATGAGGCACCTTTGGGTCAAGAAGAAACTAAACTGCTTCTCCTTGGGTAGGCAATTAAGACTGCAATCCTCTTCACATATACCTGGAACTTAGACCAATTAAATGTGAAGGTGCTTACTTCAGAGTAGGTGTGATTGAACGTACTATAAAAGATCTGTACCATTCAGGGATGAGTAGTAGGGGTGCCAGATGAAAAATGGGACAGGATCAGGAACTTGTGTGACAAGCAACACTTCCTCTAATTTTTTCTTCTACATAACTATTAAAGGTATAACTATTAAAGGTATAAGAATGCTATCTTAGGCCTTTTCCGCACTTTGTTTTTGCAACGGGGCAGAGCGTCCTCCAGCGAGGACATTTGCACTTGGGGATGGACTGGGTCTGGACTGCTTTCTGTAGTTTTGGACTTCGGCCTGCTCCGGAATGACCAGAAGTGGTCGCTCGCTGTGCTATTGAAAGACAGCTTAAAACAGGTCTATCAACAGCGTGGCATGCCTCACTCCATGGCTGTGCTCTGGTATAGATTTGCAGGCTCGCATCAGCACGAGCCTGCAGATCTTCTGGGGCTGGGCTTTAGACTGGCGAGCTTCACCGGTTGGTGCCAGAAGCTGCCATTTTCATCCCTGGAGCAGTGTGTAGCACAGCCACGCGCTGCTCCGGATCAGCCTGAATCCTCTGAGGGAGCACGCCAGTCCGGTAAGCAACAGAACAGGGTGTTTTCTTCACCAAGTGCAAAAAAGCCCTTATTTTTAACCTCACAAGCCTAATACACAAATTTTGCCTTTGCCATGCCCTATGTGTTCTGTTCATTCTCCTTTACAGTTTAATTTGCAGAGTTTCTACTTTTTTTTCCCCTGGAACTGGAACATGTTCTTTCACTGCTAGCATGAAGGAGACATCATGTGACCCCAAGTGGCTCATGGACTGAACAGAGGTTACTACCACACACCACGGATGCAGCTCCATCCATGAACTGCCACTGTATGAAACTTTTGAGGAGCGGGGCTCTGCCTCTGGTACCAAACCTGCTTACAGACCAAACCAAACTTGCTTACAGACATCCATGCATGCAAGCGCAACTGTTCACACGTGTGGGGTTTTATACTCTTAAGATACTGGTATGGTCAAAATAGCATGAAAGCCTACATAAGCAGCAGCTTCTTCCTTGAAAATTGCTTTGACAGAATGTGGATTTGTATAGGCAGTGAAGGAAGTGCACCTCATTCCCACCATTAAGTGATGCCACCTTCTCCAACAATTTCTTGGCTCTGTTTCTTCCCAACTCCTAATACAGGTTTCTGATGCTTACCACAACATGTAAGCATGTTGATTAAGCAAGTTAAAAACTTTATATGATAAAATTACTGCATTTAGAGGTTGTTGTTTTTTTTAAATGACATTTCTTAACCACCTGACTTGGATGTATATTTCAAATTAATATGAAGTCCTACCATCTTCAGGCCAGTATTGTACAATTTTTCTTGTTTCTTGTTCCTGTAAATCTTTATCTTTTATGCTTTCCTAACCTCCTCTCAGTGATTTGTTACAAAGCTTGTGTACATTCTGTAACACCACCGTACAGCAATTAAAAGACAGATAGCATATGTTGGTTTGTTGTATAAAATATATACATCTACATATAATTTTCAGCCTTAAATATATTTAACTTTTTCTTGATCATGAATTTATTTTCCTTTTCATACACATGAACCCCTTTATTGAACAAAGGTTCAATAAATTTCCAGCATCCCCATTAAGTCTGTTTCTATATACCTTCTTCTTTTCACAGCACTAGTATACATACTTCCAATGTGAATAATTTTGAAAATAAAAATCTCTGTAGCTTGTCTCTGTGTATTTGTAATTTGTGTACATAACAATTTCTGTGCATTGTTTGTACATATCCAGTCACTGATAGGTGTAGTTCATGGGATGTTAGACTACATGTGTTAGACTGCAACTCCTGTCATTCTTCATTACTGGCTATATTGCCAACATGTGGAGGTCCAGATTATTTCCAACATTGAATTCAAATTTGCTCCTGTACATTTTTAAGTGTATGTATTTTGCTATGCACATTCATATGCACGTTGTGTACATTTTATTAGATGAAGGATTAAATCCTGTTGGTGCATTACAATGGCATATGCTACACTTATGTTATCACAGCTTACTTTTTCTGTTTGGTTGCAGAGAGTTGGAATTTTGTTCTGACCATGCAATGATCATCCTCCTCATCTCTTCTGGTAAGCTGGATGGAACCTTCCAACACAGCAATTTCCACATTTTCAGAGAGTGAAAGGGAAGATCAGCAGGAATAAGCTAGTGCAGATCATGATTTAAAGATATACAGTTTAAAGTCATAAGTAGTTGTTTAAATAAAATAGTAAACATTGTTTACTTGAGTTGAAACATTCAGACTTTAAAAACATAGGGAAACAAGATAGAAATCCAAACTTAGAAACACGTAAGTGTAAACTGAACTTCTGTGTGAAGTGTAATATAAATTGGGAGAGGAGAAGCAAAGGTAGCCCTGTCTGCAGCTCCAGTGCTTGTACATATTGTGATGTACAATTCTGGCTCCAAATTTAATCTTAATACAGAACCAGCTTATTAAAAGTTAATGGGCCCTGGTGGTGCAGTGGTTAAATGCCGGTACTGCAGCCTCAAGGTTGTGAGTTTGATCCTGCTGAGCTCCAGTTTGACTCAGCCTTCCATCCTTCCACAAGTTGGTAAAATGAGTACCCAGTTTGTTGGGAGCAATTAGCTAACACATTGTAAACCACTTAGAAAGCACTTAGCTGATAAGCAGTATAGAAATTCACATGCTATTGCTATATCCATACAAAGTTATTCCCCAGTCTTAAGCATCAATATTTTTTGTAAACTTATGCAGTCCTATGGCCTTGCATATAAATTCTAAGCAAAGCAAGTTAGGGCGAAGCCAGTTTACTATACAAGATAAGAGCCTAACTTCATAAAATAAATTACTGACATAGTGACTTGAGAGAAACAAACTGAATTATAAGCTGATGCCAAATTGTCCTCATTTGTCTATACTTTTTGTGAAGTCTTTAGCAGTCACAAGTGCTTCCTTATTATTGTCAATCTACCACTTTCAAAATGTAAAAAAAATGTTTCCACAAAGAGTCAGATACTGTTGAGAGGAGGACATGTGGCTCCTTTTGGGAATCTTTTGCAATGGTGTAAGACAGAACTGGAGAAAGTGTAACCTACAGTCTGCATATGATCCCTGTAACCTTGTTTTGCAGTCCTTGAACCTCCCTGAAGGCCATAGGTTTCCAGGTTTTTTAAAAAAAATTAAAAAAAGAACAGAAAAACACACAAAAACCTTCCAATCCACCACAAAAATGTACTGGTTTGGTCTGTTTGTCAGCTGCTGCTCCCCGTAGAACACAAGTTCTACACAATCATAATAATTTACCATATTTAGGCCAAGTCTCTGAAACAGTAGTGACATGCTATCTCTTCCAGGAGTACCAGGAGTAATCTTGCTGCCCATGGGGTGTGTGTGTCTGCATGTGGTAAACAACCCCACATCTCTGTGTAAGATGATATAACACTACACTAACTTTCACCTAATATAATAAAAAATTCATGGCAAGTTTGAACTGCTGAAAAGTCACAAGGAGTTTCAAGAACTAGCAGAATACAGTAGACCCTCCATTCAGTTCCATAAACCCCTGCAAATAGCAAAAACCACAATCACATCCTACATAATTAAATGGCAGCAACATGCACTCTGATGCTATCATGTGTTCATGTCACTGCCATTTTATGTATAGGACACAAGACTCCACAATCACTCAGATTCACTGATCTGGAGATCATATATACAGAGGATCCACAGTATTCTCAGAGTAGGGGATATATACTCCTGCTTGTTTGAGACCACTGGTGACCACTGGTGCATCTCCTTGTTTTTTTAATAAGAGCTAGTTTCCTATGTTCTTTTCCACATTTACTTTAAAGTCTGGGAGCACTTTTACACAGGAAGATGTCTAAGTGATGAGAAGCCACTTCTTAATCCATTTTGGCTCAATCAGAACATGGCAACTTAACTGAACAACCAGATGAGAGGAGCCTAGCTTAAATTTACTGACAAGCACTCCCTGCACACATCTTACTGCTTATACATACAATTGGACAGGAGACAAAAATCCAGGTATTTGTAAACCATTTCTCATGAAGTGACAACACCATGTGGCATCTCCATTTCCTCTACCCCTGACTTTCCTCAGTTGAGTGGCAGGGTCTGAATGGACATTACAATCATGTTTGGCCACCATTTCAGGATTTCCAGTCATAAGAACTAGGGACCATGTTCAGCTGAATGTGTTTCCCATGTCTCCTGAGTTGTGCTCAACCCAGTGGTGGCTCTAGAGGTGGTGCACGCAAGCCTGCAGACATTCCTTAGTTTCAAATGTATGTATATCTAAACAGGATTGGTGATGAGGCCAGTCAATTATCCAAACTGGATAACCTTAAATCACCTCCACATTCACTGTGGCAGTTAGTGCAAAACCTGGAATAAGTTATTGTCTTTCAGCCTAAACTACCAAGTAAAGTAGTTGTAATATTATAATAGGAAAACCTCATACACAACACAAAGGAACCAAGAGATACAAGTGTGATAAAATAAGTATGTTACATGCCTTATTCTGCAGTTGCCCATCCTAATTAATTCATTCATTATACTGATGTCCTACCTTAATTCCTAAGTACAGTTTTCCTCCACTCTTTTTATATTTAACACTGTCAGTTAGGTTAGACTGAGAGATGATGGGTTCAAGTTAATGATATAGGCAGGCATTCCATTGGTCAGTTACGATGCTGTAAGTTAGATCTAGAACATTGCAATTGCTTTGAATACTCATTTGTGATTGTAATATTATTGCCACAACTGACAATGACTCTGAAATCTACCTTAAACATGAATAACCTGTATAGAGCAAAGGTATGTACAGTCAGTATGCACAGATTCAGCAATATAGAGCAGAAGTTTGTACTGCTCCTGAGTGGGGTGCTGTAGGGTGATGTGCCTGGCCTCTCCCACCAATGAGTGACATTGTGAGAAGCAAAAGCAGGGACGTCATCACAGCATTGCTCTCTGAAGGGATGGGCTGGTTACATCATCCTACAGTGCCCTACTTGGCAGCAACACAAATACCCATTGTGTTGCTGCCAAGTGATCTGATAGGGGTCGTAGTGTATCTACAGCATCATGACTATATATTTGATGCAGGACCTGTTAAAAGTTGTTGTTGGCTTCAAGTCTATTCTGACTTACGGTGAGCCTAAGGCAAACCTATCATTGGGTTTGCTTGGCAAAATTTGTTCAGAGCGGTTTGCCTCTGCCTTCCTCTGAAGCTGAGAGTATGTGACTCTGTCAGGGTCATCCAGTGGGTTTCCTTGACTGAGCAAGGATTCAAACACAGTTCTCCCAGTGTCCTTGTCCAACATTCAGACCAGTGAACCACACTGGTTCTCATTGATACTCTTCAGTAAATACTTTATGGATTACAGCCTTCAAGGCTTCTTCTCAGGAAAGTGACTGCGGTGAGTTATGATAATGCATTCAGACAAGCTTTTCAAGACATAGTTTTTAAATGTAACAACCTGCTTGGTGTTTCAAATTACTCAGATGACATTTAAAGGTACCCATCTCCTCATTGTGAATCTCAATGTCTTCACCAGTTATCTGTATATCCTCCGGCGATGAAAATTAGCATTTTGCCCAATATAATGAATCATTTCTGAAAAGTAATTACTTTATTGCTATAAAAGTGATATGCAGAATACATCATTTGCATCTCTATAACAGAACATACAAAAGCCCAAAGGCACAATTATATAACAGTGAAAATGTATCAGCTTAATTATGTGATCAAGTTTATTGCAGGTTTTTCCATGTAAATTCAGAGGGGCAGGGCAGTGGGGTGATCCAAATTCTCAGAAGAACTAAGGTATACCTACATTTATTTTATTTTATTTGCACATCATCTTCCTACCAGAAGAGTTCAGGGTGGAATACAGCATAATAAAAAAGCATATCATTTATATGCAATTAAAAACACCAGCCAGAAAACTAAACTAACAATATAAGACAATACATAATTTGAGATAGGATCCTTAACTCTAAAGCTCGAGTAAACACATTTTAAAAAAAAAAGTTGTCCAAAATTCAGCAATGTGTGGCCAGCCACACTTCCCTAGGGAGAGTTCAATAACTGGGACACCACCACTGAGAAGGATCACCTCAGGTCACCATAATCTGGTCCTTGTTCCCTACTAGGATCCTGAGCAAATCTCTCTCTCTTACACAACCACATACACACACACACACACACACACTCCTGCTCATTCAAACAAGTTTAGGCATTTCCTCTTAAAATCCTGGAAATTGTACTTTGTACTTCGGGGACAGTTATTTTGGATTGCCCGTAAGACTGAGGTGTTTCTCCGAAGAGACAACTGGAAAGGTTGTGAAGAGGTTGGCATCTGGGTCTCAGCTGGACCGATTTTAGGTTGCTTTTCCCTCTTGCTTCATTTCCAGGCCAAAATAGCGTACATCGTTTGGGTCAAAAAAAAGTGGCCCTTACTTAAGCTGGTTTTCTGTGTCCAAAATCATTATTCCATGGTTGATTATCAATTGCATTCCCAGGGTTGGCTCTTGTAGCTGCTTAACTTCATCTGGAGTAGATTAAGACTTCAGTCATAAACACACTGATTAGAAAGCAAACTTCTCTGGGCACAGTAAGATGTCTGCATTATTACCAGACTGTTCACCTCCACTCCATGATACAGTATAATATTATTTAATGGGCACAATATGTGTGTGTGTGTGTGTGTGTGTGTGTGTGTGTGTGTGTAAAATATAAATTACATGCTTATAGTTGAATGCCACATGGAAAGGGACTCTGACTGGGAATGTTGTGCTTAGGCAGATGGCATCAGAATGGCAGGTCATAAGTTCACGGAGATTAGCTGGAAAGCTCTGACTTAATGGGTTTGAGATGACCCTATCAATTGCCCAAACTCAGAAAAAAATAGCTGGCAAGGCAGCTCCGATGAGGCAACCAATGACCAGCACCCTGTAACGTCTTCCTACTGATATTTCCCTTTGTTTCCTCATCACCCAGCCATTAAGGGGCTGTCACAACCTCCATTAATGTTCTCCCTCCTGAAGTCAAGACCATTAGCCCATTCTGCACCTCTTTGCTGTGCCAGAAAGCAATTAACAAACTCCACTTAAGGGCAGAAAAAGGATATTTAAACCCCAGCTCATACCCTCGCTTCTTGCTAACACTTTGGGTGTCACTCTGCACCCCAGACTCTTGTTGTTCCATGCTGCCCTCAGACTTTCATGTTTGAGCCATCTCTTCTTAATCCTTCATTTCAGGAATGGTAATTATCACCTGCGTCATTCCAAATTCTCTCTGTTACCCAACCATTCCTTCCTTTCCTTCTGTTAGCCCTGTATGTTTCTGAGACTGCTTGATTTCTTGCATGTGTTTATGATTTCCTCAGATAAAACATTTTTTTTTACTCTGAATTGGTGTCCTACAGTTAGTACTGGTATACACAAGTGAAAAGGTTCCCCTCTGGCAGGACTCCTTTGAGCTATAATTCACCATCTTTCTAAGGAGATGCTGGCACAGCTGGAGGACCTCAAGGTCCCCCATCTTTTTGGGGTAACAGTAAAAACATATATATACTACTGTAAAGGCATATTTACCTAGAAGATTTTAATAGTCTCCCCACAAGAAACTCTAGAACTATAGTTCTGGGAATGTTTCTTTATTAGGTTTTTCTTGGATTTATATGTGCAGATGAGAGTTTTGTACAGATCATGATAGAACTTATTGCCAGTTGCTCATTTCTTTGAAAATCTCATGGAGAAATTTTGAGATTCAAAATATGTGTATATGTAAAAAAGTGAATTTGAGTTCCTTCCTAAAATGAGGATGACAGAAAAGGCAGAAACTGATGAAAATACTCATTCTTCTAGCAGTGAATTCCAAGTTCTGGGGACATGATAGAATTCTCTCTCTGCTTTTCTTCTCTGACCCATGTACCAATTGTGCTTGCTTTTCCTTACAAGATAAATGAAACAACAGTTATTCCCACCTCTCTCTCTCATTCTCTCTCTCTCTCACACACACACACACACACCAAAGCTTGATTTAGAAAAAGTCACTGTTGGTCATATAAGACTGAGTTGTAGTTTGGTTGGTGATTTCTTTGTGAGTTTATCATAGCAAGCCTGAAGAGAGGGATAACATGAATGAACTTCTCTCATATCCCATAGAACAACTATATAAAGCCAGGGAGTCTTGTTTTGTAAGTTAGGCCCAATGTCACTTAGCAAATTTCATGGATAATAATTAATTTAAATCAGGGGTTGGAATCATGCAGCCCTCCAAATGTTATTGGACTGCAAATCACAGAAACCCTTGCCAGCATAGCCAGTGGTAAGGAATGCTGGGAACTGCAATACAACATTTTCTGAAGAGCCAGACCATCTCCTCCAACATTTCACAGATGAAAACTGGGACACTTGAAGCCAAGAAACATTAGAGTGTGGTCAAGTTGGCAAATGTTTTTGATGAGGGAGAAAACACAAGCTAGGAAAGGCTGTTGCAGTTTGCTTTCACCAAAATCTAGAGAAAAGGGCAAGATTCTGTCATCTCCCCTGGCTGAGTTAATTTAGTGAAAATGACTTTTGCATTTTAAACTCAGTTTGCAGCAACTGAAGTAAGAGAAAGACAAAGGAGAAAAGCAGAGGGGAAGAGGAAAACTGGGAATTTTTTAAAAAGCAGCTGAAAAACTGGGAAGACAAAAGATTAACTGGGACAGTTCTTGAAAAATAAGGACAGTTGGAGGATGTGTCTCACGATTCTCACCCTAATTTAAATTTTTCCAGGTTCAAGTTCATTGAATGATCCAATATCTATACTACTGCTCTCATTTCTAGTACCTCATTTCACAAGCACAACCGAAGCTTGAATTCATTCTCTTTCAAAACAAGGACTGCTTCCAAATTGTTGTCAGCATTGTATTTTTTTGGGAAAAAATGATATTTAAAAAAAAAGAAATGCAAAAAAGTGGGGGACAGAAGAGGAGAACTAAAAAAAGAAAGAAAAGTGCATAGGATATTAATACGGTCTCGGAAGAGACACTGAGAAGTTATGGTGTATGATTAAAACAATATACAGTTTAAATTCCTTTTGCAAAATCTTTTAGAAAACTTTCTCAAAGTGTTGATGAGAAGATAAATAATTTGATGCTAGAAGGGAAAACAGTTGTGAACAAAATATACGAACCTTTCTGTTGTTCTTCTTGAACTGGTAATGAATTCTAGATGATTATCTGTTCATTAAGGTCGCTAAAAAGGCACAGATGAAATTTCATCACAACAGCTGGATAGCCTAGAGTGGGTTATTTTCAAGTGCAAGTAAATTGTGAATAGTTAGCTAGAAAAGCATTATTAGTGCAGTAAGAAGGCACCCTTATTATAACAATGAACATGTGAAGAACAGCTGAAAGTTTAAATTATACTACTTGTGGGAATTCTATATCCAAGGGAACTCTGTGGCAAGCTCTGCTGAAGCAAAAGCACATAGCTCCATATGGTTTCCTAATTCAAATTGCTCCACAAGGAGTTGTTTTTACCTCTACCATTAAATGAGTGGTAAGGAAACAAATACCCAGGCAACAGAAACAAACATGGTGTACCTATTCCTTTTTCTGACTGGTTTGAGTTCCTTCATGGTCTAAACATGTTTGGTTCATGCCCACTTGGCAAAGGAAGAAATACATGTCTCTACAAAGAAGAAAGAAAACTATGCAACGTACTTTGCTAAAATATGCCCAAACACTCATAGAACTGATCATTCATATTTCTAAAATATGTCTAAATACTTTAAGAATCAATGGATCATAAACAAATACAGAATGGTCGATGGTTCGTGCCACACAGGTTTCCCACTGCTAAGCCTCATCAGATATTGTTTACAGAAAAGCTTACAGGGAAGTAAATGACCTCTGGAATGGCCAGGAAAATTATAGATACGGAGGAAAATAATATTCCATGTGCCCACAGTAGCCTAAATTTTCAAAGCAAAAACATTTTACACATTTTCCTGATACAGAGATGAAAAGTTAAGTAGAACAGCAAGGTGTACATGAGTTTTGGGAGAAAGAATAAAGGCAGGGTCATCAAAGGGGAAAAAAATACTCCACCCTCTGACTCATGACTCACACATTAAGGATCATCCCACAATGGAAGGTAAATCTTTGACTATTACATCCTCACACAGAAGGGCAAATATGTAATTTACGCAGATTCCTCACTGTTGTGGGAGAAAATAAATCTTACTGTGCCATTTTCACCTACTTTTCACATATCCTAAGGTGTTGTGGGAAATTATTCTGTAAAGAAATACAGGTGGAATTTTGTGTGAAAATTACGTCACAAAAGTATTTTTATGCAAAAATATTATTTCTAGAAACATATTTTTCTGATTTTTTCCCCCAAAAATTAAAAAATTGTGTAAAAAACAACTTTTTGTGTGCATGCTTTTAAAGGGAAAAACTCTGGTTTTAATCAAAAAGGCAAATGTGTTGTTTGAAACTTTTTTGGTACAAAACTGCATTTTCTATTCAAAGGTACAATTTTTCTAACAAAATACCACTGTTTTCAGAAACATAGCAGTTGATATAAGGTCCATGATGATTAGTTTGGCGGAGTGGATAAAACATTTTTTCCACAAGAAAAAATATGCTTCTGGAAACAGGTGACAATGTGAACAATATGTTTCTCACACAAAACTGCAACTTTTTGCAGAAACAAACATTCCAGAAGACCTTCTTTTTTTGTATAAAATCATGTTTTCCACAAAATCCATAAATTTTGAACAAAAATATGAGTTTCTGTGTATAATAGTTTCATAAAGCACTTTCAGATGTTCATATATGAGACAAAAATTACTCAGATCTTTTTTGTAGGTTTATACACAAACCTACACCTTTTGACTTATGGTGATCCCATTAATTTAGTATGGTTTTCTTATACTCAGCAGTAATTTTACCAGTTCCTTCCTCTGAAATATGGCCTTCAGCACCTGGTATTCATTGGAGATCTCCCATCCAAGTACTAACCAGATCTGACTTTGTTTAGTTTTAAAGATCAGATAGGCTTTAGGAAGGCTTTTAGGAAGTTAGTCCCCCACAGAGTTTTTCCTAACTGTTATACTTCTTGAACACATTTGCCAAGTGGTATGAAATTCATTTGTCATCTGGAAAATGAGTAACAATGGGTATTTTTTCCATACTTATTCCACATCTACCCCTCTCAACTGGCATGAGTAGAAACCCAGAAGGAAAAAAAAATGAGGTAACTAACAGGTCAAGTCTGGCTGGTTCCATCAAATCAATACATCCTCCACCTAGAAGTCGTACAAGAAGTTACCGCTGCCACAGTTATGATTGGGAATGGGTTTGGGAACCTTTACAGATACACCTTACCACAGTTTCAGAAGACAGGATACAATAGCTGGAAGAAACTGTATGCAAGTTACTGGGAAACCAGCCACTCCACAGTAACAACTATGACAGGATCTTTTCCCCATTGCCACCAACATGGACAGCATCACTATCCTTGGAAATATCTTCTGAAGAGCCTCAAATTACCTCCTTAAGTTGGGCAAAGTAATGGTAGGGAAGAAAACACCTGGCTAGATCCCAAACTATTAAGGATTTAAAAAGTAATAGTATAGCTAGACCTGGAACTGGATTTACTTGAAGGTAAGATACAGATCTTGCTTGTATACGTGGAGACACATGAACAGGCTATAGATCATATAGTTCATAAAAGTTTACACAATCATAAATACAATCTGTAAAACACACAAGGCCCTTTTTCATCCTTGTTTCTCTTTTGTTTTTGCTTTACCTCCAATTAACAATGCTATCCCTTTGAAAATTACATGCACCCCTCCTGGACAATTTTCCCCCCCAGCCAGTTTAAGGGTTCACAAAAACTTGTGTCCATGGCTGCAATCTTTCATGTGTCAGCATGTGGAACTATAAACTTAGGACTTTACAGCCCCAAACCTACTACACAGTTGATAAAACACTCATGGTTATTCATGTCTGGAGGAGTGAGGGAATCACAGAAACACATATGATGTGAAGCAATTATGTCATCCACTGAGTCCTGCTGGAGTCCTGTGATTAAGGCAATCATTTCATGTCTAGCTACAGGGATTCTGTGATTCTCCTCACCATCCTCCATACAGGAATGATCAGGGGAGGAGGCTTTAGCAGCAATATGGTATCTCTAAGATGGGGCTGGTTGCTGTGGAGGGAGGCAATACCAACCTTCATTATGGCCAAGAATATACATGTACAGGTTTATGATTAAGACATGACTAACACATGATTAACACAGGATGTGGGTCTATGTTTGTCAGCTTATCTGATTAGCAAAAGCCATCCAACAGAGAGAAAAAAGTTTGAAAAGTTACTTTTAAGAATGATAAATATGAACAAATGATAGACTAATACTCCAAAATGTGTGTCATCTCTTAAACACCACTTTCCAAATTCTTTCCAGAAAATGAAACATCTCTCTCTCTCTCTCTCTTTTCTGTTCATCCTGGTTGCAAGAACAATGCTGGACACTGGTGTGAAAAAAAATGAGGTATTTTACTCCTTTCTTTTTATTTTCCCATTGCACTGGTACTGTAATTTTCTCAAGGGATTCTGAAAATGGTTTTCATATCAACCTGACCACCTCATCTCTCAACTCTATGAACCCAACCAATCAGTTTCTCCCAGCAAAGTATAATAATCAAGGAAGTATAGGACTCAAACGGGCATCTGGTTGGTTGGATGCCTTGAAGCACTTTCTTCCTAACTTCCAGAGACAACAAGTGAAATTTATCCCATAAAACTGAACTAGACAGTCTGGTTTTGGCTCATAATTTACTACAGAATTACTGGCATCCAGGTCAAGATGAATGTGAGCAATTTTATCCTCAAAGTGCTTAGCAAACATGTCACAGTTATATGTTTCTCCAGCCATGAGACTGGCAAGCCCCGTGTCAAATATTACTTTAATTACAGGAAGCTGTTAGATTGTGATAAGACTAGCATGAGGACCAGGCATCTAGATTCAATTACCACACATAATTCAGGCAGTTAGTGGAATTGGGAAAGAAAAATGCAGGTTTCCTGATTTAAACCCATGTCAGAAACTGGATGTTTCAGTCATCACTGATGGAACATAGGAAATGAATTATACTGAGTCAGAATAGTGTCCATCTAGCCTAGCATTGATGAATTTCATGTCATTTATAAGACAATTTCCAGAGGCTGTACTCCCTCTGTTGAGAAAGTCCCCACCAATACATTCCCATTCCAGAAAAAAAAAAATCATTTTTTCTACTTCTGAAGACCTTTAGAAATACTAGACAGGAGAGTTCAACTTTACATTTAAGAGGAGGAGGAGGAGGAGGAGAATTTCCAGCCATTTCTGATCAGAAACATTTTTTAAAAAATGTCCTGGCCCATGGCAGGTCCACTTACAACATGTCGTGAATAAGTTGTCCATGCTTACTCTGCTGAGACTGACAGAAGCTCTCTGTAGTTTCAGGCAGGATTGTTACACACTCTTTTTTGGAATTAAATCTAGGATCATCTTCATGCAAAGTGTGTGCTCTACCACTAAGCTAAAGATCATCTTCATGGAAACTATAGTGTGAGTGCTGATCCATGGCAAGTGCCTAGACTAAACATAATTGGAAATGCATGTTAATATAAGATTTCCATATGCATATTTTAATTTGTTTGAAGTTTCATTTACATACCTCTCAGCCATTAGGACCACAATTTCAGCAGAAAGAGGAACAAAAAGGAGAAAAATAGTGTTTTTTTATTTATTTTTTACAAAGTGGTTGGTTTTAAGATTTTATTTTTCACCAAGATCCTGCATGGGGCAAATGGAGATTAATCACTCTACATATGTATATCTATCCTCCATCCCACCAAGCCCTGTGGGGCTGTTGCTATGATCATGAAATCATTGTGGGAGGGAGGAAGTACAGAGACAACTCTGTCTTATCCCCTTGAAGTTTGCTAGACAGAAAAGCAGACAAAAAATGACACTGCCATTCCTCATCTCCTCTCTCTAGCAAACTGTACTAAGATGAGAGGTATTTGTCCCTCAATCCACTTCTCATGTTCCCTACTATCATAGTGTTAGTCCCATGAGGAGACAAAGCTCTCTGATGTATTGTGGATTTGGATGGGGTTCAAATAGGCACTTGGCCTTCACTCAGAACAAGGCATGGGTATGCATAAAGTAGTTGTATAACAGGATTCCAGACATTGTTTCTTGCTGCTGCTTGACAACTATTAAAACTGCATTCAAATGGTCACTTACATTAAAATTCTATAAATCTGCTCAGATGTTTCTCTGGGTTCAAAAGTGTTCATTCCCAAGTAAGTACATATAGGATTACATTCCTATTTTCTTTTATAGAAATAGATTGCCTTTGATACACACACCAATACACCTATACCAACATCATATATTGCTAATCAGTCAGAAATACTGTGTTTCTCAGGAGCCACGGCATAATTTCTGAATGTTCCCCTACAAGCACTAACTTCTCCCAATGTAAAATAGATCCAGTGCTACAAAATAATTCTATTAGTGTCTTAATGTATGTACAGGTCCTCCCATGGAAACGTTTGAAATTGTTGTTTAATGTGAAACACCTACATTGAATTCAGCTTCTAGAAGCAGCTGTGCACGGGATGGACATTGTGAATGGATGCACCTTGCACACAAATATGAAATGTGCGTGGATATGCATATAAGTGTGAATTTCACATAGATAAATGTGCACATTGCACATAGATAAATATGCACATTCAGTTGCACATTTTGGTTTCTTGATTCAGTTGAATAACATTACAATTTAATATAAGGGCTCCATGCCAAAAAAAAAAAATTAACTCTGTAAGTAGAGTTTTAAACTACACAATGTAGGATCACACTTGAAATATTGGTAATTGTATCCCTCCTGCCACACACACTCTTCTGTCTTAGTTGGACAGAGACGTATAACTTGTCAAATCATATATCACAACTGGATGTGTTTCTTAAGCTATTTTACTTCATGCAAACGCACACACACCATCACCACCACCTTATTTGAAACTCCTAAAAGTTCCAAGTAGATAACTTATTTAACGAAATAAGCGAAAGTCTCCATATCACTGAGTAGCTGTATATGATTTATTCAGCTCTAATTGAAGCACTTGGAAAAGTGGTTACGGAGATTAAAGTTTCTTGAAGTAGTAATCCTCAATAAGAGGTAAATAACAATCTACACTTTCTGCAATACACACAGTAGATAATACAATAGGCTCTGCATATCATTGAAGAATTATCCTAAGCTCCTACTTCAGAGAATGCAATTTTACCTAGCATATTTTACTGAAACCCTTAATAAGCCCTTCTAGTTTGTACTCTGACCTTTCTTCATGTTTTTTCCACAACTGCCTCTTTTGTTTTGTTTCATTTCTGCCACAGTAAAACAAGTGAGATGGCAATTTGTCTAAAACTTGAGAGTTACTAATAAGATGTTCCATTTACTTGTGTTGCAGGAATTCTAGTTTGCTTTCTGATGCCTTTATAACTTGCATGTTCAAGGATTTAGGCTGTGTTCTGTTTTATCTCCAGAATACTATTTCTTTTAAAGGGATTGGTATTAAAGAACATAATTAATGTTGCATTGTAGCCCTTCATCATTACTCTTTTTTCCTTTTCAAGTCTTGTAGTCCCTCATCTTTTGTTATGTTTTCAAACATTTGTTCAGCTCATTATAAAAAAGGGGGAAAAATAATGTCATTGCATTTTTTTTCCTTTTTCCTCAGGAAATAAGACACTTATAAGTAAAAGTTTGATGAGATGAAGTTCAATTTGCCTTAAAAAGGCAGAAACATGGAGCAAACTAGTATTCAGTTTTTCATATAATTATGCAAATACTCTATGCTGACAGGAGCCCAATATTCAGATAACAAATTTGAAAAAAAAAATATTGGAAGGGCACTGGGGCTCCACATCATGTCTGCAAGATGTGAAACTAGTTATTAGTAAAAAGCACAGAAGCCATATCCATGCAAATAATGCATCTTCTTGGCATGCACAAACATCACCAGAGCTTATGTGACCCACCAGGCAGCTAGGTGGGAAATAAACCAAAATAACTCTCTCCTGTTTCATACTATTCCATTTAAATAAGTTGGCTATTTCCTCCATAATGCAATGATATGGTCATCCCCAGATTAATTACTTTTGTGACATCTACATTCTGTCTATGTACTAGAAATGGAAAAGGAAGGCATGAAGAGATATGGAAGTTTGAAATAGTTCAGCCTAACTTTGGAAGATTTAGGATAATAGATGGATCACAAGGATGAACAAATGAGGGAGAGAAGAAGGAGAAGGAGAAATGGAGAATCTGTATAGATTTTCAAAGCAGGTCCAACATAAGCAAGGTTCTCTTGGATAGCCTCGATACCAATCTATCAAATTTAGGTTCACTGAGAAACCCACCAAAGCTCATCCTCAAAGAAAGGAATTATTAGTTCTCTATCCAGTTGCAGTGCATTGCCTTTTTACCAGTGCAGGCAGGATGAAGGATCTAAGAGAGGCCTAGGATGATGGGAGTTAGAGTCAACCAAGAAAACTTAAGAACAGGCTTCTCTCTATCTCTGTTTCTAGAGACTGCAAGCCTGCCTACCTGATTAGCATTTGTTCAACAAAATATGCTGAAGAAGTAGAGCTCAGCACGGAGAGGGCTGAGGGGATTACTCAACGGATGGAGAAATGGTCTGCTGGGATGATTGGGAATGATCCAAAGAAAGTCTCAAAAACTGGGACTATTTGTAGGGGAAAAGGTATCCGGAGGGCTAATCCTTTCCCAGGGAGAACAATGGGTATTGCAACAGAAAAGAAGGTTCACAAAGGCAACTCCTTTTGTATGATGAGATCACAAGCTGTTGCCAAAGTTTCAGGATCTTCAGTTGCATTGGGTTGTGGTGTGAATTTATGTAGATAGTCCTTGCCTGATAGGATTTTATTACTATCGGTGCTCAACTTGGGGCAAACATGCTAATCCCCTCAAGCCAGCTTCTCAGGGGCTGAGGACCCTTTGTCTACTGTGCGTTTGCACAGCTTAAGGTCTCCTGGGGCTACGTGATGGGGGATTTTACTGGCCTGACCCGGTTTTTGATTGTTCAACAGTTGCTGCCTACGTGCTCATCTGGGTGACCTCTCAGGCACATGGAATCATATTTTAATATCAGAATTGTAGACCCTGGGACAAGGTTTTCCAGCGGGGTAACAATACGTATATTTTATCTTTCTCTAGGTCAGATTTTTTGGAGTGAGGGGAAGAATTAGGCCTTCAGACACAGAAGTCAATTGCAAGTGTTTCCTCAACAGAGGGTGGGTAATTGCCTCCAGAATTATTCCTGTCTGTATAACTGCATTATAAAATGCCAACAAATGTTATATTGGGGATAACAACAAACATACTAGCTTGAGGATGAATTAGAATAGGTCAAATAGAAGGTCCAGGGAGTCCAAATGAAAACTGACAGTTTTTTGTTTCTCTAACTGGGAAGCCGACAATTTGCTACCATGCTACTTGTTACAGCCAGAAGACAGCCAGACAATTTATGGTAGCAGATAATTTTAAAACACATATAAACATAGGCTGTTGCTAGAAGTGAAACATCTAGAGTGCTTCTCACTTTGACATCATCTTGTGCAACATGACTACTGTATCAAATTCAGTTTAAGACCCTGGGCTGCAGCATGGGAACCTTAAAATGGAAGGAGATAATGAAAAGGTTGGCAGTTCTGTTTACATACTAAGGCACTCTTCAGGTTTGTTCAAAATGAAAAGGCTGTGGGTGAAGGGGAAAGGCAACCTTATTCAATAGCAGAAAGGAAAAAAAATCAATTTTATCCATGTTAAGGTCTTTGGTAAGCTTGCTATCTAGTTTACAAATCACTCTGTGTAGATTCATAAGCTACTTGAAGCATATTAATTCTGCATAAACAGTATTGTTCATGATTAATCCAATTAGTGCAATGTTCGTTATGTATTTGCTCACAATCATTTGTGGTATCTTTGCCAGTTTTTAATCACCTCTTTGACTAACTTTCTCTGAAATGATGCTGAGCAAACAATAGTCATTCATACCTAATGAGTCTAATTAATAGAGCTGTAATGATAAAACATTAGATCTATGCATATTCTCCTTGGCCATATTTTAAAAGCCTCTTTAAATCTGTAAGCTGGAGAAACACAGGAATTAAAAAGATGAGAGGTGCTAAACACTTTAAAAGTCAGAATCGCACAGGCAAAGAAATATTGTAAAAGGGAGCATTTATGTGGATGGTAACTGGTTGAAACTCTCAAGCCACTACATCCTTTGATAACTCTATATGGTGATTCATTTTTTTAAAATATAGGATTTTCTAGACTGAAAACAAAATCAGAAATATATTGTGTGCATCCATTCTCTATGTTTTTTTCTAGCACTCTTTTCAATTATCTTCAAATAATATCATCACACTCATTTTAAATACATAAGATGTGAAATCACTCATGATTACTTCATGATTTCTGGTTTGATGAAATTGCCAAAGTGACTAGATGAAAAATTCCTGTCTTAAGTTTTCCTTCTGTGAACCTATTGTGTCATCAAAATGATATATGAATTAAACAGTACTTTATGCAATCCTTAATTGAGTGACTGGGCCATAACTGAGAACCATAAAATAGCAAAAGAGAGTAAAGATGCTAAATCTATGGCAAATGACTGGCACTCATCATACTCACAAGTTGAATATTCATACAATTAAAATGTTTCTAAATGTTTCTACCATACCATTTTTTCTAATTAAGAATTGCAGTTTGTGATCCTGATTAAATGGGTGCAAAAGGTGCCCAAAAACAGAGATTGGGGTCGGGGGGGAGGAATTAGCTAAATTTGTAATTCCAGGCCTCCAAAGTACTTAGTTATTTTAGTTGAGATATTAAAAAGCAACTCTTTGTGTTCCAAATTTGCCAAAATTGAATAGATTGATTTAGTTACTTTTTAGAAAAACAATATTACAAGACACTGACCTGAGATTCAAAACATAAGCCCTTTTGGCATGCCAATCCTGTTGTGAAATGGCCTCAGGAGTGGTGCGTGATTGCAAGGACCATTCCACATTACATCCTCACAATTGTGCAATGCTCCCAAGGTCATTAAGGGGCAATCATGCATTATATCATTTTTGGCTTCTTCCTGAATATGATGCACAATTGTGCAATGCTCCCATGCCCCACACACACTTACCTTGCATGGGGAGGTTCCAGAGGCGTGGCCATCACACATTCTCCCCCAGTGCAGCCTGGGAAAGTACCCAGCTGCACTGCGGAAGGAAGAGGCAGAGCGCTCACACTTCCTTCCAGCCAGCACGGAGCTGGTGCAGAGAGGAAGTGGAAGGGATGTGAGTGCCTCCCAGACAAGGCTTTTCCCATGATCCCTGTGCAACACCTGCGGCACCAAGTAAGGTGCAGAAAGGGCTGTAGTCTTCTCATATCCATTCATTGTCCCTTCAATAGTCACAACAGGGCAAGAGAATAGCACTAGTCAGTAGTTAAACCAAGTGATATCCCTTCACCACCACACAATGAGGGCACGCCTTCATAGCTATATTAAAATAACATCAAATTACAATTACACCTCAAAAATAATAAAATAATCCCTAGTTAAGTTAAAAGTGTTATTAAATAATATTTCCTTCATTTTTAGAAAATGAAGTAATTATAAAAGGCCTACAAGTTATCTGTACTTGAATACTTTCAAACAGTGGCTAAAACCTAACATTTCTATGCTAACCAGAACAAAGAGGTGGAATGTTCATTCTAAATCTATGCATAGAAAAGTGACCCCTTTCTCACATCATTTTTTTAAGGTTTCAGGTACAATTCAATTTGATTTCTTTTGAAAGAAATGGTAAGACCATTTCCCCTTTTTCTGGTATGCTGGCTTTCAGCTACAAAATTCTGAAGCACAGAATGGTGGTCATAATGATATCTGAAAGAAATGTATTCCTTTAAGTCAGACCTATAAATGCACTCTGCAAAAAGAAACATTCGTATGTAGTATATTTTATTTCTCTGTGTTCACACTTGAAAAACATTATCCCCTTGGGGTTCTTAACACCTGTATTAGGTCTAAGGTTTACTTTAAAGTAAATGGAAAATGTGATAAGTACAATCATATAAAAAGGTGAATGGAGACACATGGCAAATATATAACAAATGTGTTTTATTGCTTAGTATTACTTCAATATACTTGGTAAAAAGAAATCCTTTGAAATTTTATGATAGAAATAATGCTCAGAAAAGGTTCAGGTATGCAGTATCTCTGGGACATAGAGTTACTGGATGAATAAAATACTGTAGTCCACACCATGTGTCTCAGATAATTGGCCATATGTGCTTATAATATTGTAGAGACAGAGGCTAGGAACCAAACAGATATTTTCAAGTAACTTTCAAAGTAGAAGATACTGTAGCATTTTCTCCCATGTAGCTGCAGCAAAGCCAGATGTCTAAGGTCACATTGGAGATATTAACTATTGATTTTCAATAGTGATGCTCCTCCTTCCAGCTGGGATGATGGGAAGATACTGCATAGAGATGGACAAACCTATCCATTTCCTCCCTGTCTCTCTTTTTTAATTTTTCATTTGTTAAATTTACTTCATTACACTTCCACATCAGTCTGTATTTTTTTTTAAAAAAGTCTATGTGAAAACTTCTTTTTATTTTCATAACTATTTGCCAGCCATTTTCCTCCCTGGTTTTCTTCACTCTTTGCTTAGTAACAGCTGTAACAGTAGCAGTCAACCATGCAGCATTGAGCTCCATTTTTGTGGAATGCCATGGAAAATAGCTGGAACAATAGAGGAATCCAGGCTGGACAATTTTGGTAAGGATGGCTCAATCAGAAAGCTCATGCTTTCTGATTGACATGACACATGCCTTCTTGTAATTGATCCATATTTCATTCCCATCACAACCAGCACTTGAAATTTAAACTACCTTATAGTCCTGTGATTACTCAAGAATGCTTTGAAATTCAACTTGAATCTGCTTCCATCATGACCATGCTGTTTCAGGTGTTCTTTTGGTAGTAATAGATGTAAGGGTTTCTCTCTTTCCTCACTTCTTCCCCAGTTCCTCCTTCTTTTTACATTTACTCAACATGATTTCCAGTCTGCTAATAGGAATCATTAGATCACCACCAGTGAAGTAGCTGACTGCATAATGGGTACTAACTCTAAATCTCAGTTTATGAATGTACAGACCCAAACCAAACTTTGGTGCAAGGTAGAGTGTTTCTTTGAAAATGTGAGGCCTTTTTTAAAAATTTAAAAAAATTCTTTCCTGCCACAGTAACATGGCATCATGGTGGCATTACTCAAAAAAACACAGTATATGAAAAGTAACTGTTACCTGCATACATACAGGAAGGGTAGAGTGACAAAGATGTGGATACGTGAATGACACAGAAGTGGCAGGTGGATCAGTGAAGAGGCGTGGCTCTTGCATGTGGCAAGGATTCACCCCAAACAAATATATCTAGTTGAGAGTAAATAACTGAGAGTATGCATTGCTGATAGAGGTGCATAGAAAAAAAAAGGAGGATAAATATTTGATGAAAGTAGTGTGAAGGAAAAAGTTGAGATGTGTTACCACTCCTTACATATCCCATCCTTCAGGATAGCAACATTGGCATGAAATATCATTTTCATATGAATACTGGGCACTTATGGCTAGGAAGCATCCAGTAAGCAGGACACTGGCTGTATGTCTGGGCTAGGTCAGCGTGACCAGGTGATAAGGTCAAGAAGAGTTAGGTGGGAAAGCCCAGATTTAATAGACTTCCAGTAATCCTATCAATGACCTGACACCTGAATACAATAGTAAATGAAGCAGCCCAGGGATGGCAGACAAGCACCCTTGCTGTGCTCATTATCTACAGACACCTTTCCCATTCATGTTAGCCAAGACATTAAGAGACTATCAAGACTCTTATCAATATTTTGTCACCCAAAGTAAAACAATCACTCCATTCTAGACCCCTTTTGTTTACTCTGCCAAAGAGTCATTAATACTCACACCTTCAGGGTAGGAAAAAGAGCACTTAAACCCTAGCTCCAACCCCAACAATCCATAGTATTTTGGACCCACATTAGCATGTTACTCTTCATGTTTGACCCCAGATCCCCATGCTCCTTGTTACCTTCAGCCTGTGGCCAGAGCGCTCTGCTTCAACCTTCTTCTGAAGCAGTAAATATCATCCTCTACACCCAAAATCTCTCTATATCCACTCTTTCTCACTTCTTCCTTCTCTAGCCTTCTATGGTTCAATAGAATTGATTTCTTGTGTGTGTGTCTGCTGATTTCCAATCAAAATATCCTGTTTAAATCTTTAACTGAAGTCCTACAGTTACCTGATATACACAGGTGAAAAGATTCTTCTGTTACCCTCCTCTCTAAGGCCTCTTTTGATCTATAATTCCCCCAATTTCTAAGTAGATGCTGGCACTATTGGTCAAGGTCCCCACCTTTTTGGTAGATGAAAAAATATGGTATGTAATGAAGCAGTAGAGCAGAGCAATCAAGAAACAGACTGGATTATGATGTCTTTCTGATCCCCTTGACTTCCCTAGGTATATCACTGTGTCAGATTCAGAACCTAAGCTTCAGTTTATGGTCTGTATGTTTGCATTTGTTTGTTTATTTGACTATTTAGTTCATCCTCAAACTTGCACCCAGTTAGATTAATTTGATTTTACTTAGACTACTTTTAAATTTTTTAGAATTGAGTTATTCTCCCTAGGAGGAATTAATACTTTCTGAGCCACCACAGAAAATACAAAGTTTTTGAGGTGCAAATGGATCAAATACTACTTTCAATATAGGCAACTAATCTACTGACAACATTAAGTAGAATTGTTCAGGGCAGAATCAGAAAAGTCCTAGCAGAAGTGTCCAGATGCATAGTATAGGAAGGAGGAAGAGTGCTAAAACACCTGGTGTTATTTGATATCTCGTTGTTCCCAGAAATGTAGGCAACTTAGGATGGGGTGGGGAAATGATGGAGCCAAAATATTAACACCTCCTCTGCCAGCCCAGGTCACCAAATAACTTAAAGGTCATCATCAGAGATGTCTCACCAGATTAACTGCTAGCAAAGCATCCTTCTGTCACCTCCTTTCTTTCTTGTGCTGTGCCATTGAATCTCCCTATTTGAGTTGTCAGTAGAATAAAACAAAAATAACTTATCTTTAAATAAATTGATATTTCATTAGAGCAATTATTAACATAATTATCTAGGAGAAAAATGTTAGGAGACTTAGCTGACTGCTGCTTATATGGTTACCAACCTGACCGAAGAAGTGAAAAGCATCTGAAAATTGCTGCTCTGCTTCCCAATCTGTCCATCTACTTTCCCACTTCTGTCCATATTACTACTGAATGTCTGTCTGCCTTTTTCCCCACTGCTGTTGCTCTTCTTTTGTATTTTTCAGTTACAGATATTGAAGATATGAGGGCAGGCAACTGCATTGAGGGTAAGTCTCCAATCCCCAGGTAAGCTCCACAGACACATCTAGGCAAGTGGAAATAATGTCACATAATATTTTCCTCCCAGTTTTGACCACAAATTGGTCATTTTAGAGCTCTTCCTTCTCTTCCTTTCTTTCTTTCCTCCTTTTCAGGGTTTGGGGATAGTGAGAGGCAAACCACTCCTAACCACACTTTTGCAATAGTTTTACATATTTTTTGGATTTTTTTTTTCCACCATAGGATTTGATGGTGTTGTTAAGAATGGTTGTATAAATCGAGCTTGAGGCTGCATGCAGTCAACAGGCCATGATTTGTACCAACCCTGTTCTCAGTGCTCTGGAAAGATGCTCAAATTCCATAGGAATTGTAACATGACAAAACCTGCATGAATTGCTCAGAATGAGAAGTCAAAACTTTTTTAAAAAAATATGCCTTAGAAAAAGCAAGGAAGGAAACAAGAAATGTGTAGGAAATTTGTCTCAGTTAATACACTCTTTCACACTGACCATGGCCATTTCCACACGGACTTAAAGAAACGGTGCAGAGCGTCCTCCAGAGAGGACAGCTGCACCTGGGAGTGGACTGGGTCGGACCTACTTACGTAGATCCACACCTCAGCCCACTCCCCAATGACCCGAAGTGGTCATCCAGCGTGCTTTTGAAAGACTGCTTGAAAGAGGTCTTTCAAAAGCACGGAGCACGCCACTCCGTTCCTGCGCTCCGGTGCAGATTTGCAGGCTTGCACCAATGCAAGCCTGCGATCTGCCGGGGGCGGGCTTTAGGCTGGCGAGCTTCAGCAGATGGTGGAGAGCCTCCACCAACCAGAAGCTGCCATTTTCATCTCTAGAGCAGTGCGGAGCGGTGGCCACGCACTGCTCTGGAACAGCCTGGACCCAAGCGTGGAGCCCAAAGATCCAGTAAGTACTGGCATGGGGCAATTCCCTCACCCTGTGTGGAAATGGCCCATGTCTCTAAAGATTATACAGGTGTATGTGTGTGTGTGTGGGGAGGAACTAAACAAAAGAGTAGTAGTCACAGTGATTTTGTTTTACCAGTCCAAAATCACTGGTGAAGATTTTCCAATCTCCATTTTGGTTTGGGATCTCACTTGAATCATATAGGGTCCATACTGGATCATATTTATTGAGTGGTTCAGACCAAACTGACCACCAATCTTGATTATCAAATTGATCTCCCAAATAAAATCCAGGGGCCATGCACAGCCCTACTTGAAATTGCAGTAGAGATAATCCCACATTAACCTCTTATTGTGCCCAGCCTATACAAACTACCTGGTTTATCATTACCTTTTTCTGTAGACTTAAGAACTGAATGATCAGGAAGCAGAGAGGGGGAACTGCCCTTAGATGGCACATAGTTATATGAAACTGATGAAAGATATGGCAGTGCTAGTCACAGGCATAAGTAATATCAGTGCTCTGAAAATGTATTAAAAATGGATAAACTCTTCAATATATAGTTACATGGCCATATATTTTTACCCTAATGTCAGAGGTTTCAGTGCTACCAACGTAATACAATATAGATGCTGATTTCTCAATGTAAGAACAGAATTACAAGAGTCTGAGTGCTTATCGCTTGTTAACAGTATCTTTTTCTCCACTACAAGTGAGCATTTGGGATTGATGTTTGTATCAGTACATGTTGAGACACTCAGTTCTATTTCCTTTCTGAATGATCACACAGGAGAATCATAATTTCAGGAACACTGGTGGGAGTCATCCAGCTTTATACAGTGTGTGTGAATGTATGTATATGTGTGTTATATAAACTTAATGCTAATGAATCTATGTATACACCTAGGAAAACCCCCGGTAATTAAAATACAAACTTTAATAATCCTTTGGTTAAATTGCATCCTGAGAACAAAATGTTCAAAAGAAGTAAAAAAAGCTTGCAGCTATCAAAACCTTTCTTTTAAACTAAGAATCCTTTTTGACTGAACTCTCTCTATGCTAATTTCTTTAACATTCTAGACAAAAGAGGCACAATTATGGCTGAGGGATAAAAAAAAGAAGAAGAAAAATCTTTCCAATGACTTTAAAAATGCTGCATGAATGTGAAATAGAATTATAATTAAAACTTTCAGTATGGCATTGCCATTAGTTACCTCCTGTCTGATGCTGTTTGGGCTTTTACTTCAACACTGAAAAGTAAAATGGTGTGTTTGTGTGTGTATGTGTGTGAGAGAGAGAGAGGGAGAGAAAGAGAGAGAGAATGACATCAACTCACCATTTCAATTATTATGGTACTAAAGGTCACGTATGATGGACAATATTAGGAGACAATTAAAGTCAATCCTTGCTCACAGACTTTAGCATTAGAGCTCTACCTTTCATAATTCACTGAGCTCAGTTTTCTCCAAACTCCTCATCATTTAATTGAGTTCATATTATATATGGCCTAAATACCCTAAATGCGCCATATCCTGTCTGATGTTGGAAGCTGAGTAAGGTCAACTCTAGTTGGGACTTGGATGGGACACTGCCAATCAATACCAAATATCATAAGTTGTATTTCAGAGGAAGAAATTATTAGAACCACCTCTAAGTTTTCCTTACTTAGGAAAACCCTATGAAATTGATGGGGTCATCATAAGGCAAAAGGCAACCAGAAGGCACATTCATACATACATTTTTTATATCAGGTTTACATATCACCAGATGGTGGGATATAAATCCATCGCTATGAGTCAACTGCAAAAAAGCAGGGCACACAGCATGGATCCTATGTTGCATTTTGTCTGGATAGTTTACAACTTGTGGATAAAATGCCTGTGACCTAAACTACCAATTCTCAAGAGTAGACCTGCATAAGAAGTGATCTGGAATATTTTACCTAATCCTGCTGCTCAGAAAAACAGCAAAACCAAAATAAGGACATTTGGATCTGGGTTTTCCTAGATGGACGTGTCAGTCATTTTAAGGATAATGGCAAGTAAGGAAGGCGAGAGTGATTTATAGTAGAAAAGAATAGAGTGAGGAAAGAATTATATTGATTCTCTAGTGAATGTCACATTTTCCTGTTTTTTAATAACAAAATAAAAGTATTCATGTTTAGTTATGCCCTGAAAATAGCATTTGGACCCAAAAAACTTAAAAACGTAAGACTGGTTGTCAGTCATGGTAGCTAAATAGAATCTACAAATACTGTAGAATCAATGCAGTTTTAACCTTGAGTCTCATTATTAGTCCTTACCAGTAGGATTTCTCTGTACATTGACTCATCATTTCACAATTGATTCAATGAGCTTGCTCTAGTTTGAACTAGCCAACACAAACCATAGTGAGAAGTTTTATGAACAAGTTTTGTTTGGAGTTGTCTCTTGCAAGGACACAAGTGAACACAGAGAAGAACAGTCTTTACATTGTAGGGTTTTTTTCCTCTCTCTCTGGGCTCTCTTTTTCCTTTGTTTTTTACATCCTTGATATGTTTTGACTGAACCTGTTCTGAAAAATTCAGATGGTCTTTCAAGAGGGAAGTGCTATTCACAGGAGGGGAACAGTGTGTGAGAAGAATTTCAGGAAAAATGTGGCAAGGGGTCACATTTACCTCAATAATTTACAAGATGTTCTGTCAAAGAAGAGTTCATTATAAGCTTGCTTGTACATTAGTAAAGAAATCCTTGGGCAGACCTCCTCAGTCCTGAGAGCAGCTTTCTGGTATAACCATGGAAGAATAATATGGAAGTTATTGTTCCAGGAAATGTAACAGGCTGTTACCTAAGAGGTGGGGGACATTGGGGTCCACTCACAATGCCAGCATCTCCTTAGAATTTGGGGGAATTACAGCTCAAAGAAGGCCTGCAATAGGAGGATAACAGCAGGATATTTTTGCCTATGTATACCAGTATTAACTGTAGAAAGTACTCCAGTTAAAGTTAAATAAGGCATTTTATTTGAATTGACAAACATATAAAAAATCAGACGCTCTTAAGAACCAGACAAGGCCATCAGAAAGTGAGGCAAGAAAGGCTGGATGTAGAGATATTAGGGGTGGAAATACTGATAGTTACCAGTTTTGAAGAAGGAAGTCACAGGGGAGGGTTCAGAAAGTATATGAGGGTAGCATGGAGAAGCAACAGTCTGGATTACATTTTATTTACTACATTTGGGTGGGGCTGCAGCTAGTCTTTTCATGCCCTATTTCATACCCTGGAGGGGTGTGTTGACAAAGCTGTAATGACTTTTCCATGGGTTTGACAAAGGGGTCTGAAATGGGCTGATTGCTTTAACTCCAGAGTGACAAATCATTGATGGGACTCATGACAATCTCTTAATGTTTGGTCAAGTAGGGAAGATCTCCATAGGGTAAGATCAAGCAATTGTCTCTGATTGTCTTATCTGGACAATTTGTCTTTCATTGTGATCAAAAATTCCAAGAGCCTTAAGCAGAGAAGGGATTAGCACAAACCCATCAGTGTTGGGGTTTTCTACATAATCCTATCTGGACTTTTCCCATCATCATGACCCTGAACAAATCTCCAGTCAACATGACCCCAATCATGTTTTCAATGACAAATTTATATATATATAAAAAAAAAGCACTAGAATGTCACGGAGTGGCACAAAGGTTTTTGTTCATTTCAGTCAGATGTAGGCAACTTCATTGAGAGCAAGGCCAATTACCTATTTCAGATAAACCATTTCTCATTCAAAGTCACCCAATTTGCAAATATTCATTACATTCAAGTTCTAATTTGGCATTCTAATGACACAGTGATAAGCCAGGTTCAAACTCGCAAACAGGGCAAGAGGGCTACAACCCACTCCCACTTGTCTATTCTGGCAACTGATATACACAAATACATTGCCTCTGCCACTGAAGGTCTTTGTCTCTGTCTCTGTCTCTGTCTCTCTCTCTCACACATACACACACACATACACACACATATATGCACGGGAGACGATAATTCCCTCCCATGACAATCTAGGCTACCGCTTTCTATTGTCCTGTCACTGACAGAAAATGACCTTTTTATTTAAATAGCCATTTGACAATTAATTAGTTGGTCAGTAGATTTTTTTAATGGGAGGCAAGTCCTGAATTTTTACTATTTGTGATCACCTGTTTAAAATGAATTTATGCTATTTAAATTTACCAGTATTTTAACATGATATTTAATTGATTTTTTTTAAAAGAATTCTTTGTTATCAGATTTCTAATTGTGCTTAGTATTAACCTTCTTGTAAGCCACATGAGCTAAGGGGTATATAAATCAAATAAATAATATGATGATAAATATAGTCATCATGACTAATGGCTTTCAACAGCTTTATAGTTCATTAATTTTTCTGATCCTCTTTTAAAACCATAACTTATCAGCATAGGGTTTTTGAGGTAATAGGCATTTGGAAGTGGTTTACCATTGCCTTCTTTTGCACAGTACTAATGCATATTAGCTAAAGTACTGCTGCTCTTGTCTCTAGTAGCCCTCACTATGTCTTGTGGTAGCAAGCACCATAAATCAGTGATGTATTTAAGTCTTTTACTCCAAATCTCATCTCAAGTTTCCACCTTCAAGTCTCAAGTCAAGTCCCAAGTCCTTGAAGATACTTTCAAATCAAGTCTCAAGTCTGAAAGTGAACTTTATACCCCAACCAAAATTGCAAAATTAATGGATAGAATGAAATAAATTCAGTTTTAACAATTCAAGTGGAGTTGGCTCTCCATATTTGCAATTTTGCCATCTGTAGCTTCAGAAGTGGGGAATAGGATCCTATCTTACTCCCCATTACTGAAGATTCAAATGCTTTGAAAGGAAGGATCCTTCTTCCTCATGCCTGTTGCCCAACACATTTGCTGTTCCCCTCTGAGAAACGTACCCTGCACTCTGCAAGTTAGTCTTACCTGTTGCTCTTAATAAACATTTTAGAAGGCTCCTCCAATATGCAGTGGGGACAGGCTGCCAAGCAGACCTCAATCCTGCCTCAAGCCCATTGCCTACCCTGTTTGTTGTTCTGCTCTGAGAAATGCACCCACACTTAGGGCTTGAGAGGGATTGTTATGTGACTAGTAGGCAAAAAGAGATGGAGGCATTGTTCAAAGTTGTAAGGTTTCTGGATGAATGCATTATGTTACCTGAACCAAGGGCATCAAGTCAGTCATTAAAAAAATACAAGTATCAAGTCGAGTAGAGTCAAGTCAGTGCATCATTTATGGCCGAACCAAGTCCGAGTCAAGTCACTGAAGTGACTTAAGTCTGACTATCGACTCAAGTCTACATGACAGCCCATAGATATAGACCGTGTGAAATAATTCTTTTCTGTACTGAATCTCCCACCATATAGCTTCAGTAGTTTATCCCAGTTTCTAATACTACAAGAGTGAGCAGATGTGGCAATGATTCTGGAGGTTTCTGCTTGGTGCATCTGTCTCCTTTCCATCAAGTAGGCCCAGGAGTAGGTGGGCAGTGCTGTGCTAATGACAGGAGGAGTTTCAAGATTGCCAAAAAAGGAAGAAAGAACAAATCTAGCCCCACTTAGTGAGGAAAATGAAGCTGGTGAAAACCGGAGAAATTGGAGGTGTTAAATAGGAGAAAGGCTTCACTTTGCTCTGTAGGATCATGCATGATAAGAACAGCATTGAGGAATGGAGGAATATTTGAAAATATTCAGAAATGGTCATAAACAAGTTCCTCAAGTGTCAAGAAATTGTGATGGCATTCACATGGATTCACAAAACTCTTCATAGTTTGAGTCCTATTCTACACAAAAAATTTCACATGGTTGCCCTGTGCAGAAAAAAGTGCTTTCTGTGAATTAGAAAAAATCATTTTATGGTATGTTTTGTCTTTGTAAACTTTTGTATGTTTTTAAAATGATTTCATACTGTTTTGTGTAGTTTATGTGGTATTTTTATTGTTTTTAAATTGTATTGTGGGTGTGGGTGTGTTTACTCGACTCTCTCTGGGAGAAACCTTGGTCTCACTTTGAGAAAAAAGTGGCATAGAAATTAAATAAATGAAGAACCAAAGAAAGAAAGAAAAAGAAAGAAAGAAAGAAAGAAAGAAAGAAAGAAAGAAAGAAAGAAAGAAAGTCTATACATAAAATAATAACATTTGCTGCATCAAAATGCTGTTTCCTTGGCTGAAAATGCTGTTTTCTGTGCCAAACAAGCATACATATTTTTGTGCAGACCAAGTTTTGAACTGTAAATAATCATTAAAAACTGTGCTGGTTTTTTTTTAAAAAAAAATTGCTTAAAATACAAAGAAAATTGTTAAAATTACTTGTTGCTTTCTTCAAGAAGAAAAGCAGTCAATCATTGCATCCCTAGAAGCCATCTGAAGCTCTCCAAAAGTCTAGATCAACCTTAGTAGGAAGCCAGAACCAGAAGCCACCCATTAGGCAATCAGGGAAGGTTGTGCAGGGGACAAGATTTCACTTGGGAAGAGTTTGGGGAAAAGGACATGACAACAGCACCTTTCACTTGGGTTTTTCTCCCTCCCATCTAAATGCTTCAACCTCTTCTTGTAGGAATACCCTTTCATAATTTTCTCTGCTCATCCCTGAACTTTCCTAACTCTGGAATTAACTCTGTACAACATCCATTTTGAAATAGAATAAGCAGAAGTGTAGAAAATATTCCAATACTTTTTCCACCCTAATGTAGGAACATTTTCAGTCAAATTAGCTGAAAATGACATAGGATTATCGCTAATTGAGACGTAATGAATCATTGATGCAAAAGATGACTACAATGTAACCATGAAGTGGTGCATTCACTACGAATATCTCTTTACTTAGCAAATATGTGTAGTTTTGAGGGTAACTTGAAAAGGAGGCTCATCTTTAGACAATAGATTATTTATAAGTAATCTGATAAATCTAGCTCTGCTTATTTTGTACTCTGAGAAGTTTTATACTACTAAGATGCTGCTCAGGCTTCTGAAAGGCACTTTGAACTACGTGGAGCTCAGTCAATGTGCTGCACATGATTAAAAGGATAAAGACAGTCATTAACAAAACTGACTAATGGAGGACTGGCTTCCAAAACTCCCAGCTGCCATTGTGATAAAAGGGAAGCATTTACTTATTAATTTTCATGCATAGATCTTTGGTGGTTCGTAAAGATTCAGCATCAGTATTCTAGAATAATGCAGGTGGGTAATGTGTCAGTTGCAGTGTTACCCCCCTTTTAATTTGGAAAGATAACTTGGATTCTTTATTTCCATTATAAACTATAAACCACAAACATGTGGTAGGTCTCCCACATTCCTCCCAAACCCATATAGCTTTACAAAGAGATAATCTCATTTTGAGTAATGGGACTTATGCCAAGTAGCTGTACAAAAGATTGTTGCCTTAACATTGCCTTTTAAGATAAGATGGTGCCATTTTAATTAATCTTTAGTGTTGCTTTTTGTGTGCTTTATATTACTAAAAAAAAAAAAAAAGCAATTGCACATGAAACATCACAGGGACAGGAGTGAGTAGTTTGGGAGGATTTTTTGGGAGGTGGGGTGGGGTAGAACAGCCCTTTGTTGTTTTCCATTACTCCTGTTCATTCATTTTCTTTTATTCCTTTTCTTTTATTCCTCTTCCTCATTACATTTTCTAATTCATCCCCCTTCCCTTCTCTTCTCATGGCAGATAAGTCACCATTCTCACAACTAAGAAGTGACCCAACTAAATGTGATTTCCATTTAAATTATACAACAATTTAACCCAAGTAAATAGTCCCCTGTGCTGCTAGAAATACATAATTTCCTCTCATCTTCTGGTGATTGGGACTTATTGGTGGTTTCTGAAGACTTTCTCAGAGCAAGAAAAGAACAGCTGAAATTAATCATTGCTATCTTTGACAATAAACTTAGTGAAAATTTTCATCCCTACTGGAATGGGGAATTTACTAGGTTGCTGGATACAGTTGCAAATGTACATTGGATCTTTTAACTTCTTGACCCATTAAAACCACTAGACAGGTACTGGGTGAGTGGGTTAGGGAAGTGGTGGATGTCTCACTGCAGGGAGGCAGGATTTTATCTTTCCTAAAAGCAGCTGCAGTGAAGTCATTACCAAAAAAAAAAAAAAACCCACCTCCTGAACCCCACTGTAGTAACAATTACCAAACAGTCTCCAATATTCCTTTTTTTGGCCAGTCTTGGAAAGTGTTGTGGCATCCCATGTCCAGGGTTTCCTGGATAAAATGGATTATTTAGATCCACTTCAGTCTGGCTTCAGTCCTGGTTATGGGACAGAAAAATACTTCGCCATCTTGGTGGGAAATATATTCTGGGAACTGAACAGGAGAGTGTTTCCCTGTTAGTTCTTCTGGACTCTTATTAGCTTTAGAAAAGACCAACCATGGTATAATTCTGTGCCACCTTTCTGGGATGGAAACTGGAGGCATTGTTTTACAATGGCTTCAATCCTTTTTGGAGGGCCACAGTCAGAAGGTTGTGATGGGTGACTTCTGTTCAACACCTTCACCATTGGTCTGTGGTGTTCCTAAGGGTCATTTCTTTTCCTGATGATGTTTCACATTTACAAGAAATTGCTGAGAAAGTTTGTCTGGAGATTTGAGTTTCATGTTGCTCATATTTTGATGATACTCAACTCTATTTTTCCTTTCCATCTGAATTGAAGGAAGCTGCTACAACACTTAACCAATATCTATTGTCAGTAACGGACTGGATGAAGGCAAACAAATGGAAGCTTATTTCAGACAAGACATTTGGAACCCAGTGTCTAAGTTGCAACCTTCATTGTTTGTTTGACCAGAAAGCCATTCACACTCTCGCCCTCTAGGCAGATTTTTGGTATAAAAACCCTCCATTTGGGGCAGTCAGATGCAGTATCTCACTTGCTGAATGCCACACTGTTGCTCTGATTTCTGAATGAGTACTGTCTTTAGACACAAGTCTAAAGCCCCATTGCTGCTTTCCTCACTATTTTATGGATCGCTAATTATCACCCATTTCCTAAAACTCCACAATCAACTACTTTCCTCTCTTTTTCATTTGGTTACCTCTTGTGTGAGTGTGAGTGCTTGGAATTTTTGTGTGTGTGGTTGAACTCTTTAATAAAACGCATTTTAGTTTATTTTGGAATCTCTGGCTGGTTCTTTCCTGCGAGGATCCCATAAACATTGGTGGAAGATCTCATTTAGGTTACACCTGTCTCACAGGCCTCCTTACTGAGCTAATTTAATTAGCCATTGTCCTGTGAAAGTACTGGCATCACACGTGAACCCTTGAATCACTCACATTTTGAGTGGCCCCTCACTGACCTGTTTTCACCAGTAAGACAAGACCTTATTATTTAAACAGTCCTTCAGCTTTTAATTAGTTAAGGTAGTGTAACACATAGTTTTTAAATTATTTTTAACTGTTTAAATTAATGTTTCTTTGTTTCTTTTTAGTGGGTTGTGTTTAATCTCTCTCTTTTTTTTAATATTTTGGATCAGTTTTACCTGTATTGTTTTAACAATATTGAGTCCTGCATGGAAGAACAGTTGTAAAATAAATAAATAAATAAATAAATTCCATCTCCAAACTCATCCTGACTCATATCTGTACAGGATTTCAAGCCTTCCTCTCACTTGCTTAGATATTCACATGTATTTTTTAGAATTACACATTTTGTATGCGATCTCCGGATATGCTAAAGCAAATGTGCATACAATTTTCAAATGCAAGTATTCTTCCCGTGTACATTTTTTTAATAGAGACAGTGTGTGTGTGTGTGTGTGTACATGTACCATGCATGCACATGCACGCATTGCAAAAAAAATAATTTCCACAAGCCTAGAAATTAATGGTCTTGCATCACAGACTTAGAAGTGTTTTCATTTTCAAATTATAAATAGCAGTCCAACATGTGTCAGTTTGTAGAAGGCAAGAATTTGTTAAAATCACATTAAAATGAGTAGCCCATGAATCTCTCATCTATCCCAGTCCTTAAAAGATTCAACCTGTTATGAAAGATCCTGTTATGAACAGGAAATCATTCCTAGTATCTATAGTGACCTTAAGGAGATCTTATGACTATTTGCCTCAAAACAAACATTTAACTACTCTAGAGAGTTAATGAAATAAAATGAAAATTAAGTACAACATTCCCTCCTGTGCCATCATCAACAGTGTTTTGACCTTGTGATGCCTGCTGGGTAGGACATTAATGAGTAAAATATTTACATTGTTAATGAACTTAATCAGCAATGTATGCTCAGATTTAAGCTAGTTTATCACTGTGGTGTTTCTTTTGCCTTCTGAGGTTCAAACTCTTTCATTCTTTTTTGTTAGCAGAAGCTAGGCCAGCATCACCTACTCTGCATTTTGTATTGTCTAGGACTAACAGTTCTTGAACATCAAATAAGAATTTTAATGACTTCTAACTATAATATTAACCAAGGTCAGTGTATGCATATTATGATAATTAAGAATCCTGAAAAATCTTCAAAACGATTTTCACATATTTAATGGTTCATTGAGTTTAGAGGCTCTCTTCTCTTTTACATTTTCATCAGAAGATTAAAAAAAAATCTGACAATAAAAACTAGAGAGCACACTCGAATGTAGATGAAATAGAAGCATCTGATTCCAGTATATAATACGATTTATGTATCTTATTCTGTATTTCCTTTAATGCAGGCTACAATAGGTTTGTTACATATTTCCCAGGAAGGATATTAAGAAAATCTATTTAATAAAAAAAAAAAAAAAAAACCTACTCCAGGGCAATTCAATATAAACCTAGTTTCACTTCAATTATTCATTTATATTCAAATGTGTTAAAATAAAGAAGGGAAAATAGATGTTTTTTATGATCAAAGGGATTCAGCAACTATTGTGTTTAATTGACTTTGCAAAATAAAAAAAAAGGAAAGAAAATGATAGCAGAGAAGGGACCTAGTATTACAATTTCAACTTCAGTTGGCCAAAAAGTACAGTACGAAGATGTATACATTGAAGAAGTATCATGAAGAAGTTTTTGTAGTTGTAAAAATAGAATATTAACTTTTAGAGTGGACTACAGATTGTCTATATTTTGTCAAAAAATCAGTAATAGCTATCAGTTGCTTGCCTTAATATCAGGCTCTGCCTTTTCATCTGTACATTTATGGCTCTTGTGATGAACCATTTAAGGCTGTAATATAAAGGAAGGAAAACAGAAGCCCAGTTATATCAGATCACACCTCCAGTTCTAGGTAACCATTGGTTTCTCATGAGTAGCTGTACCTAGAAGTATTTTCAAGTGAGCTTTAGTACTTTCTAAGCAACTTGTTAGTTCATGGTCTTGCTCTAAGACTTGTTGCCTAAGAGCCTCCTTCCTTCCTCTGTTTTCCTCTGTCCCTATCATTCTACCATCCTTAGCTGCTTATTGGTCCACATTCTTATTTTAAATTCCCTCTTGACTTTGGAAAACTTTGAAGCCATCTTGACTGTCAACCCATAGTAAACATATTCCACTATTTAATTCTAATGTGCTCATCACCCCATGGCCTAAAATGACATTTACCTTGTTGATTTAGAAGGAAATTATATTGCATTCCATGAGATTCATTTACAACTAAATATGCATTGGAGTTTAGCCTTAGTGCCCTTTCATATGTATCCATTTTCTCTAAGAGAGGGGATTTTATTGTTATCTGATGTCCACAGATACAAACAAACAAACAAGAGTAAAATAGATACTCTAAGTATATTTACCAAAGAAGAAAGTAAAAGAGGAAGCATAAACTTATTTATAAAACCTAGTGATTATGAGGAGTTCAGTTACAAATTTCATTAATTATTGACACATCTGATTAAATATCAGAATTATCTATCTTTCTATCTATCTATGCAGCGTGGATTCTCCATATATGCAACCTTTGGATCTGCAAATTCCAGAGATGGTAGAGTGTCATGTCCTATATTAATAAAGGCAGCAGTGTCAATGCAGATGTGTTGAACTGTCAGTTGAAGTGTATGAGTTACATAACTGAGAGGTCCAGCATAACTGTGCCAGTGTGTATTCACAAAACACTAAAAGAATCATGGCCATTGCATTTTGCACAAAATCTAATGTATGTGCACAGATGATATTTTCACAGAAAGGTATGAAATGTCAAAAATCTTCAAGAAATGTGCAAAAATTTCCATATCATCCAGGAAAGAGAAACATTTTGTCATTCTCATGTGAGAGAGTGAAATATCTAAAGATGATATATGTGCTATGTGTCTAAAGATGTAAAGCCTCTGTGTTGTGCTTGTGGATTGCTGATGCATCACAAAACTGGGGGTTGGGAAGAGGGCACTCGCATACACACAATTTTGGTCTAAAGGGGAAATTACCTCCCACCTTCTACTAGCAATAAAATCAAAATAGGATGGTGGATGAATGAATGTGAGACAACTGAAGACCGAATCAAACAACTCAGACATCCAATCTTCTTTAGACAGCCATTTTCAATTTCCCACCTACTGGCTTCAAGGGACACTTATGGCTAGCTGACAGTAGCCTCTATCTTATCAATTCTTTCATGTTGCACACAGAGGCAACCACTCCCAAAAAATACAGGGGAATGGGAAATGAATAAGAATATGTATATAAGTTCCTCAGCAGATTGTGTTGAAGATGATCAAAACTTAAATGCCTGAGAACAGTAAAGTAGCTATCAACTTTTGGCTACCTTTCAATATCACATCTCCACATTAATTGCTCTGCCTCTACATTTTAGGTATTTCTGTGGATAAAGTTGTTGCTTACCCTAATTCAGTAGCTAGAGAACTCACAATGTGTTTGGAGATTCTGTGTTTAGGGGCTGGGATCATGGAAGATTTCATCACTATTTGCCAATGTGCCATTTTTATGAACAGGCTATTGATCAGTCAATCATCTACTTATTTGCCTGCTTGCCTATCAGGCATCTATCTATATATCTATCTCTCTGTGATCTGTTGTTTGAGGATTTTATTCAGTCTGATTTGCAGTTCCTGAGCTATTATACAGATCGGAATAGCTGATTTGTACTTCTTCAAAACGTGTAGTGCAATTCTTAGCTCAAAAACATATAAACCAACAATTCACATATAAAAACATTTAAATCTATGCTTTTGTTCACAAATGTAAACAAATAAAATACATATAAAATCCATACTTTAGGGTAAATTTCACACAAAACACATATTCTAGGACAAAATTCATAAAAGAATACACAGGGCCTTTCTGCCCTACACTGTTATAGTACGATTATTCCCTTTTTGTCATCCTGTGGAATTCTGGGGTTTGTAGTTTTCTGAGGCCAAAGAACTCTCTGGCTGAGAATTCTAAATGCGCCTCCCTAAACTGCAAACCCCAGGATTCCATATGATGTTGAAAGTGAAATAATAGCACTATAATGGTAGTGTAGAAAGGCTTGCTCTCCCCCCACCCCCCACATACCTTCAAATTTGGTTTATTTGGCACCATCGCTGAGGATATAGTCTAGTTTTAGCCAGAGAAAAATGAATTAAATCAAATAAAAACATATACAGAGAAAACTTTTGATTACTGAGATATATTGAGAATATCTTTAAGTAAAAACACTAAAATATCAATGGAATTCTTTTTAGGTGTTTGAAAATTTTAAATATATTACTTAATAAAAACACTTAAAATCTACAAGAAAAAAGCAATATTGGGTGGGGGAAAATGATTTTTTTTTCCAGTAAGGATAGTACCCATTTAACTCTGTTGGAATAAACTAGAGGAAGATTTCATCGAGTGATACATATCAAAAATGTTGCATGAAAATATTATTGTTGTTAGTGGTAATCATATTATTATTACTACTTTGTTCTGCAGCAAAATACAAAAGTATCAACATATTATCTGTTACAGATTGTTGACAAAGAAAGTTGAATGAAGATTATCACTGTAAACAATGAAATATGGCAACTATAATTATGCCTACAAAAACCGTGGAATTTTCATTTTTCGTTTTCTTCAACTGCATTCTTCTAAGCGTTCACAAGTGGTGTAGGTGTGAAAATGCCAGCTGTGTCTTCAAAGGGATAAGAAATCTAAAAGAATCTATTTCTGTTTCTAGCACTTTGAACTCATGCTCACCTTTGGACTTTACTATATACCTACTGTCCATCAATGTATTTTGCTAAGAAACAAATCAATGCAATGGAGTTGGGAGTGGTGTAAGAATCCATGCTGGAAATCTCACTTTTCCCTATGCCTGCAAATTGAAGTGACCCAAGTAGAAAGAAAGGGCACCACCCATGCAACCTGTCCCTTTTGTCATTGTCCATGCAATCCTTTCCTGTTATCTTGAAATCAATGGGATGAAAATTAAGTAAGGTTTTCAGCCCTTTGTTTATACAGACTGAGGACACATGGGCTCTTTGGAGTCTGTGATTCCAAAACCAACCTGGACATGACTACAACACAAACTGCTCCCATATAAAATTAGTGGGGAGTAATCAGCATTACATAGGCTCCTCTGTGGAAACAGGTAGACCTATATGCAGCAGTCAGGGTGGCATGTACACACATTACCAACACCAAATAAATGAATACTTTCACTATGATAGAGAAATCACAAAAGGTTTTAAACCCATGTTTCCAATCATGAAATTGCACAATGCCAGATTTCATTAGTAAAAATCCATTTTCCCAAGTTTAGATATATTAAAAGTTTCATAGTGTTTCATAGCATATACTCAATACTAAGCATGTGCATCCTTGATTATTTCACCCTTGTGTATGATGACTGGGATTTTTTTCCCCTGTTGCAGGAAAAAATGTTTATTCCTCCATCCTGAAGTGTTATAGAGTAATTATTCTGCCACGAAAAACATGTTTGTTTTTCACCCACCAAACCTGTTTTCTGCTCAGGGAATCTGTTTTCAAAACAGAAATTATTTTGTTGCACAACTCCAACCCTATGTGTTTTCTCTGAAAAAATAGATCCTCTTCAGTTTGGGATGTTGAACACCAAGAAAAAAAAATGTTCAAAATTCACACAGATTTCTCATTCTTTCTAATGGGTTTTCCTAACTATTTGCACACCTATGTTGCTGTTATTCATCATTTTTATTTTTATATTTTTTATTTATTTGTCCTGGAAATGAAATGGAAATCTCCTCTCAAGACCTTTCAAGTGAAGTATTTAATTGTGACATATTGAATTTAAGTTCAAGGAAACACATGCAAATATGTATAGTTTCTACAGTTGCTTGTCTTGCTGGATATTGTGGTTGAAGAAAATGGATTTGTGAATTGAATTGTCACTTCCCTGACTCTACAGAAGAGGTGTGTGAATTTCTCCAAGGCTGCATATGACTTTTCTTTTCTTTGTAATCCTACCACGCATGCTGGCCAAGTTCCCCCTCGGGACCAAATAAACTGGTGGAAATTTATGTTTTGCTCTTCCTGAAAGCTTACAAAAGAAGCGGTCATGGACTTAGTGGAGTTATGATGGCCAAACAGCTTTCCTCCAAACCAAAGAATCAAAACCAAAAACAGTATTTCAGTCACTTCCAGGTTTTGGCATATTCCTCCCCTCTTTCATGCTTGGTATGGCTGGTGGCAGGTTCTAGTATAAAAATTTGGTCCTCTAGCATCTTTGGAGAAATTGAACTCTAATAAAATGTGACAAGGGATTTCATTCTTTGGTTGCACAGTGCAAAGCTAGCCAGCTAAAATATTGTTTACTGATTTCCAAGACAAGAGGGATGAGTGCCACAGAGGGAACAGAAGATTACATGATAAAATTCCAGAGGAGATGGAATACTTGTCTGCTGTCTATAGGAAAAGAAGGGGCTCTGAGGTCCAACTATGGGGATCCATCATTCTCAGTTCAGGAAAAATCTAAAATCCAGAACAGTGTGGATTAGAGTGTCTAGTTAGATGTGACAAGCTTGTTTTCCTTCCTTTCATTGGACTTTGGCCTCTAGTGCAAGCAGATGCTACTGTTTTGGTGGTGTGGCAGGATGGAAGTGGGAAACACCATGCAATCAATGGCCAAGTCATATAATGAATGAATCTATGACATATATTTGATGGCTTCACTTGTTCTTTACCCACTAATCTAGCTCTCCAAAGAATTAATATAATGTTCTAAACCACTGAGCAGCTTCATAAAACTGCCTTTAAAAATACATTTGTCAGAAAAAATATTTCTTTCCTTATCTCTCTGAGGGTGTATTCTTATGACACTAGAGCAGATGGTAACAGTTGCCCCTGCTTCCTCAGTTGTCGATATTTTGCTTCCTGCTGCTTCTGGCCAATTAAACTTCTAGAGTTCCTGCTGACATGAGTGGCAGTTAGAAAATGATGTGAATGGTTCAAAGGGATTGAAGACTAGAAGAAATATGGTGAAACCTTGAAAATTTACCAGCAATGACTGATATGAAAGAGAGAAATTATGAGCCGGGATACTATTTGTGCTGGTTACTATAGGGATAACACTGAACATGGTATCCCTGTGGTGAAGGATCCAAACTCATCATATGATTTATCTGTTGTCAAGTCATCTTCTATTTGTCTCAGTACCTCCATCTTGCCTATCTAGGCTAGTGTCCTACTGACAGGTGTTCAGTGTTTACTTAAAGGTTCTCAGTTCAAGAGATGGAAAATAAATCCATTGGTGCATATTTCTCTATGAAAAATTAATTTTGCACCTCTTGAAATTGGCAATGAGATAAAGTGCATTGGGAATCAGTATTGACAGATTGTATTTCAGCAAATAAAACACACATTTATGTGTACATTTGAAAAAAAAGTGCATTGATGTAAGTGCATGTGTTTCAAAAAAAGTGCATTATTAGTCAATGGGAAAATTACATTAAAAATAATAGATTGGGTAACAAATGTGCAAAATATACAGATTAAAAATTAAAAAGGCACATCAATTTCCTTGCAGAAAGTCTTGTAATCTGACATGGAACTCGGTTGGGAGGGGAATGTTGGTGGAACTATGAGGAACAATGCGGGGAGGGGAAAGTGACAGCTTTTCACACCCTTGCTTGATTATCAGGATCAAAAAACATCCTAAAGATCTTTGTTATACCAAAGAAGAGAGTGGCCTAGGCTAACCCTTCTGCATTCTGGGAATTTCTGATATTCCACACAAGTCACATTCGCTCAGCTTCAAAGGAAGGCAAAGGCAAACCCCATCTGAATATATCTTGCTAAGAAAACCGCATGATACTTTTGCCTTAGGGTCCCATAAGTTGGAAATTACTTAAAGGCACACAGCAGCAGAGCAGCAGCAATAACAACAACATTTTCCCCTCCTTCTGTTTCCTGAATCTATTCATTTCACTTCCTCCTCCTTCTCCTCCCAAAAAGCCCACTAAGTCATGTATTCTGTAACAGTGACTCCATGTTTTTCAGGGCAGCTGAAAATACATTACTGACTGAGACAAAGTGCTAGATTGGATCATGCCACTGGTTCCATCAAAAAACAAAAAAACAAAAAACAGACCATCAAAAATATTTTATTTCAACACAGGTGACAAAAAGAAAGAAGCCTTGCTTAGAAGGCACACAGCAGATTGTATGGAACATAGAAATACAGTGTGCTCTGCAGCATCTGCCATCTTAAGTAGATATTTCACTTTGCATAACATTACAGATGGTCATAATTTTTCTTCACCTTTTCTTTTCAATATAAACACCAGTGCCTGGCTCAAGGCATCTTTGAATCAGGGTACCTAAATTGTGCACAGTAGTTTCTGATCTCACTTCTCACTATATATACTTTGAAAAGTGAAGTGGCAAGTCTGAGCAAACACAGAATTGCCATACCCACTCTTCATTTCTTATTTCCCATGGAAAGGAAGTCCATGAAGAAACAGACTTTTGATTTTATTTTTAAATATATATATTAACACAGGGGCTAAATAACCTTAAGGCACCAGATTCCAGTTGCTCTTGAAAGCTAAGCACAGTAATGTCTGGTTAGTACTTTGATGGGACACTGCCAATGAATACCAGGTGTTGTGGGCTATATTTCAGAGGAAAGAACTTTCAGAGTCACCTCTGAGTATTCTTTGTCTAAAAAAACACCATGAAATCCATGGGATTGTCATATATCAGCATGCAACTGGAAGGCAGATACACCTAAGTAATTGTAAGCGTATGAGCTACGAAGCAGTTACTTGCCAGAGGGACACATGAGTATTTCACTATGCATTCTTTCAAATGCACGTATGGATGGCCAATTTAGGGAAGCTTCAGGACGAGTCATCTATTGTCCCAAGCAATCCAATTTCACACAGGAATACACTTTGTGGCATGCAGCCACTGGTCCATGATCTCTGCAAACTGTGTAGTTAAATGTTGTGACCATGTAGGTAGAGATAATCACATAGTATCTTCTATGCAAGCTTAAAGTTCATTCCGTTAAAAAAAAAAAAAAGATTAACTGCCTTTTTTCCCCCTTTAACGGCATTCTACATCTCTACTTTGAAGCGTAGTTCAGCTTGTGTATTAGCAAACAACAGGAAAATAAGGTGTGGATATCATTGCAGTTAAAATGTGGATGCCACAAGCTTGTTGCATTAGTTTTTCTTGATTCACATAGGATTCTTCAATCAAGGAAAAGTGCATTAAATTCATTACAGTTCATATTCTTTCTACTTTTGATAAAATCATATCCACCAAGAGACAAATTTATTTTCATTTCCCTCCATGGCATCAGCCAGAGACTGTCCAGAGGGACTGATCTATAGTTTTCTCCTATTTTATTTCACATGATTCCTTGTGACCCTTTGAAGAGTTTGAAATCAAATACAATGTTTCTATAGATGCAGCTTGTAGTTTTGGTTTGGTCATAAATCACTTCTTATGATGACTGCACTATTTCTTTCAGACCCTTAATCTGCAAAGGGCTTGTTTTCAATCAATGGAAAATACCAAGGGCTGAATTCAGTTAATACCTTGTGACAAATTCAGATGAACCAAAAGAGGAGTTTCAGAATTGCAGTTCACTGGCTTAATTCTGGTTCATTAGTTCTAATAAACATAGGACCTCTCCTCATTACACTGTTACAGTGCTGTTGTTCCACTTTCAACATCCTATGGAGTTTGCAGGGAAGGGCCTTTAGAATTCCCACCCAGAGAGCTCTTTGACCAGAATAAACTGCAAACACCAGAATTCCACAGGATGTTGAAAGTGGAATAATCTAATATATAAAAGTCAAAGTTTCTTTGTCTATGTCAGGCGAAGACCTCATATGATTGGCTGCTAAGAAGATTCAATGGAATCCTGGGGTTTGCAGTTTAGGGAGAGGCTTTTAGAATTTTCAGCCAAAGAGCTCTTGGGCCTCAGTCAACTGTGACTATCTTGAATAGGCCAGTTGCTATGGAGATAAGGTCTAGCAGCAAGGAAGAAGACAATGTATTTCCTCAGGAATCCAACCAGTGCATGTTAATCTCTGAATACAGATTGGATTGGGGAATATGGAGAAAAGTTACAGGTACTGGACGAGACAATTTGAGGAATTCGAGACACAGGACCTCAAATCTTTCTAACAAGTATTATCTATGAGAAAATAAAATCCTGGGTAACACCAGCTATATACACTAGTAGCACTATAAGAGTGTAGTGCAGAAATGACCTTACTGTTAACCTACACAAAGGCAACTCACAGTATTCCTTGAGAGAGAGAGATCAGGCAAAAGAGGTCCATTCAGGTGGTGACTGAAGCACATGGAAGATGTTTCCACCCCTTCCTGTCAGTGAGCAAGGTTGCAACCATCAAAAGTAGGATCCCTGTAGCAAGTCCTAGCCTCACTAGCTATGTTCATGTGCTCACTCTATTAACTGTACTGTGTTCATAGAGACAGAAGCAGAAGGAAAGAGGCAAAGGGAGAGGTGGTGAAGTCAAGCAGTGAGAAAGGGAAGGAGAGAAGTTTGTAGAGAGTGTTTGTGAGCAACTAAGAAATTGAAAGACATAAACAGAAGTAGAAGCAGTAGAAAAACCAGGAAGGAAGAGTTAGAAGATGCTTGCAGAGAAAGGAAGGAGATGAGAAACAAATGGAGACAGGGTGAGATACATGAAGAGAAGCCAAAAGCAAGTGGCTTGTATGAGACCAGAAAGGGGGAGAGTAAAAGAGCAGCTTGAAAGGAGCATTTGCAAGGAAGGTGAGAGTATAAGAAGTATAAACTAGCAGCCATTGGGAAGGAGGGTGAAACAGAAAGAAGCTTGCAAAGAGAAGTGGCTGGAGAGATGAGGAGGTAGATATAAAAGATATTTGTGAAGCAAAAGAGAAAAGAGGAGAAAAGCAGATGGGAATGGTGGAAGGTTAATAGAAAGAAATAGAAGCAGAGAAGGTTTCAGGGAACTAGAGAGAAGGTGAAGCAGAAATAATTGATATAAGGAATGTGTGCTTGTCTGTATTGTTATAGTCTGCTGCAGAATGCTGGAATTTCACACCTAACTGGAACTAATGAGGCAGATAACAGTAATGGGATAAACTAGGGCCCAACTTATTAATACTCAACCCTCCTCAATCTGCAGTGGGGCCAGCTAAGTGTGGAAATCAACCGGTGACAAAGATCTTTCCTATTTACTTCCCCAGCTGAATATGGGCAAGAACCCAGGTCCCAATGCCTCCCAAGATCCCACAGGCAGATATTGGCCAGCTGACCAATCTGTCTAGGAAGACACTCCTGAGTTAATCCCTTCCTTGTCACAGACAACAGGTATCTGTGCCAGGCAACAGAGTGCAGGATTAGCAGGAAGCTATTCATAGTCAAACAGAGACATTAACAGTCAGTTTGCCTGTTCACAGTGGGAAGAAATGTCATCCAGAAACAGTCCAAAGATCAGTAATCCACTCGACCACACAGTCAGACAGGCCAGGGTCAAAAACTCCAGGCAGACAATGAGCAAGGAATCGAGATGTTTCTGGCATTGAGTTACCACCCTGTGCCTTCCTTGACAAGGCTGGAGCCAGCTGGCTCTCATTCCAGACTGATTAGCTCTCGGTGTGCTAGCTTCTGTGTGTACTCCTTCAAGGCTACTGTTCACCTGGGGAAACCAAGTCCTGGCCCATGACATCTCCCAAGCCATGTAACTTTGGAATGCTGGGGAGAGGTCAACTTAGGCTGGTACAAAAGTTGATTCGTCCACTCTTCTGTAAGGTCTGTACAACCCAGAGCATAAAAGAAGGAACCCCCTTTCACCTAAGAAGATGTTCCAGGAGTGCTCACCAGAAACCCGTTTCTTCATTATTCTGTCACCCACCAGGGACAAGACTTACCTATAAGGCCACCAGGAGTGACCCTAAGGCCACAAGTCCTTAAAGAATATGTTGTTGCCTGCATCAGACAGACACACTCCCTCACTGTGATATAAAGTCATACCTGACTAATCGTACCTGATTCTAGATGTAGCAAAAAAAAAAAAAACCCTCTGGCCATGGCATTTTTCATTGGACTAGGACAGTCCAAACACCAGGGGTCCACTTTCCCATTCCAACTACTTCTTGGAAGGATGGCTGACCAACCCAAGACCAACCCAGACCATCTCTGCTGTATCTCTGCTGGGTTCTCCCTCACCTGGATAATTAAGGCCTTTCCTTTGACCAGACTGAGGTCATAGCCCCTCAAATGTGTGATAAGTATATTGGATGCCACACCCCTCTTTTCTTACAGCAATAGAGAGAGAATGCCTGGCCACTTCAAACTATACCAGTCCAATCAGTCAATTGTGGCAGTCCCCTCAGTTGGGGACTCGCTGTAGAGCTCCAGACCTGAATGGTTGCTTAGTATACGTGACTGTGGTTGCTTATGATGAGCTGGATATGCCAAGGATTTGAGCCTCAGTAAGACCATGACCAAAGACTGATTTCCATGCCGCTCCCATTTTACGCGACACTCAAGGGCCTCACGCGGACCGAACACGCACCTTTTCATTTTCGGCTTAAAACCAAAAATGATGCACGGTCACGCAATGCTCCCGGGGCCCGCACGCACTTACCTGCCCTGCAAAGCCTTGAGAGCCAGCCTGGTCGCACTTCCTGCCTCAGCACTAGCCTACAATTCCCAGGTTTCGCTGTGGTAGGAAGGGGTGGGATGTTCGCGCAGCGCTCGCGTGGCATTTGCGCAACCAGGAAGCGCTGCAGAACTCAAGCAGCAGGGAAGCGGCAGTGTTCCTGCTGAGGCTTTTCTCATGAGATGCCCCCCTCCCAGCCACGTGAATGGGTAACGTGTGAAAAGGGTGCAAATCTAAGTCCTCTTTTTCCTCTAGATATACTCCACCAACTTTCTCAAACCTGAAACAGAGAACATAGAACTATGGACATCAGTAAGATCATACTATCTGGAATAGGGATGAACCTTCTAAAATGCTGTGTTTCCACCTATCAGCCTTCTTTATGTCCTGCGCTGGAATCTCCATACAGGCTGCCATGGAAATGGCACCAATCCTGAATGAATAGAACCCAAATTTCACATCCCCCGCATCTATCATTTTAAGGTCCTTGCAAGTTACTGCCCAAGAATAGAATTTTGTCAATGATGTGCTGTTCTTGTGACAAAACAAGCCACCAACAGCCTCCCCCATTATAGCCAGATATTTGGCAACCCCCCTCCTCAAGACATTGCCTAATAACTTGCCAAATAGTCTTACTCCTTCTAGGCCAATTTGGGAGGGTGGCAGGGAGGTCACATGTGACCAGGACGGTGAAGCAAACTCATATCACAGAGAAGATTCTGAAGCAGCTTTCTGTTTTAGAACAGGCTACACAGGGCTCAAGATCCAATTAAGAGGATTCAGCATCTAAGCTCAAGAAGAGGGACATCTGTGATGAGTGTTTGTGTGTGCAAGGAGCTTTGGGACCATCTAAAGGATATGCACCTTTAGGATATGCATTGGTGATGAACAGGTGATTACAGGTGAGCAGACATGAACCAACATGGAAGGTTGCAATGGAGGGTAGTCATGGGGCCCATAGAGCTGCCAACCAGTCCTAGATTGGCTTGATGATCTTATTTTACCATTGGTGCCTTACAATGCAGAACACAGTCAGGCAAGATGGTTCAGTCAAGCTTCAATGTCACTGCCCACCCTATGTGGTAGGTTAGCCAACTAGCACCCAACCAAGTGCTCAACAAAACAGAGAAGGGAAGGACCTTGCCACCTAAAAGACCTATCAAAGGGCATGTACTAGACCACTATCAAACAGAATCAATCAATAGCAAGCCACTCTGGATCTATAGGTCCAAGGTGTAAGCTGATGTCACAGAAAGACAAAATAATCTCTGTGGTGTAACAAACCCACAAAAGGGCAGGATCCTAAGGACCTGAATAGTCCTGCTAAAGGATTTGAAACCTCTGGCTGACTACGTGTAGGCCAGCACACTAAATATGCTTAAGTACTAAAAATGGGTGTAGGCTGCTAGGAGACCTGCAGGAAGCAGTGAGGGAACTCTGCCCAAGTCGTGTTTCCCAACTCCCTGCTCACAATGAAGATGGTAAGTGCCTCGCCACAACTTACTCAACTTGCTGCCACTACCCTGAAGTCTCTGCACTTGCAACTTTGTCATCCAAGTGCACAGCAGGAAAAAGGCTGTTCCAGGGTAGTTGAGGTTTACATGGCCTCCAACTTTGACCCTGACTTCAGTACAAAGAGACAGAAATGTTGCTCACCTTTTCTGCTTCTTCCAGGGGGCACACAAATCCATCTTGCCTCTGAAAATGATAGAGTCACAGCAGAGCAGTAATCAGCTTTATTACTGCTGCCAGGGCTTCCACTTGATTAAAATGGGTTGAGAGGGATCCAGATATTTCAAGGGCTGAAAAAATTGGGCCTGTTGCCCACATGAAGCCCACACTCCCCCCTCTGCTACCTCTCTCCTAAATCATTTATACAATTTCAGGGTAAAATCTTGAGCTAATGCTAATAAACTTTCTGTCACTCCTACAAGAACCTAGTCTCACTGTGGCTGTAAGTCTTCCACACCTTGGAACTTTGCTTGTAAAGTGGACTTCCTCTCAAGTCTAGTGTTAAATTCTCTTTGTGCTCTTCTGATTTGTTTTATATGGTCTGTATAACATCGGCTTCATAGAAGCGTACACAGAAAATTGTGTTTCTCTCCAAATCACTGACTAGTGTTACCCTGTAACCTCTGAATACTGTATAAATTGTCTGGATCAGTCAACTCAATGTGTATTTGAGGCTCCTTTCTTATATAAAACTGCATAGCAACTTTGAGGATGCCAGGACATCAGAACAAATTATTTAAACTTTGGGAGGAGCCTAAGCTATAGCTTTGCTTGCTTGTCAGCCTAGCAATTCTGATTAGAATAAAATTGCGATCTGCAACAAACTGTTGCAATGTGTTCTCATTCCAGGTCAGGCTTGGAATTTTAATTCATACGAATTAAATGAGACTACTACAATTACCAATCTACAATAAGGTGTGTTTTTTCCCCCCGCTACACAGTACTGATTGTTCACAGGACATAAAAGAAGTTTGGTTGTGGTGAAGATCATTAAGTAGTTCATGGTAGGAATGGAGAGTGCAGGAAAGGGAATGAATTACTTTATATGACAGCACTTGCTGGACACCACTCACTGAAAGCTTGGTTTCTAAACTGCCACTTAGAATTGTATGGTGTTTAGGGGCTGTTGGGTCAACTCTGAACACAACAAACCACAATACAGATTCTTAAGCTTTCAGAGTCAGAACAGAAAGCTCTTGTTTATTGATTTGCAGATATGATGATCACATTCCTGGGTTCCCAATCCAGGATTATCTTATCATAGAACTGTAGAGTTGAAGGGTATCCCAAGGTCCAGCTATTCTAACTCCATGCCAGTTCAGGAAATCCACAGGTGAAGCATTTCTGAGATATTAACATCCAAACTTTGTTTAAAAATCTTCAACATCAGAGAGTCCACGACTTTGCAAGATAGTCTATTTCATTGTCAAACTGCTCTTACTATCAGGAAATTCTTCTTAATATATACTTTTTCTCCAGAATCTATTTCCTTGTGATATGGATACCCTAAAAGACTAGACTGCTGTGTAAAGTTCCTCTTTTGGACAGTTGCCTTTTCTCCTCAGCGCTATTGCCACCAGTGTGTGGGTGTGAGTATGCATGTGAATGTGTAGACACATGAGTCTGGGGTTTATTTTTTGACCTGTTCCTCTTCCATTTGTCCACTCTTCCTTGTTCCATATCTCTAATTTCTGCTCCTTCATTAATGTCCACTTTCCTTTCCTCATTTCTTTCTTCATTTATCCTTTTTGTTGTGAAGCTACCTGCCTATGCTCTTCTGGAAACTGGTGTGAGTGAACCATGCAGTCAAGACTTCCCTGCTGTTTTCTTTACCAGTGTTTCCTTCCTAACCTAATATGTGTCTCATTATGGAACAGAAAATGTGATTTTGTTTTGTTTTGTTTTGTTTGGATGTCAAATTTGGCTTCTCTGTGTTAAAGTGACTCTTCTGCTTTCTTCCTCTTTTGTTGTCTAATAGTACATTATCAATAGTGGGATCTTCCTTCTTTCCCTTCTTTTTTCTAGGGTTCTTAGACATTCTGTTTTCTATCAATTATTGATATTTGGATGTCTAACATCTGTTGTTTTGGTATGATATGGGATGCCCAAAAAAACTTTATTTGAGAATTCACACCAGCCACACTTTCACCAGACCGACACCTGAGGAACAATTGTGTATGTGGCAATCATACCTCACATAACAGACCTCTATCTGCTGGGCTTGTAGTTGTCATGGCATTGTTCTTCATCCTCACCATTTGGCCAGGCTGATGCCAAGCAGCACAGTTGTCATTGGCAATGGTTGACCTGACATCATGAGGTTTACATGGGTTTGTGGGTTCCCATATGATTTGAAATCTTATGGGAGCCTTGGGAGATGAGATGCTCTAGTCTTGTGGTATTTGAGGCAACCTCATATAGGCCTGCCCCATATGTCCTGTACTGCTCTGCACAAACTTGCAACCTTCTTACTCCTCTTTCTCTCCTCTTCCACCACCATAAAAAAGAAAGAGGGGAAATCTGGCCAGTTTGGTAAGCACCAAACCCGGAGTGTTTGACAAGATAAAGTATCTACCTCTGACTTGCAAAATTATTTGAACTTGTGCACCAACAAGACAGAGTCCCTTCAGTGCTTCTGAGCCAGAAAGAGAGGCAGGACAATTTTCAACCTAGTGGAGAGTCTGTTCCCCACATGGTCCCTTTATATCCTTCCTACTTCCAAGTAGTTTCATATTCAGCTAGTCTTCTTCTCACTCATTCTTTTTTGCAAGCTTATCCTATCGTCTATCAGCATCAACATTAAAAGATGAGAATGGGTATTGCTTTGTCAGGCAAACCAAATTTGATTTTGGAAAGAAACTGCTGAGCTTGGAGTAAAAGTCTTATTCTTGCGGGATAACACACCTGATTGGTCTCACTTAACTTCTTTCATTTTTCTTCCATAAGACTATGGCCATTTCCTCACTACACTGTTATAGTACTGTTATTCCACTTTCAATATCCTGTGGAATTCTGGCATTTGTAGTTTCCTGAGGCCCAAGAGCTCCCTGGCTGAGAATTCTAAATGTCTCTCCCTAAACTACAAACCTCAGGATTCCACGGGATGTTGAAAGTGGAATAACAACACTATAGCAGTGCAGCGCGGAAATGGCCTATAACACATATGCATAGTGTTATTTGACTGCATACACATTTTTGGTGGGAATGTGTGATCCAATGATCATTTCTCTGTAATGATTTTCTTTCCCTTCAATTCTACCATCATTGAGTTTTCACTTAGTAAGCCTGTCTCTTGACCCTCAACAGGAGAGACTTGCTTTGGGATCATAGTTACTGAAGCTGTGAGATTTGAGACCAACACAACTAGAAACAATTATCTGAATATTGGAGTTTGAATGCTAAAAGATAATTGCTTACCCTAGGCTACTCATAAGTTCATGGCTGTTGGGCAATTGCAGCCAAATCATTCTTCTCAGGAAGGCACTCTACCTTGCAACCTACTCAACCACATATATATTTGAAGTGTCATCCAATTTTTTTTCTTCCACTTTCAGACTGTAATTTAGTTCTACTGCTACTGCTGTAAAGATTCATAGAGATGTGAGAGCAGATCAACACAAAATTAAAAAAAAATGCTTACATGTTGTGTTTTCAAATTTTCATTGACTTCAACAACATCTCAAAGAAAATGTTTTTTTCCTGAAGTATGGCTTCTAGAAACTGTAGTGCAAATCTGTGACTCACAGCACAGAATCCTGACTTATAGTATGAAAAACTGAGTACAACATGCTATTGTTTGGTCCAAAATTTGTAGCTTGTTTTCACAGAAAGGGTAATGTTTGTTTGCAGCCATAATTCATTTGGACTGTCTGTGGAATCTACAAAATTCCATAGGATATATGAAATGCCCCTGTATAGTGACATTATTCAGTGAAGAACAAGATATCATCTGCCACGAAATATATAGGGAAAGATGTGTCATTTAATACAATATAGTGCTACTGAATGGGTTTCTGTACAAGTTTTGAGCATGCAGCTTCAATAATCTTGTTTTAGTTCTTAGATTTAAACTACTGGATAAGTCTAAACAAACTATGGCCCATACAGCTAAAACATCCCACCAGTCAGAAATAACATTCCACTAGAAGCACAAAAAACCTGAGTTTCCTGCCTGCAATAAAAAAAAGGAGATTTTTAAGCAGTTGACAGGATCTAAGCATGGCTAGTGGATTTCAAAGTGGTTTGATGGGTCACAAACTAAGCATGTTGTCCACAGACTGTCCTGATGCCTCTGCCTTCTTTTAGCTTCCTTTCCATGTTGCTTTTGCTAACATAACACACCCAGACTGTTATTATTGTTCTAAGATCATCTGTGGGAGGGATGAGCAAACATTTGATCTGGGAGTTAAATGCAGTCCCCTAGAGCCATTTTTGTGTACCCCAGGAACATTTTGTGCTCCCTCATTTTTTGCATTTTTGTAATTTCTTTATCCCCAAAAGCCTCACAAAGCCTCTAGGTGGCATAAGGGCATTTTCATAACCCCTTTTGTCCCCATGGACCACCTTAGGCCTAGGAGAGGAAGTTACTTCTTATCACTTCTTCTTATTTTGTTTTTAAAGGGCTCTCATGCACCTAAAATGTCCCAGGAGAGACTAGAAAACATGAAATAAATGTTTCTCATATCCCCTTTGGAGGTATTTGAAGGCTAAAAAATTGATATTTGGGTGGGAGCAGTGGGGGATACAGTCATCCAAGGTTTCTAGGGAGGGTTATGTTTTCTTCCAGTATTTCAGAGTTGTCCACCTTGATCCACAATATAAAAAGGATGCTAGTTCACATGTTAAAAATGACTATGGCCATTTCCACATGATATTGGTATCCTGCAACAATAGTGGTTTGTTTCCAGCCCTGGACCCTTTTTGCATGGCATTTGCCATGCAAAAGGGCCCCTTGAGCATCGCACGAATGTGAGGAGTGGTCCATACGATGCACTCACAGTCACGCAACTCTCCAGGGTCTAGCAGGCACCACTCATGCACTTTTTCATTTTCAGCTTTGAGTGGAAAATGGTGTGCGATCGCACATCACTCTGGGGCCCCGTGCGCACTTGCCGTGTGTGCGGAGCTCCGGAGCTGTGGCACTCACACTTCCTTCCCCAGCAGAGTATGGGAAACTCCCAGGCTGCACTGTGGAAGGAAGGGGTGGGGCTCTAGCATGAGTGGGTGGCAGCTGTGGAGCTGAAGGAACTGGGATGCGAGAACCTCTCTCTAGAGGCTGCTCATGTGATCCCCACACCCCAGCTCCATGAAAAGGTGCATTATGGAAAGGACCTAGGAGTTGTGCTACCACATAAAGTCATCACTATCTAGCTGCCATCTTATCCCCAAGCATTGCCAAACTACCTTATACCCTTTCCAGAAAAAAATTGTTAAGAGCCTTCTTTAGTGCTTCAATCCTGTCAGCCAGTTCAGTGAAGTACTGTAATAGTGCTTGACAATGCTTCTTGTCATTGGGGAGCCAGGAGTGAGTGGGGTGTGGGTGTGCCCAGCTTGTCCTTCCCTCGATGACTCCCATGGTGTGGTAAGTTTGGAATCTACCATGTCTCCATGTTTATTTTAAATTTCTCCTTTGAGGGTTTTTTTTTTTAAATAGCGTTATAGTGCACAAATGCAATAATGTACTGATGTGTCAAGAAGTTACAATGTGGCTGCACTAGTACTGATTCCAAAAAAGAAAAGAAAAGAAAAGAAAAGAAAAAATCAATCAGGAGCAGTGGGGCAGAGTGAAGGTGAGGAAAGGGAGTGGTCAAGGATGCTGTAGTGCAGATGTAGTGCAGAACACCGGTAGCAATAACACTACTCATCCACTTAAGGCAGAAGTTTGAGGAAGAGAGCATTCCTAACCCTACCATTGCATGAATGGCAATGCTGGGACAGTAACAGAAGAATATGCTATTGAGGTATGGTGCAGAAAGGGACTACATTTTTATTAACAGAATGCTGCCAAAGCATTGTGAACTCTTAATAGTTTTTACTAATTAAATCAGAACACATATTTTTATTTTCTTTCCATTCTGCTTTCTCTTGGTCACAATATCTGATTTTCCTAAGCAAAGATCCTCAAATTTGCCTTGATTTTTCTTTGAGAATATATTCTATGCCATTTCTAGAATCATAAGCTAGTTCATGCCTTAATCACAAGCTGTGATTGTTGCTTTAAATCTCTACCTCAAGGCATCCCTGTAGTGGCTACACATGACATTGCAAACATTTTGTTGTAAGCATATTCTATGCACACACCCTAGATGCAAGTAATGCTGAAAATTCTCCTTTATCTATTCATGCTGTACAAAATCAATGCAAAATATTGGGTACATCTAATATGTACTGCAGAGTTCTGTATGTTCTTCCCTTAGTCCAGGGAAAAACCTGGAACAGATCATAAGTGTGCAAGAATGACAGGTTTAATCATTTGCTCCCCAACTGCTTCTCATGTGTGACAATAAGAATTAAAAACAGCAGCAGTAGCAGTAACAACAGCTGCAACAGCAACGGGCTATTAGAAAACCCTTTTCACTAACTGTTTAGCAGGGCTGATATTCTCAGAAGAAACATGCTGAAACTACTTTCAAGTATAATGTCTTTTTTATAACTCATTTTACAATATCATAATTATGAAACTTTTTTTCCTCATTCTCCATTCCAGTTTTTATTTTTGTTTTTTATTTGAAATTAATTAATTTTCTCAAGGTCATTTCAAATGAGCCTTCATTCATTAATTCTCTCCAACAGCTTGAGGACTTTCTCCCACTCCATTCTTTGATTCTCTGTTACATGAGGAAAAAGTCACAAGGTCCAATTAATTAATTAATTAACTAACTGATTCCACAGTCTTGGGGGAATGCGAAGTAGGAAGGACACCAAGGACTTGCAGAGGCACAGTTAAGTAAGTGCTAGACAAAGTCTTTAGCCAGGGAGATTTTAAGGCTTTAAGTTTCAGTAGCACTTCCCTTGGCGGGTCCATACACTCCACTCCAAGTTTATGCAGGAATTGTCTGTGCCACAGTAGTGCACCAATGATTTATGACAAATGGAAAGCCAACACAAAAATGTGTTGAAGAACTATTTTATTAAATGAACTTAAGGAACTATGAGGATATCAGTCAGATATCTTTTCCTGGTCCTTCATTACAAGTTGAAGTTAACTTCAAACCCACAACAATTCACAGAAGAAGAAAAAAACTACTCTTGTTCTTTGTTTCTGGTCACTCTGTCCATAGGGTGAGAGTTCATTCAGATGTCATTGTTTAACCTATACTTTTTCTTTAGCTTTTCCTTCTCATGTTACCAAAAGCTTTTATGTCTTCCTCTGTGTTCCTTGTACCTTTGATTCCACAGTTGTTCAAAACATAAATTATATCTACTTCAACATCTAAAAGTTACAGACATATTACAGAGAGCTATGGAACTCTTTCCCAAGGGAGCTTTGTTGCCCCCCCTTTTTTTTTGACAGCAGGCATAGACCCTTTTGTTTAAACATATCTTCAGGGTTTTTTTGGTTGGAACAGAAAGATTTTTTTAATGTGACTTGCTGCCTTTTTAAATTAACCTTTTAATTTAAATTAAATTAAATTTAAACTGTTTTAAATTAATGTTTTAACTGTTTTTTAAAAATATTTTTATGCGTTATTTTAGCTATATTTTGTGTTAACTCACATTTTAAGCTACCTTTGGTTCCATAATTAGGAGAGTCATGATAGTAAAAGCACATACATATGCACACATACATCCAATTGGAGCATATAAGATTATTGGGAAATATGTGACATTTGAGCTACAAAGCTAAGTTAAAATGGTTACATGTCCATAGTGCTAAACCGGTTCATCAATATCTGGAGGGTCACATTTTGCTTGCTCCTGTTCTAGACCACGCTCAAAGTAATAATCTACAGTCGGCCTTCCACGTTTGCATTTATGAATTTGATTATTCTCAGATTACTGGAGGAAGGGGATGGGATGGGATGAGAACATGCACATTTCCTTTTTTCTTGAGCTGAAGGAAGGAAGAGCATAGGAGGAGGAAGGGCAGACAGATTTACTCACTTGCTCACTCATGGGGGTGTAAGGGTGAAGGAGATAGGATGGGAGGAGGGTGCACACATGTGTTCACTAACTTACTCACCTAAATGAGTAGGAGAAGCAAAGTGATGATAAGGAAGAGGGAGGTCACAGATGTGCATTTGCTCTCTCTCTCACTTGCATGGGTGGGGTGGCTGGGCCTTGTGTCTTTCCTTGCTCATTCACTCACTCATGTGGATGAAGGGAGAAGGGGATGGGAGGAGTGTACCCTTTCTCTCTCCTCCTATTGCCCCCATCCCTTCCACTCCCCCCCACCCATGTGAGTGAGTGATGGAACACACAGCCAGGCCCTGCCACCTCACCAGTACAGTTATTTGTGTGTGTCTGTGATCCATATTGTCTTTTCCTGAACCTAGATGGGTATCTGGCCCAGCTCCATAACTCTCACAAAAATGGGGGCTGACTGTACTGTTTTCTTCACTTGTGCAGTCTTAAGATACTGTCTTGTCTTTTTTGTCTTTCTGACATACTAATATACCACAATGAACCCATATGAAAAAAACAAAACATGCACTGCCATTATTTTGCAGGTAAGGACAACGAGAATTACACAAGAAACAAATGCAGATTTCTACTGCTGCATACATGAAATATTGCTTAAATTGCTGGAAAATCTAACCGATTTATATCACCACATTGCTTTCTTTACTATTTAGATTTAAATAGTATTCTCATGACTTACAAAAGTGGCAAATTTCCTTTGGTTTGGGAAAATGGAAATTTCTAGCTAACTTCTGTAAATGTTAGATTTTGATAAAGGAACTACACTTTTATCTTTAAGTTCTATATTCACATATTCACATGGCTGCGTTCACATGACTATGACACTTATTTAGATTTCTACATTCGTGCAAAGTGCAAAGGAAAGTCAAGTGGAAATTAGATAGTTTGATTTTCAGAGATCTGTTTCCTGCACAGAAAATGCTGTTTTCTGTACAGAATAACCACATCCAAATTTTGCATAAAAGAAACTCCCTATTACTGGATTTTCTGTACAAAAGGCTATTTTTTTTTAGCTTAAAAAATATTTATGTGCAGAACAGTGTGTAAATTTTGTGCAGAAGAACTCCCAAGCTGTGAAAATTCTTATCAATTCAGGATTCCTGAGAGTTTCTTGAAACTTGAAAAAAGTATGTCAACTAAATTTTCATTTTTTTTTCATTTTTTATTTTTATTGCTACTCCCCACCTAATTTTTATCCCATGGAGTATTATGCCCATTCTCACTCTTTCCTCTGACATATTGAATAACCAAGGAGTACCTGCATAAGTTTCCTGTTTCATATTATTTTAAGATAAATGAGGCGTGAAAACATCTAACATGCACAATTAATGATGTTAGTGTCGCATAGTGTCCCCATACAGTTCCACATATTTCACCTCCCTAAATATTGTGAAATAAGCAACTAACAACAATCTTATTTTATAGAAAATTAATTACAAAGGTTTGGGGGAAAATATTCCTTTAAAAAAGAGAAATGGAAAGAAAAGCAACCAAACATCATTAATTCTTTTGTATATTTTTTTCATCTATGTAGTCCAACATTTATTATGCCAGTATCATACTTCCTGTTCTTTGCATGATGGTCTTCAAGAGAAAAGAATCACACATCATTCTAAATGTTATTTTTTTCAAACAACTCTCTTTTTCCACATCAATACAATACAGATTTTAAAATGCAAATAAAGTTCTAACAGTTCCCTAAGAAACTTCCTTGGGTAATACAATAGGACCCCTGTGTCTGTGGGGGTTCCAGGGCCCCCAGGCAGATACTGAAATCTGTGCATACTAGTGAACCCTCTGTCCCCTACCTGCCCTGGACCGGTGGCAGGTGGTGGCGAGAAGTGCAATCCTGTGATCCCTGCTATTTTCCTGCTGCTGCAATGGAAAAAGACTGGGGAGTGCTGAATCGTGCTCCTCACTCCTTTCCTTCCCACCATGATCAGGCCCCAGGTGGAGAGCAGGAGGCAGCAGGGAGTATGATCTCTTGCTCCTTTCCCACCCACCACCACTGTGATTGGGCCCTGCTCCTATGGTCCTCCCTCCTTTCCCACCCACCACCATGATCAGGCCTGGGGTGAGGTGCAGGAGGTGATGAGGAGCACGATCCTGCACTCCTCATTCCTCTCCCACCCACTGCCACCATGATTGGGATGGGGTGAGGTGAAGAAGGCAGTGAGGAGCGTGATCCCAGACTCCTCCCTCCTCTCCCACCTGCTGCTGTCAAAATTGTGGCAGCAGAGGGGAGCCAACCACAGATAATTGAATTCGTGGATAATGAATCCATGGCTATGGGAGTTCTACTGTAGATTGGATTAGATGGTGCATCATCAGCCACTTGATTTTAAAAAAATCCATTGTTGTAGAAGCTTGCTTGTAGTAAGGTGACCATGAGAAAATTTAGAATATAATCAAATCAGAATTCTAAAGAAAAATGTATGGCCAATTGAATGTTAACCTTTGGGGGAGGGTTAATAAGAGCTCAAGTCTCTATAGAGTTTTTAGCTAATTAGTATAACACTGTCGGGGGATATTATAGCATGCTGCCTCTAGAACCTATGGCCATTGAGGTATTCCTACTTGAGAGGTTAAACACTCCTCCCCCATCTAATATTGTGAAGTTGTATACATGTTCCTTTTCTTATTTAGGAAGAAAGCTCAGTTGGAATTGTTTTGACAACCATAGGAAGATGCTCTAATTCTGAAGCAAAAAATGCCTGATGTATAGGAAAGGCTGAGCTCTAACAGAATGCTCATGTAAGATATTCCAGCTAATATTTTTATGCAACATTTTGGATATTTGGTATATCCAATACATACCTAGATTTTATAGGAGATCAAATACAGTGTAAGGCAGTCTTACATGTTGTAGAATGTTGCTTAGCTGTTCAGTAGTAGACATATATTTCATATACAGAGAACTTTATGACCAATCTCTCCAGGCCCAGAAAATACATCTCCCCGTGACTCTGGAATTTCATTGTCACTCATGTAGACTTTACTAAGATGGTTCATGATGCAGAACTTCAGGATTTAGGGCTTTATCTGGCCTTTCTGGGGTACTTCTCTTGCCCCAACTCCTTTCCCATAATATTATTATTTTCTGATTTCCTGGGATACAGTGATTTGACCATTGGACTATAACCCTGGGAACCAGGCTTCAGTTCCCTGCTTGGCCATGGAAACCTACTGGGTAACCTTGGGTACAGCACAGACTCTCAGCCTCAGAAAACTTCATGAAAGGTTTGCATTAGAGTTGCCATAACTTGAAAACTATTTAAAGGTGCACAACAACAATAGCATTAGTGCAATTTTCTTCTCATTTTATAAAGGACTGTAGAGTTGAGAAAGAGCACAAGGATTATCTTGTCCAACTGAAAACTAAAATAGCCAACAGTTGTCCTTTCAGCTTCTGCTTAAAAATAACCAATGCAGGAGAGTGTCCCACCTTCCATGGTAATCTTTGCAATGAGGAACAGCATTATGATCAGAATGGTATTCCCATTTTTTACTTGGATGTTTAATTTGTATCTAATTTATGAAAATATTAATTACCCCTTCTAGTTTGGTATATCTCCAGATTTGATGAGTATTGTCTCTGCTTCTTCATCAATGTGATTTGTAATAATGTTGAATAATGGTGGGCCCAGAACAAAATCCAAAATAACACCATCCTCTTTAAGATAAAGAAGCCAAAAATTCTTTGAGAAATGACTTGCTCTTTCTTTCTCCTTCCTTCCTTTCAATTGTATGCCACCTTTCTCCTGGAGGGGGACCAAAGGTGTCTCACAAAATGAATTAGCTAGAACCCAAACAATAAGACTTTGAATACAATTAAAATCATGTTAAAACAAAGGATAATGCACAGCATACAAATGTAACATACAATGTCATATGCATACAAAAGCATACAAATATTAAATAAAGTTAGAAGAAGAAGAAGAAGAAGAAGAAGAAAAAGAAGAAGAAGAAGAAGAAGAAGAGAGGAGGAGGAGGAGGAGGAGAGGGGTTACTATCAAATTTGAAACTATACTCTCAAATATACAAATATAACATATACACAAATACAGTATATTTGATAGATGCTATCAAAACTGGCAGTTCCTGAATATAGATGCAGTCCGTCTGTTTTCAAATACTTTAATTTCCAACCACAAGGGTAAGAAACTTAACATTTTGAAAGTAAAGTTGTGTTATTCTATAATTCAGACATCAAGTCAGACAACAGATTCTATCCAAAACATTTTATATTTTTTTTAGTCTTTCCATGATCCATCCTTCCTTCCTTCCTTCCTTCCTTCCTTCCTTCCTTCCTTCCTTCCTTCCTTCCTTCCTTCCTTCCTTCCTTCCTTTTCCTTCTTCTTCTTCTTCTTCTTCTTCTTCTTCTTCTTCTTCCTCTTCCTCTTCCTCTTCTTCTTTTCTGTCTGGGTCAAGAACAGATAATCAAAACTAATGATTTTGTTGGATGCCGGGACAATATATAGGAGCAGACTGTTCAGATGGGTTTACCAGAAAAGGTAGATTATTCCCAATGACATTTCTTCTGTCAGTATCCACTTTTAGCTAAGTATACACAGACACTGTCCCAGTATTTCCAAACTTCAAATACATGGCACTTTCCATTTTAGTTACCAGCAGAGCATGAGATGTATTTCAACATTCTTTTGAATCAATTGACCTTTCCCACTGGGGGACAACGGTGAGAAGGCGGGGAGTTGAACTTTCTCTTACTCTTTGTGCTTCACTCAGCTCTGTTTCTTATTCTTCTAGCAGCCTTTCCTTCCTTCTCTTATTACTACTTTCTTTTTTTATGTAGATCCTTTGTGCTTATTATACAGCAAACCTCACAATGAATAATCCACTGAAGATGTATTTTCATGTATTTCTAAAGGCCCGTAAGTGCTACTCTAAAACTAGTTCTTACCTAGACATCAGATGTATTAAGAGGTGCTTTATATAAATGGTAATAACCATACTATGGAAATCTAATTTTACTGTGAAGACAAACCCAACCTATAGATAAGTCTGCCAAGTATTAGAATCTATGTTCTTCTTTGATAAAAAAGTCTATTTGATCTAAGATCATAACTAGTACAAATTAAAAGATATTCCCATAGCCTTCTTTGTGGGGGTAGTCTGGAATTGCCAAATATTCTAGTGGCACTGACAACCAAAACCTACAAAACTGTGAGATCCCTTATTAATATATCTTTGATAAATAGCACTGTGATATGAATCATGGTTTGTGGTTATGTTCTGGAACAGTCTCATTGATTTCAAAAGAAATGAGCATATGCTGACATTACTCAGAATTATACGTGCATCTATTAGCACTGGGGGGAAATGGTGATAAGTAGCAGCATTCATGAAAACATTTGCTCATTTGTATACATTGTAATTCTTGCCCTCAGTTGCCTTCAGTGATTGTACACATCTGAATCAGGTTGATAATGCTATTGTGTTACAAAAAGATATTACCATCCTGTTTACTACAAGATTTTTTCTTCTTCTGCCACCTGTATGCTAGAAATTGTGGGAAAGGACTCTCCATGCTGTACATGCAAGCTCTTCTATGAGAGGTGCTGGCTGAATCAGGTTCTCTTCACTCCATGTACATCTATTGTTATGGTGAAAAGCTAAATTCTTTTCAAATATACAAATGACACAGAAGTCTTTCACCATGGAAGAGATTGAGGTCATGGCCTTATATTTGCATTAGTGGTGAGTACGACATCTCAGACCACTGATGAATTCTTTCAGAATATAGGAGAATCATGTGAATGTTCATTACTTGATCTCTAGTTAGAAATAATCCCCGACCTGATTGATTCAGGAATGAGAAGCAACTAGACAAATCAATTATGTTGAACAATATAGACTAAAAATGAGCACAGATATAATATAATTGGGGGTAGGGGGGTTGTTTCTTTTTGTTTTCAACATATGTGCCTTGAAAAATTCATAATTTTGATCCCATAATTGGAAATTCAGAATATTTGTGATTGCCCTATATATAACTTATTTCCATGTATTATACTTGGACCACAATTTAAGTTGCAGCACATTTGAATTGAATTTTGCTATTACTTAATCCACTTTTGTAAGACTGGAAAAATTCCTATGATGCTGGATAGTTCATAATGTTGCCCTATTCTCCTATTTAGCAGATGGCATAGTAAACCTGTGTCTGAATTCTACCACCTCAAATTATATGCAGGGAAGTCACATGACTGAATGCTGTTCTATGCAAACAACTGCCTGTACATGCAAAATTACAATATCAGAAAGAGGGAGGAACTAGAACACATAATCCTTACTCGCATTTTGTATATGCAGCAAGACAGGTGTAGACATAGGTACAGTACAGCAACATATTGGAAAGATAAATAGGCAGATACATAGGAAAAAAATAGTTGTGAATCCTCTACAAAAGACAAGAAATGAAATTCCAGCATTCAGACTACCACAATCATGGAACAAAGCAAATATAACTCTCATCCCAAAAGAAGGTAAAGATCTTACGGATGTCAGAAATTACCGTCCAATATCTTTATTGAACACCGACTATAAACTGTTTGCATCTATATGGGCGTAAAGACTCAAAAAAATTCTTTCAGAAACAATACATGAAGATCAAAATGGGTCTCTACCCAGAAGAACTATAAGGGATAACTTAAGAACAGTCATAAATATCATAGAGCATTATGAGAGACATAATGAAAAAAAGCTTGCAATGGTTTTCATAGATGCAGAAAAAGCATTTGATACGTTGAAGTGGCCCTTTTTAAAAGCAGTACTTAAGAAGATGGATACAGATCCTAAATTTATGACATGGATCTATGTGATCTACAATCAACAGGAAACTCAATTAATCATCAACGGTGAAAAAACAAGTCCCATAATAGTGAAAAAAGATACGAGGCAAGGATGCCCTTTATCTCCCTTACTGTTTATAATATCAATGGAAATCTTAAATAATACAATCCGAAGTGACAGAGAAGTAAAAGGTCTGCAGTTGAAAAATCATCAATTCAAATTGAAGGCTTTTGCAGATGATTTGGTAATCTTCTTGGATGAATCTTTAAGCAGTATACAACATCTTATTAAAGTGATGAACGAGTTTGAGATTTAAAGCAAATAAAGAAAAAAACAGCAATTTTGACCAAAAATATAAGTAAAAATGAGAAAGAAAAGTTAACTGAGATATCAGGTTTTAATACAGTAAAAAAGACAAAGTACCTGGGCATATGGCTTGCTAAATGTAACAACAAACACTATGAAAATAATTATGATAAGAAATGGAGAGAAATAAAAAAGGATTTAGAAGGGTGGTTGAAATTGTGATAGTCATTTATGGGAAGATTAGCAACAATTAAGATGACAGTTCTTCCAAAATCAATGTATCTATTCCAAAATCTTCCCATAATAACCAATAGAAAACCATTTAACTAATGGCAAAAAAGACTTAAGTAAATTTATTTGGCAAGGTAAGAAACCCCAAATCAGTTGGACAGCATTAACTGATTTAACAATCAGAGGAGGTGCAGGAGCACCAGATCTCCACACATATTATGAAGCAGCTGCACTATTGTGGATTTTGGACTGAATCAACTTAAAGAATGAAAGATTACTCTCACTAGAAGGAGCTGATCTACAAATGGGATGGCATGCATATATTTGTTATGATAAAGCAAACGTAGATAAAGACTTTGCCAACCACTACATTAGAAGATCCCTCCTGACAACCTGGAAAAATTACAAGTGAATATTTATCACTTCAATTCCAAAGTGAGTATCCCCACAGGAAGCCTTCTTTGGTAGATGGAAGAATACGACGAAATGGCTTAGATATGAAGACTTAATTAAAGGACATATTACCGGATTTGGAAAAAGAAGGAGTAATTTTAAGTTGGTCCCCCTACAGGCAACTAACAGAAAGATTCCAGATTGACCAGAAGCTGTATGTATTTAACATGGGAGAGCAACATGAAATAGTAAGAATCATGCAAGAAAATCCGCCGCATATAATTGTATAAATGACTTTTGTTATATAAGAGAAAAGCGGAAACGGTAAAACACGTAATGATTTAGTGGGCACAGAATATTGGTCACTCAATAAGTTTAGAATATTGGGAACAAAGTTGGAAATCTACACAAAAATTTACAGTGGCTAGAAATTTAAAAGAAAATTATTTGAAGATTTTCAACAGATGGTATATGACCCCCAATAAGCTCCAGAAAATCTATAAAGTAGGCTCTGGGAACTGCTGGAAATGTCAAGAGGAGGTAGTCACAACGTATCACCTATGGTGGACGTGTAAGCAGGCAAAGAAATACTGGAACACCATGCATAAGAAGATTGAAGAAATTCTTCAAGTGGAATTTTCTAAAGAACCTGAAATCGACTTGTTGAATATGCTGCACACTCTAGATCAAAGTATACAGAAAAAGTACTCAAAGATCCTATTATATATGATAATAATAGCCAGAGTAGAGTACACAAAGCTCTGGAAGAAGGAAGAGATACCTAACATTGATCAATGGACACAAAGCTTATATGAGATTAGGCTAGCAGATAATTTAACACAGAGACTTTGAGGGCAATCTGATGAGAAGATTGCAAAGGACTGGGGTCCTGTAAATTCTAATTTTCTAAATCAGAGAGTTATATAAGCTATCTTGTTCACATAAAAGAAATAAGAAAATTGACAGAAAGTAAACAAATAAACAAATATAATAATTATAAATATTTCTAATGTATGCTAAAGAGTCAAGTTAGAATAAGTAAAGTGATTAATGATAAGAAATAAGATTACAATTAATTGACAAGATAATGTATATGCTGGATGCAATTGATGATAAATAGAGGACATATGATATCAGACAATAAATAATATTTATTTGCTCTGATAAGGAAGCTAAGAAGAAACATTGTACATATATGGAATTACTGTAAAAAGAATTGAATGCTATGTACTGCATTACTATAGGATGTACATTTATTTTTTATTTATGGAAAATTAATAAAAATTATTTAAGAAAAAAGAAAAGAAAACCTCAATCCTAAATGATCAATTCATGCTGTTGAAGGCCTTCTCCACATCCAACAATACTAAGGCTACATTTCTTGTATTAACACATTCTACAGATGTTCTGTTATATTCTGTCTATCATCCCATATTATCCCACATCAACCTTTTTGGTAGAAATCCACATGATCTTCATGTATCATCTCTTGAAGAATCTTTTTTGTTCTGTCTGCTAAAATTAGTTTAAAAATCTTGTAGTTTTATTTTTTTAAAAAAAAAAAAAAACTAGGCCTGTAATTCTCAGGATCTGTTTGTAGTTGAAGAAAAGTTTTAACACCGCTGAACAAGACTAAGGCCACTTCCTGACTACACTGTTGTAGTGCTATTTTTCCACTTTCAACCTCCTATGGAATCCTGGGGTTTGCAGTTTAAGGAGAGGCATTTAGAATTCTCATCCAGAAAAAATCTTTGTACAAACTCCAGAATTCCACAGGATGTTGAACGTGGAATAATAGCACTATAACAGTGTAGTGCAGAAATGGCCTATGATGAAAGGGAAATGACTGGTTCAGCAAGCTGCAAATGCGTTAGTGTGTACAATTGTGCAGTTATGTTCATATTCTTTATTGTATTTTCAAGAAGAACTTGGATGAATGAATATGATGGTCTCCCAAAACCATTCACAAATGTGCAGCAATAGGATAATGTTCTGGGTTTCAGCATGCTATTATTCACATTTTTTCTTAAAAATTATTTCTTAATATGTTTTCTCACATTTTTTTTCCAAAAAGGTCCCCTCTCAGACTTTTCAAAAGTTTCCTGGGGTGGAGGACTGCATTACACAGTATGGTTAAGTCCATTGTACCATACTGCTATGAATGACAGATATGCATTCTAGGCAAAGAGAAACATTGCAAATTATTAGGAAACCACTCTGAAAACCAGTGATATTTTATGATATGAAATAAGGGTGTAACTCTTTAATTATTTTTGTTTCTCACACACACACACACACACAAAGAATTTCAAAAGTGTTCTTGCCACTGAGTGGCACTGAGTACACCATCTTTTGCAATAACTCTATTTTATTTCATTTTATTTTTTATTGCATTGCATTGTATTTTAGGAGCTTTTTGAGAAAAATTTACTTGTGAAAAAGCATTTGTTTGTGAGCAAAAAAGTTTGTGAAAAAAAGCTGTCTTTGGCACAAAATACACTGTTCTTTGAGCTTATTGTTGTGTTCATTTGTGCAAAAACAGTGCTTTTTGCACAAACATTCTATCTGCCTCATAAAAGCCTTGAAATGCAATTTACATTTTTTCTTTATCTTTTCCCCCCTTTCTTTCATTTTTTCATTCTTTTTTGTTCACAGGCTATGTTGATTTTTTTTTTCTTAATGAGCAGAAGAAAAAAAGTGAGTATTCCTTTACATTCATAGTCTGAAAATTAACAAAACTTCAAAAATAACAAAGAAACCAAGCTAATCTTCTCTGTGTATACACTTATTCACGAATACTTGTACACATTAATAAATACTTGCAAGCCTGTAGTTTAAGCTCTGTTTGGCAACAAAATAACCAGGTCAGGGAATACACAAATGCATTTTACTGTAGGGAGAAGATATTTTTGGTAAAACATCTGTTAGATTATGAATGACATGGTAGGGAAATCTGTCCAGATGGATCCCGACAACATGCTTTTGTTCAGGGGAATGGCAGAGGATGAGGTTACACAAATATTTCTTTAATTTATTTTCCCTCTTTGGAAATTCCCCGTCCCCATGTTAATCTTCTCAAACAAGAAGAAGAATATATATTTATAAAAAGTCTTCAGCAATATGGACAGTAAGTTAAAAACTAAGTGCTGAACAAAAGATAAACATGTGAAGAATTTTCTGTTAATTTCTTTAATCTGTTGGTAGCAACCTGAAATCATAGTGGTAAGGATTATATTATTATGCATATGTCAGTTTCTTTGTATTATTCTTGTATAGGTATTTCTTTTCAAAGCTGTATAATAGAGTAATTCTTCATGTAGGAACTTAACATTCAACTGCTTGATAAATGTGAGGCAGAAGGATATTCACATAGACATTTGATTGAATCACCTTCCTTCACCAGGCATGTTGCTACTCTGCCAATTGCAAAATAACATATTTGGTTAAAAACATTCAAGATACATTCTTCTAGTGTCAGAAGAAATTTTGTCTTAATCCAGTTGTTATTCCTAACCAGAAGAGACCTCTTAAATCAGGAAAATTTATATAATTGTTGGCTTAACAACATCCAATTGATTCAGTGGTTCTGTTACCTAGGATAAGGTCAGGTATAAGCCACTGGGGCCATCCAGATGTTTCAGCCCCACAGGTCCCATAAGAGATAGTCAGTGATAATTACAGAAGTTAATGTCCAAAAAACATTTGGAGATCCACATTTATCCATGCCTGCTTTTAACTTTCATCTCCATGCCTTTCTCATGAGTAAGATGTGGAGGATATTTTTGAAGGAATTGAAAGGACAGGGTTCCAGGTTCCTCTGTATGAGATCTTGAAAGTGATCCCTTCTATTCACTAGCAATAGTTGACGAGATTATTATGTGGATAATGCAGCAGAAGCACACCCATTAAGACTGTGCTCATGCTAAATTTGTTGGGGTAGGGCAGAAGATTTTCTCTGCCCCATAGTCTTCTGAGATTTGAAAATAAATAGCAATTCTAGAAAGTCACAGCTATGAACATCTGTTATTTCTCATTTCCAGATTGTTATTCAGCAAGAAGCTACACATTGTTCCAGTATCAAAAAATAGTTCTGTGATGAGAGGTCATTTCCACAAGATCATGTGTAACCCTACATAACTGGCTAACTGCCTTAGCTGAAACTCATTAAACTCAAATAGTTCAGTAAGTTTCATGTCTGCATGGAGGCAAATGGAACAGAGGAGTTGCCTTCTTCACATGTAGCAAGGATACATTGTCAGTCAACTCTTGAAATTGTCCTTAGGCATTGGAGGTATCCTTCATTAGTTATTCAACTGATTTTTCTACCTGACTGATCCCTCTGTTTCCCAGTTTTGGTGAGTTAGGCTTTTATTGGGAAGAAAACATTCATAAAACAGAGACAGACTTGAATATCTTCTCTATAAAACAATTATTTAACTTTTGGTTATATTTCAGCTAAAGTAAAAGTTCTTCTAAATATATGTCACTCTGGTTGCTTTGGCTACAAGGTGACCCAATTATAATAAAGAAATAAAGCCAAATGCTATGAATGGAAAGAATATTAAAAGCTATTTTTTAAAAAAAAATGGTTGAAAAACATAGCTTTTGAGTGTCGAGAAATTCCGATGAGAAGAATCTTGGACTAATAAAAATCTTGGATTTCAAGATTTATTCTGTGAAAAATTCAGAAAATATGGTTGTTTTAAGCAGAAATTTTTGTTTTAAGCCAAAAACAGCATTTTCTGATCCTGCAGAGAACATACTGTTTCCTGTACAAAGTAACTACGTGCAAATTTTGCACAGAATAAATCCTAAATTGCAAATAGTTTTTGAAAATGATATGGTTTCTGACTACTTTCTTGCAGTGGGAGAAAAATTACTAAAATTACTCATTGCTTTCTTTAGGAAGAAACGTAACAAAGAATTACATCAATATGAAGAAAACTGGTAGCACATTCTCAAATTATCATGATAACTCAAATGAAAATCACAACTATTGTATCTCTACAAATAAATGATTATAGCTGAGATTCTAAATGAGCCACTTAGGTACAAAACTAACTAATATCTCCTGCTCCAACCCTCCCTATCTTGTTTTACCAGTTGCAACTGCTGCAAGTGATGAGGTCTGTTATCCAGTTAATCAAGTTGCAGCAGATTAATGTTTCTACCCCCATTGTGCCAACAATTTCCAGTGTTACAATCAAAAGCATGGTCCCTGCTACAATAGTTCCTCTCCTATTAAAAGCAGGTTTGCATAATTCAGCCTTCTTTCTGCTGAATCTTCAGATTCTTGCTCCATTCTTCATCTTCTTACAGCGTTACAGTCAATGTTGTCTTTTACCTACTCCTTTCCCAAACAATAATTGTCTTGTTTTTTACTGCAGTGGAAGTGAGACTCTTAATAGAACTTGTAATTATAAAAATTAAAATAACAATGAAAGAATCAGTCAGCCCACTTCACATTCTTAGCCCTCATTTTTATTTCTTTATTGACATAAGAATACTGACTCATGTGACATTGTTAAAGCAGCAAGATATATATAAGCTAACATGAGACAAGTAGATGGCAGCCAAGCTACTCATTGGTTGTAATAACTCACTGTGTTGTTGTTGCTGCTCCTACTGCTGCTGAAGAACAGGTACAATTGATTCGAAAGATCAGCACCTCAGACTTTCCCTTAACATCCCTCCCTTTGGAGCAAAAGAGCCTTCTGAGAGCCAATACATGATGCAAAACCTGAGGAATATTGATAATCTTACTGAACTGTTGTTGTTGTTGTTGTTGTTGTTGTTCCATCAAAATTCCTCAGGGTCCCTCTACCTGGGAATTTACTATTTCATTCCAGCTTCTTTGTGATATGTGAGATTCAATGGCTAATCTAATAATGGGTCTTGGATGATTCCATGAACCTTTTTGCTACCTATAGACTATCAAGAGGGCATCATGCACTGGTAAGACTTATGTTGTGCTTGCAAAACAGCTGGACTACGGTATGTGGGTTGTACAAAAGGGGTTATAAGGACAAAAAAAACTGCTTATGGAATCTTACTAGTGTCGTGAAAACTGTTTCTCCCCTGAAATCTTTAATGTTGCTCTCAAGCACAATATTCAATTGTGCTGTGATGATTGCTTCTTCAAGGACCCATAAAGATTCAGAACCAGCTCAGCAAAACAATTGTAATTCTCTATAAAACTTTTCTTAGAAAAGAACTTAGTCAGATGGTCAGGAGGGGTTTATCACCCAATTTGACACTCTACTTCTTACCATCTTACTGTGCTGCCACTAGCATGTATCATAAAATGTAAAACAATAGGGGTAGATCTAGAAATGTCATACAGAAATGCAGGAACACACTAATTTGATTCTGACTGTTTTGTGAAATATACAGTCTCCTGAATGAAAAGAATATGACTTTCTCTTGGTCTCACATAACCTTCATACCCTTCCAACAATCCTGTGTTCCTTTTATTGTTGTACTTTTTCTGATCTTTTCTCTCAAGGTCATACATTGACAGTCCCTCGAAAGTTACAGCTGTCATTTATTGGTCTATTTATAGTTCTGGGGATATTTTACTCCTCTTGCCCAGAGGCATTTGCCTTTATTTAGTGGCAAAGGAGAAAAATCTATTTACTAGTGGTTGAGATAATTCATTTCCTGCTTCCTTTGGGGTTTATTGCACCTCTGCAATTTTCAAGTGTTCATGCCAGCTTCCCCACCAATCCTTGTGCTTTTAATTATCAGTCGACACAGCAATATAAATCTCTGGAAACTGGAAAGCTGTACACTTTTTTTTAAAAAAAGAGAAAGAGCCAATGAACATATCTAATGGCTGTCCATCAGCAGATGACTCTTTTTATTCTTTCACTTTTAAAGACCTAGTAAAATGACTCGAACATTTCTTAACACAAACTTTATTTCCTTAATTTTATTTTCTAATTTTCTGATACTTCTTTCTTTGTATGTTTCTTGCTTCAGTGTTGTTTGTTTCATAATTTACTAATGAATGAGGAACAGAAAATCCTGGAGAGGTTTTTTTTGAACTGCTTCCATTTTTATTTTTTTTACTTTTATGTCCCTCTGCATTTCCTGTATGATAAATTCACCTTCATGGATCAGGGTCATTTGATTATCACGAGGCTGATGATGAAATGAGACTATAGCAGAAGTGATTTTGTAGGGTACACAAAGTTTCTTTCTGTTTGTACCATGAATGATTGTGAACACAAAATGCTAAATCATTTTGTTTTGCTTCTTTGGATCCCATGAGAGACATGGCAGTATAGAGACAGCTGTTCATCTATCCATCCTCTTCACTTAAAGAAAAAGAGTACTCAGGCAAATCCATGAACCATAGTGGAGGTTTCCTTTTTTTGAAACTTATATAGATATGTTGGAAACCTAGGAGGAGTTTCTTATTGGGCAGATCAGTCCTAATGGAAGCACTTGTAGTCACCATCTACAGTTTTTTCCTCTGCAGGCTTTTCTCTATAGGAAAAGTGGGGCTAGTGAATAAAAAGTCATCCCTGGATGTATTTTGAAAGAGTTTCCAGATAGTGTCTAACTTATGTGGGGCCATTTTCGCACTACATTTTTATAGCGCGATTATTCTGGCCCCTCCCAAAACTGCAAACCCCAGGATTCCATAGGATGTTGAAAGTGGAATGATTGCACTATAAGAGTGTAGTGCAGAAATGGCCTAAGACTTGCCTGACCTAGTTATTTCCTTTCACATGCTCATGTTGTTAGTTTTTTTTAACTTCGAAAAACATTGAAACATGTTGAACTGTTGTTCTTTTCTTGTGGAGAAGAAACTTATGTCCATTCTTTCCATATTAATTCTACCTCTGGTAAAAATTTTCTTTTAAAAAACTGATGTCCAGAAACACATCTACTTAGTTCAGTGAAGTATACAGATGTACAGTTCTACATGTGTATTTTCAGATAAACAGATAACTGCTAACACAATATTCTAAAATTACCCAGTATTGCTGAATAAAGAGGTAACAAAAGCAACAATTAGTTTCCCTGTCTTACAGATAAGGAATATGGAGGCTAGAAACAAGCAATTAGTATGAAAACAAAAAGCATTTCAAAAAAAGTTTTGTCCTTATTAAGTCAAGGTTTGCTTGGTTTCGAACCTGCTAAACCCTCACCCCCACTCCAGTACTATTTTTCCACTACTGGTCAGCTGATACTTTGGTTAGATATTCCTTAGTTCCACACCCCCTGTTCTTTTCCTCTTCCCATTTTTTTTTTAATTTTATTTTCTCTTTTTCCAATCCAAACTATTTTTTCTTCCCTGCTGGTCTTTCTTTTCCTTTCTGCTTTATGATCATTTAGCCTTTTTCTCCCTCAGAGCCCTCCTTTTCACCTTATCAAGCACCAGAACCTCATCTCCATATTACAATTCTCCAAATCCAGTCAGTCACCTTTCCATATTATTTCCTCATTATACAGAGCACATGGTCAACTGTGAAAGGGCTGACCAGCATACAGACACTAATTTTCCACTCAGAAGTTTTGAAGACAAGAAACAAAAAGTTGAGTTTTCTTAGCATCTTTGGATGCAATATAGAGGTGCATGAGCTGTAGCACAAGGTTTTTTTCTTTGCCACCTCTTGTTTTCACAGAACTTTTGTGCTTTTAATAGTTGAAGTTGATAAAGACATGCAACTGGTATATCCCTCCCAGAAATTGAGATACCACAGACTTTAGAATCCTGCTTGAGACATTTAAAACTATAAAACTTCCTATGCTCCACATCATAGCCCCTTTATTGCCCCATTGGAAAAAAAGAATAGGAACAATCCTATTGATCTAACTCAGAATTGTTGTAAGGATTGCTGAACTAACGTAGAGGGGTGGACACTTTTTATACTCAAACTAATGAACTAACCACACTACAACTCCTAAATTCCTCATCCAGAGTGACTACTGTAGTATAGAAATCAATAGGTTACTCTACAATTTTAATTTTAAAGGCTCTTGAATATGACATCAATCACATCTGTGGTTTCATTCATTAGTTAAGCATATTGAAAGCAATAGTAGTTTCGTTTCTTGTAAAAAGTGGACAAGACAATGTTTGCAAGTTTTGACTCATTATCTTGGCTCCTACAAAGCATAGAGACATCAGTTGTGTCTACACACTATATCTTTGCCAGAGGACTTTAGTTCAATCTCTAAAACACCTTGGCCCTTTTCGCACGGGCCTTTGCTCGCGCGACAGCCCCGTGAGCCTCGCGGGAGTGGGAGCGTCGCTCCGCACGACACACTCCCACTTCCGCCCGGCTCACGGGGCTGAAGCGGCACGAGCGCGGGTTTTTTGATTTTCGTGTCCAAGCGAAAATCACCCCGCGCTCGCGCAATGCTCCCGGCACCCACCCGCACTTACCTTTTGTGCAGAGCCTCCGGGAGCCGGCCGGGTCGCGCTTCCTTCCCTCCGCCCCTGCGGAAGGAAGGAGCGGGGTGGGGAGATAGCACGACGGACGCGACGGACACGACGCCCGCTTCGCGCACACGCGCATGCGCAGGGGGGACGCGACGCCGCCCGCTTCGCGCGTGCAGGGGGAGGAATCCGGCACGCGCGGGGGGGAGGAATCCGGCACGCGTGGGGGGAGGAATCCGGCGCGAGGTCTCCCGCTTCGCACGGGGGGAGGGCGGCTTGCGCGGCAAGCCTCCTTCGGTGCCACTTCCCTGCTGGTTCCTTCACCTGCGGAAGGAAGGAGGGGGAAGCGGCAGCCTCCCGGACGAGCCTTCTTGCGCTTGCCGGCCTCCCCCGCTTGTGCTAGAAGCCTCAGTGTGGAAAGGGCCCTTGACTGCTGCCTTCACTGCAGCACTAAACTGAACTAATTCTCAGTTCCACTGTTTTTAAGGATATTCTGGTCACTTTTAAAACCTTACCAACCCTACAAATTTCTGGCTAAAACCATGATAATTAAAATATGACACTGATATAGTGGAGGAAGACAGAATTATCTTTTAAAATGAAAACTGGGAATACAGGCCAGCTAAACATGTAAATAGTACTTGGTGTCATGACTAGAATTAAAGCCTGGCCAACTTGACACATGACAACTGTTCCATCCACTCTTTTTCTTGCTCATTGTTCTTATTGTATTCCACCGTTAACAAATATTCAGCTTTTCCACCTCATCATTTTCCTCTGTCCACATACCTTCCATACACAAGGAAGGAAGAATTTTTGTTCTATCTTGCTATATAGATGTATCTAGGCACACAGGTGCATACCTGGAGTCAAAATCAGGCAAGTTTCACTCTAGGAAATTGTATTTCACAAAAATAAATTCTGTATTCTTTTAGCTCTAACAAACAAACCGAAAAACAAAACAAACTGGATTTTGAATAACTATCTCTCTAGTTCCTTACTCTAAACTACTGGCAAACAGCAAGCATCTGGACTAATCTTTAATGCTTCCTGTCCTTTTTCCAGGAAGTTCACTGTGCACTATCTACTGGCCTAGTGACTTATCACTTTGTGCATTGCTTTAGAATGGAGGTAGGCTTTTATTGATAGCCAGTATTGTGCAGTCGTTTGAGTGCTGAACTATGACCCCGGAAACCAGGGTTTGATTTTGCACTTGGCCATGGAAAACCTCTGATGAATCACATATTCTCAGCCCCAGAAAATCCCATGATTGTTCCCTTTAGGGGCATCATAACTTGAAATAATGACTGGAAGACACACAACAACAACAATGAGCTATCATTGATTAGAATTAATTACAGTCATCACTCCATATTCATGGAGGTTTAGGCAGAGGACTCCGATGAAATCGGAAAAACAGTGAATATCTATAGGCTTTTGAATACATTTGAATTCTTGGTGGGGGATGTCATGCTCTGCTTTGAAGACCCAGAAAATGAGAAAAGTTCTGAGTCAGAGGAAATAGAGAGCCCAGAGGAAGACAACAACCAGCAGCAGGGACGAGAACAAGGGGAACTGAAGGGCCAAGCAGTGACAAGAGTTGAGGAAGAAGCAACACAGGCACCTGCCTTGGCAGAACAACAGCAAGAAAGGGAGAGGCTCGGATGTTCGACTCACTTATACAACAAACAAGGGCTAAAGAGGGAACATCCGTGTCAACATCATTAGCCTATAATAGACAAACAGCTGGCCTATCTTCCCATGATAGACCACCAATCTTATTGATCATTGAAACCCATGCTAATACCTTGCTTCCTGAATTCTGACTCTCCTTGGACCTTTGTGTGCCTTGACCATGCTTCTGGTTTGCCCCTGTGGATTTGGATAATTTGGAACTCTAGACTTTGGGCTATAATTTGGATTTTCCTTGGGCTATTCTCTCTCTCTCTCTCTCTTTCTCCATGCTGTGAATAATAACCCTCATCTACCAGCTTGCTAATTGCTGCTGGCCTGTCTGACACACAATAGGAGGCATGCAAGATGCCCAGTTCTACCTTTCAGTGGTAAGGTTCCTTGACAAGGCAGAGGCAGTCAGCTAGCAGAGCTTGCTGCTTCCTGGGTTGCTGCTCTATGTCATTTTTAATGGGGACTTATAAGCCTTGCCTCACATTCTCAGTCTCTCTCAGTCTCATGAGGCTTGCAGAGAGACTGCAAATGTGAGGCAAAACTCATAAGCCCCTATTAAAAATGATGTAGGGCAGTGGCAGAGGTGATGGGAAATAATTTGTTAATAATCAAATCGAAAAATGCTAAACTGGAGCATGTGGAGGAATGACTATAATTGGTATCAAAAATGAAATAGCCCTGAGATGCAAGCATTATTCTGTTATTATAAGTCATTCAAGTTGAAATTACCCAGATAATCATAAGTAGATCACAATCTATTTTCATCCCATCCCTGCACACTTTCTGTCTCTCTCTCTCTTTCTCTGTACATGTTCCTTTGCCTTATTTGCAGGATTTCCTTCTGAGATACTGATATGGAAGGTGTTTTAAAGCAGAAAAATCTGAGAGAGAAAAAAAATAGAACGGATAACAGCCACCCATAGTGATGGAAGCCTGAAGCTGCTTTTATATCCTACTTCTTAGTGGTTTTTTTTTCATAGTTACCTTTAACTTATGTACATGGATGTCTTCTTCATTTCAGTATTCTGTCTTGAAATTCTTTTCTAACACCAACTCCTCTTGCATCTTGGTGTAAATAAATAAAAATATCAGTTTTACTCAATGCATTTTTTTTTCTGACACGAGCTCCAATACCCAGAGGCCCCAAAGACATGAATATGAAAGCTGGCTGCAACAGATCTGCTTAAGAACTAGAAACAGATGAAAAGCCTCTACAGCATGTCTGCTCTGTAGAACACTTGTTATTGTTAAGCACAAAAACCTACAGAAAAAATATATGATCACTCACAAGAGTAAGTGAAGGATAGAGATTTCTTATATACTTCTCCTCCCAGTTACTGATTCACCTCCAGTTCAGTCTCTATATCTGAAATGTTCTGTAATAAATTTGCTTTTATTTGAGTTTTTTTTTTTTAAAAAAAAAAGAAGTACAAAAAAGACAAATAAGAGGGAAAGGACTAATGGAAATGCATTATATACAAACATGGGCTAGTGATTAATATAAGCTAGCCATAAGTATCATGGGCAGATGTAATTGAGTATTACCTGAATATGTACTTTTATGGACTATGGGGAGAGAGGTATTCAGTGTCTTCTTCCACAAGGCCCTCACCTTGATATAAAACAACAGCTGGAGTTGGGTACAGCTCCGTCTCTCCAGGAACAGGCAGGTTGCACTTTCATTCCACCTGCTCAAGTTGATTATGAATTAAATTCTCAGTTTCAGATAAGGCTGAAATTGGAATGAACAACAAAAGGATAACATAAATTTTCCTAAGTAATGCATCTCTGCTGCTGCTGTTGGTGGTGGTGTGTGTCCTTGAGTCATTTCTGACTTATGGTGACCCTAAGACAAACTTATCACAGGGTTTTCTAGGGTTGAGAGTATATGACATGCCCAAGGACATCCATTGGGTTTCCATGACTGACTGGGGAACTGAAGTCTGATCTCCACTGTCATAGCTCAACTCTCAAACCACTACACCACACTGGCTATCTATATATCTATACAAGCCCTTAAAGCACTAGTTTTCCAGCATTTTGGAGCAAGAGAGAGAATGGAACACTGTTAACATGGCATGTCAAATGTAAAGGGACTTTTGTAAATTGGATTAGAAGGTCACCCATGCTGTTCACTTATGCAAGCTTAAATTCACAAACAAAAAACTGGATACAATTGCCTAATTGATCCTTACATCCTTACATGGTATACACATAGGCAAGGAATAATTTAAATTGCTTTGACTGCTATGGAGAGTGTTCAGGAGGGCAACTTCTTAGCTGAGGCCCCACTTGAAGGCCAGACACCAAGCTTAACATTTTTTTAGTTTCAGGTGAAAAATCAACCTCCCCACTTTTTAATTGCTCCTTTACTATGTTGATTTTGTACTGAATCCCTTAATTTAATTGCTTCTATTTTAATTGCTACTTTGTTGTATTCACAAATACTTTTATAGCATTGGTAGTTGCTTGGAAAACTTTTATGTAAGCCATCTTGGGACTGTAATTTGGGCATCAGCTAACAAGTAATCAATTAATTATTTAAATTAATTAATTATGTTCTTAACACATAAATAAAGAACATAAAAGATGTAAGATAAAAATAGTGCTTTGCGGGTTTAAAAAAAAAAAATGCTAATTGAATTCTCACCTCAACCATGAACTCACTAGATCCCCTTTCACATTATATAATTATAGCAATATTATTCCACTATAACTTTCATGGTTCTATCACATAGAATTCAGGAATTAGAAGTTTAGAGAGGGGCATTTAAGATTCTTAACCAGAGAACTCCTCTAGTTACCAAACTACAAGCTTCAGGATTTTATAGGATACAGTCATGGCACTTAAAGTAGGATCATAGTGTTTTATTTGTGGTGTGAAAGGAATCTAGGGCCCTTTTTGCATACTTTTTTTGTGTGTGTGAGTGCCCCTTGAGCGTCACGTGAATGGGAGCGTCGCTCCATATGACTCACTCCCACTCGTGCGACACTCATGAGGCTAAAGTGGGGCACGTGCTCATTTTTTTATTTTCGGCTTTAAGCCGAAAATACTGTGTGCTTGCGCAATGCTTGCGACACCCTCGTGCACTTACCTGTGTGCGGTGTGTTGGAAAGCTGGCCCAGTCACGCTTCCTTTCCTCCACGCAGCCTATAGCTCCCAGACTGCGCTGGGGAAGGAAGGGGTGGAGCGCGAGTGCAACGGTCACGCCACACGGAAGGTGATGTGGGATGCAAAAAGGGCTGTCGTGAGCAGCTCGTGCAAGTGGCTGCTTGTGCAAGCACCGCTCCCCACTGTCGCAATGAGTTAAGGTGCGAAAAGGGCCTTCATTACGGACCTTTCAGCATTACACTGTTATAGTGATCTTATTCCACTTTCAACTTCCTATGGAATCCTGGGGTTTGCAGTTTAAGGAAGGACATTTGGAATTCTCAGCCAGAGAGTTCTTTGGCCTCAGGAAACTACAAACCCCAGAATTCTACAGGAGGTTAAAAGTTGAATGATAGCACTATAACTGTGTAGTGTGGAAAGGCTTTACATTATGCAAACCATTGTTGCAAGTCTCACAGGCATGTACAATTTCTTGTCAAGGTTATATTAATTATTTTTAAGTGTATTGTTTGTTTTCATTTTTAGTTTATTGTGTTTTATATGCACTTAATAACAAGATGCTGTTTAGAAATCACCAAACTCTTTCTCAAGAAATTCCACACACACACACACACACACACACACACAGGTTTGTATTCAATTAATCCTTTCTTCTAACAGTGCAGTTTCAATCAGAAGAGCAATTTTCATTCTTTGAACTCCCCTAAATGTTCAAAAACTGTGCCAGAAAGATGAGAAACCCCTGAGGAGACAGGAAAAGGATAATAGGGGCAAGAAGTGGGGAAAATCCCAAAAGTCCACATAAGTACCTTTGGATAATGCATTCAGGCCAAGATGCTGTGAAGACACTGCTCTAACATAAAAATAATTGCTCTTTTGGTTGGATTTTCCCATGGGTAGTGCAAACCCAAATCCTAGGACAGCCAATTGTTTTGCAAGCACACACAGAGCCCTCTTTCTCATCGCTGGCTTGGTGGGTGGGGAGCTATCCAACCACTGGACAATGGATGAGCTCAAGGCCATGACATCTATGATTCCATTAATTCTCTCTGTGTGTATGTGTGTGTGTATGTGTGTATCTGTACTATACTGAAACTGTATATGACTTAATATACTGGGCCATAATATTCTGGACAATAATATGCTGATATACTTAATAGGTCATAATATGCTGATCAACCTAATTTTAAGGTTAATAGCTGGTAACAATAATTCAATCATTATCACATCATTATTATGTACCTATCTGAAAAGCTTTGAATCCTTTATTCCTTTCTTTGTAATGCAAATCATTGTTGTGAACAGTAAATACAATATCAGAAATTGTTTATAGCACATAATATAGTATTGTCCACATTGCAAAGCTTTCACATCTTCTAGAGAAGAAGCACATCACTTTAACATTTTGGTTAAGAACAGACTTGATTCTTAAACTGTACACAAGAGAAGGGTTTTAAGGGTCTTAAGCTTGCATATAATCTTTGAATATTTCCCAGCACATCAGGCTGGCAAAATTGGTATCAGCTGTGTAGTTTTGGCTTTCCAGCTTTTTGGTAATCTTGTCCCCTCTCCTATATTTCTCAGTCTCATGAAGGCAGCAGCAAAATGGCACCTTTCTTGAGATGTTCTGAGGCATGCTGGGATTTTTTTTTAAATATTATCCGTAATGTAATAGGATACCTCCCTGCTCTTCTTTCTCCTTGTTCTCCAATTGCTTTCCATTTCATTGTTGGTTTCTTGCATGTTAAATTAAGATCTGACCAGAATTTAAGAGGAAATATTTGGAATCCTATGGATTTATGATAGCTTCTATTCCTTGCCTCCTCCTATACCTATCCATTTACTCTACATCTCTATTGTGATTTTTTAATAGTGATTTTCTATGGAAGACTTATTCCAAACATACCTAATTCATTCTTACAGACTGTGGTCTGATAAAATAATCATGACAAGGGTTTGCTTTGCAACATTCCAAGAGGACTGAATGCCATGATTACAGACATTGCAACTGTCTCTGTGTTCTGTATTATTCATGTAGTCAGCTGCTACTTGTGAAGACTGGAACATTTCTAAACCAAGGTTGGCACATTATGACATGGAACTGATTAAAATGGACTCAGAACTGAAGAAATACATTCATACATTTTTTTATTTTTTTATTTTTTTTATTTTTTTTTTGCATTTGGGAACAGTATAATATAAAAAAGGTACAGTTAAGAAGAGAAGGGAAGTACTTACAGTTATGTCAGTCTACCCAAATGCTAGATGGTGTATTGTTGCAGGTAGTATTTGCTTTTCTTTTATCTTTTTTCCTTTTCCTTTTGTTTTGTTTTGTTTCCCCCTAGAAGATAGTAACCGGAAATCTTACTTGTAATAGCATGAAAAGTTGGGGAGGGCAAAATTAAAACAAAATTCAGCTTTGGAAAATAAGGTAACAAATGATTCACTATTTCAAGGTCAGCTGCAGAAAGAAATTCTCCCCCTCTCCACACAGACAAACCTCCTGTATTTATTCACTTTTAGGGATGGGATGAATCCAGAATTTTCCAAATCCCTGGAAGATTCTGGGAATCCACAAATCACATGAATCTCGAATCTTTCAAATCCTTTTTTTTTTTTTTAACAAAAAGGATTTAAAAAGCAAGGGAAGGAAAGATAATCTTGGGCAAGATACATTCTCTCAGCCTTAGCAAAAGCTTAGGCAAACGCAAACCTCCCTCTGAAGAAATCTGGCCAGGACAATTGCCATAGTTTTGCCTCAGGATCTCCCCAGACTGAAAATGACATGAAGGCACTTTCTACACAAGCAGGAAAATGTGGATTAATCCCACATTTTCCTGCCTGTATAAACAGGGCCACATACTACAGTACAAAGCTAATCCAGGTCAAAACTGGAGTTTCGTTGCATAGCTCCTTATGGCATCCTGGGGTTATTAGTTTGATGACCTAACAGCACACTTTGGCAGAGAAGGCTGTGACATCTTGAAAAACTACAAACCCCAGAATTGTGTATGAAAGAGGTTTGCAAGGGAGCTCTGCAAAGGAATCTTTCAGCTGTCCTTGAAATCTCAAGAAGACTGTACCTTCCAGCCAATCAAGCCTTTGGTGGGCCCTGAAAGTGCCAATTTGTGAAAACAATTTTTTCTATCTGTTACATGTGATTTGTCATGTGGCTCACGAGAAACCATGACAGATATTTCATTTCTCATCCTATTCTAGCTATAGGTTTACAACCAGGCACTGGTCTTGTGGAAGGAGGTACACTGGCCTACATGTGGCAATCACTGGATGAGATTGTGTGACCTTGCCCTCTGCCCCACTACTTCTGATAGATGTCAGAGCCACTGACCCCAGAACTGATACATGTCGTTGATCTTCAGCACAGAAAATAGTGCTGAACTTAAATGTTAAATGTTCAATTTAAATATATTAGAATACAACCCCAGATGTAATTTCTGAAATTGTTAGCAAAGGTCATTATTAATCCAAGGGAAAAACTCACCTACTTGCCATCTCCCCTTGTGTATCTGGTCTCCCAGGTTTTCAGGCATCCTGGGCTCCCACAAACTATTTGGTTGGTGGATTCGAAAGCTTTGATGTGCCTATTTTGGTGCAGGGATTTAGATTCGTGAATCTCAAGTCTTGCTGAGGATTCGAGGATTTGGTTGGTCCATCCCTATTCATTTTGATTGCTACTTAAAACAATTGAAAACTTCCCTTATAGAGACCAAAGCAGTTTAAATGTATGTAAAACAACAACAACAGCAGCAGCAGCAGCAGCAGCAACAACAGCAACAGCTATCATAAGCACATCATATTAAAAGCAGAAAGTACACTAAAACAGACAAAATCAATCTCCACAGGGGCAGTTTTCTGTAATTTTGATGTTACAACTAATTGGAGGTTCTCTCTCTCCTCCCTTCTTTCTGACTCTTTCCACTTCACTGAGAGTCTCAGGCCCTTTCCGCATGGTGTAATCACTGCATAACTGCGATGACTTGAGGAGGTGTGCATCCGCATGATGTCATCACTATTAAGCTGATGCTAAGTTGCTGGTGTGCCTTTGCTAAATCATCATATTTGAGCAACAGAAAAAAAATGCATTTTCACTCCCTCAGACCACTCCCTCAGACCACTTCTACTATGTTTCTACAACTAAATGAGGAATCGTTGAAGTGCATTCTTGCAGGAATGGGTGGGTTCAGGGTGGGCCCAGCTCAGCACACATGACATCGTGTCTGCATATGGACGTCCTTCCCAAGATTTAAAAAGAAAAGAGATCCAATGAAAATGGGCTGGGGCAGGCCATAGGTGGAGCAGGGGAGCGGTGACAAATGCTGTAGTGTGGAATGAGAAAGTGGTCTTCGCCACCTCAAGTGGAGGATGGTGTGGAATGCCGCATCACAGAAACATTGCAGAAACACAGCCATACACTCTGCTCCTACAATGCCATGAGGCGTTTCTGGCATCTCGTGCGGAAAGGCCCTCAGAGAGGGGCTCTTGCAGATATTTAAGGCTTTAGAAGTAAGCACCTACAGAACTGATATAATATGATCCTGCCTGTCTCTACCGATTATAGTTTTGTCTCCTGTATTCTATTGTAGTTTGTGCTTATGGGCCATCTCTAAGGAAAGCCTCATATGCAGTGCATTGTAGCAGACTAGTTCAGTGAGAGAATAAAGATCTCTTTCGCACTCCAGAATTACAATACTTTGGTATGATTTTAACTGCCCTTTGCAAATGCAAAGAATACATGAAGATTTTATTTATTTATTTTTGGGAGGGGGACAACAAAAAGGATTCTTGAGTGTTGTGATACTTTGACAAGTAGTCTCTCAAAGACTCTTTTTTTGTCCCTAGATCTTGTCTTGGAAAAGATTCAGAAAGCTATTTCTGTACAGGTTCATGTTTTCTGGCTCACCTCTGACACAGCTATGTAGTTGACAGGGGAAACACAGGGGGAACCTGAAGAATGTTGCCAGCTACATTTTGAAAGTGAGTGCACAAGTGGCCCTCCAGAGGCCCCAGAGTATGGCATGGTCTAATGGGGTGGTGATGGTGAGGAACAAAGTCAGGTGAAGGGACTTTCCCTCCCTATGTGAGAACCATGAACACTGCAGACTTGGAAGGGATTTGCACAGTGGAGAGAAAATTGTTGTTGTTATTGTTGTTATAATTACTATTTCTTTCGTGGATGAACAAATAATTTAAACACATCCTTACTGGCATGGCTGCATCTTACAAGATCCTGGGCTTTGTAATTTAGTGAAGCACAATAGTGGTCTAGCACAGCATTCGAAATACTTCATGAGGCTACAAATCCCTGGATTCCATAGTCTGCAGTCATGGTAGATAAAGTGGTATCACAATGCTATAATTCTGTTGTGAGAAAGAGATCTGAGTGAGATTATCTGTTTCCATGAGTGATAGTACAGCCAAAGATAGTGTTACACATTTCTAGCTACTGAGGTCAATTAGATGTTACCAAGCAAGAAGCTAGGCTAATTTGGTTACAGTCAGCCAATCACAGCTTTAGGAATGCTGTGAATGGAGGCCTATTGGGGAAAGAATGAAACCTAGAGCTTTGTCTGTTAAAGAGAAAGAGAGAAGAAGAAGAATGTTAGAGAATCAGAAATAGAGTGTGAGGGCTACCAGGAAGATGAGGAGTGGAGGAGATCAGAACTGGTTTCCAGGAACTTGCAAATGTGGGGAGAGTTTGGGGACAAGCATTACTTGATTTGAAATAAGGATTAGCAGGTGTATAAAACTGGCATAAGATGAAATGCTTGTTTTATTTGTTATATAATAATTTTTATTTTATTTTATTTTCTGCAACTCTTGTCTTCTTGGATGGGAGACTGCCAATGAATTCCTGGTGCTGTAGGTTATATTTCAGAGGAAGGAACCAGCAAAACCACATCTGAGTATTTCTTGTTTAAGAAAATCATATGAAATTCATGGAGTAAATGTAAGTCAACAGGCAACTTGGAAGGAACACACACACACACAGACATATATATATATATATATACACACACAAAGCTTGTCATGCTTTACCACACTGAACTCACTGACCACACAACCACTTCTTCACTTCATGTTGAATCCAATATAGATCCAAGGAGGGATCTTGAGGGTAGAAGGGCAAGGTAAATGATAGCCCAAGGATTTGAACTGTGGGGCTAGCCTAGATATGGAATCTTCTGCCCCCAAATGATTTTTTTCTTCAGTTCTCAAATTTCTAGTGTTGCAGTATCTCCAAATTTTATTCATTTACCATTTAGAAATACAGTTCAGGTATCCAAAGAAAAAGGGGCAGGCAATATTACCAAGGAAATATTAAGCAGAAAATATTAGAGCTATAGATGCAAATGATTTTCAGTGTCTCATTTAGTAAGTCAGAAGAATGCTGGTACATGCTCACTGTCCAGGCACAATGCTTATTGTTTCCAAAGCTTGGTCAGATCAGTTGACATTCAAGTCAAATTGAAGCTCCTCATTCTGCAGCTGTTTGTTTTTGCAAATTACTCTGAGGTTCAGTGAGAGCACCTCACTGCAAGGAATAAATGTTAGGGTGAGTAGACTTTTTAAGCACATACATACATGTCCCACCTTGTCACTGCCCATGTTGGCACTATCTTTCCATGGGAGTGGACTTGCATGCTCCTATGTACCTGTGAAGCAAGAGGCTATGCTGCTGGTAGCACTGCTGCCAGTAGGTCTCCCACATCAGACAGGCTTTTGCTGAGGAATGAGACTAAGGCCCTTTCCGCACCAGGAAGTTAAAACGGGCCAAGGTGTCCTGTCACGGAGGTAGTCCACACCTTGGATCAGACTACGTTCAGACTATTTACCTTAGTTCCACACCTTAGTCCAATCCAAAACGCCCCCAATGGTCCTCCAGTGTGCTAAATGAAGACCAGAAAAATCCGGTCTTTCAATCTTCTGGAGCACGTCATTGCGTTCCTCCTCACTTGTGCAGATGTGCAGGCTTGCACCAATGCAAGCCTGCGATCAATGGAGGGTGGGCTGTGGACGTGCCCAGCATCGTGTTTGGTCCAGACCCACAAAGAACAGGAAGCAGCCATTTTGTAAGTCTGAGCAGTGCGGATCTATAGACCTCACACTGCTCCGATTTGCCTTGGACCAAATGGAGGAGCCCTGCAGAAGGGCTTAAGGGAGAGTCCACATTGCTTCGACCCAAGAAGAACCAGTGAGTAATGGCACGGAGCTGTTCACTCGCCTCATGCGGAAAGTGCCTAAATGTGCCAAACAGATACAGCATGGAAGCATTAGCGACAATAACATGGACAGAGACTCTGTCAGAGGCAACAGCAGTAATACCACTGTTGTTCATTGCCATCAACTCAACTTTGATTTTTGCCAACTGTACAAATGAGAGACCTGCAAATCACTCTGTTATCAATAGCCCTGTTCATGTCCTACAGACTCAAGGCAGTGTCTCTTTTGATTGAGTCTGTTTTGATTGAGTCTGAATTGAGGTCCCTCTCTTTTCCTACTGCTTTCCACCTTACCAAGCACTGGAATTCTTTTTCTAATGAGTCGCATGGTTCTTATAATATGTTCAAAGTACAACAATATCAGTTTAGTCATCTTGGCTTCTAGGGATAATTCAGGCTTGATTTTTTTCTATGATCCATTTGTTTGTCTTTTTTGGGAGTTTATAGAATCTGAAGACCTCTCTTCCAACATCATATTCCAAATAAAAGTATTATCTTCCTATCATCTCTCTTCACTGTCCAGATTTCACAACCATACATAGAAGTCAGAAATATGATGATATGGACAACGCTGACTTTGGTATTCAGTGATGTATCTTTGCTTGTCTAGTTCTTTCATAGCTGTCCTTCCAAGCCCTAGTCTTTTTCTGATTTCTTGACTGTAGTTTCCATTTTGTTCTTGACTGTCTTATCTACATGGTCTCTCCTCAACCCAATATTACATATGTGGAATATATGTCAGCTTGCTCAGCAAAAAAAAAAAAACAAGGATCAGCACAATAATTGGCATTGGATAAATGAACCTAGAGAAGCTACCAGCATCTCTGTCCTTTTCTCTTTGGTATCTACTGTGGTGATGCTTATTATGATTACTGTATCCAGACTGTCTGTAAGTAAAGGAATGCACGCTACCTGGAGGAATGGACACTACCTTTGCCTCTCCAAAGAACACTTTGGAAAGTTTCTCTGGAGTGATATTGCTTCACAGTGCTTAGTGAAGTTAAATCTACCATTGGATGATTGGATGATTGCATGGTTCTGTGCCACCCATGAGGTCATACTGTTACCACGGTTCTGCTATGTCTGGTGAGAGCACTAGATATCACTTGATATCACATAATTTGGCCTTTACTTGACCTTTCTCTGCCACCCTACTCCACGTGTTTGCAAGAGCCATGGGACAAGCAAGTAAACAGGCACGGTCGTTAACAGTTGTACATTCCAAACCTCATTAAGGCAAGCAACTTAATGCCTCTCCGTCGCTTGAGGGACAACTCCTTCTTGCAAACCAGCCTTGCTCAGTGCGACTTTACAAAGACGCCCGGCCGAGTGCCGAGCCATTCCTTTATGTTGGACCATTTGCATACTGGCCATACTATTGTCATCAAGCACAAAGCTCATCATGTAAACTCGACCTTTTCCAGTGCCTTTGTCCAGCTACAAATTTCCTTTGTTCTCACTGAGCATGGAATGGCCTGTAGGTAAAATCCACCCTATAAACCCCCCCCCCAAATTCCAAGCACCCCTCGGATCACTTGCTCAGACTGCCTGGATCACCCTGGACATCCATCTAGCCTTGCTACCGCTCTGTCCAGTGAAGTTGTCCCCTCAGTGATCTGCGCTGAGCTTTCTTCCCTGCAACCCTTCGCTTCTCTCCAGGACTACAAGAAAAGGTGTCATATTACCTACTCTCCCGAAAACTCTCCATTTCTATTTCTCAGTTAGCTGTGTGCATGTGTTGTCTTATTCGTTGTTTGTCCTTTAATAAAACTATCATTTTTGTTACTTTTAAACTTGCCTGGCTACTCTTCCGACCTGACGCCATAGACATAGGGTTAAAGATCCTTGCTAAAGTTACCCTGCCTCTCGTTAGCTTGAGAGAGTGCTCGAATCTAATTTCCCCCATCTTGTGTTTTATTTGGTAATTTGGGTGCCCCTCACAGGACCCCCAAGACACAGGATAGCAATACTACTTTCTTTTTTCTGGATTGCTTGGAACAGCATAAGCATGTCCAATCTTTTTGAAAGCTTCTGTTGTTTTTTGAACATTTCTGTTATCTGGATAGAATTTTAGAGCAAGCTTTCAAGAAACTTTCTTCAAGTCTTCTTCACTGACATCTTCACATACTCGAAGGACTTCATAATAACTTTTGCATTTCTTTATACAAGTATTTTGTATTTTGGGTGACTGTGGTAAGAGAAACACAATATCTACGCCCACACATCTGAATGGCATCATTGGCCTTGGGCATAGGTTTTGTTTTGGTTGTATATTTTCCAGAACCCATTCTTTGACTGGTATGACAAGTTTTACGATATTGGCTTATTTGCTGACCTACAGTTGACCAATAAAAAATTGGGGTTATCCCCTGGGCAGCTTGGCTAATTTCTAAATGTCCTCCAAAAGTACTGGCATGCTCCTTTTCAATAGTTTTTCTCTACACTTTGTTGGCACAACTAGCTGCTGTTGCTTCTTTCCTTGGCAGTTATGAAGATGCCTTAGGAACTCCCAATATATTTTGCCCCACACCATCATAAATCCGACTGGATGCTCTTTCAAGAACTCAGGGGGATACGAACTCACCATCTCAAACAAGGGCTTTAAGCTCTTCTCTAGATTTTGTTCTTTCACAAACTCAGATGAGGCTTGCTCATTGAACAAACACATGTGAACCAAATCTCCTTCCCCATTTGTTGCATCAGGATCATTGCAACTATATCCTAGAATAGGAGTTCCCCCACTAGGCTCCTCCTCCTGCCTGGTGATGAGTAGTCACCCAGAGCTGCTTCACATGCTTAGCAAGATTGTTGCCAATTAAACTTTTCAATATTAATTTGTCAGTTTTTCACATGTTTTGTTCAGGGTTTAAGGGAATAGTTTGAGAAAAGAATCATAAATGTAAGTAAAATGTAAACTTTTACCAATTATCTCCTACCTAATACTAACAGTTTTAAATCAGACTATTCCTTCAATTTTAATTTGATAAATGAATATAGCTTATTATAATTTCAAAGTATACATTGATTTAAATCCTTTATCAAAGAAACACCTAGGTATCTAAGATAAGAGTAGCTGATGGACAAATCTGAGATTACCTGAATTTGCTTCTCTTCCTCCATTTAAGAATTTATACAGAACAATTTTGACTTCTCATAGCAAATTTTCAGTCCAGAATGCTCATAGAAATCCTTCAATGTTGTTTAAAGCTTTAAAATGCTATTTCATATATTGGAAAATAACTTAATATCTTAAATTGTTTGTGTTTTTTCCTCCACTTTTCATATCTACTTCCTCTGAGTCTGAGCTTTAAATATGATACATTCAGTGTACAAATTAAACAGGGAGTCTTGCCTGATCCCCTTACCAACTGAAAATAATTCTGTTTTTCTATATTCTGTCCTGATGGTGGCTTCTTAATCTGAACATAAATTTAAAATCAGGAAAAGGAAATGTAGCACACCCACTTCATTAAGCATAACTCCCAGTTCCTCATCAATTGCACAGTCAATGGCTTTGTTATAATGTTTCCAATTCAGGCTGAATTTGTACTGAAATTCTTTGGTCCACTCCATTATTCAGCATATATTTGAAATATGATCCCTAGTGCCTTTTCATTTTCTGAACCCAGTTGAGGCTTCTGGTATTTCTTGCTTCGTATATGGAAATTGTCTTTGTTGTTAAGTTTTGATCATCACATTATTTGCATGGGAAATTAATGCAATATCCTGATGGTTACTGTCTGTTTTCCTGGAGGTGGGAGTTTATATTGAGGACATCTATCCTGTAGTTCATTGTTTTGTTTTGTGATTTGTTGGCAAATTTTAGTTAGAAATTTTGTGGATTCTGTGTCTATAGCTGGAAGAGCTTTATTGTTATGCCATCTGCTCCTGGTGATTATTTTCCTCCTAGTGTGTTGAGTACAGTTTCCACTTCACTGTCTAAAATTGTGAGTTCATCTTCATTTCTTTTTTCTTGAATGGATCTGTCATCCTTTCATCTGTACTATATAGTTCTTCAGATTATTCATTCCATCATCTTTTTTCATTTCTTCTTGTTCATGTAGAATGTTCTCCTCCTAACCATTTAACCTACTCTTGATTTAAATTTACATTTGATTGTTTGTATCTTGCATAAGAGGCCTCCTCTTATTCTTGTTATTGTTGTCATTGTTGTTGTTGTTGTTGTCATCTTCTATGTCTCTGCATTGATTATTATGTTAGTTTTCTTTTTCCTGAACGTAAGTCCTGAAAACAAGTTTTGACCATATTTCTGTCACTGTTTACTTTTGCTTCTCATTCGTCCTTAAAAGTTTGAAGGATTTCATCTGTCATCCAGTGAGGTTCCGCTTTCTTTTTGGCTGCAGATAGTGTTGTTTTGCATTCTCTACTGGCAATGTCCTTGACTTTGGTCCAGAGTTTTTCTGACTCAGTCAATTAGACTTAGTACTACAAATCTATTCTGTATATTGCCCTTAAATTATACAGGGATCTTCTTTAGGATCTATTTTTGTTCAATGATTGATATAGTGTTATTTAGCTTTACTGTAATTTTTGACATTAACATTTCAAGGCCTGTGCCACAATGTGTTTCTGGTCTTGTTTTTTCAGAGAGAATTGAGCTTCTCCATCTTCTGTTTCCACTGATGTATTTGATTTCTACATTAGCCATCAGGTGATGTCCATGTATACAGTTGCCTTTTTGGTTGCCTGAAAAATATGTTTGCAATGAACCATCTGTTGGCCTCACAAAATTTAGTCAGTCGCTCTCTTCATTTCTTGATCCTAGGCCAAATTGCCCAACAATGTTTAGTTCTGCTCTGTGCCAGGTAAAACCAGAACTTCCAACACATAGTAAGAAAAGTGCTCCTGGGGAATTATCACATAACATGTTGGGACGGAGAGCTTTTGGGGCTTGGGCAATATATACACAAAACAAATTTTCATATTTTTATCCTGTTACGAGACCAGGGCAAAAGACAGAGCTTCAAGTCTTCCACTGGAGAAGCACGTATAGGTTAGCCATGTAAGTTAGCAAATATTCCCTTTCTCCTTATTATATCCTGATGATAGTCCTTTGTCCCTGAGTACAGTTTGTGCATCAAGACGATCAAATGTTTTAGCACACCCATTTCTTTAAAAGCAATTCATAGTTTTTCATGATCTATACCAGTGTTTCCCAAAATCTGGACTTCCTGTTGTTTTGTCATCTCCCAAAATCCCTGTTCATTGGCCAAGGTAGCTGGGACTTCTGGGAGCTGAAGTCCCAAAACCTAGAAAAGCAGAGTTTGAGAATCATTAATATATATGATCAAAGGCTTTGCTATAAGCTATAAAGCAAAAACTGATATTATTCAGAAATTCTTTGGTGCAGTCTTTCATCCAATGTATGTTTACAACATGATCCCTAGTGGCTCTTTCCTTTCCTGAACTGAGCTTGGATATCTGACATTTTTCATTCCATATATGACATTTTGAGAAGTTCCTATGGAAAATTAATAAATTGGTCCTGTGGTTACTGCAGTCTCTGGTGTTCCCTTCCTTTGGAACTTGAATGTAGGTTCAATATTTCCAGTCTGTGGGTCATTGTTTTGTTTTACATATTTGGTAACAGATTTTAGTTAGATCTAGATTCTGTGTCTGGAAGCAGCTCTATTAGAATGTTATATGTTGTTGGGTGATTTATTTCTCCCAAGTGCCCTGACTGCAGCTCCCACGTCAATTTTTAAATCTGGAGGTTCATCTTCAAATAGTTATTCCTTGAATGAACCTGTCATCCCTTCATGTCTGTTAATAGTTCTTCAATGTATTGTTTCAACCAGCTTTTTATTTCTCCTTGGTCATACATCTCCACTCTTTCTTAAAATTTCCCTTTGATCTCAGATATTGTTCCTTTTTGTTGTTGTTGTCATCTTCTATTTCTCTTCATTGGTTATGATAATAGTGCTTCTTGTCCTTATGCACAAGTCATTGAACAGTTGCATTCAGAATTCTGACTCTTATGTTTCCTATTAATTTTCTTATTTGACCTTTACTGCCTGAGGAGTTTAATCTGTCATCCACTGAAACTTCTCCTTCTTTTTGGCTGCAGATAGTGTCTTTTTGCATTCCTCTCTAACAATGCCTTGGGCTTCAGTCCAGAATTCTTCCAATGATGGTGATGATGATGATCTTTGTTTATATCCTGCTTTTTTTCTTCAAAACAACTCAAAGCGGCTTACAATATTTTAAAAAGAAAGCATAGTTAAAACTATAAATATAAAAGTTAAAACAGACATTAAACAAACAGTAATAATTAAAACAAGTTAAAAATATTAAAAACAACAAACAAATCATAATTAAAATAACCAGCACCTTTCTTCACAATAATCATATATTAAATGCCTGCTGAAATATGATTAACAAGTCCTGTTCTGGTGTGTGGTCTTTTTTATCCTGTACTCCAACATAGAATTCTTCAATTTCTTCTTCTGCTACTGTATTTGAAGCATAAATGTGGATTATGGTTATATTGCTGGGTTTTCGCTGCATTATATCCTTTTATGGTTTTTACTACATTTCTCCTCACTATTAATGCCATCCTATTTCTTCTTATTCTTTCATTTTCTGAGTAAAACATAGTGTAATTATCTGACTCAAAATGTCACATTCTTGTCCACTTTAACTTACTCACCCCAAATATTGCAATAGTTACATATTCAATACTTACCTGGACTCACACAACAAATGTCACTGCAGGGGAAAGTAAACTTTTGATGGTCTCCGTGGAGTGAGAACAGAGTATTACATTTGATTGGCGCTAGGTGCCAAATCAAGACACATGATGGGGCAAAGGAGACAGTGAAGCAGTTCACCCCCTATACATGTCATTCAGTTCTTAATGTTTAGGAATTAGGAAAATTGGCTCTGGGTGGTGAAGTAGGTTGCCCTTTGGCAGATAATAGGGGATAATAAAACTTCGATGATCACCTATTGACACCTCTTTGATGTAGAGTAGGGCTCTGGAACCACCTCTTTAGGGCCCTTCATCCCAGGGTGTTCGCAAAAGAAATCAATGTGGGAATAAGGCTCTCAATTTTAGAGCCCTGTGGCTTGGGAGGGAGTCCCTCGGTTACCTTCCAAAATGTTGGACTGGGTAGAAACCAAAGCTAATTGGATTTTTCCAGGGCTGAGTTGTTATTGCCCATGAGTAGGCTGAGCAGGTTGTCACATAGTGACCCTGGCATCAGCTAGGCCTGTATCATGTTGCTCCCCACATTGTATCTTTCAGGTTAATACAATTTAAATAAAACAAGTCAAAATAAAGTGACCATTAATTAACTCAACTTTGTGTCTGGTCTCTTTATTCCATGATTAAGCATCAATTTCTTGTTTTACTGTTTGATCCACACTTTTCACATTCCATGTTCCTATAATATATGTTGTACAGCTTCAGACTTTCACCTCTGAGCATGTCAACAGCTGAACATCCTCTCAGTTTGAATCCAGTTGCATCATTAGCTGCAGCACTATTCATAGTTGTTCTCTGCTGTGCCCCAGTAATTCATTGAGTGCCATATGACCTAGGAGTGTTATCTTTTGGGCTCAGCTCTTATTTCAGTTTTGATTGTCTCATAATAGGGTTTGCAAAATAAAAGACAAAAAAAGTTTACCATACCTCCTTCTATACAGTACTAACAAATTTTAGGTATGGTGACACTGACCTTATCTCTGAGAGTTCCTCTGCTAGTGTAACCCACCACTGCTGCCCATTGGCACATTTAGTCTGGATCCTCAGTAAAAGCTTGTCTGACATAGGACACCATCAGCACTGCTAATGCCAGCATTGCTTTTTGCCTCACAGAAAAACATAACCCTACCACTGCAGAAAGGTAGCACCATTGTTTGCATCCTCTAACTTAAACTCAAACTCTCTGTGAAACCTAATCTTCACAGTTACAATAACTCTAACCCTAAGTGTCAAAGGTTGAACTGAGACACACTAGGATAGGTTAATCAGATTGGTTAAACCCATACAAACTAGCATGAATTTAATTTAAATTATTAAAATCATTTGAATTATATAATCTTCATTTTTTTCAAATCTTCAATAAAGGTGATAAGTACCTTCAATTTGTCTTCCATAAAAAATGTTATTGGGCTGATTGAAACGTTTGTCCTTGAAATCTTTTGGATGCACCATTTTAAAGCCAAAGGAGATGTGACTCCTTTGGCTTTAAATCAAGAACTTCCCATGAAGAAGGAGATTTAGATATTCCTTTGCCTTTCCTGGTGGCCTTCAGCTTTCATCCTGGTGAACAAGAAGCTGGGTCCACTCTTCTTTATGGAACGGTTCAGGATGGCAACACAATGTTGCATGCCTTTGCCTCAGTAACCCATGTTTCCAAAGCCTGCAATACATTCCAGAGAGAAAAATATACATGAAACCATATGTCTCTAAAATGAGCATGACTCTAAATGTTCACATTTGAAAAATGCATACAAACATGCCTTACACAATGGAGAAAAATAGGTATGAAATGTATTTATTAGGAAAAATGTGCACACCTTGGGGTATATGGATTAGAATACAGATGTCCTGTATTTGCTTGTAGAAGATCAGGGTAAAATATCTCACAGTCAATGCAGAACTGGGATGAGGCAGGAATACTGGTAGGATTATGAGAAATGCTATAAAAATGTAACATTAACATTAACATCCCAATCCATAAGTAAGTTCAGTGAATCTTACCTAGAGAAACAGTAAAAAGACAAACCAAACCACATGGGTTGTACTGTGAATACAGTCTGTTGAGTCACACATTGTGTAGGTTTGCATTCTGCCTTCACCTCTGAGGATGGTGCAGTAGATCCTTTATACATTGCTGCTCCATTATTTTTTCCGCATCTATCAGAGAGGAAAACAAATATTTTAAATGAACAAACTGACACTAAGGGGGGAAAAAAAGACTTACTCTGAATACTGCCCAAAGGGGGTTTAAAATGATGAAAGCACTTCACATTATAAGTTAGCTTCAGTCTCCTAACATGAATTCCAGTTTGAAAGATTGAACATCTCCCTGAAGTCTGAAGCACTTAAATAATTTAGATTAAATTTAAATTGTGCTACACTTTACAAGCCCAGAACCACAGTCACATCTTCACTGAAAAGCTTATAAAAATTTGAAATGCTCCAATAATTTTAAATCTTGTAGAAGCCTGGTACCTTCCAAATGAAAGTGCTAATAAAAAAATTAGTACTGAAATTTAAATCAGAGCAGTGCCGAATGATTTAAAATTATTGAAGCTTTTTCATTTTTTATGAAGGCTCCATGCAAAAGTGAGATAAGCAACTTCTTCAACAGAACGCAATGTATTCAAACAATAACAAAAATAATGACAAAAATAATAATAATAAGTGTTTTTATAAAGGGCTAAGTAATGCAACAATTTCCTGAGAGATTCTTTCATTGCAGGAAAAACAACTGAGTCCTGTGGTGCTGTAATTACTAACAAATGTATTATAGGTTAAAGTTTCATAGACTTAAATCCATTTTATCAAACACATGACATATTAGTCTCAGTTGCAGATATATCATACACATTGCCAGGGCAGAGGAGAATGAAATCAAGAGGACAGACAGCCATAATTTAATTATGGTTTGAATGTTTGAAACTTAAGCGTAGTAATTTTTTAGATCCAAAGAAATATGTGCTAGCAACGGTCACCTTAGTAATGCCTTTGGAATTCATTTGTGGAAATCAAACCGCCTTAAGATAAGCAACAAGATATCCTAGTGAATTGAAAGGATGCCCTATTGGTTTCTGAATACTGCCATTTCTGATGTCAGATTTCTCTCTGTTTATAGATTTCCCAATAGAGACTGATCTGTTTGCTTCTCTAGAATGCAGAAGCTAATCAACAGCAAACAAAAAGATTTATTGTATTAAAAGATGAGCAGGTAAATAAGCCATTGATGTTATGGCTAACATGATTAGGCTAATACTCATAAATATAAATGTTTGATACAATAAGAGTGAACATTCTGAATAGTCTAGCACTATTGGACTTGGGGGGGCTCATTGTTCCACTTTTTTACTTGTATTTGTTACACCACTTCTGCAGATATTTCTCTGATTCCTCAACACTATCTCCTACTTAGCTGATCTCCCCACTGGATGGCATTTATCCAATGCATTGTATGGAGACTATCTCCAAAGTCCCCTTGGAAAATCCATCTGTTGCCAAACAATGCATCTGGCAATTAATTTGGTAGTAGTATCCCCAGGGAAATTTTGACAAGTATTATTTGTGTCTCAGAACAGAAATGTGAAGCACTGACTTTGATCTCTATACTACTGTGCAATGTTTTGCTTCCAGCTTGCAGCTGCCCCCTTCCCTTGATCTCTGGGCATTTTTGTAAAAAGTTTGCGAAACATCTGATGTGTTTACATGTATTGAAAGACTCAGGCACATTTTTATCTATGAAATTAACTTCCTTCTCAAATGAATAAGGGGTAAAGCGTAGCCTACCAATATACTACATGGAATCCATCAATGAGCACTTTGGGAAACAATTTTTTTCTGCAAATATTTATTTGTTTGTGTTTTCTGACAAGTTAAGCATATGTTGCAAATTAATATTCTGATTATTATATTATACAGTTAAAGTAATAATCACAAAATGCCCATATGTCCATGTTCATATGTATAAATGGTCTGTTTCTGTTTTATTTTTAAGATCTATCTATCTATCTATCTATCTATCTATCTATCTATCTATCTACCTACCTACCTGCCTGACTACCTAATCTATAAATTGAAACAGAAATACAGAAGTAGAAGTTAACGAATCAATGATTGTAAACAAATGAGTTCCTTACTGTTTGCATTTATTTGGTTGAAAAGGGAAGCCAAAATTGGGACCTGTTTCAGCTTGTCTCTAGGACAGTTATAACCTGATTACCTAACCATCTCTTTATCTAATCTAGAGCTATCATTTTTAACCAGGTCTTGTAGCATTTTGAAAGCACTACTGAATGACAACAAAACAAACGTCCACAACTTGGTACCTCTGCATAAGTACAACTAGATCTGCATGAACTTTAGCTAACTGGTGATTTAAATTGGTGTAACAGCAAGTATCAGTGGCAGCAAGGGATGGTAGAAGCTTGAAAACTGTAATATTGCCCGACAACACAGCTTAGCCAAGACCAATGGCATAGTTGGTGGGAGTGGGGAAAGGGTAGAGGCATGGAGGCAGGGCTAAGGCACACAAAGGTAGGGCTACAACGCACATGGGCAGGGCTACAGCACATTGGGGGGCAGGCAAGGAGTGGCAGTACCCACAAAAAATGCCACCCAGGGTGCACTGTCCCCCTCACTGCCCCGTCCCTACTCAACTGTCCAGGACAAGGGTATAGTGGGACTTCTCCATGCTATGGAAATCATTTGCAGCTGAGAGTCATGGATGGGTTCCCAAATTTCAATTCCTGGTCTAGGTTTCAGTGCCTGGACATCTGTGGTCCTCAAGCTAGTGGGGAAGTATTTCAGGATAAGAGCGCTGGTTTGAGAAGTGTGTGCACATATAAATATTTTCCTTTGTTAGATGCAAGGTAAGGTTTAAAGTATTTAAACAACATATTCTGAATGAGGGTGCTTGGTATTTAATGTATCAGATGTTAAGGGGCCATCATTTGTAAAATCATTGGAGATTGTCCTTTAAATCATTTGATAAACAGAAACAGCTCAAGAAAACTATTGTGGATATGCAGTTTTGGATAAAAAAATAAATCAGTCCTTAAAGACTTTAAGTGCAACTTTTAACACCATGTATTCTGTACCCTGCCTCAAGCCTTGGGGAGAGGCAGGTAAGAAGTAAAATTTATTGTTGTTGTTGTTGTTATTGTTGTTAAATAAAAATCCATTTTTCCTTTGTGGCAGAATGATAGCACAGTAAGCAACAAAGCCTATTCCACAACTGAGGCCATAGAGGAGAAGACTCTCTCCCATATCATCTCCTGCTGTATTGCTCTGACAGAAGAGACACAGAGGAGGCATTCTTGTACTGAATTCAATCCTTGGGAAGGTATACATAGGGAGAGCCACTTCATTAAAACTGAGGACCCAAACCATTTTGAGTTCTGGCTGTCATCATCAGCACTTTGAATTCAGTTCAGAAGGGCAATGCCAGTCAGTACAGCCCTTTTAAGACCACTATAGCCATGTTTAAATGTTTGAAGGGATGTCATGTTGAGGAGGGAGCAGGCTTGTTCTCTGCTGCTCCAGAGACTAGGACAAGGAGCAATGGATTCAAGCTGCAGGAAAAGAGATTCCACTTGAACCTCGGGAGGAACTTCCTGACGGTTAGAGTTGTCCGGCAGTGGAATATGCTGCCTCGGAGTATGGTAGAGTCTCCTTCTTTAGAGGTTTTTAAGCAGAGACTGGATGGCCATCTGTTGGGAATGCTTTGATGTGTGTTCCTGCATAGCTGGGGGTTGGACTCAGTGGCCCCTGTGGTCCCTTCCAACTCTATGGTTCTATGAATTCTATGATACTTGTCATTCTAATACACAGACAGAGAGCATATTTTTCTTTTGAGAAACTAAGAGAGAAATCTTAGCTAAAGGGGTTTTTCCCAGATCAAGTTGAAATGCAGAAAGTGTTCTTCCTCAAAATAGGGAATATTTAACCTAAACTACTTGCTTCGAGTCAGAAGGTGGATGCAAAATAGATTAGAGGGTGAGTCCTGGTGCCACATGGACCTGGAGGAGAGAAGAAAGCTGATTAAGTAAATACAAAGACACTCTGGTGAATTTTTACAAGTTGCAACAACCAATCAGTTAAGGGTCACAAATTGTAGCAAGCTGCTGCTCTGACAGCTGACCTGTTTGGCACAGATATGGACTGAGAAAGCAGTTAATGAAAGCATGACAATTAATGTAAAGTAAGCTCACTTATAGGTTCTGTAAATGGCAAAACATGCACAGAGGACAGCAATTAATAACTTCTTGCTTCAAGTAGATAAATAGGGTAACAAGGAGGCACAAGTAAGTAGCTAAAGTGGACTAGCTCACTGGTGTAATATTTTGGCTACAGAGGAAGTGTTCCTGCTTCAAATGAAATGTGCTCTCTTTACCTTGGGACAGGGAACTGCTAGAAACTTATGCCCCTTTTCTTCCTACTGGCATCTTGGAATGAATTAGGAGGCAACAAATTTGCAGATGACACCAAATTGGGAGGGATTGCTAAAATTCCAAAGGACAGGATCAAATTTCAAAATGACGTTGACAGATTGGAGAGCTGGGCCAAAGCTAACAAAATGAATTTCAAGAGAGAAATGCAAGGTCCTACACTTAGGCAGAAAAAATAAAATGCATAAATATAGGATGGGGGGCATTTGGCTGGATAGCAGTACATGTGAAAGGGATCTAGGAGTCTTGGTAGATCACAAGCTGAACATGAGCCAGCAGTGTGATGCAGCAGCCAAGAAAGTCAATGTGATTCTTAGTGGCATCAATAGGAGTATTGTGTCTAGATCAAGGAAGGTAATGGTACCACTCTATTCTGCTTTGGTTAGACGTCATCTAGAATACTGTGTCCAGTTCTGGGCATCTCAATTCAAGAAGGGTATCAACAATCTGGAACGTGTTCAGAGGAGGGCAACCAAAATGGTGAAGTCATACCCTTGAGGAATGGCTTAGGGAGCTGGAGATGTTTAGTCTGCAGAAGAGAAGGTTAAGAGGGGGCATGATTGCCATATTTAAATATTTGAAGGGATTGTCATGTTGAGGAGGGAGTGGGCTTGTTTTCCGCTGTGCCAGAGACCAGGACAAGGAGCAATGGATTCAAGCTGCAGGAAAGGAGATTCCACTTGAACCCCAGGAAGAACTTTCTGACAGTCGGGGCTGTCCGGCAGTGAAATATGCTGCCTCGGAGTGTGGTGGAGTCTCCTTCTTTGGAGGTTTTTAAGCAGAGGCTGGATGGTTGTTTGTTGGGAGTGCTTTGATGATGTTCCTGCATAGCAGGGAGTTGGACATAATTGCCCCTGGGGTCTCTTCCAACTGTGTGGTTCTATGATTCTATGATTACATGGTTTCTATGTGATATTCCAGTCAGTAAACAAGATATAGTTTCCAAGTTGTCTTCTAGTGTAGCCATATGCAGGGTGTTTTACAGTGGTCTGATCTGGAAGTTACCAGTGCATTTGTGAAGCCGTTTGTGAAGCTAACAAATAGTCCACCAAATGACAGTTTTGTCCACTCTCAGTTTCTGGGATGCACAAGTCAGACCTTGAAATCCTGCATTGTGGAGACTTTAAAGATCACACAACTCACAGTTGCAAATGCTTCCTATAGCAAAATGAGACCCAGATGTGATCATTAAAAAAAAAAAAAACCCAAAAAAACAAAAAACCTTAGGATTTAGAAAGGCAAAAGGGATTTAATCTGTGGAACCCTATTTTAAAGCAAAACAAGAGAATTTGGAGGATTTATAATTCTCACTTGCTCTACTATTCTCACCACTTTGAGGTAAGTATTAGTATTAAATCATAGTACTGGAATCAAACCCACTGAATTTATTGAATACCCAGATAGATTGGCAGATGTAATTTTAGAATGGCTCACATGGCACAAACTTTCAGTCTGGGAAGATTTTCCAGATAAAATATCTGAGATAAACCTGAATGTTCATATTTGAAGGGGGGAAATCTCACAGAAAACTTCAGCACCATCTAAAATGGTATCTTTGTAGATCATTTAAAAATTCTCTCTAAAGTGGATTTTGAGATAAATTCGGAAACAGCAGCTTTGGCAAAACATGAGAGAAGTTTTGTGGGAAGACAGAAGAGTTCTAATTAAAGACAAAAACAATAGTTTCAGAAGATTTGGTTTGTCCCAGTATAACGTGATCATGCTAAATTTTATTTGTACAATTGCTCTCCCCTCTCTCCTCCCCCCCCCGTCTTTCTATATTTATTCTGCAGATCAGTGCTTGGACGGATCAAGAAAAGATGTCAACAGCTGATCACATTCCAAGATATCTACAAGTATTTAAATGCCTTCCCTTGGCATTCATAAGGGTCACATTACTCACTCTTGACAAGAATTCAGACATTTAATCAGAAATGTAATAAAAGAGTGTTTCCATTGCTGTGCTTCTAGTGCTCCCTTGCTGATATATTCTTCCTGTGCTGTTCAATCCACAATAAATTAAACAATGGGACATATTTTAAAATCTTCTAAGGCACCCTGCTTAATTTTAAGATGATGAGTTTTCATAAATTACAGTTGCAAAAAACAAAGTGCTTTCAAAATTGCAATTTCTTTTGGTACTATGCCAGTGTGGAAGTGTTTTGTAAACTACGGTCACTTGGGAAACTACCATATAGTGTAATAATCAAAGATTTTTCTTTACTGGAGAATTTTGACAAACCTATCACTGAAGGCTGCTGCATGAATTCCAAAGTCATGGGATTGAAAGGACTGGCACATCTATGGACTTATAACTGGTTATTTTTTACTTTTTAAAAAAATGTTTTTATTAAAGATTTAATTGCATAAAAACAGAGTGGATATACCCCATTGAGAGATATATCACATCCTCTCCATATTTATATTTTCCAGTTGAATCTTCTTTATTTCCATTTACCCAAAAGAATGACTATTACATTATAAATGGTTAATTAATAGGAAGCAAAGAGTAGCAAAAGTAGTAACATGGTGTAGTGGTTTAAGTATTGGACTGTGACCCTGAAGACCAGGGTTTGATTACCACTTAGCCATGGAAACCCACTGGGTGACCTTGGGTGCATTACATAGACCCTTTTCACATCTTACCTTTTCATGGTGCTGGGTTCGCGTGAGCAGCCTTCGGAGAGAGGCTCTCTTGTCCAAGATCCTTCGGCTCCACACGAGCTTCCTGCTCGCACAAGAGCCCTGCCTCTTCCTTTTGCAGTGCAGCCTGGGACCTTCCCAGGCTGCACTGGACAGGAAGCACAACTGACCCAGCTCCCGAGGCTCCGTACACAAGGTAAGTGTGCACGGGACCCTGGAGTGATGCACAACTGCACATCACTTTCGGCTTCAAGCTGAAAATGAAAAAAATCTGTGTGCAGTCCCTGTCAGGCCCTGGAGCGTCATGCAAATGTGAGTGTGTCGTGTGGACCGCTTCTCACATGTGCATAATGCTCGAGGAGCCCCTGCCATTTTGTTAATAGTTAATTGATGGACTGTTAATTGTTGTGTGTTTTAAGGGCTTGGTTTAGGGGGGTTGGTGGGTGGGAAGGATTGGGTATGTTTTTAATGTCTTTTAATGTATTTAATGTATTTCATGTTGTTCACCGCCTCGATCCATGTGGAGAGGCGGGATAGAAATCATCATCATCATCATCATCATCATCATCGTCATCATCATCATCATCAAAAATGCCGTGCGAAAAGGGCCATAATCTTAGCCCAAGAAAACCGCATGATAGGTTCACCTTAGGGTCGCCATAAGTCAGAAACAACTTGAAGGCACACAACAACACAACAAAGAGTAGGAATGGATTAACAATTTTAACCATGGGAAGAATTAAGCCCCTAAGGATCTGTATTGCAGCCAGTCTTTTTAATATTCATAAGTAATCTGGAATTAATTTGAGCAGTGAAGTCGCCAGATTTGTGGGGTGATGCAACATTAGTGATGGTGGAGGAAACACATGCATGATCAAGAAAGAGTTGTCACAAACCCTGGGCTTGCACATTTCTTACCCTTCCCTCCTCCTGCATGATTGAGAAGAGGGATCCTTTTTCTTTAACCTTGATTTCTCTGCATCTCATGGTGTTCTCTGAACAACAACTCAAAACATAGGCATTTAATATAAATAAAGCTATAAAATGCAGCATATATAATAGTAGCAGCTACAACTCCAATAAAAAATGACAGATATTAATCTTTAAATGACAATTTAGCCAGATGTCTAGCAGGTTTAGTTGATACTATTTTCTTTCTTTCTTTTAAAAATAGCATTTTAAAAAAAAAAATGGCCATTTGAGATCTAACATAATGTGATAGACAGCTTGGAGCCCATGAGGTTACCAATAATCTGATCAATTGTCCTGTTTATTACTTCATGAAAGGGGCAGCATAGGACATAATGTTTAATATCTCCACTTACCCTTGACCAAAAAGATAAAAATGTTTTTCCTCTTTGAAGAATTTACCTTCTAGGTACACTGAACATCTGGAATAGGGACTGGATTTTATAACAAACTCTGCCCAATTTCAAACTCAGACTTATTCGCATCCAGCAAAACTCAGCTGCAGTAAAGGAACTTTTTGCTGACCTGCAGGGATAAAGACCAGAGAGATGTTTCACGGTAGCATCCTGGTGTGCAGTGTCAGGTACTAAGATGAACAAGTAAAAATGAAGAGTTTATAGCCCCCTAATTCTCCTTCTTCTTAGATTTCCTTGTCCCACCCAGCCACCCTATAGGCAGTGCATGCTGGTTGCCTTTTGAGGCATTACACTTTTCTTTCTCAGAGACTTTTTTTCCCTTTCCTGCTCTGCCCTGCTGTGTATGGAGTTTAGATAATTGGACTTGAGTATGGCAGTTTAGTAAGAGCTCATTGACAGGAAGCTGGGCGGGGGGCAGGGGGGCAATCTGAAAGACCAGAAACAGTGAGCACTCCTAAGTGTCCATTTGGTGAAAATGATGTCTATAAACTTGGCTTTGAGGGTTGTGGTGACCTAGGGCTGGGAAAAGAGACTATACATTCAAATAGTTAAATAGTAAATAAAAGTGGCACTTTAGTTACCCTGTTATTGTCTGGTCTGATTATTTTCTAGTTGGTAAACAATCACTTCTATTTCAGTCCATCAGTTATGATAGCAGTTCTTTCCTCCTCATGCAGGTCATACTAAAATATGGCGGTACATGAATCAACATATATGTTCTCTACAGTTAAGTATGCAAGCCTTGCTTCTTCATGAATGTATTCTTTTATGTATAGTAAAACAGTGGATTATTTATTTCTCAGCCATGTTAAATGTAAAGATGATTAGTTTGGGGAAAAATACTCTCTTTCTGCTTGAATTCATATGTTCTCAAGACATCAGCACTATCAAGTCTCTTCTGGAAGGAAAAAAAGGACAAACTACACAGGTTTCTTTGACTGGTATGAGATTGATTTTTGAGCCCTATACTTTGTATTAAATCATTTTTATGAACAAGGAGGCAAAAAGCTGCTAGTCATTTAGATTAAATCAGATGATTTAAGCCTTTGGACTTTAAAACTAGTTGTGAAATATGGGAATGTCTGTGCTCGATTTGATGAGGCTGTGTTCTCTGTGTTCAGAGAATAGTTTCACTCTTATGCTCTCATCCTGAAATAGTGATATAGGTAGAGTCAAAGCCAAAAACCGAATAAAATAAAATAATAATAATAAAATAAAATTGACAGGTTTCTGTGACAATCACAAACAAATGTGGAATTCTGATGTGCTGTGAATGATGATGATGATGATGATGATGATGATGACGACGATGATGATGGTGATTAATAGAATGCCATATACGTACATAGTGCCTTACAGTAGAACAATCAAAAACTGTGGATCCTGCCAAATCTAAAATATATGTACAAACACACATAATTTCAAACACACAAACTATACCACATAATTAAATCACTGTAGAATTTTGCAGTGCAATAGTACCGTATGTCAACAGCATTGCATAAAGGGCACACACTATTTCTAGATCAGATGCACTTGATTTCTCAGTGAAAAGCATATAAGCAGTTAGGGAATGCTGAAAGACAGGCTGAGGTCTGAGTTTATTCTTTGGAAAAGGCTTTTAAGGTGAGGTATGGTCCAGCAATGGAGCAAGCCATAAACAAAACCATGGAAGAAAAGGAAAAAAAAAAATTAAAGATCTTACTGGACTGATTAAGCCTTAGACAAGACATTGCAAACTTTTTTAGAACTGGAACATAAAATTTACACAAAACTACAAAATTATGCTGTTGTGGGGAAGGAGATGTGATCATTTAGAAGGCAAGAGGTTTGGACTAGTATTGCATGGCAGGAGGGTCCCCACTACTATTGAAAATCATTGTGTTACAAATAATATAAAATGATGTAATTGTTTTGGCTAAAGTACTTGATTTGTGAAGGATCATTCACCCATTCAGTTCACTGTTTATCAAGTGAAATACGTGCATGTGTGAAATCATTCATTTATTCATACCACAAAATTTGTTTGAAGAAGAAAGAAATGGAAGAGAATGGAGTGATCTTGGAAACGGATCAGCAGGTGGTGATCCCCACATTGATTCCCTCAGAGCAAGTCATAATGTTCACACCTTTGGTTTCACTTAGCACTTAGCTTTCCTACTTAGATGTAGGAAGGCACTTTCAAAGCTGTAGGTACATTGACACTTTACATGCATTTTCCCTGCCTACCACTAATTAGACCCACATTTCATTCTGCCTTCAATGGGAAGGATTAGAACAATGCAGACTCTCCTTCAGTTCATAGCATAGTCCTCATGTTCATGGACAAACACTTGATGAATGTTTATGGAAGTTCTTTCAATGCACAGCCAATGTCCACTCTCAATGTTGCATGGGATGAGGGCAAGAAAAACAAAACTAAATCCAGATAAGACATAGGTACTCCTCATCAATCAAAAGACAAACCACTGAACAGAGATTCAGCCTATGCTGGATGGGATTACAGCTAGGTAATCTTGCACTGCCCAAGAATGAGTTTTCACAGATAAAACTAGTCTGCTTTTCTGTTCCTGGGGATGTAAGATCTGGGTACAGTGATACATGCCTTGATTATATACTGTTAGAATTACTATAAAATACTGTATGCAGTGCTGCCTTTGGTAACTGTTCATAACTGTTGAAACAACTTCAATAGTATATCTCCATTGTAGGGCACAGTTCAAATTGTTAGTTAGGACTTTTAATTCCCTACATGACTTGAGTCCAAACTATTTGAATGGCAAAAATCTCCTTCTGCAAGTCTGTCTGATTTTCAAGATCTTTGTGAGAAGGTTCTCTTTCCATCACAACACCACCACATATGTGTTTAGTGACGAAGGGTAAAAGTGCATTGTTGGTAGCCAAGTTGTTAAATTCCCTCTCATGGGAAGCTAAGTTGCCTTCCTGTCCACTCTCTTTTTGATGCAAAACAAAGACTTTCTGTCCTTGGCTCTTTACTCATTGTGACACAAGGATTTCTTGTATTTTTTATTTTAATGGGATGACTGACCAGGAGCATGTTACCCTGTTCTTTGGGGGTTCCGGGAGGGGCACCCAAATAACCAAAACACAAACACCACTTTGGGAAAAATTAGCTGGAGCACTCACTAAAGCTAGTGAGAGGCAGGGTAACGTAGCAGGATCTTGCAACCCAACGTCTATGGGGTCAGGTCAGTCAAGCAGTCAGACAGTTTAAAATAGCAAAAATTATGTTTCATTGAAAGACAAACAAACAGTAAAGACACCACAATCACACAGCTAACGGAAGAATTGGAAATAGGGATTTTCGGGGAAATGGGTAATACGACACCTGTCTCGTAGTCCTGAAGAGATATGAAGATAGAGTTTGTGGATATGGAGTCTCAGTACGTGGGACTGAGGGGACAGCTCGCCAGACACAGTGGCAGCAAGGCTGGATGGAACTCTGTTGTTGTTGTTGTTGTTGTTATTTATTTGTATCCCACCTCTCCATATGAATCGAGGTGGCGAACAACTTACAAATAGCATGTATTTCGATACATTTCTTATACATGCCCCCAACAAGCTGGGTACTCATTTTACCGACCTGAGAAAGGATGGAAGGCTGAGTCAACCTTGGAGCCTGGCAGGATCGAACTCACAACCTTGTGGCTTGCAATACTGGTATTTAACCACTGTGCCACCAGGGCTCGGGAGCGATCCAAGCGGTCCAAGCGGTTCAAGCAGTCCGAGGTGGTTTCGGAATCAGGGGTTTATATAGGGTGAATTGTGACTGTAGGCCAAACCTTACTCAGTGAGAACAAGGCGAGTTTGGAGCGGGACAAAGCTTTGGAAAGGTCAGAGTTTAGCATGATTGGCTTAAAGCCGAATCAACAATAGTGTAGCCAGTATGCAAATGCGGAGCGCTTGTATCGTGCATAAGCAAAAGGGTGTTTGCCAGAGAGGTCCCTGAAGCGACGAACTGGCTCAGTTCGGCCTGCCTAGGTGGGGAATGGAATGTCCAGCAATTATCGGCCACACCTGTTTACATGCTTGTCCAGAGGCCTCACAAACACGTGGAGTGGGGTGGCAGAGGAAGGCCAAATGGTTTGATATCAAAACGATATCGAGTGCTATCTCCGGGTAGGCCTGGGCTGCAGTAACAAGCACCTATATCTTCTCTGGATTAATTTCATTTTGCTTTCTCTCATCCAATCCAGTGGAGAGTGGAAATTGATTCTGCACTGAAAGAACTTTCATAATCATTGGTGTGTGTTATCTTTTTATCTTTTCACTATGCCTTAAATTTAATGTTTTTCTTAATAGAATTAGTTTTTAAAAAAATATATGAAAGATTTGTTTTTAGTTTTGTGCAACCCACCTGAGACCCATATGGGGAAAAATGTAGCATCTAATTTAAATCAATGCATACATATGGTAGATTTCCTGTTGTCTCTACCTTTCTGCAGTGATGGGAACGAGTGCTTCTGTGAGATAAGATGCAATGCTGATAGTAGCAGTGCAGTAGGTACTCCCATGTCATACAGATGATTGATAAGGAGTACAATTAAAGATACCAAAGGGAGAAACAGGAGAGTTGCTATAGGTGTCCTGAGACTCCTTCTTGACATCTTCAATTGCCATAGAAGTGATCACTCTTCATGATTAGAGCTGCTGTGTATGGGCTGCTATGCTTAAACAAAACCTGAATAGAGAATATTGACTAGAGCATGATAGCTGGTGGTCAAAAGGAGTTACAGAAACTAATTGGCCTTTTCTTTTTAACTTACTTTTTATTTTTATTTTCTAAAATAGAGTTTTTCTTCTTCTTATAATCATGGATTATTATATCAATGAATCAATTTACAACATCTAAAACATGAACAGAAGGGAACAGATTGTTATATAATCTACCACTGAAATTTGCCGACATGTCTCAAAAAGACATGTTTTTGAAGACTGTGGTTCTTTTGTACAACACAGATAAATCAGAGGAGTGTGGAGATGGCTTATATGGGGAAAGATATGGAAGAATCAAAGAAAGAGAGAGAGAGAAGATTAAGGAAATGAACTAGATATTAAAGAAATTAAAGATTCTATATTGCAGATGGCTGCAGACATGAAAAGTCCAAAGTGAAAACAGAAAAACTGGAGTAAAAAAACAAAAAGCATTTGGAGGCTAGAATGTACATATTGGGCTAAGAATGTGAACATGATATCTTTGTCTTGATGAAACAACAAAAAAGGAAAACTGCTTATGCTTTAGAGCCATCTGTGAACAAGGCAATGAAAACATCAAAGAACAAATGACAGTGGTTCTAGCAGGTATATTGGAGTAAATAGACCATGTGTACTGCATTTATTCACAAGCTGTAAGAGAGAGAACTATCAAAATATGTAATTGTATATTTTGTTTGCTAGCAGATTAGAGATCAAGTCCTGCAACATCACTGCAAGAACAGAATGAAGACTGATGAAATCAAGGTGACTGTATTTAAGGAGATACCCACCAGGATTTTATGCAAAAGAGGAAAGTATGCTTTTCTGATCAACAAGCTGAAACAGAATAGGATACTATTTGAATGGGAAAATTAGAAAATATCTACTTCAATATTATGCAGAGAAAAAATGGTGTAAAGTACAGTACAAAAGTCAGTACAAAAGTCAAAAGACCTGGTGCAGAAATATAAAAAAGACCTGGAACAACCAAGAAAGAGAGGAAAAAGAGGCTAATGGACATATATTGGATGATAAGTTGACCAAGGGTAAAGATAAATCTTCAGATGGACTAGAGGAAATTGGAGGCATAAAGGGAGTGGAGTATTCAAAGTGTTATTTATGAGAGATGTATAACACGGAATGTTAAAGGAATGAACATGCTCCTTAAAAAAGCTAAAATATTTCATTGTTTGAAAAAATTGAAACAAGATAAAATATGGCTCCAAGCAATTGACATAGAAAGAAAGGATAACAAATAGCTACATCACCTCAAATTATGTAAAGAATTAATCACAGCATCATTTGCCAAGAAGAATGGAATTGTTATTTACATGAACCCCAATCTATCTGCAGAACTTGTTTTTGCAGATCAGAAAGGCAGGTATGTGGGGGTTTAAATTGGTATTTGTAGAACAAAGAAAGGAATTAAATAAACCAATTACAACGATGGAAATTAAATTGGCAATACAGAGATTGAAAATTGGAAAAACACCAGGCCCGGACGGTTTTACTGCTAAGTTTTATAAGGAGTTCCAGGATGTATTGATAGATCCCATTCAACTATTGTTTAATGAATTAGACAGGACAAATAAACCAATTTCATGGGAAGAAGCAACTATTACTTTGATTCCCAAAGAAGGTAAAGACCAACATGAGGTAAAAAATTATAGACCGATATCGTTGTTAAATCTAGATTATAAGTTGTTTACAACTATATTGGTGGAGAGATTAAAAAAGATATTGAGAACTCGAATACATGAGGATCAGAATGGTTTCCTACCAGGAAGATCAATAAGAGATAATATTAGAGTAATCTTAGATGTAATTGAGTTTTACCATAAACATAACGAAAGAAAGATGGGATTAATTTTTGTAGATGCCGAAAAGGCTTTTGATAACGTAAAATGGAGATTCATAGAAGAGGTGTTAGAAAAAATAAATATAGGAGAAAAATTTCTTACCTGGGTTAAAATGATAAATAGTAATCAAACAGGAAGATTGGTAATTAATGGAGAAAAAACAGAAAGATTTGAAATAAATAAAGGTACGAGACAAGGTTGTCCTTTGTCTCCTTTAATTTTCATCTTGATGGTTGAAGTATTAAACATCAAGATAAGACAGGATCAAGAGATAAAAGGAATAAAAATTGGAAACCAATCATACAAAGTGAGGGCATTTGCAGATGATCTAGTGATTATGTTGGACGATCCCAAAGAAAGTATTAGAAGAGTGTTTGATGTATTCGAAGAATTTGGGTCAGTATCTGGTTTCAAGACTAACTTGGATAAGACAATGATTTTGATGAAAAACATTCCGAAATCAGAAGAAGAGGAGATTAGAGAAATATCGAAGTTTAAAGTAACGAAGAAAGTGAGATATCTGAGAATTAATATCTCAGGTAATAATACAGATTTGTTTGATAACAACTATAAAAAAGTCTGGGGTGAAATAAAACAAGACTTAAATAGATGGTCTAAACTTGATTTATCCTTAACGGGTAAGATAGCAACAGTTAAAATGAATATTTTACCGAAAATGACTTTTTTATTTCAGAATTTGCCGATTATTGCTAACGATGTACCTTTTAAGCAGTGGGAGAGAGATTTGTCTAAGTTTATATGGAATGCTAAAAACCTGAGAATAAAATGGAAGGTACTAAAGGACGTACAAGAAAGAGGGGGAATGGGACTCCCAGATTTAAAATTATATTTTCGAGCAAGCTGTCTTTGTTGGGTAATAGATTGGATAAAATTAGAAAATTCTAGATTGCTGAAAATTGAGGGAGTTGATCTTTTTTTTGGCTGGCATGCCTATTTGTGGTACGATAAATTAAAAGTAAATAAGGAGTTTAACAATCATTTTATAAGAAAGCCATTATTGAAGACCTGGCTGCAATATAGAGATAGATTGTATGGTAAAATTCCACAATGGGTGTCTGCACATGAGGCCTTTTACAGAAGAGAAAAACCACATCTAGATAGATGGTTAAAATATAAAGATTTATTAAAAATACAAGGAGAAAATGTAAGTTGGAAAAATAAAGAGGAATTGGCTGACTTGGGTATATCATCCTATTGGCTCTTACAAAGACAACTGGAGGAGAGGTTTAAAATTGATAAGAAATTGGTTGGGATTGAAGTAAGAGAGAAAGAATTTGACAAATTACTTAAACCGGGGGTTGATCATTTGATGGGGAAAATATATAAAATGTTGTTGAATTGGCAAATGGAGGAGGAGGTAGTGAAAGAGAATATGACAAATTGGGCAAAAAATCTGGGACGTGTCATTCTCCTTCAGAAGTGGGAAAATTCTTGGAAAGATGTAAAGAAATATTGTTTTGCTACAAATATGAAAGAAAATTACTATAAAATGTTCTTTCGGTGGTATTGCACACCTGTGCAAATATCGAAAATGAGTAAGAATGGTAAAGATACATGTTGGAAATGTCCTGGAAAAGGAACCTTTTATCATCTATGGTGGTCATGTGTGAAAGCAAAGGCCTTTTGGAAGAACATACATGAGTGTATTGAAAAGGCGTTACATTCTAAGTTTCCTATGATTCCAGAGTTATATTTGCTGACCATAATTGATGACAAATATTTTAAGAAAAGTTCAGAGAGAAAAATGTTAATATATATGGTGACAGCAGCTAGATTGGTATACGCTCGATTTTGGAAATCGAATGAAATACCTAGAATAGAAGATTGGCTATGGAAACTATTTGAGTTATGGGAAATGGACGAATTGACTTATAGAATTAGGGATAGACCAAGAAAACAGATAGAAGAGGAATGAAGTCTAGTAAAACCCCTTTGGGAAAACCATTGGGGTGAAAAGAGTTAAAAAGAGGTTTGGTAAATACAAGTCTCGGGAGATGATAATGCAAATAAACATTATAGCTACTTATTAAAGACAGTGGTATGTAATAAGGTATATTAAGGTGAGTTGGCGGCATATAAGTAAGATAGAATGGTCCATAAATACAAGGATGATAAATAAGGGAAGGTGGGTATGAACTTGTAAAAAAAAAAATTTTTTTTCTTTGAAAGAATGATACTACGTGAGAGGATTGTAAATGAGATAACATTAAGAAAAGATGTCTGTTTTATTTATAATTGTGTGTTCTTTTTTTGTTTTGTTTTTTGAAATAAAAATATAATTAAAAAAAATAAATTGGTATTTGTGGCACTAAAATATTAGTGATAGCAGTTTACACCTGTAGAGAATGTAAAGGGGTTTTTTTATGAGAAGGTGACTGATAAATTGATTTTTTTTCTTCTTGTGACAATTGATTACTTCTCAGAGATTGGGATGGTCTGATATCTCCACAGGTAGTTCGCACATCTGAAGAAAAGATTAAGATCACACAGAGAAAACTCCTGAAACCCTTTTTTGATATGATGCATAGTCTGAGAGTGATGAAGGTTTGGAAGTTTAAGTACAAGAATGCAGAGGATTTTACTTTTTCTCTTTTCTTGCTGTCTTTTACCTTATTAAGCACTATTGTCTTTACTACTGAATCATAGCTTCTCATGGTGTGTTGAAAGTACAACAGTTTAGTCATCTTGGCTTCTAAGGAGAGTTCAGCCCTGATTAGCTTTAGGTTCAATTCGTTTCTCTTTTTAGTAGTCCATGGGATCTGTAGGACTCTTCTCCAGCACCAAATTTCAAATGAATTGATTTTCTTCCTAACAACTTTCTTCACTGTCCATTTTAAACAACCATCCATAGAAACTGGAAGTAATATGGCATGGACAACCCTAACTTTAGTGTTCACAATATATCTTTGCACTTCAGGATCTTATCTAGTTCTTTCACAGCTCCCCTTCCAAGTCCTAGTCTTCTTCTGATTTCTTGACTGCAGTATCCATTCTGATCAATGACTGAGACAAAATATGGACAGCCTTGAATTATTTCAATAACTTTAGTGTCTACTCTAAGGCCATGTAAATTATCAGCGGTCATTTTTTTTTAATTTTCTTAATGTTCAACTGTAAACCTTCCTTTGCACCTTCTACCTTGACTTTTTTCAGTAATTATTCCAATTATTCTTTGTTATTTCTGCTTATAGTACGGTGTCTACTATATGTCCTATGCTGTTGATGTTCCTACCTTCAATTTTCCTGCCTCCTTCCTCTCAGTCTAATTCTGCTTTACATATCATATATTCAGTATACAAGTTAAATATAGAGAGTGAGCAAAAGCAACATTGTCTGACTTACTTGACAATTGGAAACTATTCTGTTTCTCCATACTCTCTCTTGATGGTAGCCTGTTGTCCTGAATACAGATTATACATTGGGATAATCAAAAGTTATGACACACAGTTTTTTAAAGAATAATCCATAGTTCTTCTAGGTATAGACAAATAAATGCGTTGCCATAATCTAAAAAGCACAGACTGATTTTCTTTTGAAATTTTTTGGTGTGCTGTATTATTCAATGTGTGTTCGCGATATGATCCCTATGTCTCTCCCTTTCCTGAGCTTGGTTTGGACATCTGACATTTCTCAGTCCATATATAGTAAAAAATCTTGTTATAGAATTTTGAGCTTCTCTTTGCTTGCATGGGAAATTAATGCAAAGGTCCAGAGGTTACTTCTCTCCCTTCCTGGGCCATGTCTTTCAACTGGGAGGAGAAACAAAATGACAACCTGTGCATCAAGGTTTTTCATCTTTCTACCCAGAGCTTTTTATTCCCTTTTGATAATCTGAAAGCTATGCTTTGCAGTGTCATTGATTCCCACATGGACCAAAAGGAAGGGGTAACAGTCTCTGAGAGTCTTGTCAGCTTCTGTTAAATCATGGATTTTTGCCCCTGGGAGAAGCACATCTCCTAAGATATCCTATCAGGCCTACAAATCACTGTTTCTGTTCCCTTCAGTAGAGAGTGCCGCACCAACACCACATATGACCTCTGGGATCTGGAAGGGGCCATTTCATGTGCTGAATCTTTCAAGGTCATTTGCACATTCTCTGAGGACTAACATTGTTGCTCTTGTTCCTGTTCTCCATTCTCATTGATAAGGGAGAATGCTTTGAATTGATTATGTAGCTCTAAACTCACAGAATGATCTTTGGTCCTTCTTCTGTTTGTCACATTCTTCCAAATGTCTACCTCCTGTGTTTGCAAACTGACCTTCTCCTCATTAACATCCTCTGTATGTTCCTCATCAAGGACACTTTGTTCTGCTCTCTATTAGACTTCTTCTAATATGCTAAATAGTAAATACATGGGCATCAATTTGCTGGACCTTTTCTTCCAATAGGGCACACAACTTATCCTTGGTTCAGATGTAGCTACCCACAATCTCTAGCAAGAACACAAACATATCACAGCTGTTGCATGTGACTGCACTAGTTCCCTCAACATCCATATTCAGTACTGTGAAGTAAGCACTGAAACAGAACTCAGAACCTGCCCCTCAAAATATCTGTGGCAAATGCCCGCATGAAAAACTGTTGGCCTTGCCTTTTTATCAAGCTCCAGGGACTGGGTTTACAACTATATGAAGAGCCAGTGTCTTCTAGTTTGTCTCCCAATCAAGCCTCTGACTCATTTCCTCTCAGAAGAAGCCTGAGACTATATGCTCAAGTAGAGGACCTGAGCCAACACACAGAAGAACAATAGAACACTAACGAGAACACAATCAAGCTTCCACTCTGCTCAGTCAAACAATCAGCCTTAACATGATGGACACAAGCTCATAGAAACACAGTAGAACTATACAGCACTAATGAGCACATAGTCAAGCCTCCACTCAAACAATCAGCATTAACCCAACAGACCAAAGCTCACCAAAGCACAATGGAGCAATAGATCACTAACAAACACATAAGCAAACATATTCTTACCTCACACAAACAAGCAGCCGAACACCAACAGACAAAACAGCCCCTTAACCTCCCCTCATAAAAAAAAAGAAAGAAAAAAAAGACTCTCCACGACTGGTTAGGTTTAACCCAAAGATATAAGCTCACCTTAGAATAGAATAGACTAGATTAGACTAGACTAGACTAGAATAGAACCTTTATTATGGTCATAGACCAGCATAGGTAAAAAGAGGATACAGGAAAAAAAGATAAAAACACAGGTTAAAAACAGATTAAAAACAGGTTAAAGACAGCATGGAATATCCCCTTCAGGTTGCATTGCTCCCACATAACAGGACAAGCTTGGAACTAATCTACTGTGGAGGTCAGTGCCTGATAAATTTTAACCGCTGCTGCATAGAATCTCACAATATTATATGTTATATCTGAGTTGGTGTCTAAAAGTAACAAAGAAATGTAGAATTCTCCAGTGTGTCCTTGGTATTTATGCAAAAGAGGGGAAATAAGACTGAGGCGGATGTCCCTGTTGTACGAGCACTGGAGAACCACATGCTCTGTTGTTTCAATTTGGCCAGAGCCACAGGGGCACAGTCTATCTGAGAAGGGGATCTTCTTGTATTGGCCTTCCAGGACAGCTGAGGGGAGAGCGTGACATCATGTCAAAATAAAAGACCTCCAGTGTTTAGGTACTTCTAGTTTTGCTATGTATGCCATAGGTGAAACTTGATATCTGTTGGGATCAATAGCAATAAAGGTTGAGGTGCTAGCTAGATCCAGTTGTCACTCTGTATCTACCACCCGTTGTTTGATAGTTGCTTTGGCCTTATCATATCCCATGCTGAGCAGAAGCTCTGGGGAAAAACCCAGTGATGAGACTTTGGTCATCACTGTCCATTTCCACATAGACTGGAAGTCATCTGTCAAGGTTAATGGAGCCAGGCCAGTGGGAAAGAAGCATAGTCTAAGCCAGTAGCTGAGTATAGTTATCTACACTCTGGCCTCCACTTTCATAAAGCCTGACTCCAGTCTCAGAGTTGCGTTGGAGATGCATTTAGGAGCTTGGAAAGATGATCTTAAAAATTTGGATTGCACAAGTTCTAATGGTGCAGGCTTCAGGAAGGGTCCCAATTGGGATCCATAAAGTAGTTGTGCTACTGATTTGACCTCAAAAAGTTTGAGCGCCGCAGGTGTATAATGGCTTCCTCTTGTCTTAAGAAATTTGAGGATGGCTGATGAGCTCCTCTGTGCATTACAGCCACATACTCTCCATGTGACACACTTATCTTATGCCATCTCTTCAACCATGCAACATGTCTGTTCAAGAGTGAAAGATGTCTACTCTCTGTGGTTTAGCAGTGGTATGTTTTTACAAATATTAAGTGCAAAGAATGATAAGGCTCTTGATCATTTATTGTGTTGTGTGTCCTCTCCTGGCTTGGACATATTGTTATTCACACTCTGAAATATATAAGGAAAATACAGCTTTGAACTTCAGACATGGGGTGATTCATTTTGCCTATCAGTTCATACATTCTCCAAAGACTGTGTGCGTGTATGTATATGATGGAGATGAAAAATAGCTAAAATAAATGTAGAGGATATTTCTGAGCTGAAACTACACAAGAAAATGTTTTTATTCTAACTGTGAATGCAGGAAGAATGAGAATAATTCACATGAGAACCTACCTGGCTGAGACAATGGAGGAAATTGGCTTATGTGAGGAAGAAAGCAAATGGAGATCTTGAATGCTATTTTGAGTGTGATATAGAAGAACAAGTGAGGAGGGAACTATTCCCTTAAGGCCAATAAAACAACAACATCCTGTTCCCAGGAATGCACTGATAGACCCTCATATGTGATATTTTGAAACAGTCTGGAGAGATAAATATTAGAGAGAGCTGGTATTCAATCCATTTCCTGAACAAGCAGCATAGATCTTTCTTCTCCTATACTATCATCATCATCATCATCATCATCATCATCATCATCATCATCATCATCATTGGGGGTTTATTTGCCTTGTGCCTACCAAGCTGTTTTCAAACTATTTATGTTTAAATACTTGAAGGGATGTCATGTTGAAGATCAAACAAGCTTATTTTCTGTTCCTCCAGAGACTAGAACAGAGAGCTATGGATTAAAACTGCAGGAAAAGAGATTTCACCTAAACATTAAGAAGGACTTCTTGATGGTAAGAACTGTTCAACAGTGGAACATGCTACCTTGTGTGTTGGAGTCACTTTCTTTGGAGGCTTTTAAATAGAGGCTGGATGGCTATTTGCTGGGGGTGCTTTGTGTGTGTGTTCCTGCATGGCAGGGGGTTGGACTCAGTGGCTGTTATGGTCTCTTCCAACTCCATGATTCTATGATTGATTGATTTATTTATATAGTGTTGTTAGTGTATATGGCATTTTCATTAGCAGTTTAAAACTGCTAATTTGGCAGTTCCCTGCCATCAGACTCACAATCTGAAAATACATATAAAGAAATGAGCATGTCAGTCAAGGAAGAGATTAAATCCAGCAAATGCTGGGTTCTTTTCTTGCTCCAAGAAGCCACATCAATAGCAGTTGGGATGGAGGAAGGACCTTTCCTTAGCTGCTGGAACTGAGTCATGATGGTGCTGTACCTGGCTGCTCTTGTCTCTCTCACAGGCCAGAGCAATGGCAGTTGCTATGGAGGGAGGAGCTTTCACTAGTAGTTGGTATGGTATGCTTTATAATGTATACAGATTCTAAGCATATAGAATAATTATCCTTGGGAAATGTAGAAGTTACATGCAGGGGATCATTCCTGTAGCCTGCAATGTATTTATGTACCCTAATTCCCCCGTCTGCCACCAATTTGCAACCAACAGTAAAAAACAATCCTTGGAATCCTCTCCTGCACTGTCATACAAAGAACAACATAGAAACCATATTGTCTGTGCTGAGTTTCTTTGCAAAGCACAGGCTGATAGAATATCACCAGGCACAGAGAAACAAAAGAAGCTGGTTCCTATGTGTGTGCAGGTGGGACAGAGCAAGAGTGATATTTGTGTCTGTCCCTGCATGGGTGTACCTTATGACTTATGGGGAAGACTCCTAGCAAATACAGAAAAAAAAACAGACTATACCTTTCTTCCTGGTCTGTTAATAGGTAAAACTGGAAGAATATTATGTGGTTATGGAAATAGTAGGAAAATCCCAGCTTGTATAGAATTGCTTAACAAAATTTGTTAATTGAGCCACAGAAGAAATAAACTACTGGGCTTAGAACTGGTCAACAACTCACAGCAGTCCTGCTGTTTACTCTAGGTGTGTGACTTAGGTGTGAGACTCTGTAGCACCAAGAGTATACATTAATTAAGGGAATTAAACCTTTAAATTTGCAGGTAGTATACCACATCAAAAGGCTAAGGCCATTTCTACCCTACACTGCTATATTGCTATTATTCCACTTTCAACATCCCAATGGCTCATTAAATCAGTCATGGTTCCTTTGGTCGCTCTAAGTACACTTTCAACATCCCATGGAATTCTGGGGTTTGCAGTTTATTGAGGCAAAAGAGCTCTCTAGCTGATAATTCTAAATGCCCCTCCATAAATTGCAAACCCTAGGATTCCAGAGGATGTTGAAAGTAGAATAATACCACTATAACAGTGTAGTATGGAAATGGTTTAAGTCATCTACAAGAATTTCCATCATATCAAAACTATCCTCAGGAATACATGACTCCAAGTAGAAATATTCCCAGCCTTTGCTTATATTTCAGAATGAGTCATTCTCTAAAATTACCCACTTCAAAGTGGTAACTGGTTTGCAACATGGGGCAGAGAACAAACTGTTCTTCCTGCTCTCTGCAGGTACCTATTTGTTAGTTAAACTCAGCCTAATTCAGTGCCTGCTCTCATTTCCCCATATTTATGACTCTCAGACCTGTGATGTGAGAACTTTTGTTAGATGCTGGAAGCTGTGCCCATTATGTCTGAACAGAAGATTGTCCTCCTTAGCTATTGCCCTCTCCAAGATCAAGAAATCACAGCTTGCCTTCTAAAGATTCCCTTTTCTACTGCATGCAAGAGAAGATTGGAAAATCAAATGCACTGAGACTAATGTTTCCATTTTAACAAGCCCTTTACTTTGAGACTCACATTTACTAGACTGTATGTGTTACTGGCTTCTCCAGTCTATTTTCCCCCCTCAGCAATAGAATTTATTCTGTTTTTTCCCTTCCATGTTTCAAATAAAAGACTTTCCCCCCTTTTAAAAGAGAGCATCATTTTAAGCAGAGTCACACACCCCAACAATAGATGTAAGATATGGAGGAGAGGAAAAAGCTATTAGACGTATTCACTTTTCCTGTTGCTATAGGATTGCTTCTTACAATGCATTTTATGGCGCTTTGTTTGGTCCAGTTTTTATGTATCTCAGATAACAGGCTTCCATCATTTTTCTTAGCTGTTAGAGAAGAAAGAGGCAAAACCCTGTGACACTTCAATACAAATGCCTACACATTTGTTTGAAAGACTCCAGGTCCCCATTTTCTTGTAACTCACTTGAAAGTCCCTGAGTGACACAAAAATTCACAGAAATTAGAATTAGTTTATATAATTTCAAGCAATTTACCATCAGCTATAAGCTTCACCATCAATACAATCACATTCATACTCTATACAAGGCACTTCCCTGGTTCCTTTATAGCATTCCTTTCATCTGTCCTTCAAACACTATTTTCTAAGGGCCAAACTAAACTAGATGCATGATCGTCCTTATATATCTTTCATGCTGTTTTTAAAAAACAGCAGCTGTGGAAGCCTGCACCTGGTTGAGAACCACAATATGGATGGAAGGCTATTAAATCTCCCAATGCCATCTTTTCTTTTCTTTTCTTTTCTTTTCTTTTCTTTTCTTTTCTTTTCTTTTCTTTTCTTTTCTTTTTCTTTAACACCCTGCTTTCATCTGTCCCAGGAAAAAAAGGAAAAAGGAGCAACTTCTCTTCCAAACAACTAGAGGTTTGAGATGGGGACAATTCCCCCATAAAGAAAATGGTATTGAGGAAACAAAAAACTCTTTAACATAACCACAGTCAATCATTCCCACTCTGGATTATTTACAGAAACTAAAGATACACTCAAGTGAATATGTACGCAAGGGCATCCTTTAGTGTGCTCCTAAACCACTGGTTCTTAACCTGGCCCCATGGACCCCCATGGGTGTACAATGACCTCACAGGGGGGCAATATAGGCTTGGAGAAATGCTATGAGCTTCTACAGTAGAAAGAAAGAAAGAAAGAAAGAAAGAAAGAAAGAAAGAAAGAAAGAAAGAAAGAAGAGAGAGAGAGAGAGAGAGAGAGAGAGAGAAGAAAGAAAGAAAGAAAGAAAGAAAGAAAGAAAGAAAGAAAGAAAGAAAGAAAACTGTATGAAATCATTCCAATTAAAAATTTTAATAGCAGTATGTGCATTTACTTATTTCTCCCTTCTCTCCAAAGCTGAAGACCCTTGATGAGCAAATTTCAAGAAATATTTAATGTACTTGAGTTAAGTCTTGGTTGTCTATGGCAGCAAAAGATACTTAAAGGGGGTCTATGGTTAAGAAAAGGTTAAGAACTGCTACCCTAAACCTGTAGTGGTATTATAAACTTGCACTGTTTTAATATTTAAACCTCACCCTGGAATAATGGCATTCTAAATAGAGGTCTATATTGTCTCATTTAAATCTGTGTAAATCAGTGTAAATTTAAATCAGTTCTACATTCCTCACTGGCACATTTGTTTGGAGAAAGAAGAGACGACCTTCTTGGTGGCTGTTCCTCTGCTGTGGCACTACCCCAGGGAGGCCTTCCCTCTTGTCCTTCTTCCAGTAGGTTTTTAAAATTCAGCCAGGCTTCCATCAATTGACTGGCTGTTGCAAAAGGAATATTAAAGTATAGGTGCTGTCCTTTTCAACCTTTTAATGCTATAATTTGTTTAATTGTGTTTTGGCATTATAACTTATTTTTTTTTTAAAAAAAAATCCAACTTTCTGGTATCTTATTTATATTAGTTTGGAGAATTGTTGGAAATTCTGTTAGATATGAGTGCCCAAACACTCACCTGAATGATAACAACTATCAGGACGAACGGGAAAGACAGAAAAACACTTCATGAAAATTTTGTGAAAGGCAGAAATGCTCTGCCCTTTAGACTTTATTCCCTTTGTTGCATATAAGGCTACTCCTCCCCCTCTTTTCTTTCATTCCTTTTTCAATTTCATCTTGCCTTCAATGCATTAGGTAGAGTTCAAAGAATCTGTGCTGCATGTCAATTGAACATTTGTGGGTTTATGGGAGAAAAAAGCTTTCCTCAGGAAACATATAACTGAAAATAGTATGTCATTTCTTATAAGCATTAGTTAGGCATTTTGTTTGTGGTAAAGAGTTTTAGAATTATTTCTGAAGGTGCCTGAATGAACTCCTCAGCACAATTTAAATTATTTACTAACTTTAAATCATATGTATGAGAGAGAATAGCAAATGACTAGCAAATCAATAAAAAAGCAAGTAATAAATTTAGTGTGTTGTGAAAAACACATCAACACAAAATGTATAAACGGAAGTCTGAGGCTATAAACATTAAGCTCAAATAGCCAGAACTAACTCTGTGACCAAAAAATAATGATGGCTGGCATTGGATCAGAAGCCCAACAGATCTCATTAGAAATATTAATTTGGTGGTGTGATCCTTTTTTGTTGGTGGTGTTGCTGTTGTTGTTGTTCTAATATCCACCCTCTGAGGCAATCCTTTCATTTATCTTTTGAACTAGGTTTACGCTTTTCACCTCCACATCCCCTCCATGCACACTCTGTTATGTGTTACTGCTAATTATTCAAAGATGAATTTACAAGCATTCATTTTGTTCTTTTCATCCGTTTACATTTCACAAATCACATGACAACCACTTCTAAGAGTGCATCCCTGAGGTAAAAGCCCCAAGAAGGTCACATGAAAAACAAAGCATGTTTTTTAAAAATGAAAATAAAGATAGGGAATAAAAGAATTTCTGTCTTTGAGAACAAGAACTCTGCAACTTAAGCTACGGCAAACATGAATGAGCAAGAGAACAAGATGTTCACCTACATATTTAAGAAGAGAAGAATCACTTTCTCTCCAAAGGGATTATTTATTACAGTCCCACAACTGCTGTGATGCACTGACTAGTTGACATGGTTATAGAAAATCAATGGGATTCAATCTGAGAAAGTTGTGTTGCATGCATTCAAACCTGACAGTTGCATAAATCAGTATTTCGGGGATTTTTTTTTCTTTAAGAAACTCCTCCAGCTCTAAACAAAACTAGATTCAAATGTATATTCCCCCCCACTTCTTCCTTTAGGACTGAGGTTTTGATTGATATTTCATTTTTCTTCAGAAAGTCTGCTATTACCAATTGGCATTCAGCTGCCCTATATGGCTGAGTGATGAAAGATCTCTCTCTTTTATATATAAAAAAATCTGATTAGGGAACCTGTCTTCAAAGCATTTTCACTTGTTGAGATTTCTCTGTTTTAGAGGACACTGAGGTGAAACACTCTTCTGAAGAACTGTACATTTACAGGCATTAGTTCACCTATGGTTAAACTCAGTTCCTTCAGACATCTTTGATGCTCTTTCCTGTTGCAGAAATCCAGCTGTTCATTTCAGTCCTTGTTACTATTATGATATCAGAGAAAAGTCCCATGTTGTTGAGATTTAACTACTCTCATACAGTGATCTTCTACATTTCACTGTATATCTTAATTTGTAGACAAATACTGTAACATTTAAAGTTTCCATAAATGTCACTGAACCACCAACGATGCCATCTTGAGTTATCAAATTTGTTGTGTTGCATTTTTGCCATTGCGCTCCTTCTTCCCACTTGACTCCCCTCTCCAGTTTTATGATTAGGCAACTGAAATAATTGTTGTGAACAATGAGATGTCAACAGTGGTCAACACACCATGTAAGAATTCTGTCGCATAGGTAATCACTATTAATGGGCCTCAAGACCCAATACTGAATGCCAATAGTATTTCTTAATAGAGTCAGAAATAACTATCAAGGGTAAATACCCCCAATGAAATGTCATTTTAAAGCCTTGTTAAAACTATATGAAGTACACAGATAAATCTCTCCTTCTCACTCCCTCCCTGCCTCCTTACTGTCAGGAATTTCTCCCTGCCGGGCCGCAGCCAGCAAGGGAAGAGAGAGGTCAGGAACACCTGGGGAGTCCGAATATACCAAACACCAGGAAAACACAAGCGTAGCCAGGTCAAGGTCCAGTCCAAAGGTTCAGGAGGCAAAGATCCATCCAGAGGGTTTCACAATGGGAGCCCAGCTGCATTCGTAGCTGCACAGTGGACCAAGCCACAAGGCCGGAGCGCAAGTGATGGCCATCAATAATCTCCAAAAGCAAAGGGGGCCAAACAGGAAGCTTAGGAATGTCCCAGGCTTCTACAACAGCCTGGTCCATAAAGTTCATGGTAGCCCCTGAGTCCACCATGGCCCATATGCAGAGAAGATTGACTGGGAATTCAGAGCTGCGCCTCAACCACCAAGTGCTTAAACAAGGGGGAGCGGGGAGGGCAGGCCAGGAACTGAGTCAAATCTCCCTCGTTTAGAGGCCCCCCCAAACCAAGTGCAGTCAGTTTCCCACCAGGGTGGGCCTGCCCCGCTTGGCAGGATAAGTGGCAGCAAAGTGTCCTGGCCAGCCACAATACAGGCACAAACCCTGTTGGTGCCTCCTGGACTTCTCAGCTGTGGAGAGGCAAGGGTGGGTGACACCGAGCTGCATTGGCTCCTTGGCAGCCACAGCATCCTGTCCAGGTGCCAGAGAAGGTGGTGACACAACTTGCTCCTTCAGTGGTGCTGGTGTGGACAGAGGGAGCAGGCTCATTGGAAGCAATTCTGGATGTCTGGTCCTTCTTTGAAACACATGCCCCTCAATACGCAAGCATAGCCATATCAGTTCCTGCAGGGTGTTGGGGGGTATCAAACTGCACCAGCTGGTACAAGATAGGGTCTGCCAGGCCTTGTAGGAACTGATCAATCTGAGCAGCCTCGTTCCATGCCAGATCCTGGGCCAATAACTTGAATTCACTGGCATAGTCAGCCACAGAAAACTGCCCCTGATTCAGTTCCCTGATGTGGCGGTTGGCTGTCTGTGCCTTGGCAGGATCAGAAAACACAGACTGGATCAGTTGGCTGAAGGCAACAAAACTGTCCAACAGGGGGCTCTGTTGCTGCAGCAAAGATAGAGCCCACGAAGCTGCTGCTCCAGTGAGTAAACTCACTACAAAGCCAGTCTTATGGACGTCACTCGGGAACTCTTCAGCTTGCAGATGCATATATAATTGGCATTGAGTCCAGAAGGGAGGAAAATCCATCATCTGCCCGTCAAACCTGGGGAGAGTAGCGACAGGACATTTAGGCTTCACCCAAACAACAGCCCCAGATGCACTAGGCTGAGCCTGCAAACGCTGAAGCTGAGCAGATAACTCTGCCACTTCTTGAGTCAGCAACTGATTTGCAGCCACTACCCCCTTCATAGTCATTTCTTCTTCTCGCTCTTGTATCCTCCCCTAGGGAAACAAATACTCCCTACCAACAATTAAGTATCTGTTGGTTTGCAGCAGCAATGTCAGGAATTTCTCCCTGCTCAGCCACAGCCAGCAAGGGAGAAGAGAGGTCAGGAACACTTGAGGAGTCCAAATATACCAAACACCAGGAAAACACAAGCCAAGACAGGTCAAGGTCCAGTCCAAAGATTCAGGATGCAGAGATCCGTCCAGAGGGTTTCAGGGAGCAGGAGACATAAAGACTGTGCGGGCTTGCTAATAATTTGCCACAAGCAAGGAGCAGCCACATTGGCAGACTTAAATAGCCCCTGTGAGCAGATGCTGCTCGTTATTGTTCTCAGCCTAGTCCAAGCAGCCTCCAACTCCGCAACTCGTTTCTGCTTTCTGTGTGATTGAGGGCTGATGGGCACAGCTGGCTGCAACTCTTCTGTATCACTGTTGTTTCCCTCTCCATCATGGGTGGGGCAACTCAATCTCTGTTTGACCTTCTAGTGCAGGGGATGTTTGCAGGTTGACTTGCTCAGTCACTGGCTCGGCCCCCTGCACAATCAGTTGCTCCTCAATCACAACATCATCATCTATCACACTTCCATCTTTCTCTCTCTCGTGTATTGGCTGCTATTCCAAATTCCCTCCTTTTCCTCCTCCTAATCAGGAAATCACACACACACACACATGTATATAAGGTAATATCTAGCATTGCATAGTAGTCTAACAATATTTATACACCGCCTATCAAAAGCAGACAATCAGTGAATATCATTGACATCATCGTCGTCGTCATCATCATAATCATCATCATCACCACCGTTGTCGCTGTCATCTCTGTGTATGCAGCAAGTGTACAGTAAGAAAGACTGATCCCATCTTTTCACCTATGGTAGCATAAGTGAGTTTTGTATGGTAAATTCTATGTTAGTTTTAGAAGGATTACCTTTCACCTTGCAAAACAGTCTCCTCACTTAATATTGAAGTGGTCAGCAACAGACAGATTTCAGTGATATTATGCCACATCTCAAACACAAAGGGATGCTTTCCAAAATATCTAAAATCTGAGAAGCAAAGCCAGATAACCAAGAAATGAAAGGCCTAGACCCACATGCAATATATAATTTCTCTGAAATTTCAGTACTGTGGTAGAAATAATTGATTGTCTTGCAGAAGTTTTCCTGCAGAACAAATAAAAGTCACTTTCACAGTTAATGTTGATGTAGGGAACAAACCTATAGTGAATATTGCCAGTTGATGCTCTGCCAGAAGAAAGTCACAGATGTAAGATGTTCAGATCTGAAAGTGGTCCTAAGGCTATAATTTAAGAGTGTAGCATTGTTTATTAAAATTGACACATAAGACTTTGGTCTATTGTGTTGTCATTTATGGAGGGGTATCACTATATATGTTCAGTATCATTTCTTATTGAAATATAATCTTGAAAGATATACACACATACACATGTCTAACATAGCAGTCTGGCAATATTTATACCCCATAAATCAGAAAGACAATCAGTGAATAAGGCATCAACATCATCATCATCTGTGTGTGTGCGCACACACGCGTGTGTGCACACACAATAAGAACTACTGGGCCCACTTTGTGTACATGTGTGTGATAGGTTCACCTATGATAGGTTCACATTAGAGTTTCCATAAGTTGGAAATGACTTGAAGGAACACAACAACAATATTATCATAGTTTTGCTTATTGTTGTTATTTGTTATGAAGGCAGTTTCAACTCATGACCCTATGAATGAGAAACCTCTGAGACACTCTGTAATTTTCTTGATATGATAATAATTTACTATAATCTATTCCTGTGTGTACTTCAGTTTATAGAGTGCTGAACTGGGGAATATAAACAGGAGGGTGCTATGCTGTCACCCTATGTACTATTTGTGGAGCCAGCACTAAGCATCTGCTCAGCCACCATCAAAAAGCAATGCAGGTCTGGACCAGTCAGGCATGAGGTGCTGAGGGGAGAGGATCTGTTTTTGCTGGCCTCCAATGGAGGAGACTCCAGCAATGATGGTGTCAGGCACAGCACAGCATGACACCGGGCATTGGGGGTGGAGCTAGAGAGTCTATAAGCTCCATTTGCCCCACTTCACTTCCTCTTTGGACAATGCTTCAATGCTTCCTCTGCCACCAGTACAGTGTCAGTTTTTCTGGGTGCTTCAGGTTGAGGTATGAATTTTTATCCCTTTTATCTGTACTTTTTTTATTATTTTATTTTTATTTTATTTTATTTTTTGCCCTATACCCTGCAATATTTGTGACAATCAGCTTAGGGCAATGTCTTTAAATAATTGATCACATGGTAGGTAGTAGGTGAGAATAAGAACTATGGTGAATACCTTGACATCCTTTTTGTGAAGGTGGGGAAGCTCTGAAACTGCCTCTTTAGGTCTGAATCCAAAAGTTGGAGAAGGAGACTATCTTTGGGGCTGACCTGGGGGATTTCTCCTAACTTAAATCCTGAAATGTGGAGTTGATGTTCCTTAGGTCTGCCTTCCAACAGTCAGGGAGCAATCCACTTGAGTGGTTTACGTGAACAAAGACTGAGAGGAAGTCATGGAGTGACTTGTGCCTCAGCTGTTCCTGTACTAGGTTGCTCTTTTTCAGGTTCAGCACAGTTTAAATAGGTCTGAGGTTAAATAACCAGGCCCTATTCAACCCAGTTTTCTGTGTCTGGTCTTGCTATTTGCTGATTGGTCAGCAATGCCAGACACTGTGCAGCTTTATAGTAAATTTAGAAACCCAAGTTCAAATCAGTCACAAACTTTCCATGTTGTCACCGGCAAACTGTTATCACTTAGCTTCAGAACCTGATTGTAAGTGGAAATAATAGGGAAATAAATGGAGCAAAAGTATTGTTACCCTGTTTTCTAGGAGTCCCGGGAGGGACACCTAAGTGCACTCTCAATTACACAAGTTGGGGAAATTAGCAAAGAGCACAAGCTAGCAATACAAGAGGCAGGGCAATGGAGTGGAATCTTTTACCCAATGTCTACCGGGTCAGGCCGAGTCAAGGAGCAAACAGGTTTGAAATAATAATTGTTAAATTATTAAAATACAATCAAACAGTGTATGCACCACACTCACACAGATAACTATAGAAATAAAGATTGAAGTGGGATAGAGGAATTTTTAAGAGGAGTTGTTGGTTTGGGTAATACTACACCTGTTCTGAAGCCCGGGTAGTCTGCAGCAGAAGTTCAGAGATATGGAGTCTCAATACATGGGACTGAGGGGAAGGCTTGCTGAGCAAAGCGGCAGCAAGGTGGGATGGAAGTTGTGAGCAATCCGAGCAATCCGAGCAATCCAAAGAAGTGCTCAAAGTCAGGGGTTTTTATAGGGGAAAATGTAGGCTAGTCCGTAGTTGGGGAAAACAATGAGTATTAGGCTGGAGACAAAGCTTCCGAAAGGTCAGAATTTAGCATGATTGAGTTAAATCCGAATTGACAATAGAGTAGACAGTATGCAAATGCAGAGTGCTTGACAAATGAGCATTCTTCTAATCAAGCTGCCTGCTCGGGGCAGGGAGTTCTTTGTAAGTAGCGTGCATACATAATAGAGTACTTGCCTTTGAGGTCTCCTGAAGCGGCGTGATGGCTATTTCTGGCCAGCCTGTATTGTTTGGAATATTACAGTGATTAGTGCCTGTGCCTGTCTGCGAGCTTGTCTGGGGGACCTCGCAGCACGTGGAGAGGAATGGGTAAGGAAGGCCGAATCATTGATATCAAAGTGATATCTAATATCTCCCAAGTACGGGCTAGAAACTACAGTAACAGTATGTACCTGAAAGATTAAGCATGTCTGGACTTTTCAGTACTGTGTTATTATAACATCTGAAAGTTCTATTTGTTTATAAAAGAAAAAATGAAGATTTGGTCTGCTAGGGTGAAATTTTATACACAGAAGCTACCTACTGAAATATATAAATTAGGGCTAACATATGTCCTCTTTTACAAGGATATGAATACTTTTTGAGAGCTAAAAGTTTCTGACCAGGAAGATTTTTTAAATGTTAGGGATTTTTTAAAATGTCTGCTGCTGTTTCTCTTCTCGTGTCCTTTGGGGAGATGAAGGGGAGAAGGAAGATATACTTAGAGGGGGAAAGTGAGCTAGCTAAGCAAAGTAGCTGAGGAAGCCTCCAGTTGTGTGGGCAATGGAGCAGGGTGGTTGGGTGGTGTAGGTGAGCTGAATGTAGGAAGAAAAGAGGAAGATGGAAAGGGAAAGCAAAATTGTTGATACTTAAAATACAACAAAGGTTAGGAATATTTCTAGCAGCATTTTTCATGGAGCTTTATCACACAAGGCAAGTAAATTGCACTTACAGCTGGATAACAGCATCTTTGTGAAGGACTTATTATATGGTATCATTGTCATTCTGTTGTCCTCCTCTGGGAGATTGTTTATAAAGCATTTCTTTTAAATAACACCAAAATTCATTAATAACCTCCTTTCCCACTTCTGCTGTATTATGATTTCCTCTGCAAACATAGATGTTGATTTTTGGGTGGTCAGGGGGTATTCAATGGCCTTGACATGATTGGGGAAATGCCAATCTACTTCCAGTGACAAAAATGATAAAAAAGAAGGCATAGAAACTTCAATTTGATTTCCTTTCAGTTGGCAAAGTAATTGAAAACTTATTTTTCTCTATAGAAAAAAAAAATCCGTTGCCAAATGGCTGCCTGCCCCCAACTGTGGCTTTTCAAGGAAGCCAAAACTGTCTTCATTCCACTTATTCTGCTCAACCCCACCTCCTTTTCCAGCCGCATTCTGCAGGCTCCCTCTCATTCTCTGTCTCATATAGGCACACACTCTCAGCCTCCTCCACATACACACTCACACACAGTTGGAAAGAGTCTTACAGTTAAAAAAAAATTATCGATCGATTAATTCTTACTTTCTTCTAGCTTGAGAATTAACTAGTTGCTGGCAGATGAAAGTTGGCATTTGTAAGACAGATAGATCAGTAACTGCTGGCCTTTATCTGCCAGTGATTATTTAAATCTGAAGCTAGAAATCTGGTCTGTCAATCAGGAAAATCCCCCACCTCCAGAATCGAAGACTTTTTTGAACATAAGTATGTTTTCATTTATATGGGGGAGGGGTCTGTGTATGTGTGTGTGAGAGAGCACATGCGTGCATGTGCATTTGTGTTTGGGAAAAACTAGGAAAAGGGACAGAGACAATGTCTTGCAGGAGGTTGTGGGTGAGACGTCCCAAAAGCTGCATATGATATGTTTTTAGCACAAATGAACACTGTAATCCCAAAAGGGTTATGAAGGTGCAAAGTCAAACAGACCAATTCTGATTCAACAGCCTTTTTACTACAACACTTTTAGTGAGAGAAGAGCCTGATGTGATAACACACACAGCTTATTAGTCTGGATATTTAAAGTGATAGTCATCATAGCAATTAGTGGCTTCACGTGGTCAGTCATTAAATGCACCCTCTTTTTTTGCTTTTCAAAATATGATAATCCTGTCAAAATCAGAAAATGAGAATAGAAAAATATGTCTGATTTTGATCTAAAGGAACCCCACTGTTTGCATCCATCCTTCTTGTCACCCAAAATAGAGCCACAATTCCTCTTTTTGTTTGTGAAACTGAAGTAAATAACTGAAGAACATTTGCTAGTGTGAGAAACAGCATTCCTTGTATATTTATAAAAAGATCTAATTCTGATGAAACTTTTCATTAAAAGAATGGTGGAAATTGTGACTGGCTAAATGACTGCCGTCCATGGGCCCTCAACAACCATCTCCCAAACAGAAACACGTTGTTTGTGAATTTGATATGTATCAATGTGGTGGCTAAATGAGGTCCATGTGGGTGAATGATATCCATGTGACTTTTCATTTAGCCACCTCAGTTCTTGGCTCCACTACCATGTAGCCACTCTACCTTGGTTCGTGAGATAATGGGGATAAGTAGCTTAAAGTTACTTACAATTTCCATATCTTCCACCCTTCCCTTAAACTGAAGTGTGCTCTTTTTAGTATTAGCATAGGATTATAAAATGATTTTATAAAATGATGTGAAGGTGAATACGAAGAAAATTGGCTTGCTGTCCAAATGCTAGCACTGGCAGTTGTCCAGTGAAATTGATTGGCAGGAGATACAGGACCAACAAAAGGAAGCGCTTCTTCACACAACAAATAATAAACATATGGGAATTGCTGGCACATTATAGTATGATGGCTACTAGCATAAAATACTTTTTCAAGTATTTGGCAGATACATCCACATTATGTCTATTCCTAGCTGTTAATAACAATAGTTAGTTGACGGATTTTCTAAATATTTGGTATGTGTGAGCTTTCATGAATTTGATCAAAAACCATCCTTGTCACTACTGATCTATATTTTTGGTTCTTGTACAGTTATCTGAAAGCAGAAGGATTTATTTCTGAGGAAACACAAAATTGTTCTGGACACATTACTGATGAGTGACCTGAGGAAACAAAAGAAGACAATTTAAACAAAAAAATCCTTTCCACAGTGTCGTCCCTCTTATCATTCCCCAGTCTTTGCAAATGAACTGTCCAGTCCTGTACAACTTGTTTCACTTTTTGAGCAAGCACAAATGATTAAAGGTTTCATTAATAACTTTGAACAATGAAGAAATCTCTTGTAGGGGTACGAAATCAATCTCAATCTGGGTGAAATTCAGAGAAATTCACCTAGATTGAGATTGACTTCATACCCCTACAAGAGATTTCTTCATAGTTTGTGTTGTGAGACTTAGTATTTTCTTCCTGCACTGAAATATTGTATTTTTAGTGCATTTTTCCCCAAATGTTCACATTAATTTGTTCAATTGGCCCAATTCACATTTCCAGCATCAAATAGAACATTTCTCAGGTGTCTTTTTCTTTTTCTTCCAATTATGTACATTTTAGACATCTAGGTTGTAAAAGCTGTGCATTGTATTGTGAATGATTTTGATGTTGTTATTAGTGAACTGTAAACCTCACAATGCTCATAGTGCTCGAGGCATGGCCCACATTTTCTTGCAATAAGTCTTAGGATCAACATGCTACTTTTGTTGAGATTGTTCTATATGATTTTTTACAACATCAATCTGGTTTCTTTTCTCTAATAAATATTGTTCTAAAACCAAAGGGAAAAAAAAATCCTTGCCACGAGTTTACATGTTGTAAGAGGAATATAAAATAGGAAGGAAAAGGAATAGTTAAAATACATAAATAATTTAAAAATTGACATGAGCACAGCGAGAAGTTCTTGAAGACTGGAGAAGCTGACAAGTCAATGGCAGAGTACATGCTTTCCATGCAGTAGATTCCAGTTTTAGTTACTGACATCTGCAAAGCACCCTATATGAAATTTAGCAGAGACACTGCAATTCAGTACATACTGTAAAGGATTGTATGCAATGGAGTATGTCCTCCAGGCACTAAAATTTGAGCTAGGAATTCAGTTTGTGCAGGAAGCAGAGAATCACATCATGCAAGCAGAAGTCTGCTTGAGGAATGTCAAATGGAACTCGCTGAGCTAGATGGGCCAGAAGTCTAAAACACCTTTTCATGTTCTATATGTGAACCTGGGAAAGGACCAAGCCAAGGGATAGTTTTAAAAGAAGCCACTTCAAAGAGGATAGTGTAGCATGGCACAGCTGGTGAACTAGATTTAAGTCTAGTTCTTTAAGTCTTTTTTGTTGCTGTGTGCCCTCTAGTCATTTCTGACTTACAGCAGTCCTAAGGCAAACTTATCACAGGGGTTTCTTGACAAGATTGTTCAGAGGCCTTTGCTTTTATCTGAAGCTAAGAGGGTGTGACTTGTCCAAGGTCACCCAGTGAATTTCCATGGCTGAGCAGGGATTCAGACTCTGGTCTCTAAAATTGTAGTCAAGTGCTCAAACCACTGTACCACATTGGTCCTTTGCGTCTTCCATGACAAGGAAATTACTATATTAGAAGAGGAAAGAGAATATACAAGATTGAAAAGCAGGAGGGTTATGATAATAGAGTTCAGCCTCTTTTCACCTCAGAACATACATTTTCAAATGTGCAGGAATAGTAAGAAACCTTAATCCACACTTATAATAAGCTTTGTGTGACCCATTACTGTATTAGTCAAAGAGTGATTAATATTCAGAGTTTGTGTTTAAATTTATTCATGCTGATTTGTGTGCATATTATAGTCTCCTCCTGAAATCCATTCTGCTGTGGAAAAAAATATCTTCTCTTCATTCTAGTATAACCCCTATTTTATTGGTAGGCTGCTACCTTGGTCAGATGGATGATAAATCTATTGGGAAAAATTCACATCCTGAGCTGCAGAGTTCCTAGAATAAAATATTAGATTTCTCCCCCCAAACCCAAAACTTTTACAAAAAAAGTTGATTCTAGAATCTGTAGATTTACATTCAGGGTCCCCCATCAAACATATTATTGCTGGTCAGAGATTTAAGAAAGAGATGAGAAATTAATCTATAAGGCTGTGGAATAGGAAAGCCAGAGGACTTTTTTTTAAAAAAAAAAATGTGTGCATTAGAAGTGTTACTCTTCCTTTTCTCTTCCATGGAATTCTAGTTCATTTTTAACTAAATTAAAAAAGACATACAAATAAAGAGAATATAAATAACAATACAAAAAGATCACTAAATAAATAAATTCACTATATATTGTCCTTACTATATCACAACTGTGTTTGCAACAAATAGAATAAACAGTGTCATGTGAAGCTAATTGTCTAAGGAATGATTGGATGTATATATTATCCAACATATATTATATAACATATAGTATATTAAATTATATAAAGACCCTTTTTATTGGTTTGCTTTCAAAATCCCTCTAAATTATACACCTCAGGCTACTGTAAAGCTGGATGAAGATTCTGTGTTCCTCGTCTCCTTTTCTGTGATGCCAACAGCACACAGAACTCCACAAGATGTCCAGGCTGCATTTCTTCCCTTCCCTTCTTTCCTAACTCAACCTTGTTATCTCCTCTCCTTTGAATCAAGCAACACACAGAGGTCAAGGCAGAGGTCTATGCTTCATTCCATTCCTTCCTTCTGCACTCCTTTCTTCCCTTCCATCCTGAGACACAAACAAAGATATTGACATTGGAGGAGCCTGTTCAAGCTGCCTCTTGCCATTTCTGCTGCCTCTTTCATCTTTCCATAACATCACAAGAGCTCACCCACTACTCAATGCTTGAGCAAATTTACTGGACTGGACTTTAGCTGGAAGTTGAAGGGCTGGGGTGCTATCATACTACATAATTATAATACTGTGGTTCTACTTTAACTACCATGGCAAGATCCTCTTGAATCTTAGGATTTGTCTTTAGGGAGTGATATTTATGATACTCAACCCTGGGATTCAATAGGATGTTGCCATGGCAGTTAAAGGGGAAACATAGCTCTATAATTATCTAGTGTTGCAATACCCCTGAAAGCTCTAGGTGGACTACACATAGATCATGGATTGCAGGAACCCCACACTGTATTTTATGGCCACAAACTCCAGCTACTACTACAGAACTCTCTATGGTGTTACGGAATTTGTGTGGCATAGCAGCAAATAGTAGACATAACAGGAACAAAAAATGTGTGTGTAATGTACACTGTGTTTCAAAGCAGAATCACATACCTGAAACACAATTCTGCTCTGAAACAATGTGACTAGCACCTATAGGTCTTTTTCATTGTGGCTTTTTAGCCCCTGAACCACTGCCAGAATTTAAGGAAGAAATAACAATTTAAAAAGTTAATGGAGGTTGCCACTGTCTACCTAATTTCTACCCTACCTAATTTCAGCAGCTTGGTAGTGATAGGCTGTGGCCCCAGATGCTGTGGGGGTGATATCTACACCATGAAAGTTTCCCAGTGTTCTTCTAAGAATTTTCGATTATTCAGGTTGGACATTCCTCTTTCATACCAAGTTCTTTAGTCAGAATTTTAGCTCACCACTATCCTAGATAATACTTTCTGTTTTTCCATCAGGAAAGAGATAGAACTCAGGTAGTTCATTCCCTAGTGAACAGATTTATATATGCATAAACTACTGCACTGAGGTTAGATTCAGCAATTAGGAAATTGGTCTTGTATTTTGTATCTCGGACAATGCTAGAGAAAGTTCCTAAGTTACATATCAAAGCACAAAGTGAACTGTTAGATTTTTTTTCAACTTTACTGCAAGATGATTTAGTGTGTGTGTGTGTGTGTGTGTGTGTGTGTGTGCATGCACATGTGTATGTCTGCACTCCATATAGTGAGACATTTTCATTCATTCATTCATATATCTATCTATCTATCTATCTATCTATCTATCTGAAAATGTCTCACTATATGGAATGTAGACAGAGCAGGATGGATGTCTGGAATTAGCAATAGGTACCTGAAAGAAAAAAGAAGATTTGATAAATGAACACTCTGAATGACATAGCATAGAAAATCATCACACAAAAGATAACATGAGAATGTTTTACTTTAAGAACGGACACAGGTATCTGCCCGGATCATCATTTTTGAACATGTACTGCTGGAACTTCTGCTTATTCTATTAAATGTACTAAAAACTCTAATTTATATTATTGTCCTATTTGATTTCATTGTACGATTGCAACAGTTCTACTTCTGAGGGTATGTTTGAGCATCAGTCAGTTCATGAAATGAATGGGATTGACTCAGTGAGATCTGGGAGATTTCTGAATTGAAGCTGGATCTCTGTGTTTCTCAATTGTCCCAAAATTTTATTAGGGACTGAGATTCAAAAAGACATAGGGATTTTGTGTGTGTGTGTGTACAAGAATTGATACATTTCTTCCTGTGGCCTCAATTTAAAACAAAGTGTCAAGGTAGAAAGGCAGTTTCTTGTGACAACTCTGGCTTCTAACCACATTACACAATTTTATTATGGTTTTCTAATTCCAGTACTTGGGCTGAAGGTATACTGGTGTACTGTTTCAGTGTTCACTGTTCTCTCTTTGTTTTCCTACTATTACCCTAAGACATGGGGAACATTGGGGTCCACTCACAATACCATGGTCTCCTTAGAATTTGGGGGAATTATAGCTCAAAGGAGGCCTGTGAGAGGAGAGTAACAGCAGAATCTTATCACCTACATATACCAGCACTAACTGTAGAGAGGACTCCAATTAAAGGTAAACAAAGTATTTTATTTAATTTGACAAACATACAAGGAATCAGACACTCTTAAGAACCATACAAGGGAATCAGAAAGTGAGGCAAGAAATGTAGATAAAGATTTGGTGGAAAAGGTAATAGTTACCAGTCCTGAAGAAGGGAATCACAGAGGAGGGACTCAGATAGCTTTTGAGAGTAGCACAGAGGAATAGAAGTCTGAGGCACTATGTATTACCTATTACAAGTGGTTGGGATTGAAACAAGGGGTTTTATATCCTATTTCACATCCTGAAGGGGTGTGTTAACAAAACCATTATGTCTTTCCCATGTGACTGACAAAGGGTTCCAGAATGAGCTGATTGAGCTGATTGCTTAACTCTTGAGTGAGAAAACATTGATGGGACTCATGACAATCTCTTAATTTTCAGTCAGGTGGGGTGTATAAGGAAGATATTTGAAGCGTAAGATCAAGGGATGGTCTCTGATTGCACACCAATCTGGGCAGTTCTTCTTTCACTGTATTAAAAAAATGCCATGCTAAACCAGTGAAGGGGTTAGTACAAACCAGTGAAGGGATTAGCAAACTCAACAGCAGTGGGTTTTTTGCATAATCCTTCGTGAACTTTCATGACCCTAAAACTATCTCCAGCCAGTGTAACTCAGAACATGTTCTCTGGCCAGCATGACACCAATCATGTCCTCCGATCATCAATAAATCCGATTTATGAGAACCACATATCTTATAGGAGGGTGGTAGGTTATGGTAACACTCCTTGAGAAGCAAATTAATGTTGTTGTTTTTTGGTAGTGTTGGTGTTAGTCTTGCTGTTGTTGTTGTTACTGCTGCTGTTGATGGTTTGGTGGACTGCAAGTGAGTAGCAAATTTGCTTCCTTGAAAAATGTTGTAAGCCCATGTTCCTCTGCTATTATTATAGAGTGTTCCATATCCATCATCTTGCCCCTGTCCTGTTATACAGTTTGTTGTTTCCAGTAGCAACTATGTGGAAAACAACAACAAAATGATTTTTTCATTTAACATAACTCTCCAGCCCCTGCACCTATGAATCCACATGTTTTCAGGCTTTGTGTCTTGAAACAACTGTATTACACAGGTCAAATTGATACAAATTGCCAAAAAGGCATGAACCAGACTTGGAGCAAATTACTTTCCTCCCTTCAAAATTTCCTTGAGGAAATTCCTTGAGGAAATTTTGAAATGAAATTCTGAAATTTTTCAGGTTTCTTAACTAACAATACCTACATACTTCAAGCATCTTTCAGAAGTACTGTCTCCCCCCCCTTCCTGCAAGGCTGCACATAATAAAGATTACACTTGCACAACCACCCATGTCAAGGAACTCCCATTCTATGGCATACTTAACTGCTCCTCCTTGGATACCTAACATATTTGAAATTACCACATTTGAATTCAGTGAACCAGAAGGTGACACACTAAACTATTCACAATTTGACACATTAAATTAGTCACTATTTGACACAATTTCACATAGTTTGACAAAATTTCACAATTTTGCATGTTTAAAATCTTGAATTGTAATGGAAAAATTTTAAAAATACTATACTATACTATACTATACTATACTATACTATAAAATGAAATGTGTGGATAACAGTTCTGGTACTGATTTCTGGTTCTGGTACTGATTTCACAGAAGGTAATCCTGGTAATCCTAAATGAAACATTCATGATCTATCCTTTGCTTTCATTGCACATGATTCAAGACCCTGTTTGTTCATTACAAGTAGTCTAATCTCTGTTTGGCAGTAATTGTGCTTATAATGTGTAGATTCTGCTTTCTGTTTTGAAAGATCTAATAGAAAACCTATTTGTTCTGTTCTATGTAACTACTGTTCAGTGATATCCCCTCAAGCTTCGAAACACCAATTACTTCCTGTGCTGGATCTAAATTGTTTGCATTTCTCATCTTAAACAACAGTCTGGTAGCACTATTCATTTAATTTCTTTTTGGTTCCATAATGCCTAATTGTAGCAAGTGGCAATTGTATTGCTCACTTGAAGTCATGTGGTATGTTGCATTATCAGATAACCTCCCCCCCTCCCTTAGGTTGAAGAAGAAATCCTCCTTCACTCTCTGCTGTAAACTGAGTTAAGCTTTCTAGCTGTGACATGTGTCAAAAGGACAAAAAGGTTCCTAACTCTGATGCATTTGTATTGATTTTCTTTCTCTATTCTTTGAATGTTATTTTTTTTTTCTTAACATCTTTTTCATTTCACATGATAGATATGTAACAAGACTTGGCTTCAGCTGCAAGCTCCCAGTATGGCTCCTCAGTGTTTAGTCCCAATTGGGCTCATGACAGTGGTGTTGGCACAGCTGCTGGGGCTGGCTTCTACTTTTCCCTTCTGCTCAAACAGTGTTTTCCAGTGGTGACTCACTACAGAACACTTGCCACCAGATAAGCCTGCTCATGTGCATGGGAGCGAATGGGGCAGCCAAAAGCCTTCTTGTGAGGTGATTTACAAAGTGACAGCATTGTAATAGTCCTAAGAATCCAACAGTCATTCAGTTCCCAATCGAAGAAGCAAGCTTTTTGGTTCACAAGTGCATGAGACTACGGCATGCACTATCTTCCCTGTTGATTTTAACTGGACTTACTCAGCAGTGATGACAATGTAATTGATCAGAGAGTTTATTATCCCTTTGGTTTCTGCCATTTACTGAATGATAGAAGCTGAGGTAAGCTCAATCTTAAATGAAATGCTGGGAGCCACATAGTACTGCTCAAATGACAGTGGATGCTGGCATAAAACAAGCTGGCAATGGCATAGGAACAGGAAGGTGGGGGTGGGGTTTGCCCTGGGCATCAAAGTTTTGGGGGTGTCCCAGCCTGTAGTCATACCCCCACATGCCCTGGCCATGGCCTCATGTACCGTGGCCACACCTCCATGCACTGTAGCCCCACCCCCTCCCATCCCCCCTCCACACACTCCAAGCACTGCCACTGCAAGCTGGTTGAGGACTGCATGTGCAATGGTTTGCCATATTTTCTCATTTTGATGTCTATTTTCTTACATGTTTATAAACTTGACTGTTGGGTCGGTTTCAGCCAATGCAGCTTTATTTCTGTATGGTACAAGATGCTACAGGGAGTAACTGTCTTTGACGGACTCTAAGCAGGGGAAATGCGGCACATAATAGGTAGAGAGGTGGTACAGGAATACCTGGCCACACTGGATGAATTCAAATCTCCAGGGCCAGATGAATTGCATCCTAGGATATTAAAAAAACTGGCAGAGGTCATTCCGGAGCCACTTGCTATAATCTTTGAGAAATCTTGGAGGACAGGAGAAGTTCCAGCAGACTGGAAGAGGGCAAATGTTGTCCCCAACTTCAAGAAGGGAAAAAAAGAGGACCCAAATAATTATCGCCTAGTCAGCCTGACATCAGTACCCGGAAAGATCCTGGAGCAGATCATTAAGCAGTCAGTTTCTAATCACTTAGAAAGTAATGTGGTGATCACGAGAAGTCAACATGGATTTCTCAAAAATAAGTCATGCCAGACTAATCTTATCTCTTTTTATGATAGAGTTACTAGCTTGATAGATGAAGGGAATGCTGTGGATGTAGCATATCTCGATTTCAGTAAGGCCTTTGACAAAGTTCCCCATGACATTCTTGCAAAGAAGCTAGTAAAATGTGGGCTGGACAGGGCTACTGTTAGTTGGATTTGTAATTGGTTGACCGACTGAATCCAAAGGGTGATCACGAATGGCTGCTTTTCATCCTGGAGAGAAGTGACTAGTGGGACGCCACAGAGTTCTGTCCTGGGCCCAGTGCTGTTCAATATCTTCATCAATGACTTGGATGAAGGAATAGAGGGCATGCTCATCAAATTTGCAGATGACACCAACTTGGGAGGGGTTGCCAATACACCAGAGGACAGGATCAAAACTCAAAATGACCTGGATAGATTGGAGAGCTGGGCTAAGGTTAACAAAATGAAATTTAACAGAAGTGTAAGGTCCTACACTTAGGTAGAAAAAATGGAATACAGAAATATAGGATGGGGGACCCGTGGCTGGATAGCAGTATGTGTGAACAGGATCTAGACCACAAGCTGAACAGGAGTCCACAAGCTGAACAGGAGTCAGCAGTGTGATGCGACAGCCAAGAAAGCCAATGCAATTCCCAGTTGCATTAATAGGAGTATGGTGTCTAGATCGAGGGAAGTACTGATACCACTTTACTCTGCTTTGGTTAGACCTCATCTTGAATACTGTGTACAGTTCTGGGCACCCCGATTCAAGAAGGACATGGTCAAACTGGAACAAGTCCAGAGGAGGGCAACCAAAATGGTGAGGAGCCTAGAAGCCCTGTCCTATGAAGATAGACTTAGAGAGCTGGGTATGTTTAGTCTGCAGAAGAGAAGGTTAAGAGGGGACATGATAACTATGTTTAAATATCTGAAGGGATGCCATGTAGAGGAGGCAGAGGGCTTGTTTTCTGCTGCTCCACAGACCAGGTCAATGAGCAATGGATTCAAGCTGCAGGAAAGGAGATTCCACCTGAACCTCAGGAAGAACTTCCTGACAGTCAAGGCTGTCTGGCAGTGGAATACACTTCATCAAAGTGTAGTGGTGTCTCATTCTTTGGAGGTTTTTAAGCAGAGGCTGGATGGCCATCTGTCGGGAGTTCTTTGAGGGTGTTCCTGCATGGCAGGGGGTTGGACTGGATGGCCCACGTGGTCTCTTCCAACTCTACATTTCTATGAATCTATGATTCTATGATTCTAATGGAAAGATCCCAGGTGTAAATTCATCAGGTGTGATGGTGCCTGGACATCAGTGTCAGGGTGGAACCAGAGGATAATATACTATTCCTGCCCTGTTGCTCCCTCTCTTCATTGTAAAGTTCACCAAAGAAGTGAGTGATAGTCATGTCTCTGCCACTTTGCAGTGTGGTTTGCTTGCTTCATGGGAAGGGGGACAGATTTGGGTGACAGGCTATTGGTTTCATTGTTCTTGCTGTGTGATCCTGCTGGTGGAACTAGATAGCAGGGGAGTGGTTTCATAATCCTTGCTGCATGATTCTGTTGAAAGTTTGGTTTACCAAGTGGCAGTCAGGAATCTGGGCATTTATGCCCATGTGGTCTATTTTTGTTTGTTTGAGAGAGTTTGGGGTGGACTGTGATCGTGAATGATTGGCAGAATATTCCTTTAGGCCCATCTAGCTCTGGTTCAAGCTCTATTAGGGCTGTCAAGTACTAGTTTCAGTCCCATTAGGTCCAATATACTTATGAAGACCTATTTGCCCAGTAAAGGTCTTTGTTCATCTAAATGGACCCAGTCTTCATTGTTTTGGCCCAATTGTGTTAGGCCTTTAGTAGGTCTGACTAGACCCAATTGGCCATGAGTGGAATCCATAGGCCTTTGTAAGCCCATTGGGCCCAGTTGGCTACATCTTCAGTTTCATTGGCCTCCACTGGCCCCATTGGACCAAAGGGACCTCATCTATGGCCCTCTCTGTTCTAAACTGTTTTAGTGCTATTATTTCCCTTTCAACATCCTATGGAATCCTGAGGCTTGCAGTTTAGAGAGGGACATTTGGAATTTTCAGCCAGAGAGCTCTTTGGTTGCGGTAAACTATAAACCCTACAATTCCATAGGATGTTGAAAGTGCAATAATAGCACAAAGACAGTGCAGTGACAAAATGGCTTTGGTCAACATAGGCCTTTGTAGGGCCTATTAGGGCTGATCCACCTTGTCTTAGACTTGTTTGTCTCTGTACACCCCAATAGGCCTGACTGTCCTCATGTTAGGCATTCTGTAGGCCCTATTATACCTGACCAAACCCATTTAGGACTGGTGGCCCTTTGTAGGACTGGTGGGTCCATTCAGCATTGTATTAGGCCTGATTAAGTCCATTCAGCCTTGTTTAGACCCTGTAGAAGCTGGAAGACCTATTTGGCACCATGTTAGGCCCAGTTATACATGATTGGCCTAATTTTGGTCCTGTAGGGCTCTGTAGACCCCATTAGGCCTGGCCAGTTTCCTATGAAACAGGCCAGTTTCCTATGAAACAGGCCAGTTTCCTATGAAACAGGCCAGTTTCATAGGCCCTGTTATGCTCAATCAGCCTGAATTTAGGCTTCCGTAACCCCAGAATAAGTCACATTTTAGGCTCTGTAGGCTGCTGTAGACCTTGTTAGAACAATTGGCCTCATTTGAGGCATGGTAGGCTTCTGTGGACTCTTTATGTTTCTTTGGTCTTGTGATAGGCTTCACAGTATTTAGTAGGCCCTTCTAGGCTTTATTGGCCTCATGCTTTTGCTTCAGTGGTCTGAATTAGGCCACATCAGACCTATTTGCCATGGGCAATCACTGAGGTTAGGTGGTTTGAGAGGTGGACAAGTAATTAGTCCATTTTTGTCAGCATGGTTTCTGGAAAGGGTAGTGGAGGACCCAAGGGAAAAGATCCAGCTAGACAACAGCCAGCTAAGTGCCTGAGTTGTCTGCTTCATTTGATGAGGAGGGGTAGGGGGTGTTTTGTCAAATATATTGGCTAGACCAGAGCTTTTGGAGAAGGCACTCCCATCACCAGCGCTAAGCAGCCTGAGATATTCCTCATTTAGATTATTTATTGTTCATAGTAAAGAAAAGAACGGGTCAGTATGTCTCTTTGATGAGGAGGTTTTATTCCTTTACATCAGAAGTGGGTGTGCCAAAGCCCAAAAGAAGAGAACTAGTCAATACTTGGTTTTCCTAGAGATTGAGATTGACATGATGAAACAGCACTGCAGATTCCCAGAGGAAAAGCATGGGGATTTGAGGGAGAGGGATGTGGGAAGGCTATCTTTAAGGAATTCCAGGAGCTCATTGGTCACCTGAATTTTGTGTAGGATTGTGGCAAGTGGCAGGGCTTTCTTTGGCCATTTCCGCACAGGGTTTTTAAAATGGGGCAGAGCGTCCTCCAGGGAGGACATCTGCACCTAGGAGCAGACTGGGTCATACCTATTTAACGTAGATCCACACCTCAGCCCGCTCTGGAACGACCCCAAGTGGTCGTCCAGAGTGCTTTTGAAAGATCACTAAAAACAGGTCTTTCAAAAGCACAGAGCACGCCACTGCAAGCCTGCTCCCTTATGACGATTCGCAGGCTCACCCCAATGTGAGCCTGTGATCTGCTGGGGCAGGCTTTAGACTGGCAAGCTTCAGTGGGTGGTCAAGACCCTCGACCAATTGGAAGCAGCCATTTGGGATGCTGGAGCAGTGCGTATCGATGAGCACACACTGCTCCGGAGCAGCGTGGACCGGACCAGGGAGCCAAGAAGTCCAGTAAGTAGCATCACAGAGCAATTCCCTCGTCCCGTGCGGAAATGGCCTTAATGTGCTTATGTGTTGCTATATGTGAATTCATAAACCTGAGGGATTATGCAGGGAATCAGGGAGGTCTGGAAATAATCTATTGCTCCTTCAATTGGATTTCTTTTCAGATAGAAGATGTAAGGGTCCAGGATGCCTTAAACATATTGTTGGATGCAGCAGGTTCCAATTGTTTTGGTGTATATTTTTGTGGACGCCAGGTGTGGTCTGATGAGTAGGTTTGTTGTCAGAATCTAATTGCCTTGATTATCTCACCCCTCCAGACATCCACAGTTCTGCTGGTATTGAATCCAGACAGTCCTCTGCATTGGGGGACAGCAGCTGAGGAAACTCCTGTGTCATCACCAACCGTAATTGAAAGTAATGAAAGTGAAAGAAGGGGTTCTGCAGAAAATTTCAGGGCCCAGTAAGGCACATATAGGGAGAAACAGTTTGCCAAGTAGTCCTAACTTGGCCTTCCTCTTCTCTCTCCTGATATCATACAACAAGTGGATGGGGGAACCAGGGTAAGGTCTCACGAGACTCTAATCTCCCAATCTTCTCCTGACTCCCTTATCCCAATGTTGTGTGGCAGGCTGTCAAAGGCTCTCTTGTTTCTGCAAAACTTCTTTAAAAATTACATAGTTTTTGAAGATATCTGGTAGCAGGGAGAAGACTGATTAAAATGGAGTATCTCATGGCTGGATTCTTGCCTCCATGACATTAAACATATATATGAAATTGTTGGGAGAGGTTGGCCTGCTTCTGGGATTTTGTGGCATCAGTATGTGGATGATAGCCAACTCTATTGTCCCTTTACACCATTACCCAGTGAAGCTGTCCCAAAATAGTGTCTGTAATCAGTACTGGATTAGATGAGGATTAACAAATTAAAACATAATCTAAGAGAGACTTCCTGGTCAGGTGAAAGGTAGCTCAAGGAATAAGGATTTATATCTATCTATCTATCTATCTATCTATCTATCTATCTGTCCCAACATATAAAATAAACATATATAATTATATATTTCATTGAATTATTTCTACTGTTCTTCCTCTCCATTCTAGATTTCACTTTCTTCTTTATATTCAACATGCTGTAGTTACCTGTACTGCACAAATATATGATAATATTTCATGATAGTTCCTGCAATATATAAGTACTATATATTTTATCATGATATTTCTGATTATATCTATTTGATATATCAACTGTATTTATACTTGAGCATTGTCATCTGATAGTACCCAACAATAACCCGACACAATTTCCCATTCTTTTTTAATCTCATTATCTGATTTTCCCTTTAATCTTTGAGAGACTATGTCTGCATTTCTATTTTCAATCAGAGTTGCCCACCATTGATCAATTGTAGGTATTTGATTAGTTTTCCATAGTCTTGCAAATTCTATTCTAGCTGTTGTGACCATATACAATATTATTTGCCAATATTTCTTTTGTACTGTACCATCAAACATATGTGTCATATTCAACAAATACATTTCTGGTGTTTTGTCAAATTACACATTCAATATTGTACATATCCTATTGTGTATTTCTCCCCAATATTTCTTTGCTTTGTTACATATCCACCACATATGAAACATCATACCAACCTCCTTTTGACATTTCCAACATTGTCCTGTTCCTGTTTTGTAAAATCTCTTAAGTTTTTCTGGTGTCATTTACCATCTATGAAACATTTTGTAATAGTTTTCTTTTAAGTTCTGAGCTACTATAAATTTCTGTATTCTTTTCTAACTCTGTTCCCAAGACTCTAACTGAATTGCATGTCATACATTTTGAGCCAATGCAATCATTGTAGACTTTATTGTTTCATCCTCCCTCTCTTTCTGTAAGGTTTCCTGATATATATGAGATAACAAGTGTGGGGATTTTCAAACAGCCATTTTATCACTCCTTCTCTCTCCTTTTGTTCAATTGCATAGGTTTTTACATCCATCTGAAATCTTTCAGTTAATTGTCTATAGGGAAATCAATTCAAACTTATTCCTTCTTCTTCCAACTTCTCTCTTGTTTTGACCTTAATTATATTTGAAGCTGGTTTTTCTATTATATCCTCATAACGAAGCCATTTATCTGTTTCGATCCATCTTCCAAAAAAAGCCTCTTGAGGGGACACCCATGCAGCCTAATGTTTTTAGCCTTGTATTAGTTCCATATCTTCAGTAATGATTTTCTTATATAATGATGCAAAAATTCTTTATCGATCCTTGTTTTATCATAAAACATATAGGCATACCACCCCATTCTTAAGTCCGCTCCCTCAAGTGCTAGCATTCTCATGTCCTGTAAGTTAATCCAATCTTTTATCCAAGTCATAGCCGCTGCCTTGTAATATGTATGCAAATCTGTTAGTCCCAAGCCTCCTCTTGATGTAGGATCTGTCATAACTTTCCATTTTATCCTGGGTTTATTACCTTGCCATATAAATTTAGATAATTCTCTCTTCCATTGTATAAAAGGCTTATTATTTGTGATAATAGGGAGATTTTGAAAAAGAAAATTCATTTTTGGGAGTACATTCATTTTTATAGCTGCTATTCTCCCCATTAAGGATAACCGCATACGTGTCCAATTTTCCATATCTTTTGTTATTTTGTTCCATTTTTTCATAATTATTTTGAAATAGTTCATTATTTCTTTTTGCAATCCAGATACCTAAATACTTTGCTTTCTGTCCTTTATTAAATCCTGTTATTTGTATTATTTCCTTTTCTTCTTTATCACTCATATTCTTTGTTATCAGGACTGTTTTTTCCTTGTTAATTTTAAAGCCAGAGAATTTGCCATATTTATATATTGTATCAGTCAAATATTTTATGTTGCTTAATGGGTCATCCAAAAACATAACCAGATCATCAGCAAAAGCTTTAAGTTAATAATGATATTTTTTGATCTGGACTCCTCTGATAGCCCTGTCTTCTCTTATTGTATTATTGAGTATTTCCATAGTCATAATAAATAGTAAAGGAGACAACGGGCATCCTTGTCTTGTTCCCCTATGTATCTCAATCCGTTTTGTTTTTTCTCCATTGATCACCAATCAGGCGTGTTGTTGATTATAAATCACTTCAATCCATGAAGTAAATTTACTTCCAGCTTCTGTTTGTTTTACAACCTTCTTCAAAAAGATCCAGTTAATCATGTCAAAGGCTTTCTCTGCATCCACAAATATCGTTGCTAATTTACATTCATTATGTTTTTCATAATATTCAATTATATTAAGCACCGTTCTAATATTGTCTTTCAAAGATCTCTTTGGAGAAAGCCATTTTGATCTTCATGTATAATATCCTGAAGAGCCCTTTTGAATCTCACTGCTAAAATTGTAGCAAAAAAATTATAATCTGTATTTAAAAGTGAGATTGGTCTGTAGTTCCTGACATCAGTTAGGTCTCTGCCTTCTTTTGGAATCAACACCACATTAGCTTCTTTCCAGGTCTCCAGTATGCCCACATTTATTATCTCATTTATTGTATTTTGTAAAGGCATAGATAATTCATGCTCAAAAGTTTTGTAATATCTCGCCGTAAAGCCGTCTGGTCCAGGAGCTTTATCATTCTTTAAATTCTTGGTAGCTTCAGATATCTCCATCATGGAAATAGACTTGTTTAAAGCTGCTCTCTGTTCTTCCATAAATCTGATTTTATTCATTTTTTCCAGATAATTGTTTATTTCATGTTTCTTTTTCAATGCAGAATTCCTACCCAACAGCTTTGTGTAATATTTATAGAAGGCTTGCTTTATCTCTTCCTGTTTTGTGATTCTTTCTTCACCGATTTTTAGCTCCGATATGATATTTCTTCTCCTTCTTTTATGCAGTATGTTAGCCAGCAGCTTAGAAGGTTTATTAGCTTGCTCAATTATATTATACTTCATTCTTTGTATTTGTTGCTCAATTTTATTCAGGTTTAGTTGATGAAGTTCGGCTTGATATACCTTCATCTGTAATCTAATTTTGTTGTCTGATAGATTTTTCCTCATCTGTTTTTCAGTCTCCTTCATTTTTTCTAAAATTGACTGCTCGGTTTGCCACTTTTCTTTCCTTATTTCGGCAGATCATCTGATAAAATTACATCACATCACGGCTTTACTTGCATCCCAGATCATTTTCATAGGTATATCTCGTGTCAAGTTTCCTTAAAATAATTTGTTATCTCCATTCTTACTTCAAGAATGTACTTCTCTTTATGCAATATCTCTTCATTCAATCTCCAAGTTATTTCTCTGTCATTTATATTCAATACACATTGTAATGGATTATGGGCTGAACACAAGTTGGGAAAAATGTCTATTTTAATAATCTTCATTAGTAATTCTTTAGATGTCAGCATCATATCAATTCTTGACATAGATTTATGTCAGTCTGAATAAAATGTATGGACATCTAATTGTCCATTTTTGTATCTCCAAGTATCAAACAAATTTAGGTCATCAATCATATTGAAAAAGCTCTTTGGTAGTTTTCCATTTTTTTGTGGTATTAATTTTTGTGTTGTTCTGTCCACCATTGGTTTAATAACCCCATTAAAGTCACCAACAATGATAATATTTTAATTTCTTGTTTCCTGTAAGTATTTCTGTACATCTTTGTGTATTGTGGGGAAGAATTCACTTTTGGCTCCACTTGGCACATAGATTCCCACTATTAATATTTTGTCTTGTTTCATGTTCACTTCAATCCCCCCAAAATATCCATTATTATCTTGAAATATTTCCTGTGCACCATGTCTTGAATTCACATAAAGCAAAACTCCCTGTTTCTTCTTATCAATCGTAGTAGTGAAACAACTACCAAGTTTTGGATTTTGAACGTATTTCAAGTCTTGAGTCTTAATTCGGATTTCCTGCAAGCATATTATGTCCATGTTTTGTTTCTCCAAATGATGAAATATTTGTCTTCTTTTATATTCAGAGTTAAATCCTTTAATGTTCCAAGAGTATATCTTCAGCCCCATTTTGTCCATATTTTAATATATACATATATTAATTGTTTATTTTTTCCTTTAAATTTCTCCTTCTAGCTCTCCTTCCTCTTCCTCCAATATTTATTGTTCTTCCTCCCTGTTTCCATCTTCTAAAAGCAAAGCTGCTATTTCTTCTTCTTTTTGTTTCCGTTCCTTGACAGATATACTGTTTTCTTCTTGTTCTTCATCTCCTTCTTCACCTGTTTTTTGCAGATCTTTCTTCAATCTCTCAATCATCTCTTTCTCTTTAAACACAGAGTTTATCTTGTATCTTTGTTGCTTATATGTAAAAGAGATGCCTTCAATTTTCTCCCATCTGTAATTGTTCTGATTCTTGGCCAGGAGGTTTGCCAATGGCTTGTAGTCTTTTCTTTTCTTTAATATTTGGTAAGGTATGTCTTTGAAAATTTTGATATCTTTATCAACAATCTTCAACATTCCTTCATAACTGCATTGTAATATTTTATCTCTTGTTACTGTCCTTGTGAAGATTATTATTATGTCTCTTGGTAGTTTTCGCTCTCTAGCAACTCTGGAAGATACTCTGAACATTCTGTCAATATTTGCTTTCATCTTATCTTCATCAACATCAATGTATTCTGCCAACGCCAGTATAATTTTCACATACAAATTTTCTGAACTACTCTCAGGAACACCCCTAAATTTAAGACATCTTTCACAATAACGTAATTCTTGCAATGTTCGGATATCTCCATTTCCACATGTTTAACTTGTTCTTTTATTGATTTAGTGTCAAGTTTTCAGTTTTGTTACGTCCTTTGTTATGTTTTCTCATTTCTTTCCCAATTTATCTATTTCATGCTTCATATCAGTTCTCATTTCATGTCTTGTTTCCTTTAGATCCTTTCTGGTCTCATCTCTGATTTTTTTTTATCTCTTCCATCATTTGAAGCATAATGTCTTGAGATTTCTGGGGTATTTCTACTGATGTTCTTCTGGCTGTTTGTGTAGTTGTGGTTGATGCTGCAGTCACAGCTCCTTTTCTTGTTCTTGGTTCCATGATGCTCACTTTAATATTTTTAACTCCTTTTACTTTCAACTTCTTCCAACTTATACCTTAAGCCTCTTTTGTTTTTATATGTCTTGGTATCATGGGTTATAACAATAAATATATAATTTAATTTTCATTGGTATAAGTTCAACTTTGAGTAGTATAAGTTCATTAATCAACAATTCAATTCATTCAATATATATCCAGATCAATTAATAATTACTTCTAAATCATATATATATATATATATATATATATATATTTTGTGTGTGTGTGTGTGTGCGTGTTAAACAGATAAAAATATTTTTATTTTTTCAAAGACATACCTTACCAAATATTAAAGAAAAGAAAAGACTACAAGCCATTGGCAAACCTCCTGGCCAAGAATCAGAACAATTACAGATGGGAGAAAATTGAAGGCATCTAATTAATCTTTTAGCAATAGCAAAAGAAGCCTATCCAGTATGTGTGTGTGTGTGTGTATATATATATATATATATATATAAAATTAAGTATATATTATATTGATACAGTAAAACAATCTTTACCTTAAAACTACTATTTTTTGTTAATAAAAAAGTTAAGATGAGAATGAAATTCCTTCTTTACCCCCTCCCAGATCCAAACTGTCAGCTTCTAGCTATTTTTACCCACTTGTAACAAAGCAACAGCAAAGTCCTTGACTTTTCTCCAAAGCTCACTGTCATCTCTATGGATATTGATGACTGGAACAACACCGGAATGTGAGAGAGAAGCTCTGTCTTGATCCTTTTATCCTTACACCACCAGCAGCCTGATGAAAGTTGTCTAGTTGAAAATGTAAATACTAAATTCCAAGTACACTATGGAAATTTCCCAGTTGTCCTCCTTCACCAGTATTTCATCTTAAAAGTCTTTAAATTCTTGAGAAATAGTTCATCTTAAAGTTCATCCACTTGTTACAATAAAAATTCACAGTTCACAGTTCAGTCCTTCCTTTCCATCACAGCTGACAAGTGTATCTTCTTAAACTTAATTGTCCGTTATGCTTATAAGTGTAAATAGTGTAAAAATATAGAAATGTAAATTGTAAAAGTTATGAAATGTAAAAGTATAGAAAGTTGAATTAGTACAGTCCAAAGTCCATGATACCAAAGCAAATCTCCCATAAATCCATTAAAAATGTTGAAAGAAAGCAATCCGCCCATCTCCCGGTAAAAGAAAAAACCCTGCTATGTCTCAGTTAAAAAAAGCTGTGTAATGTCTCGTCTTTTAGAAATTATTAGTTCCAAATCAATTCCATTGTTCCAGGTCAACACAATCTTATAAGTTAAAAAAGTTTAAAAAGTAAAAAAGTAAAAGTTTAAGAAAGTTTATAAGATCCTTGAATTTTTCCTTGAATGGAATCACCTAGACAAAACAACCCCGCTGCTCTCCCCATAAGTTCAGTTCGCTTCACTCGCTATGTCAATGCTAAACTCTCAAACATCTTAAAAGTCAGTAATAAAAGCCTGTAAAAACCAATAACTGTATACACAGTCTCTTGCAAGTCAGTAGACTGCTATTTTTAAACCCGTATTATTTTCTGTTTGTCTTAAGCAAATTTATAAATCCAAATATTCTTTTACGTACTCTCACATGTCTGGGTATCTACTTCCCTGAAGCTCCTGTTTCCTGATGCAGGTCTCAAATTGATGCAGTCTTATTCTGGATGAAATTAGTTTGGACATGCTTGTTGTCATCTTGCCAAATCTTTTTTTTTTTAAAGTCAGCGGCGGCGCTTGTGCCACTTATGCGGTGTCTACAATGGTCCCGCCGTGGTCCTACAATCCTCACGGTGCCTACCACTCTTTCCTCCTGGAAAGAGCTCAGCAATGGTTGCTGGATCCCCTTCGGACGTCTTCCAAACCCCCTTTACCAGACAGGTTTCTTGCTGATTTCGATGTTGAAAAAAAAAGATGGCTGGAAACCATTGAGTGGTAGCTCGGAATTTGGAGCTCTATTCCGAGTGACCTCTCAAGCATGCCATGCAACCAGAAGTCCAAGATATAAGGATTTAACCTGTACTAAAGAAGGGATGTTACACTTCTCCTTTTATACTTTCAGTTACAATTTTCCCTTTTGTAACTCTGCCCACTGCTGCCATTGGGCAAGGGCTAGCCCTTTGCTGCAGAACCATTGATTCTAGCATATTGCAAGAAGTAGTGGATTAAATCAACAAACTCAGTGATAGCAGGTATGGGTGAGCATCTTTTGTTAGTTCTTCCATAGTTCTGTACTCAGGGAGGGGGGAAAAATAAACAAAGAGAGCTAAGTAAGAAAGAAATAAAGTAAGAAAGAGTTCCATTGTTTCAGGTAAAGGATGTAACAAAGGATATAGTGAGAATTCCAACCAGTAAACTTATTTCCTCCCTTTCTTCCAAAAAGCAAGCCCAAGATTCCCTTTGGATTCCTCACCCTGAGCTTCACCACAAGATGGTGGCCCACATACAAAAGCACATCTTCACAGCTGTACTGTGGTACACAAGAATCCTCCTAATATTCTTCCTGTTCCTAATTTGTAATTTTCTTCTCCCCCAGTACTGATATACTTTTCAGCTGTCCATACACTTAGCAGTTCCCCTTTCTCTAGCTTTTCCTCCATTCAAACTGTTTGTTCAACTTATACTTCCTTCCATAATACCTCTTCACTCCTTCCCATCCATTTTGATCTATAGCTGTCAAACACCTTGCCTGTTTCCATGTAGCCCTCTTTTCCATTAGTCCTTCTCTGTACACTTCCTCTGGCTCACTCCTAGGCAGACCTTCCCCCCTCACTGGCCCTTTTTGCATGCCTTTCATGGTGTGATTGTGAAGACTGGTCCACAATGCTGCCAGGGCCAGCAGACACCAATTGTGCAATATATCATTTTTGGCTTCTTGCCAAAAATGATGTGGGATCTCATGCCACTCCAAGGCCCCACACGCTCTTACTATCAGTGTGGAGCCTCCGGAGATGTGACCCTCATTCTTCCTTCCCCTGAATAGCCTGGGAAAGTACCCAGCTGCACCACGGAAGGAAGAGGTGGAGCCCTCACACTGCCCGCTGGCCAGAGCAGGAGCAGCAGGGATGTGAGTGCCTCGTGGAAGAGGCTGCTCGCATAATCCCTGCGTGCCCACACTAGAAGCAGATAAGACGCGGAAAGGGGCACTGTGTTTGCCCTTCTCTTGTCTTCCTCTCCTTCTCAATTGTTTCCTCTTTCTTCCTACACATACTGCCATCTCTGCTGCTGCTGCCGTCAATGGTTTGTCAACTTGCAATCTGAGCACCAGAGGCTCCTTCTGCCTACAGTATGCTCTCCCATTGGCTGGGTAAATCGGACATTTTGGTGATGGAAGTGGCAGGCACACCACAACTTCACTTAGCCGACCCACACAAATCTAAATTAGATTTTACCAGTGTTTATGAACAATTGTCCTTTTCTGTAATACATTTTCAATCTGGTAGGTGCTATTTAATGTTTAAAATTTTATAGATTATTATTTTTAAATTTCTCTATCTGACTTCATTCTGCTTTTATTAAGTTGAAAAAATTCTAGTGAAAAAAGAGAAGAAGGTAATTATTGCAATTTTATGGAACAAAATCCTAATTATTGGTCTCAAGTGGTGACATAATGAATGTTTGCATTTTTTTTCACTCTTCATGAGACAAAGTATCTGGAGATGGATAGACCTCTGGGGGGGGGAATTGACAACTGCTGTGAGAGGTTTGTTTTTGTTTGTTTTTTTAATTTTTCAATGATAATGATAACATTAGGATTTTTTTCAAAAGGTTCTGTGAGTTTTGCATGAAAATATTTTAGTACAGTAATCATATTTTACACAAAATAAAAAATTTTATTGGATTTTGTGCAAAAAATCAATTTTTGCACAAATAATTTTACAAAATGCCCTGGAAAAAAATGGACAAAACTCCCATAATCTCAATTTGCAAGGGGAAAGTATTTGGTATTTTTCAATACCATGTATGAGAACAAAATAAGCAAAGATAGCTGTCTCCAGGAGAGGACGGCATTTTTTCTCCTATCTTACATTTTCTATTTTTTTCCTTTTACTTAACGTTTGTTTCTTGATACACTTTTCATTCTCACCACACCTTTGCTGCCTTCTCATCTAATATCCTTTTTAATTTGGTTTGTTTGTACAAACTTTCTTCTCAGCCTGTGTTTACACAGCACCCTTACCTTTATCCTTTACTAATATTATGAATTTCTCTGTTTCCTCAGTCAGACAGGCACAGTGCCTTTTTCATTTCCAGCTTATTTATCTCTCAGACTTTTAGATAATTGATGTATGTTAATTTGTTTTCAGATCCTTCTGAGGTGACCTCTAGATTCTATTCCTTCAGTAGTACTCTCAATATACAATACACACCAGCACAAACGCACATACTTGTTTTTCTCTTCCTTGATCTCATTATGCTAAAAATACATCAAGCAACAATCACTTGAGATTCCCATACATGCAACATATTTGTATAGCATACCTACGCAGTACATAATGCACAAAGATGAGTAAAGTTCACTGTCAATGGATTTTGCTCCCCAACAAACCAGCTAAATTGGGCCTTATTTACCTGATAAAGGTTGTGTGGGCTGTTTTAAAGCTAATATTTCTGCTACTATTATTTTAAAAAAAACACAAAAATCTCCTAATATTTTTTTAAAAAATGACACAGGTACTACTACTCACATTTTAATGATACATTGCTCAATTCAACATCTTTTCAGCATAGCATAAATATCCCTACATGAATGTATGTTACGTTGAGGCATGTACCACCTCCTGCCTTACTGCAAAGTCTCAAAGCCACCTCACAAGGCCATTTCATGCTTAAAGATGAGGAGAGAGGATCAGAGAAGGTCTGATCACCATCATCCATAACTGGTCACAAAATGATGACTTCAGCACTGAGATCTGTGAGAGTTCTCTCCAGTTCTCAGCACTGCTATAATCAATGTATGTCTAGTTGTCAAACACTTCTCTGATTCTGCCTGCTCATCTTGACACATGAAATGCCCTTATGAGGTGGTTTCAAAGCTTTTCAGTAAATCAAGAGGTGAGCTTTGAATTCTGCTTGGAGACAAAGGGAATTTCAACCCACTACAGACAAAAAAAAACACACACACACACATATACCTGGAGAAGGGACACATACACATGCAGATGTCCCCACCTGAATTCTGGCCATAGAGATGAAAGTTTTGGTCAGTAAAATGTGGCTAGGACTTAAGGACAGCAGATCCCATCTGAGCTTAGAAGCAAAGCAGGGTCAGTTAGTTCTTGGATGGGAAACAACTAACTAATGCCAAGTGATGTAGGCTATATTTTACAGGAAGGAACTGGCACTTCTGAGTATTGCCTCAGAAAACTCTACAAAATTTATCGAGTCAATTGAGTTGACAGGTAACTTGAAGGAAGAAACACACAAACAGGATCCTGCAATATATTGGCTAAATATAGAACTCTGCTATCATACTGTACTTACAGCTTTGGAGAGAGGGTAGAGACTGTTCTCTTTTTTTCTACTGCTTATTTTGGGTGCATGTCAGCTAGGGGTTTATGAGTACAGATCTATATCCTGGCCACTAATTGTGAGTAGATATTATAAACACAAAACAGTACACAAAACAGCCAGAACACACTCAATTATATCCCCATTCCTGAAGAGTTTTTAGGGCAATGAATCTGTAATGACACCCCTCCTACCTGGCAGGGTGCCAACTAGTTTGTGTCAACCAACTATTGGGTCTGATTTCATGGTCAAACAACCTTTCTGAAAATCTCCAAAATAGGGATATAAATGTTTGATTATTTTGTTCTTACATGCAAAAATAAATTATTTCATAAGTTTCCCCCTTTTTTGGACAAGATTACAAGAGTTTTTGCTTTTAAAAAAATCCTCACTCCTTTTCAGATTTTTTTTTTTAATGTTTGTGCAAAAAAAGCTCTCCTCTCGACAATAGGCCCCATATTGAGAGAAAGACAGAATATATTCTTGTAAAATTCCTGGAATAAAAATGAATGAATGAATGAATGAATGAATGTTCTTCAGCTGATTCACCATTGTTTCAGTTGAGCATCTCAACGGAGTGTGTCAAGATACTTTTTCTCATCATGATGAGAAAAGATGAGAAACCTCAGATTCTTTCAATCCCTATTTTAGTATCAAAACTGTGTTGACAGCCTTATACAAAAATGTTTCCTCTTCCCCTAGTAAATACATATAGAAATGTCCATGTTCTGCAGGTCATATCTAATACAGTTGACTACACTACAAATATAAGTGGCACAGGGAGTGGAAGGAGAAATGTGCATAGCACTAAGGCAGCATGGCCTCTCATACAATTAACTCATCTTTGCCTCGTTGCTAGAAAGCTCTGAATATTTGAAGGAGAGGAAATTTTCATGCAGAGTGCCTTTCTTCATTATTGTCAATCAGCACAAATAGGGAACAGTTCCCAAAGCCCTGGATTTTGTTTCCCATTAATATTTTGTTTATTCCACATTATACTAATGGAAACTGACTGGAATAAAAAAAAAGGGTGATAGTTCTGTCTCTGTTCTTGGCCATATTACCTGGACTTGCTTCAAAATGTCCATACCTATGTGTGTAGGCTTCCACATCATTGGCAAGACCAGCAGTGTAAGTGAATCCTGATTGCACAGAACCCTGCACATGAGCAATTCATGAAGGGGGATTTGATCAAAACAACAACTTTGAATAGTATCCCTTCTGTGTCACATCAATCTAGACCATCTTCATAATCCCTTGGCACTTTAAGAGAGGATCCATCTCATGAGTTTCTCACTAGTCACCACTTTGACTGTGACCCTTTCCACAACTCACCCATTTTTGACACTGGGGTGCGGTGCTCGTGTGAGCAGCCTCTGGAGAGAGGCTCTCGCTTCCCTGCTTCTTCAGCTCTACACCAGCTTCCTGCTTGCGTGAGAGCCCCACCACTTCCTTTTGCAGTGCAGCCTTGGACCTTCCCAGGCTCCACTGAGACAGGAAGCACAAACAACCTGGCTCCCGAGGCTCTGCATGCAAGGTAAGTGTGTGCAAGGCCCGGGAGCGATGTGTTACTGCACAGCATTTTTGGCTTCAAGCCAAAAATGGAAAAAAATGTGTTTGCAGTCTGTGTCACATTTGCACGACACTCAAGGGGCCCTTTTGCATCAGAAATGCCATGCGAAAAGAGCCTGAGTCTTTATCCTCATTCACTGCAGAAAGGGCCGATATATCTGCAAAATTGCCACATTTGAGCCTTGTGTAGGGTCTTTTGGAGTAGTAGGAGAAGCAACATATACACTTTAGTTTGACTAGAACTTTATTCTAAAAGTAAAGTTGTTCTTGAATTCCCTGTATCCTGGCTGGTGTTGTAAGTAGAAATATTTTTGAAATCCATCATGTAAGCTGCTAGTTTTGAGTTTTTCCTCTTCTGCACTCTCATGATGTCTGACTGTTTCTTCTGAAGCAAATCTATGTCTGGGTGGGAAGGATTTGTTGCCTTTGAGATTTATGGCACTATTGAGGTACATGCTTGTGGAAAATACTGTATTACTTTTGAAAGTGATGGAAAATTATGAAAGAAGTTATCAAAAGTGTCTCACTGGTGATGTTTTAGCATTGTTGTTGTTGTGTTACTATATGCACATTTTTCCACAAGGGATGTATTAGCCATTCTTGGGGGGAAAAATGTGCACTTCTTTCTGCCCCAAAACTGTTAATGTGAAAAGATAATCAAGTAAGACCCCTGTGTGGACAGTGGAATGGAGAAGAGTATCTGACCTGCTGAAACGCATGTGGCACAGTTTATTTTTTGATTCACAAAACAATAGTAGCAACTGGTCTGCTGCTCCCAGACTTTAAATTCTATTTTGGATTTGCCTCTTCAAATATCCCTGCCTGCTTGCTGTTTTGGACTTGACTGGTTCTTACTTGAGTAATTATTTGACTCTTGACTTTAGAATACCTTCATTCAGTTTTATGACTAGTAGGACTCTGTTTTGACCCTGGCTGTTTTCTCTGTCTTTGCTTCTGGACTATCTTTCCCTGGTCTATCTACTGGTTTGACTAGCATGAACACTAGAATATTAGACCATATTTTGGAGATCTATCTGGTTTGAAACAAGGCATAACCTCTCAGTAAGTATCTACAATGATGGAAGAACTCTGAACTGAAGTGTGGGCAGGTGGATTAGTTTCATAACTTTACTTATTTCAGAGTCGCTCACTGGAATGATTGTTTTGCATTTTTTTTAATTAAAAATTTTCACAGGCTGCCTTTTGTGACTTGCATATATGATAAACAAAGTTACATTTGCTGAATTTCTTCCTTCTCTTGCACTTTTTTAAGGTTTTATAGCTCTGTATCTTGTAGGTTGTGTTTCATTACATGGCAATTATAGAGGGTGATGCCACTGAAGTCAATAACAGATGCTGCTGTTAAACATAATGGTCAGGATCCAATTGGGCACCTGTGCTGATGGAATAAGGCAATCTGTGAAGAATAGATCTTCTCATGCTGTTCATCATAGAGGACAGAGGAGCATGGAAGTCTGGCATAAGAAAGGAAAAAAGAAAAGTGTGGTTCTGTCTGGAGAGCAAAACTCTCACCTCTTAGATCCATTGACCAGTTCCTTCCATACGTGAAAGTTCCCAACTGGATCTTGTTCATGTGTGTGAAGCTTGACAGATACTAACTACAGTCTTAAAGCATTTTTACTATCATTCCTCTGTTTGTTTTCTTGAGTTTCTCAGGTGTTTCATCTAGTGAGGGACCTTCCAAATTGACTTCAAGCTGTAGTAGGAAGTATACCCAGCATGAGGGAGCAGATGGTATGTGGAATAGAGTGCCCTATTTTATAGTCATTATAAATATGTCTATGACCTTTAGCAGTGGGGAAAAAAAGATGAAGAAAGAGTTCCCATCTGGCCTTGCACACTGTTTGGGTATAAAATTGTCCATGCTCCTTGGTAACTACCTTCCAGTTTCAGCTTTGTTGGAGTTTTTAAAAGGTTGCCTCTCAACCAGAAACATTGGTTCATTAAGAGTTTTGCCCTTTTTTTTAATCTTCACTTCTCAATAATTTTTGTACTCCTACTAATTAAAACTATGGCTGTGACTATTAGGATGTACAAGGAGACACTCTTTACATTCATGCACTAGGTGGTCTAAGGCTTAAAATAAATAAATAAGCAAGTAAACCCACCAAAGAGGTCTTATCAGCTGCATCTGAAGCATTAAAAAGAAAAAAGCCTAGACACCTCATAATTTCCATGCACTCTTAATCTACTTTGTGCAAATTACATACTCAGACTTTTCTAAATTTATTGTAATTAGGCCTATATATTACAAAGGGACTGCTCGCGCAGCTCCTACCTAATCTCTCATTTATATGCAGAATAGCAGAGCTAAAGAGTTTAGGATTTTCACATGTAATGCTCTTTTTACCTAATCAAGTTATGCAGCTTAGTAGCTCGCTTCCCTGTGGTTCACACACATTTTTAAAATAAATCAGCATAGTCCTAGCCAGGCATTAATGCTACTTTCAGCAACCTTTCTCTATTCACTGATTGTTCACTGGGGACACAGTAATTCATCACTCAGAAGTAAATGGTGCATGAGTAACCCATTTTAAATAATCAGTTTATAAGAGAAGCACTACAGAATCCAGATTAAGTTTAAATGAAGTTATGTATTTCTCCATTTTCCTCTTTAAACCATACAGCAGTATCATGGATAGTAGAGAAGGATGTATATAGCTGAGTAAATCTAGATCAGTCTAGATTTGTGAGCTCATGTTTCAATCATTGGATGAAATTTCCATTTTTCTGATGTCCTGAAAGATTGATGCTGTCTCATTTCCACTTCAGTATTCATTCTGTCTAGCCAAACTCAAATGCTGACTTTCATGGAGATCATCATACCAGAATATGATACCTTAATTCTTCTCTTCAGGCAGCTTAGCCAGATCAGCTATGGGCTACCTATTGCTGATTTGGCACAGACATATAAGCTTTTGGTCATCCATACTACATCATAGGATGACCATATATAATAGAAAAGCATGGCAAACCTGTGTTCGGAATCAGAACCTAGAGAAGCTCCTGAAAGGCTGAGATTGTTGCCAACGTGTATGAATTATCTCAGGCCCTTTCTGCACAACAAGGCACAGGCATGTCTTTTTGTTGCGGTCCCAGTGGGAGGGAAAGAGTGCCAGAAATGCTCCCCTCCACACCTCACCTGGTCACTGTGGAGGGGACAGCTCTGGCCCCATCTCTTCCCTTCCACAGCACATCCAGGCATTTGCTAGTGCTGTGCTGGGGAGGGAGATGTCACCAGTGTGCTTCCACTCTTCTGCATGGCCAGAAAAGGTGGCAGCACGATGTGACAGTAAGTGTAAAACAGATTTTTTTCTGTTTTACAAATACCACACTCACGCAATGTGTGGGCACAAGATGGTGGTGGTACCATGACAATGACATGTGGAAGCATGACCCACAGTGTGCTGCAATCATGTCCCCAAGGTGGGGCAGCCATGCAGTGTGGAAAGAGCCTTGATCCATACATAGAGTGATATTTGTAATGGGTTGGGCCACATACCACCTCTTCTACCACTGAATTTGTTGCTGAAATTTAGTGCTGACTCAAGAATTATGTGTAAATGCATGTCCAAGTTACAATAAGGGATCTTGGAGGACAAGTCTTGTGTTAGAGGGATATTGCACTTCTGGGTTGTTCTGGCAGTATGATTCCCTTTCATGCTAAGTGTGTGTTCCTTGCCCATATTCTTTTCTTTTCTTTTTTTAATGGGAATGTGCTTTATCTGCTGTCGGTGAGTCCAGCAATTCCAGGAGTCATGGGAGGTTTGAACAATGGGGACAGGATGCATGCAGCTCATGGGATGTATGTTGCTTCTCTCTGCTTTAGACAGAAATAAGGGCTTCATTTTTGGCTTCAATGTATTTTCAAGGTTTGAAGGTTGGGTTGCTTGAACACTTCCCCTCAGGTGGGAAGGAAAGAGCACTCCCTTCCATATCTCACCCAGTCACTACAGAGGGAGTGCTCTGGCCCCACCTCTTCCCTTCCCCAGCACAGCCACACTCTTCCTGCCTGCCCCTGCCCTCCTTTTATTTTTATCCTTTGGGTAGCAGCATTTATTCTTTTCCAGTTTTCAAGGTTGCCTGCTTGAAAGAAAGCTTGCTTATGTTAGTTTGTTGCTGCATGCAATTTTTATTTAATTTCTTTTTGCTCACAGTGGCAATTTGTGAGGTGCATAACCCATAAGGACACAAAAGCCGTGAGAAGGTCCTTAAATGCCCTCATTAGTTGAGCAGTTCCAAAAGTAGCTTTAGTTCAGGCCATACTGCCACTCCCACTTGGGAAAAGGTATTTCAGTGATAATGGTACCTGGCTCAGCAGTCTCCATGGCTTGCTAGCTCTTACATTTCTCCACTTGCATAAGAGCCCTTCCAAATACCACTGAGCTTCAGGGACCCCGGATCTTTCCCTGACATTCCACTAAAAATGGTGCCACTCAGCCCTAAATCACTTGTAGAAAAGAAGTCTTCCTAGCCCTTTGAGAGTTCCTTTTAGTGTAGCAACATGCTCTCCTAATACTTATCCTTTGAAAACATGGGAGGAGAAAAAGAGAAATTGTGTGAAAAGGTCCTCTAGGAGACAGCCATTGGCATGGAAACACAGTTGATACTCTACTTTCCCCAAGCAGATGTAATTGCAACAATGTGACTTCTTTGCATGGGAGATTTCATATATATATATATGTATGAGAACTAAAAAACAAATAATGCCACAAGAACTAAAGAGATTCCTGTGAAAAAAGACATTGACAAAACAGACAAAGAAGTCTCCCTTAGAAGCCCAGAGGTGCAACAGGAAGAAGAAAAAACATCCATAGAAGACAAAATATAATATTTGATGCAGGGAATTCACATTAAACCAAACCACACTTCTATTACAGTAAGGAATATAGGGATTACAATTTCAACATATTTGTTCATAGCATTTGAAAGTCCCCTTTTACTGTGCATGATAGCTATAATTTTATCCATTAATGTAACACCTCATATTTTGTAAAGTCATTCATGCAAAGAAGGTGTTTTAAGAGCCCTTCAGTGTTTTTTTTTTTAAATGCCATAAGCATGTGGGTTATTTTTAAAGTATAAACCAGAATAATATCTGCATAGCAATATCTGTGTGGAACAATGCAGAGACATGGTTCATTTTCAAACCAGGAAAGAAAAGTTTTTGAGCAAGGACAAACACATAACACACACAAATATACATACACACACCTCTGAATGGCTAGTGATTCCGACTACTTGTCTTTTTCTTTTTTTAAAACAGACTATACTTTGTGTTGTTTTTCATTATTTGTTACTGAAAACAGAGCAACTATGGGGGACCTGTGATGATGGAAGAGCAATGTGGACACAGTGAACTTGATCCAAATGCAGATGTGCTTTTCAAAATTGTACCAGAATATAAATTACAATTGTAATCCACATCCCACTGAAAACCAATTCAGTGCTAATAACCCAGGATCCAATGCTCATTCCAGCATCCATTTGGAGGCATAGCAATTGTCCACAGTTGTAGCAACTGATTTACATGTAGAAATCTGCTTATGAGCATATGTCTCCTTAGTGGCTTGGGTGGAACATTGTTGGAACTTCTTCTGCACTTGTATTATTCTAGGGATGGCAGGCTCTCTACAGGCTTTGATCGGAGTTCTCTCCATTGTCAACATTTGCAGCCTGACAAATACTAAACACATGCTTCAGAATGCACTGTACTTTCTCATTTGCTATCAAGTACAAAATAATCCAAGTTTTTTGTTACAATATTAAGGGCATTATCTTGTATGTCCCTTAGAGACAGGATGATCAGAATGTGACAGGCATGCAAACGTTTCCTTGCTTTCCTGTTTCCTCTAACTTTATTCAGTGTTTTTCCTCCTGAGAAGGAAGGTCAAAAGCTTGAGGAAGAAAGGTACAAACAAAGAATTTTAACTCTTTTCTTGAAAAAAAAAAGATTGAAAAATCTTAATTGTGTAGACCATTGTCAAACAGTCACGTAGTGACAGGGGGGCGATGGGGGTGGTTCACTCCCAGTGGCAATGAGGTGTCCCAGCTTGTAGCCACACCTCCGCATGCCACAGCCATGCCCCATGCACCGTGGCTATGCCGCCCATCCCTCCACACACTCCAAGCTCCACCGCTGTTGTCAAAGTCAAATTTCAAGTATGAAAGACCAAACTGATCACTTACTACTTGTCCCAAAACCAACTGCTAATTTTGATTATGGACTGAAACTCGATCGTATTGAATTTGAATTTTTGTATTGAAGTTGAATTTCTTTTTGAATTCATTCATAATATTAAAGACTAGCACCAGTTTGTGACTAGAATTAGCTTACTATATTGAATGCTGGAGGTTGTTACTGTAAGTCTGGCAAATGAACTGTTCTTAAATATTCAGCAGGATATTTAGCTTGCCAAATCCTTGAAGCCATAAGCAGTTTAGAATGCATCCAACCAGAAAGTGAAACAAAATTAGAAAATTGTTAATCAGCTCACTTCATCCTCTCTTCAGTCCCATCTATTTGTAACCTTTCATTTATGGAAATAATATAATATATAAAATATAATAGAATATAAATAATATAATATAAATATAACACATATTTTTTGACCTTATCAACTTTTTTGACTTGATTATCATAGGAGGAAATAATCTCAGCTATGGTAAAAGCCATTTTTAAATGGTAACTAACAATCTCATCTGACTGCCACTGCAGGATAGTGTAGTAGCTATTATTGATCTCGACTCTTTGAATTATGGAGGCCAGTATCTTCCTAGCTAAAAATTGTTTTAATAAATTCTGCAGAATATCTTTGAGACACCGAAGGTCACACTGATGACCTATGAAGAGCCATTAAATTACTGACAGTTCAGTATAATGTCATACAATGATTTACTTGTTAGACTAATCAACAAAGCAAATTAATCTCAAAGGAATGTGCAATGTATATAGTGACATCACACTTACAAACCGAATTTTTCTTAATTAAGACAATTGAAACAATTGAAGTGTAAACCCTTATTTTATTGAAACTCAGTTTCAAAGTTCATCTATAGGCCTTTCCACACTATACAGTTATAGTGCTATTATTTCACTTTCAACATCTTATGGAATCCTGGGCTTTGCAGTTTAGAGAGGGGCACTTATAATTTTCAGCCAGAAAGCTCTTTGGCCTCAGTAAACTACAAATCCCAGAATTCCACAGGATGTTGAAAGTAGAATGATAGCACTGTAAAACAGTGTAGTGCAGAAAGGCCCATAGATGAAAACTGAGACTTACTCTGTAAAATAAGGAATGTGGTTGGATAGAAAATAAAACACATTCAAATTTACCCTCTCATCTAGGAGAACAAGAGGTGGGGTAGTTATTTCTTGTTCACAGTACATAAAAGCACATAAAAACTAATTGTAATCGAGTGAATCAGATTTTTTTCCTTTCCTTTCTGAACTCCTTCCCACAGTATAAGCCACAGCTGTGAACTGCAGGAGAGAATGGCCTGAATCCTATTTTAATGTTCTCTATTGTAAAATCATTAAATCACTGTATGTAAATCCCACAGATTTACATACATGTTGCATTGCCATTCAACAATTCATTCAACAGATCTCCTCTATTTGGGACTAACAAATTGAATTCCAGACAATTGTTCCACTCTAAAATAAGCAACAACAACCACTTCTCTGTGTAGAAGCTTGTATTTAAATATACTCTGCCTTAGGGTTTTTTAAAAATCTCTCCTTCCACCAAAAAAAAGTCATCAAAGTAGATTTTTATATTAAATACCATTTCACATTAGGATGAGCTATAGGATGTAAGAACGACTGAAAAGTACCTTCCAAAATGAGTTTTCAAAGGCTTGTCAGTAAAATGATTTTCACAGGAAGATGCTTTTTGATGTAGATTTCACAGACCTAAGCTGAGCAGTAATCCTTAGCCATTATGTTTAGTTAATCTTACAGACCTGTACAAAGCACCTCATGTATCATCACATACTAGCACAAAAAAGCCCTACCAAAGTAGTTTGTAATGCAAGAATTTATATGTCTACTCAAGTGTAAGCCCTAGTAAGTTCAAAGGGCTTTACTGACAGGTGCCTGCTTATAACATAGTCACATATCTGAAAAGAAAGATGCAACCGTTTCATATACTTCTCCGACATACCGGTATGTGTTTCCAGTAGAGATATGAGAGGAGCAACTCACTATTGCTAAGATATTTGTTAACTGAGGGTACGGCAAGCCAGCCTACTGAGAATACTCCACCCACAATGAGCACTGCAGTTTCTGGTGTGATACTGAGGTAATTTCTGCCCTACACTGTTATAGTGCTATTATTCTACTTTCATCTTCCTGTGGCATTCTGGGGTTTGTAGTTTATTGAGGCCCAAGAGCTCTCCGGCTGAGAATTCTAAATGCTCCTCCCTACACTGCAAATCCCAGGATTCCATAGGATTTTGAAACTGGAATAATAGCAACATAACAGTGTAGTGCAGAAATGGCCTGAGATACAAAATGGATGTGTGTGTGTGTGTATATGTGTATATATGCACTCGTGCTTTTTGTATTTTGCACAAAAAACATCTGCATTGAAGTTTTTCATTAATGAAACTAATCTCATACACTGGAAGTGCGAAGTATAGGCTGATTGACCACAAAGACAAAAACAACTAATCCAGTGCTACTGCTTTCTCTAGGCCATACAATGAAGTAACAGTTATCACATGTTTTATCCTTATGGATTTTATGGATTTTTTAAAAAATGTGGCAAATTTGCTGGATCTTTTGAACTAAGAACAGCAACGAAATTCAATATCTTTAAGAATTTATGTTTCTGTGTGTGTGTGTGTTCCATTTATCACTTAGAATGAACTATGGCCATTTCTGCACTACACTCTTATAGTGTCATTATTCCACTTTCAACATACAAACCCCAGAATTCCACAGGCCGTGGAAAGTGGAATAATAACACTATAACAGTGTAGCGAAGAAATGGCCTCTGTCAGGATTTCCATTCCTAGTTTCCATTTGGTTGTTTCTCTTCACACATTTCCCTTGTAGGAACATAATTAAATACCTTTAATATGCTCACCTAAGTATACTGGGTCTAAATCAGCATTATTAGATGTGCTTGAATCTACAGAAGTGCTTTGAATTTGATGGACATTGCTATGATCAAAAATTAAAGGGACACAATTTTCCCCTATGTAGAATTCTTAGAAGCTCTGTCAGCTTCAGACAGAAGGCAGGATAATAATCCTATTGCTTTCACGGCTCACCTTTGGATGGTAAATATGGGATTTTGCAAATCCTTAGCAAAGGACTTCTGTCAGCCAAACATCTGGCCATGGTGACATGCATATTTATTATATCCCTATTGACTTATTATAACATGCTCTAAATGGGGATGGCTTTTAAGTGTGTTTGAAAACTTCAACTGTTTCAAAAAACTGCAGTCAGACTGTTACCTTGAGGTAGTTTCAGAAGCATATAACTTCCTCATTGCAACAACTCCAATGGTTACCAACTTGTTTCCAAGAAAAATGAAAGTATTGGTTATGACCTATAAATCCTTATGTGGCTCAGCTATCTGAACGACTCACATATGAGTTTTGTTGTTGTCTGTCTTCAAGTTGTTTTTTCTCTCATCCTAAGTGCCCAAACCACTATACCATGCTGGATTGTCATATGCTCTTAAATTCTTTGAAGAAAGTGTTTTTCTTGATTCTACCATCTTCACAGGCACTTTTGTTGAGAACACAGAAAGGGGCCTTCTTTGGCCATTTCCACACTTCACTGTTATAGTGCTATTATTCCACTTTCAGCATCTGGTGGAATTCTGGGGCTTGTAGTTTACTGAGGCTTAAGAGCTCTCTGGCTGAGAATTCTAAATGCCCCTCCCTAACTGCAAACCCCAGGATTCCATAGGATCCCGAAAGTGGAATAATAGCACTATAACAGTATAGTGAAGAAATGGCCTTTATAGCTTTTCTCAGATTCTGGGGCTCCTGTTGCAGAGAAGTTTAGTTGATTTCTTTGTTATCTTTCTGGTGAGCTGAAGACCCTTTTCCTTACAATAGCCATTTTTTGATTATTTTACAAGAAAGAGGGGTTTTAGTGTCCTGAGCTGCTTTTCTTTGTTTTAAAGTATTATGTTAAATTATTTTAATCTCGTTGTTAAATACTGTTTAAATCATAACTTTTTGTATGTTTTTATCCATATGGGTTTTTATATGCAATTTGCTTTACTTTGCAAGTTCCCTTGAATCCCAATTTGGGAAGAACATGGAATGTAAATGAAGCAATGGAGAAATGAATAGATGAAGTCATGGTGGGGAGGAACTGGAGACCCCACATATTCATTTACTATTATTATTTTTATTAATAAAATAGGGTAGGGTGCTAGACAAAGAGGGAATGAATGGAAATGAAGAAAGCAGTTTTGCTGGGCTTCGCAAACAGGGGAAGAAATGGGGAAGTAGTAGTGAATTTGAATGAGAAGGAAGTTTGGCTCTTGTGCCAGAGAGGGAAGAGACTGAGAGACTAGGCATTTATTCAGTTTATGTTTTAGGGGGAAGGAGGCTGAATGCATTTTTAATGTTTTAGTGTTGTTTACAGGTATTATTTATCTTTTTAAGTAGATGGATGGGAAAAAGAAGAAAGTGCATGCTATTAAAGAGGAAAACATGATTGATTCAGAGAGGGAGCTCAGGATTCAATCAGAAGGGGTTTTGTGGGCTGGATGAGGGAGGAGATCAGGAATTTGTTTTTTATGTCTTAATTTTTTATATAGTTATTTTAAAGTTAATTTTTGGAGCATAGAAAAGAAAACAACAATTTGTGGAGAGATTTTGTGAGGCAAATGAGCAATGAGGTGTATGATGGGAATGGACACATCAGGAGCCAGGATGAGAGATGGATCAATTGCAAGTGTTGTTTGAATTGCAACTATCTAAGGCTTGGTATATGTGAATCAAATGCTGGAGGAACACATACCGTGATTATTTTGGATTGAATCTTTGTTGTATTCTTTGTTTTCCATCTCTGGTTCAGCTGCAGTTACCATGATCCTGAGATTTTAGCCCAGTCTTTACAGTTTCTTGGAATGTACGAAATACACACTGCCAGAGCAAATGGCATTGTTATCTTGGCTTGGATTTGTTCTAAGTACTTTATATTTCCCTCTGTGGTTGAAATTCAGTTACCATGATCTTGAGGCTTTAGCCCACATCTTTCTAACTTTACAAAAATCCAGATGTTACTACTGTCGCTTTAAAAAAGGAAGGAGCAAGCTACCTCCAATTGCTACTCCCAGTTACAGTAAATGCACTAAATAAAGGGCACTTGGAAAGTATTTTTGCAAGTTACATTACTTTGGTGCTTCCTCTATACTTGGGACCAGCCTTTAAGTATGCAATGCAAAATATTTATGCTGTAGTAGTCAAATTCATGATGGCCAGCGATGATCTTTACAAGTTTTTTCGAATACCCAAATGTGTTTGCTTCTGCATTGAAAATGAAGTAATAGCCTAAATCCAATTTCAAAATATAATTATGATGTTGTTGTGCACCTTTGTTTCCAACTTTTGGCAATCCTAAGGAGAAGCTATCACAGTGTGTGTGTGTGTGTGTTTGCAAGATTTGCTTTTGCTATCCTCTGAAGCTGAAGGTTATCCAGTCAGTCTCCAATGCAGGGCAGGGATCTGAATCCTGGTCTTCAGAATCATAGTTCAGTGCTCAAACCACTGCACCATATTGGTTCCTGCCACTGCTTGTAAAACTACTTCATTTCACTATAGCAAACGTACACCCTACAATTGCATTTCCAGAGATACAGACAATCATAGAGGAAGCAGCTACAGGTAAGTCAATCCAGTCTTGGTTATATACAGGTAATCCAAAAAGTTAACAGAAGATGACTGGTGGTGCAGGACAAGGATAGCTAATCCTGAAGTTGTCACATGGACCTAGTAGAGCAGATAATCATAGCCTAAGCCAATCAATCAATGAAATAAAACATTGAGTTGTTAAACATAGTTATTCCATAAATCATAAATCCCAAGAAACATATGTTGTGAAGAGCATTCTGGAAGAGGAGACTAAAGAGCTGCAAGCAAGAAGGACTCCCAGAAGTTACTGAAAGACTTACAAGTGGCTGTCGCTGGATTTGAGGTGCTTAACTATTCAAAGTTCTATTTAACAGGTGTTGACTTTTGTTGTTGAACTTCAAAAGATGAGTGGCTCTTCCATGTCTAAAATGTCCCACTGAACAGAGAGACTCTCAGCTATTTCAACTGCAAACTTCTCATATTCAGGACAGGAGCCATCATCTAAGACTATAAACTGTCCACAATTCAACCTCCTCTGCATCACATTCCGGACTTTGGATTATGACAGTGAATGATTTCTGATTGGTGATATGACTGGTTTCTGTTTATAAAATAATAAAAAAAAATGTGTTCTGTTTCTTCTTTGGCATGTTGGTTCTTTCCTGTCCTCTTTTGATTTGATACTTTTATGGTTGAAGTCATGTGTTTTTTTTTTCATTGTGCCCAAACTATTTACTAGAAAGGATGCCAAAACAAATAAAACTGCTCACAGTGGACTCATTTTAGAATGATGCAAGTCCTACTGCATAGGAAGTTAACAGAAGAGTAAAAAAAAAATTTTCTGACCGGACAGAAATAATTTTAAAAGTCTTTGCCCTACTACCACAGGGTATAATATACTGGCATATAGCTTCTCATATCTGTCATGATTGCTATATACATATAAAAAATGTGGCCATCCTGAGTTTTGTTACTGTAACAATTTGTTGATACATGGCAATGTTGCTTCCTGTCACCGTCTTGTGAAAAGAATAGGTGGAATCCTTAGAAAGAGAATGAATAATGGAAGAAGTTCTAGGGCTGTGGATAATTTTATGAAGGATCTCTTGTTAAAGCTTTCCAATAACTGCACAATCCAAATTATATCTGCACATATTTAAGTTCCATTGAGTTTTATATGGCTTAATCATTGGTAAGTATGTATGAAATTGCATTTTCTCTTCTTTGTCCTCAATTTCCATCAAACATCTCCACTGTATCTCCACTTCCTTCCTCTAAAGCTCTCCTGGCATCAGAACTGAGGGTAGTTTAACTCTTCTGGCTAGAAATATATAGTCCAGACTAAAGGCCTTTCCTCACTACACTGTTAAAGTGCTGGGGTTTGTAGTTTACTGAGGCCAAAGAGCTCTCTAGCTGAGTATTCTAAATGCCCTTCCCTGAACAGCAAACCCCAGGATTCCATAGGATATTGGAAGTGGAATAATAGCACTATAATAGTGTAGTGAAGAAACACCCTAAGTGTTCATTACACTGTTTACCTAAGTGAGAAGGAAGTATCACCTCACTTCACTTTGATCTAGGAACAGCCTTTTTAGCTAGGCTATAGGTACACCCCAATTGAATGAAAAGACCAGAAATACCCAGATTTTTTCCTGATCTTTTCAATTATATTGTGGAGATCCATATACATTATATTGTGGAAGTCCACACACATTTTCTGGCAGCTCCCTGTACAATCAGATACTTTTTATGTCAGCATCCCAGGTCAATTTATTTTAAAACAGTATAAAATTAGAAAGAACGGGAACTAAATCTGTGATTTTCCAATCAGTCTGGATGTGCCCTGTGTATCTTCATTTTTGTCTTCATTCTTAGTGTGTGTATATATTTGAATAACAAGCTTTGAACAGTTGCCATTGTGTTTAAATGTGTAGTACTGATTGACATCAGCAGGGCCTGCTCTCATGCTATCATGAATGACTACCCCATTCCCCATCACCAGCAGCTGCCCCTAAGTTTCAGATTTAGGCACATAAATCTTCAGGCCTGGCAACCCTATTCCTATGTCAATCATAAATGTGCTCTGGAGAATTGGTGGTTCCTCCAGGACAGCATGGGTGGTGAAAAGTACAAGAGAGAGAAGGAAATGATTGAAAATTATCCTTGCTTTTATATATGCTCACAGAAAGCCTCACTAGATACAGCCTTTGTTTTCAAATGAAGAGCACTCCAGAATCTAAAAACTGACTGATTCTATTAAATTTAAGTGTTTTCTAGTAAGATCCCATGAACACCTTATCTCACATTGGTGGGATTCATTCATAATTAACTTTAACCATAGTTCTTCTTCTTGTGTTCTTGTTGTGTGCCTTCATTTCCAGTTTATGACAATCCTATGGAAAACCTGTTATGGTTTTTCTGGGGCTGAGAGTGTATAATGTATCCAAGGTCACCCAGTGGATTCCCATGGCCAAGTGGGGAATTGAACCATAGTCTTCAGAATTGTAGTCTAAAGCTCAAAACACTACACCACACAGGCTGTCTCATGGGGCCCAATATGTGAAGATATGTTTAATGGCAAATCTGCATGTATTGTTATGCCATCCAAATACTGTAAGAGCACCAGATCCTAACTGATCTTGGAAGCTAAGTAAGATCATTCCTGGTTAGTCCTTGGATGGGAGACCACCAACAAATACCAGGTGGTATAGGCTATATTTCAGAGGAAAAAGCTGGCAAAGCCACCTCCATACATTCCTTACTTAAGAAAATTCATCATAGTATGACAGATGACTGGAAGGTGCAAATACACGCACACAGTGTGTAATAGCTCCTAGAACTGGAATGTGCTGCCTGTCCTTTCATGACAAAAATGTTCCCAAACCATTTAGTGTTTCCATTTTCTAGTTGCCCCCTCAGAGTATAACCGTGAATTTAAAGTGTGAGGCAGATAACAGAAAAGGATAGCTGGTAACAGCAATAAAACCTGAATCTTCTCCCTTATCACTGTGACAGTTCTTTTCACACTTCACTTCACTTTAGTTCACTGTCAGACCACATTTCTTGTATTGACCTTACACTCAGATTCCAGGGAAATATATCTGTGTCTGGGAAGAAGGAAAATGCCATGCTGAAATATTTAGGACAGTCCAAGAATGGATTTTTTTAAAAAATGAATGACCAGCAATATCAATATGTGAAAGTTGCATATCATCAGGGATATAAAAGAGGGGGGGGAGTCAATTTAATTTACATGTATGTTTTTAATGCACTTTAGAACTTTTTTCATTGAAAACTTTACTGTTTGCAATTAATTTTCTTTTATCATCAATAAAGAAAAAGCATGGTATGGTAGACATTTTGGATAAGGTTATATACATGTGACTCATAAACAAACACTGGGACACAGATAAAATTTCGAAAGTTTGGTTGGTTGAATGGGTAAATGTGTGAGCAAGCTGGTCAATGGTTATTCAGTGAGATCTAGAGGACCACTCTTTTATGGTTTATAGGTATGCTTCAAAACCACAGACACCTTTAAGCAAAGAGACCAGTGCCTTTGGTGTGTGTAATGCACATCAATACATTGTGATTTTACTATTTCTAATAGATTCTCCATGTTGTGTCCAAACTACTGTTTTATCATTTTGATATGGCTTTAAGTTCCATCACTAAATCATAACTCCTACCATCCATCAATTTCTTTTGCAAGTTCATACTCAATAACTGTTCTTGGTCCGTTCTAGAACATCTATCATTTTCAATAATTGCTAGCCTCCTGAAAATTCCTTCAGCTGTTTCCACAGTCTCTGGCATTATGCATATAAAATAATGTAATAACAGAACTAAATTTTATTCAATAATATACGGGTGTAGTTAATATTTTTTCAAACAAATTAGACTATTTTTTTCCAGATACAACATTTCCCAAGAATTCTCAAAACAATCTGTAGAATATCTGTGAAGGTGACATTTAGAAGCTTCTTCCAGTTCCCAAGGCTCTACTTTTCCTTTCTGTTATTGGAAATAGTTCTTTGAATTTGTTTTGTGATGTACAGATGAGGTGATCTAAAGTTTTGCAAAGTTTTATAGGGTCATCAGGAGGCATGGAGCAAGGTGCTATCAGTATGCTGATGACACCCAGATATATCTCTCCATGCCTCGGATAACAGCATCAACTAAGGATGGCATCTCACCTCTAAATGAATGCCTAGAAGCAGTAATGGACTGGATGAGGAAAAACAGACTGAAGCTGAATCCAGATAAGACGGAGGTACTTGCTGTTAAGGACCCCAGCCCAGGTATAGAGGTTTGTCAACCAGTTCTAGACGGGGTCACACTTCCCCTGAAAGACTGTGTCCGCAGCTTGGGAGTGCTCCTGGACTCGCCACTTCAGATGACAGCTCAAATTGATGTGGCAGCCAGGAGTGCCTGCTATCAGCTTCGGCTGATACGCCAGCTGCGCCCCTTCCTGGACTTGGAACACCTAAAAACAGTGGTACATGCGCTGGTAACTTCACGGCTTGACTTCTGTAATGCACTCTACATAGGGCTACCCATGTGCTTAGTCCGGAAACTTCAATTAATTCAGAATATGGCAGCCAGGTTGGTCACCGGAAGATCTAAAACTGACCATATAACACCTATTCTGAAGTCTTTACACTGGCTGCCTATTAGTTTCCGGGCACAGTACAAGGTGTTGGTTTTTACCTTTAAAGCCCTTCATGGCTTGGGGCCAGCCTACCTGCGGGATCGCCTTCTCCCATATAATCCGGCCCACACACTAAGGTCCTCTGGGAGGAATTTACTGCAGCCAATCAGAACTAGGTTGGCTGCGGTTACCCAGAGGACCTTTTCTTCTGTCGCTCCCAAGTTATGGAATGGCCTGCCGGAGGAGACCCGGCACATTACCAGTCTTGACTGCTTTAAAAAAGCAGTCAAGACAGTTCTCTTCCGACAGGCCTTCCCAGATTAGTGTTCCACCGCCTCTCATCATTGTCTTTTGTGTTAATCTTGTTTTTAATTTGTTTTAATTAACTAATATGTTTTAGGGGGATAGAAGGGTTGGAGGGTGGGGAGGATAGGGTGCATTTTAATGTTTTAATGTTTTTATATATTTTTGTAATGCCGCCTCGATCCATTGGGAGAGGCGGGATAGAAATAAATTTTATTATTATTATTATTATTATTATTATTATTATTATTATTATTATTATTATTATTATTATTATGGCACCACAGCCCAGTCCCCTGCATCTTTCTTGTCTTCTATCAAGCTGGAAGTTTTTTTGCAGCTTTGGCTTTAAGACAGAGAAGGAAGACTGGCAAAAGACAACTCCCAATGTTGAGTTGCAACAGCATGTCTACAGTAAACAATGCAATAAAGCTTAACCTGGGAAACAATGGGATTCTGCTCTAGATGATCCTATCTCTAGCTGTGAGTGCTTATGTACAACACACGAGATAAACAAACATCTCCAGAATCACTTCCTGAGTATATGTGAAGAACAAAACAGTAGAAACAGAAGAGTAAGAAAAGGCAAAAGCAAATTAACCTGCATTACCAACTGTCCTTGCAAGCTGAGAAATCCTAGATCTGTAAGTTTTGCAATCAAGATGGAAATCATAAGAAAAGTGGAGCATGGTGAAACAATAGTGGTCTCCAGAATATTAAAATGTTTTTGTTTATTTAAGAAAGGCTTACCTGACCTGATTGTTTCATTTCATATATACATAATGTTAGTTTTGAATAAAAACATTGCTGAACATGTTGAACTGTTTTTTTGTTTTTAGTTTTTTGATGTAGGAACCCTGCCATTTTTTTTTTTCATGTTATTTCTACTGCTGGTATGAAAGTTTCTCTTAAAGAAGTGAAGCCCAGGAACACATCTATTTCATTATCTCAATCTTATATGTAATAGTGATTGCATCCTGAACAGAACTGCTCTAAATCCTAGTAAAGGATCTCCTTTTCTTCCCCTTGCCCACATGCCGTGATATAAACTGATATAACTAGAGTGTTGATATACCTTTAGTGAGGGTTAGTATGCATCACCTCACATTACTGGTCCAAATTCTAGACGAAAAAAGATGTTCTTATTTACAGGAACAGAGATTTGAAAACAAATACAAATATACATATACACAAACCTTCACACACAATAAATGAGGTAGGTAAAGAGGGCTTTTTTTTTTTTTGGTTCTTCTTTTTCTTCTTCTTCTTCTACATTAATAAACACTGGTATATAAGGCTACTCTCAGTGTATTAGGAATAATGAGAACAACAGAGGTTTCTACATACGTGCACATAAGTACACAGCAGTGGGAGATATATCTCTGCTTTCCTTTGCATTCCTACATTGCAGAGCACAGTGCATGAAGATGAGAAATTGCCCCCACTGCCCCACAATAAGGCAACACTCTTAGTTTTCCATGATAGCATAAACAGATATGAACAAAACCAATTTAATTAGAAATTTGGTGGGTTTGAGGGACATTTTCACTATGTACAAACCTATTATCCATAAATCTAGATTTTCAGTTGGCCTTGCCTGTTTTCAACTAATTCAGCAATGTTGTGTAAAGGAATAACAGGAAGTTTCATTCATATATTCAATTGGTTTTAAACCTGCAGTTCTACATATACTAATTCAATTATATCTGGAAGAATAGGACTTATAATACTAGTGAATTCTTCTCAGCATTATCACCATATTTGCTGGCGTAGAATACACACCAACCATTTCTACACTATCAAATATTATTTGCTGGCATATAAGATACATCCCATTTTCAAACAGTAATTTTTTTGGGAAAAAGTGCATCTTATAAGCCAGCAAATAGGGTATTCCTTTTTGTATTATGTCAACAAACCCACCATCAGGATGCAAGGAATGACGAATTCAGAGAAGGAGGGAATATGTCCTTGTCCTAAAGGAGAGAGAGGACTCATATTATGCTACAAACTCATTCCCTACAAGGCAATACTTTAATGAAGTGTGCAGTTTGGATTCCATTGTTTGATTCAACCCTACCAGTTCTGGTTTACTTTAATGGACATCTTTACATTTTATAAATTAACATCTCTGCAATCTAAACTGAGACCATATGTGAAGTGCTCACATTTCCCTAAAGGAGTCCATCTGTAGCAGCTTCTGTTCAACCCCTTCATCAAATCTTACTGTGATTATGTTAAGTCATTGCTCTTACACAGCCAGTATCAAATGGCTAGGCTGTAAACTCACATAAAACTCTCTCCCTTTGTTTCTTCATGTATCAGGAAGCACATTTCAATTTTATTCCTCACTGTATCATCTTCTAATCTGTTCCTCTGGTGATGTAGCCACACATGCAGATCTAGTACTTCTGTCTCTTGATTTCTTGCATCACTTTTTCCAACCTAATTTTGAAGGAAACAAAAGAGGATGGTTTCCTAAAGCAGTTAAAATATTTAGACTAAGCTGACATCGTTAAAACAAAAAACAAAAAAGTTTATTTGGTTGTTTAATTTATAGCTTGTCTTTCTTCCAGCATGGGATTCAAGGCAGGCACACAACACCTTAAAAAGCACAGTAAAGTTTTAAAAACCTCTTAATGCAAAAATTAAAATGCAGTTAACTAGCTTTTATTTTAAAACACAAGTTAAAAACACAAAACAGCATTGAAATGCATTCTAAATATAATTAAATGAAAACACTATACTATCTCTCCCCTAAAAAAGTCTATCTGTCTCACCAAATGCATCTTTAAATAAATACATAAATAAAGAGGTCTTTATCTGCCATTGGAGAGACATCATGATCTCTCAGGCAAGGGAATTCCACAACTTGGGAGCAGCCACGAAAAAGTCTGTACCCCGTATCCTCACCAGACAATAGAATGGTGGTGGGCCTGAAAGAGACCCTTCCACCACAGATCTTAGAGCACAGGCAGTCTCATGTAGGGAGACACAGCTTTTCAAACAGGCTGGACCTAAGCTGTGGGGGATTTTAAAGGTCAAAACCAGCACTATGAATTCTATCCAGAAATGGATTGTCAGTCAGTGGAGTTCTTCAGCAGGAGGGTTATGTGCTCCTTGTAACCTGCTGCAATCAGCAAACTGACTGAAGTATTTTGGAACCACTGAAGTTTCTGAACAGTTTTCAAAGTCCAACACAGAGTGCATTATAGTATACCAAGTGGGATATAATCAAGGCATGTCTCACTGCAGCCAGATCTGACATCTCAACAAATGGGTGCAGGGGACACATGGGTTTTAGCCCTACAAATGTACTCCTGGCCACCACTGAAACCTAGGGATTCAAGCTCAGATCTGAGTCCAGAAGCATGTCCTAGCTGTGTCCTGAGATTTCAGGTAGAGTACAACCCTATCCACCACAGGCTGAATCTCTATTCCCTGAGAAATATATATGTTCTTAGTTGTAGCAATACTTGACACCATGTTCTTCTGTATACAGCAGGAACAGTAACAAAATCCATGAACACAAAAAATGAGTTATCAAAGCTATAACTGAAGCTTTCCCCTTGAGGAAGGATAAATGTGTATGAAAGACAATCTCCCCATTTTGCAGTACTGGGTATTATGATACACCAGTATTTTGGTAGTGTCACTGTCAGTTTTGGGGAGTTTTTGTTTTGAAGCTTAGAACTATTGCAGCTTCACTAGATGCAACTGATGAAGTGGACATAAGTACTTATAAGATTATGCTCAAATATACCCCCCCCCCGCTGAGTTAGTCTGAAGGGTGCTTCCATTATTTCTTTTTCTCATGAAAAGGTTCATTTGTGTCTGGGATATTCCACTTCAGACTATAGAAGAAATGCTCACTGAAATGAGTGTTCCTTTATTTGACATTTTTGAAAAAGCAAACAAACAAACAAAAACCCTGCACAAAACAGAAGGCCAAGGATAAAGTTAGACTAAATGGTCAGAAATCAATAGCTAGCAGTCCAGAAAATGAGAGGAAAGGTTTGGAAACAAGCTCCAATATCATAATGAGGACTGGACAAAATACTCTGCAAACTAGGAATTTTATGGAGAAGGACAGCTATGTAATTCCATTGTGTGTGTGTATGTGTGTGTGTGCATGTGAGCATGTGTGTGTATGTTTGTGTGTGTGTGTGTGTGTGTGTGGAGAGAGAGAGAGAGAGAGAGAGACACTTGCATCTTTTAGCTGGCGTAAATTTTATTTGGAGTAAGGTTTCATGGACTCTAGCCCCTCTCATCAGAGTCATGAAATATGGCTTCAGTTATTAAGTATTTTTACATATGCTGTGGAAGGAGGAGAATTAGGAATGCAACACATACCAGCAGATAATTCTCTCAAAAATTGTCATTTAGCAGTTAATAGGAAATGAAAAATACACCCAGTATTGATAAGCAGATAAACATATGTATGGTTGCCCAATGCAAGTAGAGTTAACCTCAGGATAGACTCAAGCTGTGGGATAGCCAGAGGGAACAGAAATGCAGAAATTGCAGGCAAAGAAAATGGCTTAACATAGACAATAAAACAATCAGAAGTTGGGGCACAATACAAATAAACCTAACAAGAAAAGCTAATTAATTTTGATACTGATACACAAAGTTTTTGTCTTTGTGCAAGTCACAGGAAATGGCGTTGAACAGACCTGATGAATTCTTATTCTTCTGTTTCACAGTAGAATTTTTCTTGGAAGGGTATGCTTATTTATTTAGAGCACTTATATCTTGTCCTTCAGCCAAAAAGAATCCTGGAGTGGCTTACAAATCATTAATTTGGCTGTTCTCTGCCCTTCGGCTTACAATCTAAATAAGATATTAAACATAAGGAAAAGGGAATAGCAGTGGGGAAGGGGATTAAGCCAGGCCGGTATTGCCTATTCCCCTCTCCTTCTAAGACCACAGTAGTAACAGTTGGAATGGAGAGGTGGGTTGTTTACGTGCTATTGCTTTCAGGTTTTTTGTTGAGGGATGGCTACCCCAAGGTCACAGAACGAGTAACCTAAATGGTTGAAGTGTTTCCCTACATTTTTTTCTGTGATTGCTATTTCTGATATTTGATTTGAGATTTTATCATTGTCACTGTTTTCTGAAGCAAATGAAAGACAACGTGTATTGCTGACCGTCCTCTATACTTCTATGACAAAATACATAATGCCTACCTACCATCAGCCTGAATATTTTGATACATGAGATAAAAAAATCCATGCACTCCTCTCTCTCTCATCCATACTAGTAAAATCCAAAACAATAACAGAGGTGTTTGAAAAAAAATCATTTGTTGCTCATTTGTGCCCCTCCTATCTTCTTTCTGAGGTGATCTTTTCACTCTTCTTTTTAATAAGGCTAGGCCTGCTTCCAAATATCAAAGATGCTAGGCCAATAAATGAACACACACACAAATATAAATAAGTAACATCTAATTTAGAACAGTGCCATTATGGTTGTTTAGTGACCAACAGCTCTCAGGAAATGAAAAATTCTTCATAAAGCTGTAATTTTAAAAAATGCATGGATGTATTGCCAGGACACATCTGGCTATGAACCTTTTGTTGTTGATTTATGCCATGGTTGGTTGATTACCCTAAAATGAATGTGACTGTAATTTCCCCTACCAAATAGGTTCTAGTGCTGTGAAGTGTGACTGCATGCATGAGTAGTGGTGTTAAAGGAAATAAGGCAAGCATTATAATAAATTAATCATGAGAGACTACAAATATTCAAATATTCATTGACAAGTTGTACCTATACAGTACCTATTTTTTTCTGGATGTGACAGTACAGGAACTTGTTGAGAAATTTAATGTTCTGTGCCTAAGAAAGGGGCAGTTAGCTTTGCGCAGAACAGGGGCATCCTGGATCTCAAGGAAAATTACTGGCCTGTTGCTAATGGAGTTGAAATTTTATTCCCTGTCTTTTATTGTCCTTTGTCCCTGGTCCCCATATGGCCACGAAGAGTGGCTTCTGCCTCTCTAGATATCCCTCTAGACCAGAGCTTTCCAAACTTTTCATGTTGGTGAAACACTTTTTAGACATGCATCATTTTGTGACACAGTAATTCAGTTTTACTAGCAAACCGGAAGTTAAATTAATCCCTGATAAAAGATCTGGGCACATACATAAATTGCAATAATGAAATGTATGGGGCACAACATATCTCATGAAAACTTTTCATTTGTATTTTTAAAAATATATGATTTATTTATAACATATAACATACATTTCCAAGGCTCGGGTAGGGGAGCTCATTCTCAGTCCAGGGAGATGACACACCTACACCTTTCAGGCGACTCACTAACGTGTCACAACACACCATTTGGAAAGCCCTGCTTTAGACCATCTTAACTGACAACAGAAGAACACATAGAGTAATTAACTCTCCAGTTTCACCTCACTGAACTGTGTATCCTGATCTGGTATTTGAAGAGATGGGCAAGCGGCGGGGGGTGGGGGTGGGGAGCTGGGCATGAATCAGCTTCTAGTCCACACAGTTCTGGAAAATCAGAGGACTTTCATCACTCATCTCACCAAGCTTTGAGAATCACAGGGGTGGGGGCTTCTTGTAATTGCACCGGCTACTAGAAGACTTTAAAAAGATGGAGAATACTTTAAAAAAAAAAAAAAGCTTTCTTACATATCTTTGGCTTATTCTCAGGACATGAGACTTATATATTTACCTGGAGGTATGATGGCTTCCAAGGGCATGTTCTACATAGAAAGTGATGCTCCATGACACACAAAATGCTGAAAAACATGTTATGAAACATCTGCTGCAACTGTAATTCATCAACAAATCTTATTTTTAAAGGTGGCTTTGTCTAACCCTAATCATTCTAACTCCCCCCCCGCCCATAGAAGGCCTGTTCTCGTCTCCAGGTTAATGGATCTATTTACATGTATGCCAACATTCTGGAAGCATGGCCATATGGGGCAATGCTTCAAAACTCCAACTGGTTCAGCTCTTCTCTTCAGTAACATTATTGCCATCCCTGCTGCTTGCATTTTTTTAAAAAAAGCCCAGTAATCTGTTTGTGTAAGAGGAAAAGTTTCTATGGTGTCCTTACATTGGTAATTGCACTGTAAAGTGATTTACTTCATGAAGTTTACCAACAAAATTATAGTCATCTATTTATTTATTTTAAAAAATAAATTTCTACCCTTCAGTTTAAAACAAATTCAGTGTGATGCCAAAATTTAAAGCAAAACATTAGACACCTATAGCAAGCAAAATTAAAACAACAACAACAACAACAATTAATGCAGATCAGTGGAACAAATCAAGAGAATAAAAGCCAGCACGATTCTTGGTTGCATCAATAGAAGTATGGTGTCTAGATCAAGGGAGGTAATGGTATCACTCTATTGTGCTTTGGTTAGGCCTCATCTGGAATACTGTCCAGTTCTGGGCACCTCATTTCAAGAAAGACAAGCTAGAGAGTGTATGGAGGAGGACAGCCAAAATGGTGAAGGATCTGGAAGCCATGCCCTATGAGGAACAGCTTAGGGAACTGGGGATATTTAGTCTGCAGAAGAAAAAGTTAAGAGGTGACATGATAGTCATTTTTAAATATTTGAATGGGTGTCATGTCAAGGAGGGAGCGGGCTTGTTTTCTGCTGCTCCAGAGACTAAGACAAGGAACAATGGATTCAAACTGCAGGGAAAGAGATTCCGCTTAAACCTCAGGAAGAACTTCCTAATGGTCAGAGCTGTTCAGCAGTGGAATACACTGCCTTGGAGTGTGGTGGAGTCTCCTCCTTTGGAGGTTTTTAAGCAGCGGCTGGATGGCCATCTGTTGGAAGTGCTTTGATGTGCGTTCCTGCATAGCAGGGAGTTTGACTGGAGGGTCCCTGTTGTCTCTTCCAACTCTATTGTTCTATGATTCTATGATTCATAATTTACTACTGCACAGTTACCAATTCCTATCGTTTGTCAGTGTACTCATTGTAGTAACTTTCTAGCCTCTTCAATTTTGCTGATATTTTTGAATAATCCGTTGAAGGAAATAGCAGAAATCTTATTCTTCATTGGAAATTTACCTCAAAATGTATGTGTGCTTTGTTCCCATTGGCACCGCTTGATTGTGTTTGGAAAAAATGTGAAGATCATTTGAACAAAAAAAATAAAATAAATCCTTTTGCTATTTCCAGGTTAACCAAGGCTCTTTCCACACGTGAAGGAAAAAAAAGTCCTGAGACATCCTGAAACGGAGCTTACCTGAGTCCATCACCACATGGGGCAGCGCGTTTTCACTGCTCCACATTCCTCAGCGTCCCGCAGCGTCCTGCGGGGCCCAAAATGGCGGCTTACGACTGGCGGAGGCTCTCCACCAACCGGAGAAGCTCACCAGCCAGAAAGCCCACGCCCGGCAGATCTGCAGGCACGCCCTTGCGCACGCCTGCAAATCCACACCGGGCGCTGCAACGGGGCTGCACGAGACTGCACGATCGTGCTTTTTAAAAACCTCTTCGAAAGTGGTTTTTAAAAAGCACGCGGCGCTGCCACTTCCGGTAGCCCTAGCATGGATTTGGGGTGTGGAACTACACAAAAGTAGTCCGCCCCAATCCACTTTACGGTGTAGATGACCTCCGTCAGAGGTCGCTCTACACCGTTTTTTAAACCCCATGTGGAAAGGGCCCAAGCCAACCCCTTTGGATATATGAACACCAGAATATACCAAACCAAATTGGTACAAAGTTGCAACAAACTGGAACAAATCTGGTAACATTGGAATTTAGAAGGAATTTTTATTGAAAACTTTAGTGTCAACTCTTGACTGAAAAGTATTTCAGACACTAGTTTATGAGCCCCTTACAAAGATTTCCTCTCAGCAAGCAGGCCAGTAAAAACAGTAGCAATAACCTTAGGAAACAGGTTACAAAGAGGAAAAATATAAGAAAGAAAGTAATTTTGTGCAGATTATGGGGCCTGTGTCTTGTTGATACCACAGTAAAGGTACAACGATGACTTCAAAAACAGCAAAGGCTAGGCAAACAATCTAAAATACTATTATTGTATCACAATAACTTGGGTCAAATTTAGCTTTTTTGTGTGTGAGTAAAGTGCTTATTTTAGCAGTTATAGCTGATGTTGTTCATCCTATTCCATTTCCTTTCCTTTCCCCCCCTTATTTTCCCTGTGGTTTTACAAAAAGACGTTTAAGGTTTGAGGGTTAACTGTATAGAGATTGTTGTTGAGTCCGTCTCTTCCATATTTCTATTATAACTTGTTCTTTCAAGATACAGGTGAGCTCCAACAGAGTGACTAAAAACTTTATGAGTGGAAGTCCAGAGATCTAGTGGGATCTAGATGCTACTTAGACTAGATTAAAACTAAGAAGTCATTCTTTGTCACTATCAATCCTTCTTCTGCATGTCTATTGGAATAAATATGAATAATTAGATTTAATTTCATTCACCACTCTTTCTTTAGGAGCAGATTTTTTTTTTAACGTATTCTCTTACATACTGGACATCAGAAAATGTGGTTCAGAATAATGTCTTAAAAATAAAATGCCTCTGATATTCTACATAAAAAGAAGTTGAAGGTGTGATGACTTTCAATTTTTTTACACTTCTCTCTCAGTCTATGGTGGTGATGATCCTGGGGTTCACCTGTCTACTCTGTTTTGCTAAGCTGCTCTTAACTTGTCATATAACATCTAGCAATTTCAAGTTTGTATACTTATGATTACTGACAGACCAAATTTTCTACCTGTCTACTAGTGCTTGTCACATTATTGTGAAAGTTCAGTTGTATCAATGGAATTCTATTCAACCCTTTTTTTGGTAATTCTTCTGAATCCACGTTTTCCCATGCTTTGGCATCTAAAATGAGTAACCTGCATCTTGAATTCCTTGTTCCGAAGAACAGCAAAATCCAGCGATAAATGAGAAATTCAAATACTTTTCAAGATTATGAACTATGAATTAAATTATTCTAAGGAAAATGTTTTTAAGGTTAAGAATAAGAATAAGCCATGTCTATCCATGATTTTTTTTTAAAAAAAAAGAAAAGAAAATCCATATCCACTGTTGGACCATATCTTAATAAACAGAAACCAAAAGGACACAAAAGGGTATTAGCTTTCAAATGTTCAAAGTGTATGATTGGTATGTTACATGTTTTTGTACACATAGAAAAGGAGTTAAGTAATACAGCATTCACTGTACATTGTAGCAATATATCTTTCTAAAATATGGCCATATACATTGTAGCAATATATTCTTATAAAAACTGCTCCCAGATTGGTTGATTTATTGCATTTAATAGTGCACACATATTTCTTCTCTGCTTCAATTGACATATTATGTTGCATGTCAGGCTACTTGAAAATTTCATTCAAAAGAACCCTTCTCACCAGTTTTCAAACAATTGTTTTGATGGATGATCTATTAGAGATGGAAAAAAAATAATCAAAAAATATTCCAAAAACTGTTAAAAAATAATCTTATTATTCAAGTGTCAAAAAAATCCTGACAAGAAGGATCCAGAACAGACAAGAATCATTGTGGTTTGGGACTTGTTAATAATTCATACAAAATTAGTATGTCATTATTTTACACAGGAAGCAGCTTTCCCCCCTCTTTTTTGTGTGCAGGAAACAGTATGGAAAATGCTGTTTTCTGTGTGAACAGCCATCTGTGAATTTGGTATTTAGTTAGTCCTAAAGTGTGATTAGGGTTCAAAAATATGTCCTTTTAAAGATCTTTTCTCAATGGGAAAAAATTACAAAAAATATTCATTACTTCATTTGAGAACAAACTCAATGAAGTATTACATTACTTTGAGCCTTTCTGCACTACACTGTTGTTGTGCTATTATTCCACTTTCAACATCCTATGGAATCCTGGGATCTGAAATTTAGGGAGGGACATTTAGAATTCTTAGCCAGATAGCTCTTTGCCTCAGTAAGCTACAAACCCCAGAATTCCACAGGATGTTGAAAGTGGAATAATAGCACAACAACAGTGTAGTGCAGAAAGGCTCTTAGATACATTTCCTGAGAAAATTCAGAGGTTTTTTTTTTAACGAAAACAAACTTTCAAGATGTCTATGTCTAGTTGCAATCCTATAACATGAAAGTCTTAATTTGTGTTGTTTCAATTTATATCACTGAAATTTCTCCAGAAAAAAAATTAAAGAAAAGAAGAGAAACAAGGAAAGTTTCATCCAAAATGCACAACTGTTCCAATGTCCTGTGCAGTTAAGCTAAGTGGGAGAGCAGAGAGGGAGAAGTAAGATAACAAAGAGAGTGAGGTGAGAGAGCAAAGCTGTTTCAAACTTTGGGTGTGGAGTTGGCAGTTGGACTGGTTTTCCTTTACTTACATAAGCTGGGGAAATGGGTAGGCAGAGAAAGCAACTGCAGTTTTGAGGTATTTCTGCACTATACTGTTATAGTGCTATTATTTCACTTTCAACATCCTGTGAAATTCTGGGATTTATAGTTTAGGGAGAGGTGTTTAAAATTCTCAGCCAGAGAGCTCTTGGGACTCAGTAAACTATAACCACCAGAATTCCAGAAGGGCGGAGATGGCCTTGGTGTTGCTGGAAGAGAGAGATCTCCTTTGTCTGCTTTGAAATAGGTCATGAGGCTGAAGAGAACTAAAACCTTGAAGTTTAAGTGTGGCTAGGAGGGGTTTCCTCAGCATGCTTAAGTGAAATCTGCTTTGTTCACCCAGAAACTTTGCTGAAAAGGGCACAGTTGGAAATGTTCAGCCTTTCCTTTTGTTGTGCCTCTGCAACAGCTGCATAAGACCCAACAGAAGGCACACCTCCCTTCTCTCTCCTGATGTTTCTTCTCCATGTAAGAAACCTGTTGGAGAAGGCACAGTAGAAGAATAGAGTTTTCACAATTGATCTCACTGTGTGTACTGTTATCTAATGACAAGTCAGCTCACCCCAGGCAAGCCCCCTTGGGATCAACAGTTTCTGCCCCTTCTCTGGAGAGTATGTGCACATTTCTCTAGCCTGGAAAAGGCAATCTCTCATGTTTTATTTTTCTTTAACATTGCTTCTTTAAAATTCTTTAACCTCTTTACACTGGTAGTGGATTGAGTAACTTTGCAGCTCCTCTACCTCCATCAGAATATATCCCTTTTGTCTCCAATGATTCCATATGAAACTTGTTTTCCCTGTTTACATCAGTCTCAATTTACACCAGAAGTCAAGGAACACAGCCCCAATCTAAGGCCCTTTTCGCACGTTACCCGTTTGCATGGCTGGGGGGGGGCTTTCGCACGAAAAGCCTCAGTAGGAACGCTGCCACTTCCCTGCTCCTTCATCCCGCAGCTTGCTTCCTGGTCACACAACCGTTGCGCTAGCACCCTGCCCCTTCCTTCTGCAGCATAGCCCGGGAGCTGTAGGCTGCGCTGGGGGAGGAAGTGCGACCAGCCCGGCTCATCCGATGCACCACACAGCAGGTAAGTGCATGAGGGCCCTGGGAGCATTGCACGACCGCGCAGTATTTTTGGCTACCAGCCAAAAATAAAAAAAAAAATTCATACACGGCCCGCTTTAGGCTCATGAGCGTTGCGTGAATGGGAGTGTGTCATACGGACTGGCGCTCCTATTCACGCAATGCTCAAGGGCCCTCTCGCAACAGAAACTGCGTGCGAAAAGGGCCTAAATCCAAACCTGCATGTATACACTTAACAGGAGGTCAGTCCCATTATATTCAGTGGGTCATACTTCAAGTTGACATACATAGGATTTCATCTATAAATTACACAGAACTCATTTAAGCCATGAGGACAGGTATAGAGCAGGTTTACACAACAATAAGTAGAATGTTGTTCCCAGATCTGTACATACAATCTGTCAGCAAAAAACCTAAGATGGATATGGCACATATACATATTGACATATGAATTCTGCGTTACATGTGACAGTAGTGAAAAATATGCAGAGAAAGGCATACAGTGCTAGATTAAGTGGGAAGTAAAGTCTATTTCACTCTTGCTTACACAGTTCCCACCCACTCATTTAAATACTGAATCTGTTTTACAGTTATTTTTGTTCAAAGATTTTTTTTTAATTTTTTGGTTATTTTAATGATAAAGCCTTTGATCTCCAAGTGAGGTTTTGAAATGTTTCAGAGACATGTTTTGTGACACAAAATAAAACATTGCATTATGTAACAAAATTTTAATATTTTTATCAATATATTTCATATCTTCTGGCTATTTTGTGTAAGTAGTACTGTCACCTCCCCTGCTTTTATCACACCTATCTACTAGGATTTATCTCAATAGCTATGTTGATTCTGCCTTGTTCTTTCTAGTCTCTCCGTGTTATGAATGATGTCAACTAGCTGTCTAGCATACTAGGAGACCAGAGTGTTGAAGCTACGACTAGCTTATCATTGCTGATATATTGATAATAGAAGCTATACTCTGAAATGTAACAGTTGCATTTGAAACTTCAGTATGTTCAACTAAACTATAAGTTAAAATAGATTTCCATCATCTGGTCTAGAGAGTAGCTAATATTAATATATGTTGTTCTGGCTATTGGCTACCTCTCACATTCACAGGAAGAGATTATTCTGATTGCTGACACTTGTTCATCCAAGTAAGATATTTCCAATCAGTGAACCAAGCTAATCTCATCCTATTCAGACTTATATATCTCCAAGATCAAAACAGGCTGTATGTCACACATGATGTTACACAGCTAAATTAAATTGGTACCTCTTAGGAAAAGGAAAATGAAAGAATGTATGATATAGGACTGGTGGCAGGCAAGAAGAATTATCAGCGAATTAGCTAGACAGTAGGTAGATCAGCAGATTTCAGAGATTTAAGTAGTCATCCTGTAAACACCTTACCCTACATCCCAAGCTGAGGAACCAGGCCAAGAGTCAACAGTTTTATGGGACAAGAAAGGACTTCATTCATTCTTAATTGTCATCTGATCTCCACTGGAGTGAAAGCTGCAGTGTGCCTTCTGAACATCTGCAACAATGACATTGATTGCAGGCTGCCAGATGCTACAGAGAATAAGATGGTTGGGATCATTGGTTTAAAAAGCATTGTGCTACATAGTATTCAGAAACAAGTATAAAGTTCAATCCTGATTAAATAGCAAAATTCCTTTTATCAGTACCACATACCCATTAACGAAGGAGAATTCTGTGAGATTTCTTCAGTGTCTCATTTTTTTTCTTCAGTCTGTAAGGATTTTACCTATCTAATCTTTGGTGTCTCCTGTCTTCCTTGTTTGAAAGATGACATACGCAAGAAACAAATACACTGTGAAAGAAATGCCTTTTCACATAGAATTTATATACTCTTCAAGTGAGCTTTCTGAATTTGTGCAGTTATCAGGTGCTAGTCTAGTACGAGTGACATTGGCTGCAGAACTGAACATCTCTCAGGGTGTACAAATGTGAAGTACTCATTACTTTAATTCTGTATTTTATTAAGTACTTATCCCTGCAAGAAGAGAAGGAGAGAGAGCCAGTGGACTATTTCCGTTAACCTGTGTAAATGTTAATTCATCTGGAATTTAGGACTGAGTATACCATTGAATGGTAAAAGTGCAGATAGACAGTTGCCATTTAATGGCAGCCTGGTCCTCTTGCAGTAAGTCCAGCTAGGCTTCAGAAAACACACACTGTTTCTGATCAGAGATGGTCCACATGTGTCCCCAAGGCTTTTTTAAAAATTCTTGTTGTTCCTATTTGCTACTGTCACTGAAACTGTCCCACCAACATCAGCAGTCCTATGTCAGATAACAAAGCAAAACAAACAAACAAGCAGAAAGACCTCAAAGAAATTTATTAAAAGAGAAGGACACATTGGCCATGATCTTACACTGAACAGGAGCAGATTAACATTCTGTGCATTTCCATGTCTTCTTCTTGCCTCAGCAGCTGACAAACCCTGCAAGGGGCTTCTGTTGTTTCTCATTACTGATGAGGAGGAAAGGGAGAAAAGATCCAATTCAAACAATGAAGAAACAGTCTTGGCTCAAACTAGAATCCAGGCTCAGAGTGCTTCCAGGTGGAGAACACCCACCTTTTCCTTCCCTAAGAGACCAGAGTTGCCAGATTTTCATTGTCTGGATTACCTCCACTCTTTCTTCCCTCTCCACCAGTTAGAAGTTGCTAGGGAGTCATTCTGAGAGCATGAAGGACTAGAAGCTAGTTTCTAGCATCTCATCCAAAAAAGAGATATAAATATTTTCATGTCACTCAGAGGATGTCTCCCACTCTGTTCCAAAGAAGGGCATAGCTATAGTGTGTGGCAGGGTGCTTTGATAACCCTGCTGCACTGTAGTGAGCAGTGATGACATTTGCCACAAATATTCTCCCAATGATACCAGTCAACTGCCACCTCCTAACATAAACTTTTTCTTCCTATGCAAAGGAGCCAAGACCAATGGTTTCTGCTAGAATGTTTGCATTTGGCTAGTTCTAATACAAAAGAATTTGTGTGTGTATGTGTGTGTGTGTGTGTGCATGTATGCATGCAAATGTACACATACACACAATATGTACAGTAAATGAAGGAAACACGGCATCAACTGCATAAATATATTGAAATACCTGGTAGAACTGGTGGGGTTCTTAATTTTCAAAAGGTAATTGAAAGTACTGCCTGAAAAAGTAACACTTTAACTTTGTTGACTTTGTTGATACTTCTTCCTATTCCTATAAAACTTGCAACATTCTTGGGATTCTCATAATGCAATAAGGGAGAAATGATAGTCAATGAGGCAAAATAATATCTCATCTGAGCACACGCATGAGGGTCAAGTGAACATTAAATGCACCAAAGGCTGTCAATAGGGGGTACTTGCTATTGTGGACTTCCATATGTCCTGAGCAAATAGTCTGTACCTAAAACATTTCCAGTTAAGGGAGGAAGAAGCACAGGGAGAAGGGAAACTGAACAATAAGAGCTGTCAAGTCGCATTTTGTGTCAAGAGGTATGCTCGGTGATGACACCTGGGCTTAAGTGCTGTCTGCTCACATCAGTCTGATCGTGCACTGCTTGAGAATCAGATTAACTGCCGAGGTCAGAATTGCATTTGTAAGCTCCACCAGACATCTGCCATAGGTACAGAGATGTCTCTTCCAAACAAAAGGAGCACCAACACAGGAAGGTTAATTTCTAAAGAGAGGTGCTGAGAAAAATAAAAACCTAAGAACTGTTTTACTGAATCAGAGCAAAGTCCATCTAGTCCAGTGTTCTGTTTTCAAGTTAGAACAGTAGCCAGTCAGAAGCTCTGGGAGTTCACAAGCAGGGCATGTCAGTGATGGCTTTCCCCTTTTGTTTATCCCCCAGGGCCATAGCTCAGTGGCAGAGAGTGCATGCTTTGCATACAGAAAGGACCAGGTTTATAACTCCTGGCACTTCAAGTTAATGGGCTCGTAGGAAGAAGGGCTGAGAAAAGTCCTGCCAAGGCCTGGCTCAGGACAGATGGACTGGTGGTCTGACTCAGTTGTGGCATGTGGTTCCCTTGGACATTCCCTTGGCACACTTGCTTCATTCTGGCACCAAATTAAAGCAGACATGCCATTCTGATGACAAGTTAAAGCAGAGGCCATTAGACTCTAATGATTTTGCCAAAATCAGTCCAGGTACATGATTTAAAATTGTTCTAATTTGTTTCAATTGTTAAATTGTTTAAAATACTTGTACACTGCAGTGTGTGGGGGAAGAGAATTAATCTATCTATTTTTGTTGTTGTTATTGTGTGCCACTAAATCTCTCTTTCTTCCTCTCTCTCTCTCTCTCTTTCTCTCTCTATTTTTTTTCACTCCACTTCTGATACAGGGTGGCCTATAAATAGTTAACAATAAATAAGTAATTGTTCATCCTCAAGACTAGCACACACTCACGCATGAGGTCAGCCATTCTATTTATTATTGTATGTAAAAGCCATAAAAGCTCCTAAGGCCAGAGGTAGCTGACCTGACAATTATTGCTTAGAGTACAAACCCAACTCATTAGGTAGTGTATGTCAGTAGCTTCAGGCACCAGATATTGAAAAGGGAACAAAGAGTAGGTAATTTACATTGTTATTGTATTTTTATTGGCAAGAATAGAAAAAGGATCTTGTGAAATTTGCTGCCTCGTGTGCCAAAATGACTTGTCAAACATTGGATGCCAAGCATCCTGTCTTCAATGAGTGACATGTAGGACACTAATCTGATATTCACCTGAGGATATCAAAATGTCTTGGGTTCGCCTCAAATTCATATATATTCCAGAACACTCTGCTACTACTTTTGCAGAAGCTATCATGAGTCTAGAATTCAATAATATCCAGAGAAGTCCATAAACGGTATAATCTTGATGAAAGACAAAGCATTTTATGCATTATTAAATGAATTAATTAATAAAAACAGGTTGAAGACCTTAACGTGAAACTGAGATGTGTACAATTCTACAGCCCTTCAGGATTTTAGATCCTCAACTAACACCAAGCTTGCACCAACTTTCATTTACATTTCTGTTCAACTCCTGCTCATGCCACACAAATGCATGACTTTTTTTTTTTTTACATGACCCTCAGTCTGGCCCTAATTATGAGTTTATGGTTCTTTCTTTTTCATTAATCTTGAACCTACTCATTGGACAATTTCTAGAGGGCTGTGTCCATACTTGCTCAGAAAAGCAAATTGCAAAGCTATTTATATGATACGCAATGATACCTAATTTAATTCTTGTCACTACAGCTATTAAACTTTCCTATGCATTTTCACACAGACCATTTGCAAACAGGTGTCCTTTTCTTCCAAGGATATTTATGTATAGCTGCATATTTGTATCCTTCACAGTGGGACTTCTTATTTTGAAGAGTCTGTTTTGTTATTGTCACTCAGATGAACCCTGTATAAGGATTCTGGCTCTTAGGACGAAAAGGAAGCTTTAGAAAGCAGACAAATATTCAGTCACTGAGGTTAACACAGGATCAAGCTTGCTTCATTGTAGTAGCTCACAGCAGCATACAGATCACAGTAGGATCCCTTATTATCTGCTTAGCCTGCCTCACCATCAGAATCCTTGTTCTCAGAGGTAGCCCAATCCCCCAAACACTGGTGTGAAACAAATTCCACTTAAGTATATGGTTCTGATAACAGCAGATACCTCCAAATAAATGGGTTGTTGGTGAGAGCTAATAGAGCCCTACTGTGTGAGGGCAGAACCCCATTAAAAAAAAGAGAGAGAGAGAGAGAGAGTTAACTAAAAAAAAACATAGTTAAGATATTTAGCAAGCTTGTACAATGAGGAAAAAGAAAAGATGACAGGCAGTCAATTTTCTAATTCAGTATGGTAGAATTTATACTTTAATGTTGCTCTTGTCTGGATTTCTTTATATTTATCTTAAATTCGTCAAAATCTCTGCCATTTTCCGCATTTTATTTATGAGCAATTTCCTGTGCAGAACATCTGTTTTTCTATGCAAACTGCTGAAAATGTTTTTCCCACCATTTTTCAAATATATTTTGAATATATTTTGAATATTCTTTCCATGACAATATCCAGGTCACATCCACTTTGTAAAAGATTACAAGGTGAGCACTACACTGTCTCACACAACACTTATCTTTTCCCCTTCCCCTAAATTCTTACACTGAGTAGCATGGTAACACACTTCTTAACACAATAAAGATAACAGTAAAACCACCAAACTGCAACCAATTGGTTTCTATTTTCAAAACAAAAACATTTTCATGGGATTTTAACCATAATTTAAGAATTTAGTCAGGTTGAGGACTTATCACAAGTTTCAAAACTCTATATGATGATTTAGCTGAAAGTAAGATTTTTTGTAAATGTTAGAATTGAAATAGTGAAAGAAAGAAGGGAACTATTTCTCAACAGACTGAAATATCTTGAGGAAATCTCACAAATCCTGACTTGAACTGTGAGCAGAATTTCACCAAAAGTGAAATCTGGGGTTGGGGAAATCAGGGATCCTACTGAGATGAAGTATCTGAGACTTTTGGAGAAAAACATAAAACCATATTATACACACACTCATATATTATATAAGAATAGCTTTATTGGGAAGATCATCCCATATTTGAGAAGTATGATAGAAAGAGGCTAACAGTTTAATTAATTGTTAAAGTTTGATATCTGTATCAATAACAATTCAGTAACTATTTATTGTTAACCACTTTGTAATCAATCTCTCCTTTCGTACAATGTATTTGAAATCTGTATGATATGATGGAGTACATATTTAAATCAAAGGCAGAAAACACATGACCATCTAGATACTATTGGACTGTAGCTCTCATTCATCCTATTCACCAATGCTGAAGAATGAAGAAGAATATTAGGAAAGTGACATATTCTCCAGCACTGATGGAAACAAACACATGCGTAAATATTTGGCAGAGAGCTCCTTTCAGCCCCTGGGTGTCTAGTTTCTCATTTTCTGCTTAACTGTTTTCCCTAATGATTATTATGGAAGTGTTGTAAGTCCTTCTGGATGCTCCTGATTTTATAAACAGGGTGCCGGATGCTGATGCCCCTCAAAGTTATTTTTATTCTTTGATTTGTGAAACATAACTGCTTGCATACACAAAAGCAAATAAACGGTTACATTTCTCCTCAGTGCTGTAAAAGCCTGGGCCATCTGTAGCTCATCCTTTCCTTGGTCAATAATAGATGAACGAAGCCCTGAATACTGAATGGATAATCCATCAAAGACAACCAAGGGCATAATGCTTTCTCAGAGCAATTTCACAATCAAGGTAAGAATTGCACTCATTTGACCGCCTACCTTGTTTTATTTCCTGAAGCCTAAATTGTCACATGCAAAAGCATTAGCCTCCTGAGGGACAGGGGGCTCTAATCCCAGCTCCTTAATTAGAAGAATGGGAGAGTGAGAATTAATGATGTTTCATGTGACATTGAGCAAATTTCAGGTAGGCTGGTATAGTCTCTTCTCTGCAAAGCCTAAAATAATAGGGTAATTGGAGCAAGACAAGCAAAAATGAAAACACAATCTTCATTTCATTTAAAAGAACAGAGTTTTTAACCAAATACAGGGTTGGGAAAATTGAATTTACTGCCGTGGAAGCAAAAGCTAATAGGGTCAAGCAGAGAAATGGAAAATTGTATTGTGACACTCTGTGCAGTGGCTTTGTTATTCTCTGAATTAACAAATATGCCATCCTAGTTGTTTAAATCAGAAAGGCAAGGCTCAGTCCTTTAACCACCTTATTCAAGAACAGCCTGTATGACACAGCTATCTCTCTCGAGTCTCATAAAGTAGAGTTGTGAGTCCATCAATAAAATGTATGTTTCAAGGAGCAATAAGAACTTTTCCACTACACTTGTGAAGATTGAATGGCATTGAGTCAGTTTGATTCAGACGCCATATAGATGTTTTCTGAAATAGCACTTATAGTAGAGATACTAGAAGTTTTACTAGTCTTCTCAGGAGATGGACTGAACGGAAGGGAATGTAGGATGGATGCAGTCACTATTTTAAACAATTTCTGCTATTTAATTATGTCTATTTCAATTGACATTTAGTACACTTGCTTTAACTAATTTTGTGAGGTAGTTTTGGCTTTGTAGGAGAAGGGAAATAAATAAATAATCTAATGGCTCAGATCTAAATTTTCTCACTATAAATTGGAAGGACATTTTTAAATGATTTATTTAGACAATTTCTACCCCACTTTGCAATGAAATTTGCTTTAAAATAGATTGTAACAGGTTGCAATAAGGCAGCTTGTGCCACTACTCAGAACTCCTAGTTATGCAACTTTGCAGCTCAGAATTTAAAGAGTAAAAAGAGAGTGAAAGAACATCCCCTGTAGCACTTCATTCTCTAGATGATTACAACTTTGTCACTTCATTCCCCATGATATAAATGAGAGATGGGTAACTGTTGGCATTCAGGGACTTCACCTTCCCCAGAGGACTGTGAACAGCTGTGTACTGTTTTTTGCAGATCCACAAAAATCTCTTCATTTTTTTTTTTATCCCACATGCCCCCAGCATCCACTAATAGGTGTGAGAAGTAATTTCCCATCATTTTGCCTCTCTCTGAGACAGACTTTTTCTCCCAAAGGAAGTAAACTGGGATTTCACTTCCTGTGGGGACCACAAAATGGGGCCCATGGTTACTACATATGGCCAAGAGCTTGCACTCATCTTGATCCTGATAGTAGTACCATTACTTCTATTTTGCTTTCCAAGACCAACTGGCTACAAATCTGAGGACGGACAATTTTGCTATCCCATGTCTTGTACTTATCCTTCAACCAGCTGTCTTCCAGTGCAGTAGGGGAATATCCTATCATCAATGCTGAAATAAAATTCAACTGCCAGTTAAAGATGGAGAAATTTCAGCAATGTCTCATTTATGGTCATAACAGCTCAATATGGTGAACTAGCCCACTGATAATTCATCAAATGCTATGAGAATTCTTACTACCAAGATTGGAAAGTGAAGCACCAAGTGTTTCTACCCAAAACTGTATTTTTGTAAAATATGTACCATGTGGGAAGCCAAGTACACATACACGCAGCAAACCAAAAAAGAACAGGCTGACTCTTTTTTGGGGGGAGGGGGGTACATTCTTGATTAGTGTGTGAAGCCATCCCTAATACCAATACAATCATCTCCTGGTTATGAAATGTAGGATGGAGTCATCAACTTGTCCTTTGTCTTAGGTAGCAAAATAGGCCAGCCCTAAGCCCAATTGCAATATACACATACAAGCTCTATGCATAATGTTAGAGCTGACCTTAGGCCATTTCTGCACTAGCCTGTTATAGTGCTATTATTCCACTTTCAACTTCCTTTGGAATTCTGGGGTTTATAGTTTGCTGGGGCCAAAGAGCTCTCTGGCTGTGAATTCTAAAGCCCCTCCCTAAACTGCAAACCCCAGGATTCCACAGGAGGTTGAAAGTGGAATAATAGCACTATAACAGGCTAGTGCAGAAATAGCCACAGTGAAGAAGCAGCAAGTACAGGACTGAGGACAATAGCTATACTCTGAACTGCTCCACTGTATGTCACCAGTCAGAGCTAAAACAACTTCGAATTCCACTATTGTGGCCTGAATCCTATTGTTTTCTCAACTCTTTGGTTCAATTACTCAGTGTCAATATTTAGAACCTAAATACCCTGAAGGCACCAGATCTCATCTGATATTGGAAGTTAAACAAGCTCAACTCTGGTTAGTACTTGGATGGGAGAGATGCAAGGAATATTAGGTGTTGCTGGTTGTATTTTATGAGAAGTCAATGGTAAACCATCTCTGAGTCTTTCTTTCCTTAGAGATTCCTGTGAAGGCACACTCACACCCATGTCAGCACTCATACTAATCTCATTAATTCAATGTGTCTAATCTAGTTGAAACTATCAATACCATATAGGCTTATGTTAATACTGTGGAATTTGAAAAAAAAATATTCAGGAAATACCACAGATGAATGTGACATTGGTGTTTGAAGAAGACCTTTTGCTAGTTTTAACTTGTGATATTTATTTAAGTTGTGAACTGTTGGAGAAACAATTATATTAAAATAATTATATCAAAAATATCCCAGCTAGTAAATTAATATAATCTTTCTGTATTTACCAACAGAATGTTTGTGAAATCTTGTGATAATAGCTGTGGGTTTAGTACTTTTTTCTCTGAGAAGAGTGACTCAATGAAGATTGTGATACATGTAATAGAAGAAATCTTTCTGACTAAAAGATAACTGTCAAACAGATAACATAGGAGAAAAAACTCCCAATTTTTTTGATATTTTTAGATCATTAACAGTACAAATGTGTGCCCCCAGGGGGGAAAAAATCATCATCATAGCAAGGTACATAGCAAAAGTTAATAATATTGGCCCTGATCCAACAGAAGGTAATGTATTCCCCTTAAATCCAGGATCATTCAGAATGTTGATTGGATTGTGTTTAAAACACCACAATTTATCTGTTGAACAGAGGCCAGGATTCAGCATACAAATAGTGTGGGATGTGGGATTTGCAAACCAAAATGAAAGTTATTGAACATCACTAAGGACTAAAAGCTTTCGCAGATGATGTAGTCATATTTTTGGGGGACCCACAAGAATCAATTCAAGCATTGATGGAAACTCTGCAAAGATATGGACAAGTGGCAGGATATAAGATAAACAAAGAAAAGACAATGATGATGACATTAAACATGACTTAAAAAGAGCAAGCTGATTTGGAGAGCAGATCTGGATGCCAATTAACTAAGAAAACAAAATATGTAGGAATTATATTAACGAAAAAGAATCAAGAATTATTTGAAAAAATTATTTGAAGATATGGAAAGAGATTAAAAATGACATGGAAAAATGGAAATATTTAAATTTATCTCTCCTGGGAAGAATAAATGCTTTTAAAATGTCATTATTACTGAAACGTATGTTCCTTTTTCAGAACTTACCAATAACAGGAAGAGAGAAGATATTTAAAGAATGGGAAAAAAGATCTTCAAAAATTTATTTGGCAAGGAAAAAAAACTGAGAATAAGGTTTAAAACACTCCAGGATGCAAAAGAGAGAGGAGGACTTGATCCACCATCATTGAAAATTTCTTATTACTCATGTTGTTTAGATTGGATCAAAGACTGGATTCAACTAGAGAGAACAACTATGAAAGAATTGGAAGAAGTTAATAATAGATTTGGATGGCATAGATACTTATGATAGAGTAGGGGTGAATAAAGAGTTTAATAATAATTGCATCTGGAAGACATTGTTAAAGGTCTGGCTAAAATAAAGCGGAAATATTATACAAAACTCCCAATATGGACTTCACCACAAGAAGCATATAAAATTGCCCTAACAAAATAAGGAAATTTATTAACATATCAAGATATATTGAAATGGGAGGGGGATAAACTGAGAATGTATACAGTAGAAGAATTAAAGGCTGATGGACATGAGTTGAACTGGTTCCCATGGCGACAAAGAAAGATTTAAAATGGATCAAAAACTATACAAGTTTGAGAGAAAAGAGAATGAATTAGATTTATTGATGAAGGAAAATCAAAAGGAGAGAATTTCTAAATTTTACAAATTATTGTTGAAAAGAGAAATGGAACCAGAAGTAGTCAAAGATATGATGCTTAGATGGGCCCAGAAATGTGGGACACTCAGTTGAATTAGAAGTCTGGGAGAAAGCATGGAAAGCAGACATAAAATTTACTCCAAACTTCAATTTAAGAGAAAACTTCTATAAAATCCTTTCTAGGTGGTACATGACCCCTGAAAGATTACAAAAAATAGCTAAGAATGGGAATGTGAAGTGTTGGAAATATAATGAAAAGATTGGGTCCTTTTTTCATATGTGGTGGACTTGTAAGAGTGCAAGAAAATTCTGGAAGGGAGTACATGATGAAATTCAAAAAAAATGTAAAGTACATTTTGAAATTATACTGGAATTTTATTTGTTAAATATCCTAGGCCAACATAAGGAGGTAAGAAACCACCAGAAGATATTGTTATATTTGATAACAGTTGCAAGCTTGACATATGCCCAACATTGGAAAGAAAAAATAGATATTGGCTTAGGAAAGTGGAAACTAAAAGTTCTAGATGTGGTAGAGACAGAAAAATTAGCATTCTCTTTGAAAAACAAACCTATCCAGAACTTTGAAAGGGAATGGAAAAGAGTCTTAGATTGGATAAAAGCATAAATGTATAAGAAACCAAAGAAAGAAAGAAATGTAACTGTTCTTTTCTTATGGAAATGGAAATGTATGTAAATGGAAATTCTTCTCTTCTGTAAATGGAAACAAATTAGATTCAACTGGGGATATAGGCAAGGAAATGGGGGGAGAGTAAGATATGTCAATAATGATGTATATCCACTCAGGGTTTTTTTTTATGTAACTAAATTTTCAATAAAAATATGGAAATAATAATAAAAAAAGAACATGGGACGGGGTTATGGCTTAGTGGTACAACACCTTTTGCATGAAGAGCATCAAAGTTTCAGTCCCTTACATCTCCAAATTACAGTGAAGGGGAGGCGCAGTAACAGACATTGAGAAAAAGATCCCCTGCAAATGATCTGACCTGATATAAGCCAAATTTCCATGAACTTTTCTCCTTGCCCCAATGAAAGCCTTGGTCTTCTAGCTCTAAAACCTTATTGCCAGGATCTAAAGAATCTTGCATAATGTTCTCAGTCATCTTTATGATAAAGCTCCTAGGCACAAGATGAGATAAAATTTTGGTCAGAATGCAGCTGAGAAGTGGCAAAATAATCCTGCTCTTGGGCCTCACAAAACTACAAACCTCAGAATTCCACAGTATGTTGTCATGGTAGTCAAAGTGAAATAATATCACTATTACAGTGCAATATGATAGGGCCATAAGGTGCTATCTAAAACATTCACATATTCACATACAAATTTTCAACTCAAATTAAAAAGAGGGACAAGCAAAAGCTCAGCAAACTACAGAGCAAGACTAAAAACTGTGAAATGAAAAGACTGTGGAAGGCCCCTCCCTAAGCTGCAACCCCCAGGATTCTATAGGATGTTGAAAGTGGAATAATAGCACTATAACAGTCTACTGTGGAAATGGCCATAGACTCAGAGAGGCCAAGGTCGGATGATAATTAAGAGCCACTGAAACCTGCATGACAGGCACAGTAGGCTACCATTAACAGCTAAATCTAGCAAATGAATGAAGATTTGCACAAGATGTTTGACTATATAACTTCACCCCTTCATTATGGGTGCTGTGACTGGAAAATGTTGCTGAGTATTCTTTTATCATATTGTGTATTAGAGCTGTCAGTGACAAAGCCCATCTCCCCTCCTTCCCCTCTAAATCTGCTATCTTGGTGTGTTTTTTTCTTGCACAGCTTATAGGATCGCCCCCCCATCTTATTTTTAACATCTAAATCTCGTGTTGGATCAGAATCACTTTGAAATATGTTGTTCCACTCTGAAAGTGAATTGTGTCAACTGAGGTGATCTGGACTTTGTATTAATCAGTCTATACTGTTCTGTTTCTATTCACAATTTATCAAAACTTGTTGCACGTGATATGTGCCATATAATAATGAATGTAGTGTTTAGCTTTGACCTAAATCTAAAATATTATCATTCAACATGCTGTCTTATCCCTTCTTATATGTGCTCCAGACTGGTATAATCCCTGTATTTTTTTTCTATACCTATACCTTGATTCTCACATTAGTATTTATAAAACATAATATAGATCAAAAAGTGACAGATGACTTGTATTGTTACCCTGATTTCTGGGGTCCCTTGGGAGACATCTCAATGTGCTCCATGTGATGAGGAACGGAAATTAGCCAGAGCACAAGCAATAGCAATGTGAGAGGCAGGGTAACCTAGCGGGGTCTTTTTACTCAGTTTTTACGGGGTCAGGCCAAGCTCCAAAAACCAAACAAAGATGTCCAATAAAATGATTTTATTGAATGAAAGTCTCACACACCAACACAATCACTCACACACACTCATTCATGATCTATTAAGAAGCAAAAGAGAGGAAACTGGACAGGGGAATATTGAAGGGGTTGTAACTGGGGTAATACTGCACCCTTTCCTGAAGTCCTTGGTCCAGGAAAAACAGCAGAGTAGAGCTCAAAAGAGAGGGAGCTGAGGGGATTACTCAACGGACAGAGAAATGGTTTGCTGGGATGACCAGGAGTGATCCAAAGAACTGCTCAAAAACTGGGACTATTTGTAGGAGAAAAGTACCTAGAGTGCTAATCCTTTTCCAGGGAGAACAATGGTGTTGCAATGAGAAAGAAGCTCCACAATCGTAACTTCCTTACGTGATGAGATTACAAAGTGTTGCCAAAGTCTCAGGATCTTTGGTGGCATTAGGTTGTGATGTGACTTCATTTAAATCATCCTTGTCTGATAGGATTTTGTTCAACTTGGAGCAGGTCGGATGCTCAGGGGCTGAGGACCCTTTGTCTTCTGTGGGTTTGCCCAGCTTGAGGTCTCCTGGGGCTACGTGACTGGGGATTGTACTGGCCTGACCTGCTTTTCGATCATTCGACCGTTGCTGCCTACGTGCACATCTGGGCGACCTCTCAGGCACATGGAATCATATTTTAATATCAAAATTGTAGACCCTGGGCTCTATAAGCTCTTTCTTTTTGTGCTTCCCCTTTAATGCATATTTCAACGTGAGTATTTGTGATTTCTTTACTGATCACAGTAGGTTAGAACATGGGGGGAGGGTAAAGATGCAGACTATGATAGTTTGTACAAATGAGTTAGAACAGTCTAGGGAGACTTATGGATTTCTTTTACATCCTGCAAATAGCATAACAGAAGGATCTTCATGGCAGCTTATAATGAGCATAAGCCAAGTAGGAAATGACTGTCTCCTTTTCTGGTCTCTGGAGCAAACAGAAAGCACAAAGGAACTGTGACTGCCTATGTATGGTATTGATTGGACTACATAGAGGGGGGAAATGAAAACAGAAAAAGCAGCAGGGCTGCATTTGTCAGTGCATCTCTCCCTCATGTCCATTCATAATACACGACACACACACACACACACACACTATCCACTATAGTGGGTGTACATTTCATTCAAGAGGTGAATTAGTTCAGAACTTTCAAAAATCTCCAGATTTCTTGATAATTTCTCAATCAAAAAAAGAAGGGAAAGACTCGTGATGTGTCTATATATTCAATATTTATTTATATTATATATGTATTTCTGAATGGTGCCCAAGATGGTTCACAACATGAATTAAAACAGAGAGCATTAACTAAAACCTAGTAACAAAAGGGTTTTTTTAAATGAAATATTTATTGTTCATTTATTTGTTTATTCATTTATCCTTGCATAAGTCCCAAGCTGGTTACTATAAACTGTCATATTAAAGCATCAATATTTTAAAGCAATACAACATCATTTAGGAACATGAGAAAGATAAAAAAAATGCATCCCATTAAACACTTTCTGCACAGCCTCCTAGTCACCAAATGCTCATTCAGATAAAGAGTTTTTTACCTCCTATTGAAAGGGAAGTAGGGAAGGGATCAGCCTAGTCTCCCATAGGAGAGAGCTGCATAGTTTGGGAGTAGCCTCCATGAAGGTTGTTGTTACCCTGTATGTTGGCGGTCCTAGGAGGGACGCCCAAATAACTAAACAACAACATAAGATGGGGAAATTAAGCTCGAGCACTCTCTTAAGCTAACGAGAGCCAGGGTAACTCTAGCTAGGATCTTTTACACTATGTCTACAGCTTCAGGTCAGAAAGCGTAGTCAGACAAGGTTTTAAAATTTATTAGGGTTAGCATCACGGAGAGATCATAAGAGACAACTGTTCATCAGGGATGAACAGCTTGTGAGAAGTGTGAAAGCTTCAGCATGGTTCCAAGATAAGAGGTAGTAAAATACAGTGGCATAATGTGTGAGAGAAACTTTGAAAGGCTTTTAAGATTGACAGAGAGATCAGGGAGTGGCTGTCTGCTTCACTGTCCTAGGGAAGCTTGGTCATAGGCTATACAAGGAGGTCCAGACTCCCAGATTCTGCTGAACATCCAAAACCCAGAATACAAATCCTATTCTGAGTAAACTATGAATGTTGAACTAGACATGTTGGGGTCATATTTTCTTTCTAACCTTGGCAGAATATGATATTTATTATTATTGTTATTGTTATTATTTGTAAATTTGTAATGACTCCTATGTAATGCTTGAATGGAGGTGTCTTCAGTGCAATATACCTTTCTGCTAATGTAAGATAGCTTGTTCAGTATAAAATATTTCCTTAAAAGAACTTCTCTTTTCTACTGTCTGTTCACATGCTTTGCTCCATGTGCATGTCTACGTTTGTATGGGATTCTCATCTCCCAAATGGGAAGAGGAGGAAGAGTCTCTGGAAAGTCAGAAGTGGTAAGAAGTTAAAATTAGACCCCTCAGTAATTTCCCCCTGAGTCACTGAATCTTAGGATGCAGAACATTAGTGGAGCGTGACAGCTAATAGAGTTTGTGGGTCTCCCTTTCCTAATCAAGGGAAGGGAATGGGTTGCACCTATAAGAGTGGGAGAAAGCAAGATGACGGCTTCATCTATCACTCTTCATAACTGCATATGCACACCACGTATAATGCTGGCTTTAGGCTACCTTCAGTCCCAGTCCATTCAGTGATCTCCCTTTAATTGAGGATGTTCTTACACTCCTCTCTGACGTTCTTTTTCTTCTGGCAAATTAAAAATGGCACAGTGGAGCTTTAAATCCAAATAACCCTGGATTAATTTATTTGTGGATGAGGTTCATTTCAGACAGACAGGAAACATACCTCTGAACAGAAACTTGCCAGAAAGGTGAATTGCATTCTCTACACAGCTACTTTACAGTTTTGTAGCTGGTATACCTTAGTAGGACAGAATGGTTTCTAAGGTTTTCAGTTGCTGAAGCTATCCTAAATAAAATTCATGTATAATGTGGATTTACTATATTATCTGCCCTGTGCACACAGAACAGAAATTAGGAATGAAGATTGAATTATTCCTGAAAGCACTGATTTTTCCCCTATGCATTCTAGTATTTAGTTTTTTTAAAATGTATTCCATCTTCCAAAATGAATATTCATTTGGCTTAATACAATACAAAAAAGCGTTATCACATTAAGAGCTCTCACATTATGTTAGTGGTGATGAGCACTAATACAACCCAACACTAATTTAATTTGAAGGAAATTGTCAGTATAAGTCTTGGTTTTTTTGGTTACAGCTGCTGTCAGTGGTGGCTTTTCTCTTGCAGCTTCAGCATTGTGAACAGAGTCAGCATTTTCAATGAATAAATTCAAAATCAAGTTGTGATAATAGCATGGTAGCAGTTGTTTAAAGGAAACACAGTAGAAAATTCCACTATACAGACCGAAAGTCCTCCATGGATCTTAGTTTATCTCTTCTCAAAAATTTTAAACACTTTTGCACCAAATCACATTGGGCTACTCCCAGTGCTATGCTCAAAGCATCCTAAGATTTTAATTTCCTTCTGAAGTCTCTGTTGCTACTTTTCCCTTTCAAAGCTTCTGTTGCTCTACAAATCTACTCCAGAGCCTTTCCCAAAAATCTGGAAAATATTTCTAAAGTTCAGGGGTTCTACTGGAAGAACCTGGCAAAATTTCAGAATTTTCCTTCCCTCCTGCTTTCCCTCTAAACTTCTCAAAAACCTCATAGTTTGCAGAAAGGCTACAAAAAAACACACTTAGGCCTTTCTGCACTAAGGAAATTGTTATAGTGCTACTATTCCACTTTCAACTTCCTGTGGAATTCTGGGGTTTGTAGTTTAATGACGCCAAAGAGCTATCTGGCTGAGAATTCTAAATGTCCCTCTGTAAACTGTAAACCCAAGGATTCCATAGGATGTGGAAAGTGGAATAATAGCACTATAACAGTGTAGTGCAGAAAGGCCCTTAGCCTCAATACGTTATCATAGCTAAACCAAAATATGGGTGTTTGAAAAAAAAAAGTCACTTGTTCCCTGCTTCACCTTTTTCTCTATTTTCCTTTTCATCCTTTGTTGTTTTTCTGTTTTCTTTCCTGGGAGAAATCTGTCAAACATAAATTCACAAGTTGGAGGAAGAGGAGGAGGTAACACTTTCCAACATATTCAATGGAGTATGGAGCACAGGAATGAGCTGCTTCTGCCTCCCTCAGTTGTAAACCTGTAAATCTCATCACCCTTCTCTATTCCTCTTGCCATCTAGGTTTCTCTGTTTTGAACAAAAGCTGAGTTGATCCAGTTGAGATTACTTCCACCATAATCTAATGTAGTACAGAATCAACTAACCATGTACCACATCTCTGCCAAAAATGGTGGTATTTCTATGTCCACAGAGTACACATGTATACATATGTATTTACATGTCAATTTGATTCTGACTGAAAATATGCAATGGCATAGTAATCTCTCTCTCTCTCTCTCTCTCTCTCTCTCTATATATATATATATATATATATATATATATATAGTGTTGAATAGTACACATCACAATGGCAAAGGACATGCAAGCCTTATCCTCCATTAAGTCCATTCTTTTTAAGTCTTATTTCTTAGGGAGCTTTTTTATCTCACATCTTTCAAACCTTCCCACTGAAACATTTTTTTCTAAAAATAACGTTTGAAGTAAACATACCATTTTCTCCATGAGCAGTGCATGTCTTTTAACCTTGTATGGCCAACATTTTTAATGTTTCTTCTCTATGTTCTTCCTCCTGCCATTTTTTAAAAAGCTCCAATGTTGTTGTTGTGCCTTCCAGTTGTTTCTGAGTTACAATGACTCGAAGATAAACATACTTACCACAGGACTTTCTTGGCAAGATTCTTGCAGAGGGGTTACCACTGACTTCCTCTAAGGATGAGAGAATATGATTTACTCAAGATCACTCAGTGGGTTTAAATGGCTTACAGGGGATTCAGACCCAGATATCACACAGACCTAATTCAATACTCAGATCGCTATATCACACAAGCTGTCCACAAAATTCCATTACATCAACGTATTTTTTGGAGCAGTTTTGTAAGCTTCTGTCCCTACCTAGAGAAGATGAGAATAGAAGATAGGATTTATTTATTTGGCATGCAAAGTATGTGTCTTACACTGAACTATTGCCTTTACCAAACCAATTGGAATGGTGCCTTGTACCAGTTCAGATTATTTGTCCATGTCTGGTCTCTCCAGGATCTTTGGAAATAGTCTTTCTTAGAGCCTCCTGCTCACTTATTTTTCTACTAGAGCTATCATGAACTGAACCTTTTGCATGCAAAGTTTGTACTATGCTGCTAAAGATACAGTCCCTCCCGGAAACAAAACCAAATGGCTTTCATTATCAGATCAGTTTATATGGAATCTAGAAAATGCAGGGAAGGGGAAAGGTGATGGCACCAAAAAAAAGAGCAAAATCTGGAGGAATAAAAGACCACCAATCAACCTTATAACAATGTGAATGATTGTCAAGCTATTTCCATCTACCTTCCATAGATTTGACTTCATCAGGTGTCCTACTTTCAAAGTCAAAGAAGAAATGAGATTATGGTCCTTCTTTTAACCTATAATGCATATCTAGGAGAAATATGCACAAGAAAAGCATCTTTAAAATGTTTCGTAAGTTAAGATAATAAATACTGTGTGGTCTTCTGAAGTCACAATTTAATCTGTTTTATCTCTAGATTTTGAATATCCTCTTTATCATCTGTGTATCTGTAAGGCATAATTGAACATTTGTTACTGTGCAGCTTAATTACAAAGGGTATTGCAGCTGTATAGCATGTGTTTTCCAGCTACATAAATATTTGAGTGACAAATTGGGAAATGTAAAAATCAGAGTAATGGCATGTACAAATCAAAGTAACTTTTTTTTTTTTAAAAAAAAAAAGCCAACTGCTGTTATTAATAACAAGCGAAGAGCTCAGCATACTATTCAACCAAATGAGACTGAGTAGTTTTCAAAGGGTAGAACTGTATAAAATACGAAGAAGCTTTTTATTTACATGGATGGGATATATAACCCTATCCCTGTTACACTCTGTGATAGGCCTAGGAGATCTAGCTATCAACATTTTGGTGACATTCTGCCAGTTTCTATAGTGACTTGCTCATGTTTCTCAACATGATGCCATCAAATCAGCATGTGAGCACTGTCTAAAACACAGATGGGCTGCACTAAAAAAAAAAAAAAAAGGTACATCTATTCCAGTATTGTCTGACAAGACCATCAGCAGTTCCCATGCAAAAGTCTTTCATCTCACCTTATTGTTAACTGAAGGTGCCAGGGATAGAATCTGGGACCTTCCAAGTACAAGAGTTGTTGTATATCCCTGAACTATACCCGTTTTCTAACATAAGTGTCTGTAGAACCCTCAGATTGCATTTGGAGCAAAAGGGAGTGAGCTCAGTGTAATTTTGTGGGATCAGTGTGCTTCTGTTTCCTTAAGCTGAACACACATGAATACTACACCCTGTAACCAGCAACAAGACTTCCATTTTCCTCTCAATCTAACTATGCAGTTCATGGCCACCTCGTATAGTTAGGAAAATGATTTAAGTATAGTTGGGAATGTGTGATTTTTTTCCCCATCATGTACACACAAAGATTGATTACAAACATATTTCTTTCCTCTCTCTCTCTCTCTCTCTGTATGTGTGTGTAGATGCACAGACATTTGTCTAAGAGCAGAAATTATTTGAAATTCTTCCTATTTAAAGGCAGTTGCTGTCATGCCATTGTCCTTTGCCACTCTTGATTTTCTCTCAGAGAGCTGTTGAATCTGATTGAAATGACTTGGGGTCACTTGTCATATAGTAGGGAGAATGGTAATTCGTGTGTCAGAAAAAGTTAATCCAACTGTCATACCCCTCTATGTGATTTTTTACTGTCAAAGCAAACATTTCAGGGAGCCCACTGTAGAAGCAAGCCATGAGCCCTGGGGCAATGGTCCCAACACCACTTTCTGCCACAGCATCATGAGCTTTGAAGCATAACTCACCTTCAGGCTTCAGGCTTATAAAAGTGTCTGTGTAACCATCCTATGATTATGGTTAATATGATGATAGTTTGGTCGTAATCATATAACATCTATGTGTTCTTTTTCTCCATATTTTTTATGAATAAAGCATTCGCTAAAATAAATAACACAGATAACACCCACATTTGCATGACTGCTGACTGCAAACTGTTCCTTTCTTAGCCAGAAAATATTAAAGTTCTCAAGAAATCTCTATACTATTATATATGGGAAAACTTTTAGGTGCTGTATAGGTGAAATCTACCAAATTTTAGTCCCAAATTGTAGCCCAGTGGAAGAATTATAACACCTAACATATAGCATGTAACAGATACAGGAACATCTGAATCTCAAAGGAAGTTGCTTTTCTGTTGTTAATGGTGTTAAATTTTATTCCCTGTTTTTTATTGCCCTTTGTCTCTAATCCTCACATGACTACTAAGGAGAGTGGCCTCTGCCTGCACTGTAATTCCTCAATATCTTAACTGACAAAATCCCAGAAAGAATGTAGGCTGTGTTTCTAACACCATCACTGTTATTCTGTATGATTTTTAATATTTTTATCTTTGAAAGCTCACATAATGTATTTTATGATTTGGAGTTGGCCTGATAAAGGTATCACTGCTTGTGGATTTTGGATTTTGTGGTATTTTACTGTACAGCCAACATATCTACCCCTACAATAAAATACAATGAAATATCCCTGGTTATGTTATTTTCCTGGATTTCAATGTACCTAACTGAACTACAACAGGGGAAGCTTAAACAAGAGAGACCAGAGGATTGGAACATAACTATATGAGGTTTTCTACCTCCAGCAATGGTGAAACTCTTCCATTGGACTACAATTTGAGACTACAGTTTTACCTATACAACACATAAAAGTTTTTCCAGATGTAACTGTACAGAAACTCCTTTAGAAATCCACTGTTCTCTGCTTAAGAAAGGAGCAGTTAGCTTCACACAGATCAGCAACATTCAGATCTCAAGAGAAGTTACTTTTCTGTTCCTAACACAGCTGAAATTTTATTACCTGTCTTTTATTTCTCTTTATCTCTAGTCCTCAAATGACCAATAAGAGGATAGCTTCCATCTGCTTTTGTATCTCTCAATACCATCTTAACTGAAAACATCTCAGACAGAATGTAGACCTGTGATTCTAATTGTGTTGCAACTGTTCTCCTGTATGATTTTTAACATCTTTACCTTATGAAGAAGCCAATGAAGCTTCAAAAGCTTGCACAATGCATTTTATGCTTTGGAGATGGCCCAATAAATGTGTCACAGCTTGTGAATATGCTTGCCACTATATACGACTTTCTTCAGCTTCCAAAATTCAGCATCATGCTGCATTCACTTCAGTTCACACCATTCAATGTACCTATAAGAGGACTTCAGTGCAGCTGTATATAAGTTTTCCCAATTGCACAGTAATTGATGGCCAGTTGAATGGATAGTGTTAGTATAATGTACTGTGTTCAGAACGTGCTGACTCTGGGAGACATGCAGTCAGGTTTAATAGGCTGTTCATTGCAGGCTGACCAGGCCAAAGAATATGAGCATGTGTGGTGTGTGCATTCCTGTAGAAGACTGAGGGCTCTGGATCTTACTACAGAAATGCTGAAAAGATTTTGGAAGTTACAGACGTAGGAGTTGATATGTATAAAGAATGAGCGTTCGTCATTTTGTACATTATATTTTAGTCTGAGCAAGAGAATAATTTTTTCTTTCAAAAAACACGTCAAACCTCCCTTACCTTCCTTCTGCTCAGTACCTTCCAAATTTCCAGCCCACACATGACAAGTTAGAGCTGTGTAGAACTGAATGTTAGCAGCAAGGAACAGGAAGCTGGATGAAAAGGTAAGGAAAGAGGGAGGTCTCTCCTATTCTTCCTGCTTCCAGAACCTGGGAGTAAAAAAGGTCCTGAGAAATGTCCTGTTGATATTCCACCACTCCTTGTAGGGTAGGGGGATGACATTTCCATTGGGCTGTTTTGGTATGGAAGCCTGCAACGTAATGCACCAGATGTGATATGAGGAAGGGGAAGAGCAACCTGCTCCAACTCTTCTTTGATCTTCCCTGTGACTGGCCCAGACCAGAACACAGGCTGACAAAAATTAGAGGGACTGGCAGAATGAAAATACCTGGGTGTGTTAGATGAATTTGGCAAGGTTCAGAAATCAACTGGGCTACTTTCTGATTTTATAGGAAGCAACCTGCCTTATTTCTGAGCTAATTTGAGATGAGCTGGGGTGGAAAAGAAGTCTCCAGCTTCTCATCCTGTTCATCCTAGTCCTCTTCCTCCTTTTACTGACCATCCTCATGATTCCCAGCTTATCTGAGACTGACTCAGAAATACAAAGTGTTTGAGGTCTTAAAAAGTTCTGACTCCACTTATCCATAGTCAAACATTATAGTGGCCCCTCTCTTTACCACCCAGACTGTTGGGTTGGGAAAACTTTTACAGAACACAACTACATATTTATGCCAATGACTCCCTGAAATACTCATCAGACATTCAGAGTATGCCACTTTTTAAAATTCCATTTCAAAATATGGCAAGGAAAGATTAATTCTTAAAACAAAAAATTAAAACACAGTTGTTTGCATAGAGCAGAATGCATCTTTACTCCTTCAATTAAACAAAAAAATAACAAAAAATAAAACCCTGCATTGACTGATTGTGGTTATGATTTTCTAACAAAATATTTAAACCAAGCTGCTAATTAATAGTGCAAAAATACCTGTTTGCTGTTAAGCAAAAGCAAGCAAGGAGCCAGATGCTGCACACATGTGCCAATTAACATTTACAACTTTTTTTCCAAATTAGTATTCCAGAATAATAAAAAAAAAATAGCTTGGGGCTTGGCTCCATTTTCATTTTCAATAGTCCAAATACCTCATCTTCACACTACCCCCTTTATCTATGGAATAATATTGCTTTTGAATGCATAATATGGGTAGTATCAAAGTTCATTTTAATTTTACATTTCCAAATTATATGAAGATAGAACTGCAGCAATACAGATTGTTTTACCTGTTGAATTTTGGATTCTAATGTTATTATTAATAGAGGCATGTACATACTATAGAAGAAGATGGAAGTTTCTGATGGCATTATAGAATCATAGAGTTGAAAGAGACCCAGGGGCCATTGAGTCCAACCCCCTTCTATGCAGGAACACACATCAAAGCATTCCCAACAGATGGCCATCCAGCCTCTGCTTAAAAACCTCCAAAGAAGGAGACTCTATCACAATCCAAGGCAGCAGATTCCACTGCCGGACAGCTCTGTCCATCAGGAAGTTCTTCCTGAGGTTCAGATGGAATCTCTTTTCCTGCAGCTTCAATCCATTGCTCCTTGTCTTAGTCTCTGGAGTGGCAGAGAACAAGCCCGCTCCCTCCTCAACATGACATCCCTTCAAATATCTAAACATGGCTATTATGTCCCCTCTTAATCTTCTTTTCTGCAGACTAAACATACCCAGCTCCCTAAGCTGTTCCTCATACGACATGGTTTCCAGAGCCTTCACCATTTTGGTTGTCATCCTCTGGACACGTTCCAGCTTGTTGATATCCTTCTTGAACTGGTGCCCAGAACTGGAAACAGTATTCTAGATGAGGTCTAACCAGAGCAGAATAGAGTGGTACCATTACCTCCCTTGATCTAGACACCATACTCCTATTGATACAACCAAGAATCATGTTGGCTTTCTTGGCTGCCGCATCACACTGCTGACTCATGTTCAGCTTGTGAGCTACCAAGACTCCTAGATCCCTTTCACATGTACTGCTATCCAGCCACATGTCCCCCATCCTATGTTTGTGCATTCTATTTTTTCTACCTAAGTGCAGGACCTTACATTTCTCTCTGTTGAAATCCATTTTGTTAGCTTTGGCCCAGCTCTCCAATCTGTCAAGGTTATTTTGAAATTTGATCCTGCCCTCTAGTATATTAGCAACCGCTCCCAATATGGTATCATCTGCAAAGTTGATCAGCATGTCCTCCGCTCCTTCATCCAAGTCATTGATGAAGATGTTGAACAGCACTGGGCCCAGGACAGAAACCTGTGGTACCCCACTAGTCACTTCTCTCCAGGATGAAAAGCAGCCATCTGTGATCACCCTTTGGGTTCGGTCAGTCAATCAATTACAACTGAGCCCTTACTGTACCAAGTTTTTGTAATCAAAAAACAGCACAATCAGCACAATCCCAATTCAAATGTAAATGATTGCAATGAACTTTCCCCTCCACAGAACACTGTATAGCAGGGTAGGCAAGATAGGCCTGAGCCGCCTGAGACAATGAGCACAATGTTATGGTTCAGATAGCTATTCACTTGTAATTAATTATCTTTTAAAAAGTTTACTATATTTCTGACTGGGAAGGGTGCAGTAATTTGTAAAAGGTCATAAAGTAACATTTGGCATCTTCAAGAAAGAGATTTAAACAACTGTTTCATGCAGAGGAAATACAATAACTTTATAGTACAAATAAATTTTAATTCCATTGCTAACTAAATAAAAAAAAAAAGAATGTGAAAATGTATGAAAATATGTCTATTCCTTCCTTAAATTAGACTAAAAAAATCTTTCATATTATTCTGACTTTTCAGTGATCTTTACTAACCATATGGATTTTAAGTATGATCCTTGCTATCAGTGGCCCAAATCCTATTCTTACTCCCAATTAAAGTAGACCTACAGAATTAATGAAATTCATATTGTCATTGACTTAACGTGTTTCCACTGATTTAATGAATTTTTGTCATTGTTGTGGTTGTCACCATTACGTTTAAAGAGGTGGAATGTGACTGTTCAGAACTTGTTTCCCACAAATGCCTTTGTATGGTACTGAGATCTAGCCAAATCTCCCTCCTTAAATTAATTTTAAGTAACTTTTTCTAAGTTTAGTTTGTTTCATTATGAACGTTTGGATTATTTCAATTTTTAGTAATAGAGAAACTGCTGTAGAGTGGCCTAATTGCTTCTGTTCAGTTTTCCAGAAAGCTAAGTTCTCCTTTTTAAGGAGAACACACCCTTACACTCCATTCCAATTCCACCCACTTTTCTATTTCTCCCTCTTCTTTCTCTGCCTTGAATGATACTAATCAGCATATCAGTCAATAGCCACAGAGACCAACATATCTTGTTGGGTTGGTTGTTTGGGAGGGTGAGCTATTGTGATCTAGATTTTTGGCAGTAGTTCTATACATATTAACCAACACTAATTCCTAATTTGTTCGGTTGTGATTCATTGCAGCCTTGTTCATTGCAGCCTTGTATTGTAATTGAGTTTCTAGTAGTGTACTGCTTCTTCCTCCTCTTTTCCCATTGCTGAAAGCTCTGGAGTTTTACTCCATGTAGAAGCTCTGGATTTATATCCCAGGTGTTTGATTTAAGGATTGGGGAAATTGTCAGATAAATAACTGGTAATCTGTCTGAATTACATCAATAGATATTAACCATGATGCTGGTACCAATATTGGTAGTATTGATGACTATTATCTATGTGGAATAGATAATTAAGGTTATGATGAGTGCAATCTAGCTTGGTCAGTATTTGTAATACAAAGGTGTGTGATGAGTTTTTGTTTTGTGCCTTCAAGTCATTTCTGATTCATGGTTACCTTTAAGCAAGCCTATCACAGGGTTTCCCAGGACTGAGAGTGTCTGACACACCCAAGGTCACCCAGTGTCTTTTCATGGCTGAATCAAATCCGGGTCTCCAGGGTTGTAGACCAATGTTCAAATCACTACACCATGCTGGATTGGTCATGCTAACAGCTGGCTCAATGGATGTGTGAAGATTATAGAAGGTGAATTTGAAGTTGTTTTGTTAAGACTACTGACAAAACTTTTGAGGGAGAGGTTCCAGAAGTTTTTCACTGTAAAGAGCCGTGCTAAAATCCCTGCTCAGGGATTTCCTGTGGGATGGATGACAACAGGGTGCAAGCATCTTGGATGCAAACAGAATGAAAACAGCCCAAAGACACTGGTTTAAATGGAGTCACTCCTTCACCTTCCTTCTGCTTCAAGAAGACATTTTAACCCTGACCCCAGGACTCTACTACTATTTTGAACTGATTTATAAAAAGTGATTCGGAGGGGAGGAGTTTCATACCTTCTTCTGGTCCACATTAAAAGGTAGACTGATCCAAAGAGATTAGAAATGGAATTTGGAAGTTCTGAAATTCTGTTTGTTCACTGTGTTATCTAGGAAAGAAGAATATTCCTATTTTGTCCAAAGTTGCTCGAGGTAAACTGTTTTATTCTACACAAGGCAAACCCATCAAATGTCAAAAGTAATCCAAACTAAAAAAATCTGAAGTAATTTCTCATCCATTTTACAAGGACAAATGTGACGACAAATGAAACCAACTGTAGACAGAAATATTTCAAGTGATAGTTTTACAGCTTCCATTTAAAAAAAAAAAACAACCCTTCAGTGGTTTTGCTTAGTGTCTTTCGATATGCACAACAAAGAAAAAATAAAATAAAGCTCATTAATTTAACAACAGCCTTATTTATTTAAAAAATATTAAGTTATTTTGGATCATAATACTCCACCTATTTCAAACTAATTTAAGTTATACACCTAGGTAAGTTGTAAATATAACAGCATAGAAGTACTAGCAATCAAAAGGAACCTTATCATGCATTAGGTAGTGAAATCTCAGTTGCTCACAAATAAACAACATGTTTTCAATGAGTACCAAGATAACAGAATATTCTGTGCTGGTTATCAGACTCTTGCAGAAATTAAAGTGTGTCTAGAACTATTGTCCCTGTATCAATTGTCTTGACATATGACTCCTTTTTCATCAGACTTCCAGTGCAAATGAAAACAATTTATTTAACTACTCAAATTAGCACACTCAGTTTGTTAATATGACAGACACTCAGCATGTATCAAACATCTTTAAAGTCCATTTCTTGAACACTTTCAATATTTAGCTTTCTCATCTTCATTGATTTGCTTGGAGTGACATAAGAACTGTTCTGCTGAAGTTTAGATACCCCAGTCCAGTTTGTCCAGTTTGTTCTTATGGCAATGTACCAGATCATTAAACATTTTCAGGAGATGAAGAATTTATGTTCCCCTTGTTAATTGCTCACTGTATCCAGTATTCAGAATTTACTTATGAATGGGGAAAAAAATCTATTGTTAAACAAAACTGATGAGTGCAATCCATTCAAGCTAAGAGCTATGACTGCTTAGTGCTACAGGATTTACCTCTGTATTTAAACATATTTATTGTGCTGAATTATTGTTATGACCTCTATAATCTAGTGGTGAATTAATGGACAGGAACAATATAGTTTTCTTAATGAAGGAAATAGCTGGATGATAAGTATTTACCAACATTTACAGATTCCTTCATAAATAGGATAAAAAGAAGTAGTGATTAAGCAAAAGTCAAATTAGGGAGAGGGTTAAATTAAATTATTCTACTCCCTACTCACAGGGAAAGGAAGGAGTGTTGGGCCACCCGTGGGGTGAAAACACTATTCAAAAATATTTTTAAAAAATGATTGAAAAACTTGTTGTTGTTGTTGTTGTTTTGAGTACTGAGAAACTGTTGAGAACAGTCTTGACTGACAAGAAACTTTGCAGTTCAGCCACTTACTCTGCACAAAATTCTAATATGATTGTTTTGTGCAGAGAACAGCATTTTCTGTACTGAAACAGCATTTTATGAGAGGAAAATAATATTTCAACATAGAAATATCAGTTCTTGCACAGAAAATGCTATAAGTCAGGTTTCATTCTACGTAAAATTTGAAAACAGAAAACAGCATTTTCAAAAATTCTCAAAAATTTCTCAAGAGAAGGGACACCAAGCACCAAGATGCCCCCTTTCTGGAATGCAACTTCGAGAATAAGTTTACATTAGAAAAATTCTATCCAGTAGATAATATGGAGGTTTCATTTTATTGTTATATATGTCAATGAGCAGGGGTGTATTTTAAACTGCTTTCATTTTTAAAAATGTCACTGCATACTTTCCAATTAAAATGGATTAACTGGTGGTTATTTTTGTAATTACCTATAAAAACTTTATTGCCACAGAAACCTTGTTTATAGTAACTGATGCCCAAACTCTTCTGCCTCCATTCATTTTCATCACTGCCTCTCACAGGTAAAATTGTCTTGTTCCGTTGATTAATTGTTCTCATTCTTGTTTGTTTGTTGGTTGGTTTTGGTGAAGCCTCTAAGACAGAAGTCACTGCTATCATGTTCAGTAGGAGCATAAGTTTTTGCACAAATTCGTTATATTTTCTCTCACGCACTATACAGGATGTTTTAGTCTGTCATGTTTTGTTGCACAAGTCACATTGTCCTGAACTACAATGCAGGCATCCTATTGAGTTGTTGTCTTCACAGAAGTTTTAACCACCAGCCGTGTACAGAACTTTTTTTTTACTGCTGAACCAAAAGAATTCCCATTAAATCTATTACTTTTGACATTAGGACTTTTTTTTCCAACCAATGTAGCACATTGAGACAGACAAATAAACAACCCCTTTGTCATTCTTCAACTGAACCATGAAGAAGACATGCAGGCATGAGGCACCTTGATTGTCACTTGGTTACTTTCTTTAGTTACTTTCTTTGGTTACTTGGTTACTTTCCTCTTACTTTGATCAGAGGATCGTACTATTCCAGTGCTAAACAACAAAATGCTTTTGAAAGTCTTTTCTGTTCCAAAAATTGGTTTGCCAGCTGACGTGGAGATATGTTGCTATTTGAAAAGCCCAATTTCAAGCACCTTTGGGCATGGAGATCTCACTGCATATTTCTTCAAACCCTCGGCACTGAATGATAATTGAATCTGCTTGTCCTAGATCAGACCAGCACCCTGATATCATATATGTTTAGTCTGCAGTATAACTTAAAGTTCAGTATACCATGGCACATATTTGCACTGCTTAATTACCAATTACTATATATGCATATGTGTCCTTTCAGTCTTTAACTGAACCTTTAGAATAGCCCACAACTATAATTATAATTCATCCAATTCCTGTTCAGTAATTTACAATGTGTCATCCTCTGTTTCTTAGTTTCTTGTAGGGTTCTGTAAATCCACAAAGGCAAAAACAATCATTTTTGATGTATTTCTATACTGCCACCACCATTACTTCACATCTGGTGAATAATGTTCCAAATAACATCCTCAATAATGTCCCACTCTGGGATTTTATATGTCACAATCTTTATCAAAATGTATACATGAAATGTATGTTCATAATAATGGTGGTTTGATCATTTATTTATGCTAAGAGGTGACTGTTTTACCCCAGTGTAGCATCTGTGGTTATGCTCATGGCACAGAAACAAAGTGATTCCTGTATCATGAGGTAATCGTACTCAGGGGCATTACAAAACATGAAATAAAACGGAGATGAGGAAGTTCTCCCAATTTTCCAGGGCTGTGATTATCTCATAGGAGCTCACAGCTTGCACTTACCAGATGTTACAAAATATCACTGAATCTGAGTTGCTTCACTGCTGTAACAAGAAGATTTTACAGCAGAGGAAAAGACTGACATTTTCTCTGCAGGAAGAAAATGAAATTGGCAATTTAGAACAGCAGTTTTCACCAAGCAGCATGGTTTATATCGATTAATCTAACTCATTAGAATATTAACTAACCAATCACAACCAAGGTGTAGAACAGTCACAATCTATGCCATATGTGTACTGCTTAGTAAACATTTGATTTAAGTGACAGCAGAGAGCCTTTGGGAACTTTGCCTTATTTTGCTAAGTCAAGGATGCCTAACAGTTGTGAGGACCCGATTAAGAATGTGTGAGATATTTATTTCATTTTAAAAAAACAAACAAACAGTGCTAAGGATGCAATTCTTCACTAAGTTTCTTCTTAGTAATGATGAGTAATTTCAGCAATTTTCTTGCTGCTGTAAGGAAAGTCATTGAAAACCACAGTGTTTTCAAAGGTTACTCACAACTCAGGACTTAGCCTGTGCAAAATTCACATGTAGCTGTTTTGGATAAAAAATAGCATTTTCTGCCAGGAAACATCATTTTCTTCCTAAAAAATAATATTTCAATGAAGGAATATCAATTTGTGTGCATAAAATGCTGTTTTGTATGCACAAAATGCTGTTTTCTATGCAAATGGATCATCAGTGAATTCTATGCAGAATAAGTCCACAGAAAATCATGTTTTCTTCACAGGAATTGATATTTCTGCGCAGAACAAAACAACTTCATACAAATTTTGCTCAGAGTAAATCATGAGCTGTGAAGATTCTCATCAGTCCAGGATTCTTCTTTTCAGGGTTTCTGAACATTCAAAATATATGTTTTTCAACAATTTTTTTTTAAAAGAAATATATTTTCAAATTTCTTTCCATCCACACCAAATGCTGAACATGAAACTGGATATATTTCTGGACTTGTAATGTATTCCATGAAAGGTAGAAAATATGTTTGGCACATTTGAAAAATGTGCAAAAGAGACACCATTTTCTATGTACACACACATATATACATCTATAGATATACACATACATATGTTAGATATGCATTTCCATTTATGGAATACGAACAGACAGTCAATGACAAAATGTGTCCATTCATGTATCAACAAACCAATTAGAAAAATGTACACTGTTTTTATGTGTTGTTGTGGGTCCTCACAGAGCAGAACTGGAAGTAGAAAATAGAGGAAATCCATAGAGAGGTGCCTGAATGACCTGCCCATACCTAAACTAGGAAACACCTAGACAAGTTTATATAGGTAACCTGGAAATACCTAGATAAGCTTATATACATTTCTAAATCCCAATTACATTAAAACCATTGAATTGATGGAACTTACAGAAGTGTTGAACAGGCAAATTTCCATTAACTCAATGACCCTATACTAGTTGGGACTAAAAATTTAATTTAGGCTATAATTCCCTAAAATTGAGATGTGAAGGCAATGAGTTTCTTTTTTGCGGTAATCAAAATTGTAACTCGTCCATACATGAGAGAACTTCAAAAATTTTAGGAAAACCTCAAGTTTTCTGAATAAATAACTGTAAAAGTCATTTATGAAAGAAAATATAGAAGGGGATATCTCCCAAATTGTCTATTGAAGACTGAGTGTGCTGAATGCTAATGGATGGGTAAGTGAAATGGGGGCAGGATACTTCTGGAATGGAGTCATCAGAATCATGAACAGAAGCACTCTCCATGGCAGCTCTTTGTTCAAGTGCCACAATGGAAAGGATTTGATTTCAAATTATACAGTTGGCGGATACAGTTTTATTTTTCATTATCTCAGTTATTTCTGAACTGAAAAGCAGGAAAAGTTTACTGACAGCACACCAGTGCTGTTCAAAAGATTCTTAAGTATCAAACCATTCTGTCACTAGAGTACATGTTCCCACCTCAGCATTGAATCATGACTCAAACACACAAGAGGTTGTGGTTTGATTTATTGTGCTGTATCCAGAGCTGCTTCTACTCCCCAATGCCTATTAAGGGAAGATAGGAAAAGACACACCTTCATCCATGTCACCATCAGTGGGGACTTCCTAGGAGTATGGGAAGAACCAAGAAAAGGAAATCAAGTGAAGAATTATCCTCTGGATGTCTCAGAAGATCCTGGAATTTCAAAAGAAATTCCTCTTACCTGGGTGCAAAAAGTCATGATTAAACCCTCAGAAGTACCCTCAGAGGAAAAAGATAGGAAGAGTATTGTGTGGACCTTAAGCAAACAAACAAACAAACAAACAAACAAATCTGGCCCAGTTCGAGAGCTTTTGTCAGAATGAGACAGTGCAAGATAAAATTAATTGTCTGGGAATGGCTCTTTCTCTACTTCATCATATTAAGACAAGCACATCTGAGCTTTTCTGGAGTGCCAAGTGATTAAGAGGAAACTTTTGGAATCCATAATAGTCAAAGTCTGGCTGCTGTTCTTGTGATGAGTTCAATCTGTAATGTAGTTGCAGGTAATATATTGTTTTTCCAAATGCTGTTGGAGTGCAGTTCTCACTAGTCCTAGTCATCTATCTATCTATCTATCTATCTATCTATCTATCTATCTATCATCTATTTATCTATCTATTCATCCTGCAATATTTAACCCTGTTCTAATTAGTATAAAACTAAGAGAAACTGCGGTGTCATGACCAGAGTACTGATCTTAGAGGAAATTATTTGGTTAATAAAGAATAGAGTGACAAAGCAGGACTGGGTAGAACTAAATTAAGATGACTAAGCTGGGTGTTTGAGAGCATTCCCATTTCTCATCTTAGTCTATATCTGACATTATTGAATGAGTAAAGTTTTTGCATTTCCATTTTGCAAAGCCTTGAGCGACCCTGATCTTATTTATTTTTCAGCATATATGTGCAGATTTACATGGTTAGTGATTCTGTTGCTGGTTTTTAAACTTTTTTTTAAATAGGGTCAGTTCTATTGGTAATTGTATTAATAATTCATTTTGCACTTCGGTCATTTTGTTTTAAATGTTTATTGTATGTCACTTTGAGAGGATTTGCCCTGCAATACAGTGGAGAGAACAACTGAAAACAAATTGAGGGTGAAAATCGTGTGGTTCTCATGTCATTATTTGATGGGATTCTCAGAATTCATTACCATTGAATATGCTGTTTGGGGCTGTTCACTCAGTAACACCTGGATTCTCCCTTTTCTTCTAAAATTCGTGATGATTACCACCACTCTCCTAAGAAAATAAATAGGAAAATGAAATTGGAGTAAACAGTGGTTCTCAGTGGGAAATTGAGAGAAAAATGGTGTATGTATGTCCTCAATTTTACTCTGATTGTCATCATGGTTACAGTACATTTTTTAGTCTATCTATTAATGCTGTTTTGTACTACCAAGTGCACCTAAATTACATCTAATCAACCAGAGAATAAGACATGTGGAAGTTAGTGAAGCAGATTTTGTTTTTAATTTGTTTTTAATAGTTAATGTGTTTTAGGGGGTTAGAAGGGTTGGTGGGTGGGAAGGATGGGTTACATTTTAGTGTTTTTAATGTATTCATATACTGTTGTAATGCCTCCTTGATCCATTGGGAGAGGCGGGTATAAAAATTATTATTATTATTATTATTATTATTATTATTATTATTATTATTATTATACAGTTATATCTAAAATTACCACCCAAAGAATTCCACACACATCCCAAAAATGAAATTTCCCTTCAGTTCCTTCAGTCCACAAACCTCTAGCATTGCAGAGAACGAGACACTGGAAATTGTCCACATCTATTATTCTTATGTTTGCTGTCTTTGCAGTTCCCTATTAACTTTGCCTATCCCTTTTCACCGCTTGACTGAGGTGTCATTTTTAAATGTTCAACTGAAGTTTAAATTAGTGCAATGCTAGAAATTTGGGGACTGAAGGAAGATTTCATTTGGGATGGCAGAATTCTTATCTGGGAGGAGCAATGTCTTCATTTTGTCCCCCTGCAGTTACACTACTGCATGGAACCTTCCCATGAACACTGTCCTCATGTCTTCATTGTCTTTAATAACAACAATCATATATCAATACTTATTACTGATATTTTACTCCATTTCCCATTTAGAAGTATGTTTCCAAATTCCAGAGTGGATCTCTACTGTCACGTTCAAATTCCTGTTAGCTTCTATTAGCTATCATTGGAAATCTTAAATGACTTTAAATCCAAAGTTTCATAGAATTCTGATACGTCAGCATAGATAAAATTAAAATTAGCACCCTGTTACTGCTCAGATTATAAATAGGTTTTCTGGCAAGCCTGTATCTAATAAACATAATAGATGATATGTGTGAAGAAAGGAGTATGAAATGAAACAGATGTTCATCTTCAAACAAATACATTCAATATCACGTCTGAAGCAGGCATTCATCATCTCTATGTCAAAAACCAGAACAAAAAAATTCCCACTGGGGTTCAACATATCTATAGAGGCTTAACAGTGATATCTACTTACAAGGCAACTTACACATTCATAATGGAAAGATGTAAAAGATGGAAACAGCTGCCGCAAAGGTTTAGTGGACTTCCACAGACTGAAAATGGAAATCATGACTCTACTTAGACAGGTTTTATTCTGCTATAATCAGGTTTGGCTGCTCTGCTCCCCAGGGAATACAGTAATTATGGCTCACTAGACTGAAGATAATTACTGCATTCCAAGGGGATCAGCACCTGCTCTCTTCTTCCATGCTAAGTTGAAGAAGAGAAGAATTTACCCCTGGAACTAGTCTGGGGTGGATCCATAAGCTGCCCTTCATGTGCTCTTTGTACATAGTTAAATACCTGTGATTAAGGAACTGCATTGGTGAGAAAGGCAGCATTCTAGTCAGATTGTCAGAAGCCAAAGCATGAATGAAGTAAGAGAGATAAACTTCTCCTTTTATAGGACTAGGGAACCTGTGACTTGTAAGATGTACTGGCCTCATCTCCCCTCACCATTACCCACAATGGCCTGGATTGAGGCAGTTAAATAACACCTGGAGGACCACAGCATTCCCCTATACTATTACGTTTGAACTCTCTGCAGAATCTGTGATCAAAACTGAACTCTGTTCACTGTACAAGCAGCATGATTTGCTAAGTACCTCATTGTGCGCCTGTAGATGTGCAACCTCACATATCTGAACATGGAGCGGATCCTCAATCCCTGCTGCTTTATTTCACAAAGGATGTGTTTTGGTGCTGCAGGATGCAACACCAGTGGCTTCTAGGCGAGACCCTTGCTTCTTCTTCTCTTGAGTCTGCATGACAGAGAACTGGCGTATTCACATTAGGCATGAATTAATACTATTTTCACTCTCTCCCCTACCTTTGTTAAAATGCAACATTAATTGAATTTATTGAGACATCACCAAATTTTCGAAAATTTGAAACAATAATGTTGTCACATGTCTGTACTGCCCATGTTAAGTACAGATCTATGTTAAACCTGTTTACCACATTGCTGTTAAAAATAAGGAAATTTGCAATGTGAGGTTTTTTTGTTTTTTTTGCAACCCCAGTTAATCAGCAGAAACATGGCTGAATATTCAGGGATTCAAAGTCTGACTTTCAAAAGATACGGCCTAAATCCAATTACTAATCTCAACTAAACTATATCTACTGAGACTTCCATAAATGTTCACTAACCATTTGGCAGTTTGTTCTGTAATCCTGTTCTAGTTGGGATTACTAAAACAATTTAGGCCTGAGCACCATACACAGTTTCTCTGGACATTAATCTGTCACTTTTGCTTTATGCCACATTTAATTTAAGAAAATAAAAAAAATAAAAAAAATTCCACTGAATCTATGACAAAATTTTCAAATTTTGGAATGTTCTTATGCAAAAATGAACAACATACTCACCATTCCTAACTTGCAAAGGACATCTACTTGCTGGAAAATTAGGTTACATTAGAAGGTTAATCAAATTCTGGTAGACACCATACAGACTTGTATCTACCTATCTACAATCTGATTAGCTATCCTCAGTTATGTTTATTTTGGAATTAATTAATTATTTTTCACTTCCTCCGTACAGAGATCAGGACTGTATATATTGGGATATGTACCAGCTTTATTGTTGCTGTGTGCCTTCAAGTTGTTTCCGACTGATGATGATCCTAAGGCAAACCTATCATGGGGTTTTGTTGGTAAGTTTTGTTCAGAGGGATTGTTTGCCTTTGCCTTCTTCTGAGGCTGAAAGTGTCAGGAACTGAATTCACACAAATATAACAGTGCAGATACACTATTTATTAGGAGCATGATGCATAGTATAGGACTTCAGTGAGTGAACTGGAGGCAATTAGCAAAATTCAAAACATTAAAGGCAAAGAGTTTCTCATCCCACCCACAAGAGACCTTGGAGTTTTGGTTTAGCCTGGCAGCGCTTATCACTACATTCCTAGTTTTGTTTATCTAACGGTCTCTGATTCTCATACCTTGTTACAAGCAAGCTGCTACTTAGCTCCTACTACATGTCCCATAACTAAAATATGGAGGGCTACCCAACAGAAAGAGTGTTCTTACTCTTTCTGTCTGAGTGACCTTACCCAAGGTCATCCCATGGATTTCCTTGGCTAGAATTTCAAACACTTAAACCACTATACCACACTAACCAGCTAGGCCTGTGAAAATCTCACAGTCTGAATTGCATTGTGTTTCTGAGAATCTCACCTGCATTTTTCCCCTGTCCATGTTTCACTTCAAGTTGCAAGACTCTGTGATGTTTTCTTCCCAGGTGGAATTCTGTGTCCTTTTCAATAATACTTCCCCTAATTTATGCATTTTAATAGTGTGTAACAGTGTACACATTTGCAAACACTAAATTGACTAAAATATACTTGTCCCATATCTTCCCATATTTTGAGCTATGCACGTTTATTTACAGATTGCTGACCAACCATTAAATAAGACAATCAGAAACAAATAACTGGACTGAATAAAGGCCACTTTATTTAACCTAGAAAATATTTAATTGCATTGAACCTACTCAGGAGCAACCTACTCAGGAGCAAGAAGGGGGAGCAACCTAGTGTGAAATCAGCTGTGGTCAGGCTTTATTCCCTGGCTTTCTCCTCAGCCTTTCCCCGAGAGAACCTCCTGAGCCCTGAGCACAACCCAGTAGCTAGGTTACTCTAAGTTGGAATGCTACCATGCTGTATACCTTCATTCCATGATATGATTGACAATGAATATTATTTAATTGACATAAAATATAAATCATATACTGTTATGGCTCAAGGAGCCCTGGTGATGCAGTGGTTAAATGCCAGTACTGCAAGCCAGAAGGTTGTAAGTTCGATCCTTCCCGGCTCCAAGGTTGACTCAGCCTTCCATCCTTTCGCAGGTCGGTAAAATGAGTACCCAGCTTGTTGGGGCCATGTATAGAAATGTGTCAAAATACATGCTATTTGTAAGTTGTTCGCCGTCTCGATCCATATGGAGAGGCGGGATACAAATAAACAATTTTAAAAAATAATATAAAAATAGCCATGCTGGAAAAGAGGACTGGCTGAACATGTGCAAAAGTAGGTCAGGTCTCAGGGCATAGCCAGATCATATCAGTTGGAATGCTATGGTGTTAATGAGCTGGCAAATAATATTTCCTCAATGATTCAGCCTTCAAATACAATAGCACATGAAGTTATCTCAATAGAGCAACCAAGTGTCATCAACCAGTTCCCGCTTCCCACTGAAATTCTCCTTTGTTTCCTCACCTGTTCACATGTGAAGGAGCTATCACGATTCCCATAAATGCTTTGTCACCTAATGCTAAGGCCATTAGCCTGTTCTGGACCCTATTGTTTGCTCTGCCAGAGAGTCATTAACACGCCCCCCCTTAGGGTAGAAACAGGGTATTTAAACCCTGGCTAGACATCTCATTCTCATGTTCTGAACATAGGCCATCACTCTGCTGCTCAGATTCTCATTCTGGCACTGCCCAATACAGTGTGGCCTAGACCAATGATTACTTTGTAATGGAGTTGGGAGAGAGCATTGATTTTAGCCACCAAAAGAAGACACAAAGGATATGGGAGGACCTTAAATATTCTCCAGCCCTCCCACCCACACTCACCATCTGGATGTGATTTCACCTTACCTAAAAACACCTGGCCTCTTACCATTGGAGCCCAGTAAAGGCTGTCCCTCCCCCACAACACCTGACACAGTGCAGATCCAAGTCTGTATAATTTGAAATAAAAGCAAAACAGACTCTGCTTCTCCTTTCTAATAGCAGGAAAGTGACAGGCTTATTTTCATAGATTTGTTTGTTTGTTTATTGTGAAGAGGCACATGAAATTAATACACAGAACAAAGGTAGGCCAAATTACAAAACATTAAAAATTCAGAAGAATAACTACAGAGTTTTGTAGAGAGGTTGCTTCTTTTACACCCCTGAGAGTTAGGAAATTCACATGAGCAAATGCCTGTACCACAGAGGTGCCCTGGACAAGAACCTGCACACAATCAAAAGGACTGGTGTGGGAGGCTACAAAATTAAGATGAGTGGAAAACAGATTTTTTTTTTATGGCTTCTCAGCTAGCAGGGGTGTCACAGACAAGGTAATCAGATAGGAAATTCGTGAATATGGAACACTGAAGAAACAGTATAAGGACCTGAACATCTTCATTTTCCATGCAAGCACCTAGGTCCCATGGGCACCATCAAAACAGTTTCAACATTCTTTCTCTAGAGAAAGGGAGCCAGAAAAGATCACTGAACACTAGAGCAGTTCATCCATATATTCAGTATCTCCCTCCAACATTTGATTTGGAAAGCTTTAGTAAAAATATCCACAGTAATTGATAGCTCAAATGTCTTCCTTCAAAGAAGTTCCTTTTCATTTGGGTATCTTTCAAATCTCTTCAAATGAACAGGATATAATGCTTGATATAGATTTCATCCAGGTTCACATCACACCTCTAGTTTATATGGTATCTCCTTTCCATTTTACACTCACACCGAATTTGTGACTTAGGTTAGGCTGAGAGATCATAATTGGCCTGACCTTTCCCAGTATGCTTTCTGGATGAACAAAAAACAACAATGACAGACAAACCAAAGCAAAAAAGTTTTGTGAGAGGCTTACAGCCCTGTTCTCTGCATCACCAAACCAGAAACTTTCATCCTGCCTGCCACCTCCATGTTACCCTCGGGCATCACCATCAGGTACTATATGTACTAATATACAAAACATGCTATGGGGATTGATCAATTTTTTCACTTGTAGAAGTGTGTGTGTGTGTGTGTGTGGTGTTACAATGGTGGTGATTGCATGTGTTTATCTGTGTCTGTGTTTGTGTAATCAACTAACAAAACCTAAATCCTGCCAGAGATTTGTTTGACCACTTTCTTCAAATGAAACAAATTATAAAATTCTTTCACATATTTAAGGAAGTGATCAGAGACTAAAACAAGGACTTAACATTCAGGTTTTGTAACATGCTTCATTGCATTCAGTAGGTTTTATTCACAACAAACATTTGCTTTATTGAGATCTGTATATATTAATATATATATATATATATATATATATATATATATATATATATAAAAAAGGCAAGAAATCGTAACGAAATAAAACTAAGATGCCAAAGGAACAGAACACTGAGAAGGAAGAATAGAGAGAAATACCCTGATCTTACTCTAGACATACTTAGAAAAATATTTATGAACTCTGAGCATGTGACTTTGGACAGAAGAGTTTATTCCAATATATAATGCACTTATTTATTTATTTCACTTTATTTGAGTTTTAGGCAGGTGTTTGAAGTAAAATTACATTACAAAAATAATATATGAGCAATCAAACATTTAAACAAAGCTAATAGTATCAGCAAATTAAAATGCCATGCAAAATAAACATCATGTACTAGAAAGATGGCAAGATACATACTAGAAAGACCTCTTTGGGAAGTGTATTCCATACTCAGGAGGCCAAACTATGCAACCTGTTAAAAGAGATGTACTACAAAGAGACATCATCCTCATGAAGCAAATTTGAATACACATGTAATATCAGTCTTATTAAAAACAAATGTGTTACCCTGATTTCTGGGTGTCCCGGGAGGGACACCTATATGCGCTCTCAATTAACTAAGTTTGGGGAAATTAGCTAAGAGCACAAGCTAGCAAAGTGAGAGGCAGGGCAACGCAGCGGAATCTTTTACCCAAAGTCTAAGGGGTCAGGCCAAGCCAAGGAGCACATCAATGTTTAAGAATAATTGTGATATTTATTAAATACAGACAAATAGTGTATGCAACACACACAGATAACTATAGAAAATAAAGGTTGGAGTGGGACAGAGGGAATTTTCAGAGGGATTGTTGAATTGGGTGATACGACACCTGTCCTGAAGCCCAGATAGATCACTGCGAAGGTCCGAAGTTGTGCAGTCTCAGCCACTAGACTGAGAGGAAGGCTCACCAAGCAGAGCGATGGCAAGGTGGGATGGAACTCAGGAGCGATCAGATGATGGTCTCGGAATCAGGGGTTTTTATAGGGAGAAATGTAACTGCAGGCTATTCTGTACTTGGGGAAAACAATGAGGCCCTTTTCGCACAGGCTTTCTGTCGCACGACAGCCCCGTGAGCCTCGCGGGAGTGGGAGCGTCGCTCTGCACGACGCACTCCCACTTCCGCCACGCTCACGGGGCTGCAGCGGCGCGATCACGGGTTTTTTGATTTTCGTCTCAAAGCGAAAATCACCCTTGCTCGCGCAACGCTCCCGGTGTTTACGCGCACTTACCTTCTGTGCGGAGCGTTGGGGAGGTGGCCGGGTAGCGCTTCCTTCCCTCCGCCCCTGCGGAAGGAAGGGGCGGGGCGCTAGCACGACGGACGCGACAGCCTCCTGCTTCGCGCGAGCGGGGGGGACGGACGCGACAGCCTCCTGCTTCGCCCAAGGGGGAGGGCGGTTCGGGCGAGGCTGCCATTTCACCCCTCGTTCCTTCGCCTGCAGAAGGAAGGAGGGGGGAAATGGCAGCCTCCCGGAGGAGCCTTCTCACGCAAGCCGCCCTCCCCCGCTCGTGCAAGAAGCCTCAATGCAAAAAGGGCCTGAGTTTCGGGCGCGAGACAAAGCTGGAAAGGTCAAAATTTAACATGATTGAGTCAAGTCCAAATTGATAAAGAGATAGACAGTATGCAAATGCTCAGTGCTTGACATTTGAGTATTCAGCTTGCCAAGTTGCCTGTGCTGGGCAGGGAGTTCTTTGTAAACAGCATGCATACATAAGAGGGTGTTTGCAGAGAGGTCTCCTAAAGTGGCGATCTGGCTATTTCTGGCGTGCCTGTATTGTGTTGGAATATTGCAGCATTTAGTGGCCGAGCCTAGTTCTGTGGTTGTCTGGGGGCCTCACAAACACGTGGAGAGGGATGATGGAAGAGAGCCAAATTATTGATATCAAAATGATATCTATGTCACCTTAAGTGCGGCCCAGCCATGGCAGTAATAAATGGACACACAAACAACACATGGCTGTAGTCCAATTGGGTAGTTATCTATGTGTAACTTAGGCCCTTTCTGTAACGCACCTTTTTGCAGAGCTGGGGTGCAGGGATCGCGTGAGCAGCCTCTAGTGAGAGGCTCTTGCATCCCAGTTCCTTCAGCTCTGCAGCTGCTACCTGCTTGCGCGAAAGCCCCACCTCTTCCTTCGGCAGTGCAGCCTGGGAGTTTCCCAGGCTGTGCTGGGGCAGGAAGCACGAGCGCCATGGCTCCTGAGCTCTGCACACATTGCACATGTGTGTGGGGCCCCAGAGCAATGTGTGATCAAGCACCATTTTCGGCTCACAGCTGAAAATGAAAAAGTGCGCAGTCAGTGCCTGCCAGCCCCTGGAGTGTCACGCGATTGTGAGTGCATCATGTGGACCACTCTTCAATTTGCACAATGCTCGAGGGGCCCTTTCGCATGGCAAATGCCATGCGAAAAGGGTCTAAGAGTTATGCATTTGTGACTGCTCCGTATTCATGACCTTTATGTATCCCCTCATTTAGGTGATACATAGGGACTGTGAAGGTCCCCAATCCCCATTTACCAGTCAGCAGCTGCTGTGACCTATGAGGGTCTGTTTCCCTGTCACTCAGAAAGTGCCTGACTGACATTTTCAACCTCTTACATGATAGCAGTCTCCACAGAGAGGTGATTGACATTGTTTCTGCCTGTTGCAAGCTCATTTGCATGACATGGGAACATTAGGAAGTGATGGTGTTACTACGGTTATGATATGTCTGGTGAGAGTACTAGATATCCTTTTGATATCAAATAATTTGGCCTTTACTTGACCTTCCTCTGCCACCCTACTCCACGTATTTGCAGAGGTCCACCAGACAAGCACGTATTAGGCACAGCCATTAATGGTTGTACATTCCAAACCTCATTTAGGCAAGCAACTTAAGCCTCTCCGATGCTTCATGGAAAAACATTCTTGCAAACCAGCCTTGCTCAGCGCGAATCTACACAAAGATGCACAGCTGAGTGCTGAACTATTCCTTTATGTTGAGCTATTTGCATACTGGGCATACTATTGTCATCAAGCGCTAAGCCCATCATGTAAACTTAACCTTTTCCAACACCTTTGTCCAGCTCCAAATTTCCTTTGTTCTCACCGAGCATAGCCTGGCCTGTAGGTAAAATCCACCCTATAAAAAGTCCCCATTTTCTAGTCCTGTTCAGATTGCTCCTGAGTTTCATCCAGCCTTGCTGTCGGTTTGTTCAGTGAGCTCCTCTCAATGAACCACACTGAGCTTTCTTCCCCTCAACTTCTGTTTCTCTCCAGGACTACAAGACCAGGTGTCGTATTCCCCATTCCCCAAAGCTCTTCATTTCTATTCCTCAATTAACTGTGTGCATGTGTTGTCTTATTTGTTGTTTGTCCTCAATAAATGTTATTTTTGTTACTTTAAAACTTGTCTGGCTATGCTCTCTGACCTGAAGCCGTAGACATAGTGTGAAAGATCCTAGCTAGAGTTACCCTGCCTCTCGTTAGCTTAAGAGAGTGCTTGAGCTTAATTTCCCCATCTTGTGTTGTTGTTTGGTAATTTGGGTGCCCCTCCTGGGACCCCCAATATACAGGGTAACAATGGGACCAAAACACCCCTACTCCAACATCAATTGCAGTGGATGCTGACTAGTAAACAGGGATTGGAATCTAGTACAGGATCACTAAGTTGCTACATAACTAACATGGTTACATAGCAACATAATGTACAGAGGGTTCAAGACAACACTTTCTCAGCAACAGCAGGATATATAGATACAACATAAAAAAAAAATAAGGCCTTCATAACAAGGCCTTTCTTTGTTTTTGTACTTCATTCTATATGACTGAAACAAAGAAACAAAACTTCGTAAAGTTATGTGATTGTCTAATGATATTCTCTGAGGAGTTCAGCGCTATGGTTAGAAGGACAAAGACCAGCCTTTCTGAAGTAACTATGTTTTAGCAACAGCTTTATCATTAACCTTAGCTATGGTACTTCTGAAGAAGGAAAGATAATAGGCTGTTATTTTTATGCATTCCTGGAGATGTCCCAAATCAATGCCGCTGAATGAAACAATAAAAGAATGGCAAAAGGTGGTGATGGGGAAATAAGGATGCAGCTTAACATAGAAAACATATGATATCAGAAAACAGTGAGTGCTGTCTTTAGAATGTTGGATATTATGTATATTTTTACAGGTAAGAGAAAAGATTACTCAGTGAATATTTTAAAATTCTCAAGAGAACTGTCAGATCTTGAAAAGACAATATGAAAAGGACATTGCAATGTAGCTGTTAGTAATGTGTAGAAGACATATGTTACCACAGAGCAGAATACCTGCACTATAGGCAAGAATTGGTGTTGGTGCCACTAGGGCTGTATCAAGATCAGCATCCTACTGGGACACGTGACTAAGACCTGGAATTTCCAGCCCTCTTCTTTCCTCCTTCTTGCTACCATCACCTTTTCACCTGCTCCTTTCAAAGTAAACATGGCAGAAGCACAGAGAAAGAACAATTTGTTACCTATGTTCCCTACTGTAAACAGTGCAGACTGAGCCCACAAGCAGTGGGAAAAAGATAGGCCTACTGATAAACTCTTGCACAATTGCCACAATAGTTAGAAGCTGATCCCACTCTTTAGTCCTTTAGTTGGAGAATGTCCAAAATCAGTGGTTCTTAATCTTTTCCTTCCTTCCTTACAAACTATAATTTGTTAGCAGGACCCCCATAATTTAAGATTTAAATATTTAAATTTAGATTTAAGTAGTCAAGTATTTATTTAAATATTCAAATCATTTATTTATTTATTTAAGGCTTCTGGAGACTAGGATTCAAATCCCCACTGAGACACTGGGTGACCTCACATTCTCTCAGCCCTAGAAGAAGACAAAGGCAAACCCCTATGGACCAATCTTGGCAAAAAATCCCAGTGATAAGTTCGTCTTAGCGTTGCCATAAGTCAGAAGTGACTTGAAGGCAAACAACAACAAAGTGCTGCTGATAGAAAGAGGTTCTTCTAGCTTTCATGGTTCTCCCTTTTGAATGATGACTTATGAGAACTCTAAGGTGAACCTATCATGAAGGTTTCTTGGCAAGATTTGTTGCTTTTGCCTTTCTCTGAGGCTGAGACAATGTGTCTTGCCTGAAGTTACCCAGTCCAGTTCCATGGCCGAGTAGGGATTCAAAATGTGGTCTCCAGTGTCATAGTTGTGTGTGCACACATACCTGCCACTGTGTCCTTATCATCAGGGACATGGCAGCAGGGGTCTGTGTAGGCAAGCCAAAACTGCTCCCTTATTTGCAAAAAAAGGAGCAGTTTCAGCACTCGCAATCCCCTCCTCCGCCACATCCCGGTTGCTGCTACAACTGTTGATGTTCAGCAGTAGGGCTTAATGGAACCCCTGTAAGGAATCTGTAGACCTGCCAGGTCCCCAGACCCAGGTTAAGAATCACTGGCCTAAGTAAAGGTCTAGCACAAAACAGGACTACTATTAAATATTATATAGTATTATCTGTCTATACTTCTTCTATTTTCATTTCAGTTCAGTGTTTGTTTATTTTTATTTTTTTTTATTTTTTTATTTATTTATTTGTACCCCGTCTCTCCATATGGATCAAGGCGGCGAACAACTTACAAATAGCATGTATTTCGAAACATTTCTATACATGCCCCCAACAAGCTGGGTACTCATTTTACCGACCTGCAGAAAGATGGAAGGCTGAGTCAACCTTGGAGCCAGGCAGGATCGAACTCACAACCTTGTGGTTTGCAGTGGCTTGCAGTACTGGCATGTAACCACTGCGCCACCAGGGCTCCTTTTTCAAGTCAGGTTTGAAGACCTCAGGTGTACTTCTATGGTACACTCTGACTTGTTTTAGTAAGTTATATATTGAGGGCTTCTTTTCTTTATGTTCAGTCTTTCCTGTGTGGTGTTTTGAATACTATCTTGACTTGCTGTTTTTACTCTATAAAACTGATCTCTTTGCAGGACTACTTAAATTCAAAGACTGTAGAAGCTACTACTGCCAGTGGAGTTGTACAGCTCCCATCTTACATTGACTTTTGTGCATATGATGGAAGATTTAAGAATGAGTAGAGATGACTCATACTAGCATAACGAATGCAGCAAATACATAGAAATCCTATTTATGCCAGTAGAGTTGATTTCATATAGTTATAATGTGATCATAAACAGCAATACCAGTTAGTAGATTTTCATTTGTGATTTTGGTATATTGCTTTTCCAAACCATCCTCAAGGGCAGCTACCCCCATTACACACATTGCAGAAGTCTAATCTGATATAACTAACCATCTGTATAACTGTTTATTCAGAAGGAGTGCAATGTCATCCAACACAGGGAGTAAACCAGTAACTGATAATGAGTGATCCATTATGAAGAGTGTGTAGTCGTGATACCAATTTTTTTGGTATCTTGTCTTCATCTCTCAGTAATGTGTGTTTTGTGCATTTCCATGACATTTTCATTGGGTGACAAGCCAAAGCACACTTGTAGGTCATACACCTCACAGGCAAAAGATCCCAGTTTCATCCCCTAACATCTCCAGTTGAAAGAGTTAGGTAGCACATAATAAAGAAGACTTGTGTGTGAAAGACCTTGGAGAACCACAGGCAGTAAAATAATACTCATAGATAAATTATCTGACTTGATAGAAAACAACTTTCTATTTTTGAACGCGAGTATTGTGCCTGGTTCACCATTCTATGTATCTGCAGTTCTGTGGAACTATTGCACACACAGATCCCTGACTATTGTTCTTACCAACCAATAGCACTAACTGCTTCGAGAGACTTGGGATAGTAATGCTGGTGTTGCTAACTTTCCTTCAGACTTTTCTTCATAGCAGAATAATAAGTTATTCATTTTTGAATTCAGGGCTGGCTGTTGAGGTCCATGTCAGTGAGGAAGTGAATATGCTTCAGATTTTAGTCCAGATTTTAAAGAATTTATCTACAGGGCCAAACTCTATACCCATAACAGATTCTGCAACCTGGACTGTTCCTTTAAAATTCAGCCTAAACCACAGATTGGATTCATAGATTCACTAATATGGAAGCTACAATTTAAAAAAACAAAAAACAAAACAGTGCTATTATAATTCTACCATACTTCTATGGTATCAGTTTTGATAGAGAAGGATTGTTTAAACTATATGACAACAATGATGTGCACAGCCACTTCTAGACTCCACTATTCTGATTTCCAGCCATTAATGTATATTTCCTTTTTTTCCCCTTTGCATCACAGAATCAAAAAAAATCCGTAACCTATTAAAGTCAAACACCCCTCCCCCATTCAGATGAAATTGCAAATTATTATAGTTTTGAGCTTTTATGTTCACAGAGCTCATCCTGAAGTTGATCAGAGTTTTCTATTGACTCCGGAGTTAAGAGCCAATTGGGCCCAGATGCTTGAAAAGCAGTGTAAATCCAGATATGTCAGTATCAATTACTCGATCTTGAGCTCAGCTAACAACATTAGCATATAAATTTGTTAATTAGAATTTTTCAGTATGTTTGGATGTTATGTGCCATTTTGCCAGTGTACAACCGATATGTGCTCGATCCAGACAGTCTGCTATCTTTGCAAGCAACAATGGTTACATTTTGAATCTTCATTAAGGAATGCTTCTGTATTGGGTTCTCTTTCATAACAGAGGATGCCAGGATAAGGATTTGTGGGCCAAAACGCAACCAGTGTCAGATATGATTAAACAATATCCATGTGAATTTGCAACAGCTGGATCTGTAAACATAGTAAAGCTCAGGGGAAGAGTTATCATTTAAATATTTTTAGCTTAAATAGAAAACAAGTTTTTAAAAGGCTGCTGAGAATCCATTAAATCAATAGATGTACAATGCACAGCATCCACTACTACCATAATTAATTTATTAATTAAATAAATAATTTTGTTAGTTTCAAAGACAGAAACTTTTAACTTTCCTTACAACCCCTCAAATTCTGCCTTGAATTTCACTGTAAGCAGATCTCAGTGGCAATATCCCTTGTTTGCTCATGCTGATGATCCCCTCTGCCTAAGCAAATGCAGCAGCTGCACAAACAGACAAGTAACCCCAGCTGTGGAAAGATAATATTTGTTATTGTTATAATAAACACTCTACAAAAAGCTAAAATGCTGCCTGCAAGCTCATGGCCTAATAAAAGAGAAGGATGTTAAGGAACAAGGAGAAGGAATGGAAAGAAAAGGTATGGGCAACTTCTGGTCCTCCACAGTAACTCATGTCAGTCCTACCCAGAATAGCCAATGGAAAGAATGATGGAAAATGCGGTAAACAAAACAAAAAAAAACAAAAAAAAGGAGAGTCACATTTTGACCACCCTTCAAAGATAATATGACATTCAATGAATTTTGCACATGTTCAAGGCATCCAGGGGTGTGTCCACTTAATGTACCTTTCATCCAGAAGAGACTCCCATCAAAGGAGCAGGAAAAAAGGCTGGTGTTAGTGATTCCTTCAACTCCCTGCAGTGCCTTGTGCTACTTCCAATGCTATTATGAAGGATTCCAATCATAAATAGATGTGCGTGTTAAAGAGCTGAGATGGAATCAATGAAAAGTACCTTCCTTTGTATTTTCTCTTACAAGTTTCTGCTGGATCAAAGAACCTTCCATCATAAGAAATATGCTAACTGGAATAAATCCTTAGGTGGGAAAAAAACCCTGATAAATGTACCACATGTTTCTTCAAGAGTTATGATAAAGATATAGGCCATTTCCACACTGGTTCCTCCCAAAACTGCAAACCCCAGGATTCCAGAGGACGTTGAAAGTGGAATCATCGCGCTATAACAGGCTAGTGTGGAAATGGCCATAGAAAGTCCCCTAAAGTCCTAGCCATTACAGTGTTAGCCCCAATCATGCTATCAGATCTTCTGATCTCTTTGTATATAAGAACCGGAGCATGGGAGTTACAAGGAATGGAGAAACCTGTAATTAGTTACGTTGGCACTGACAATGGTGCAACAAAGGCCCTTTTCACACAGCATCTGCCATGCAAAAGTGGGCTTGGAGCCTCACATGATTGTGATGAGTGATCTGCATGATGCCCTCGCAATTGCACAATGCTCCTGGGGCCAGCAGGCAATGATTGCACACCTTTGCATTCTTGGCTTTCAGCCAAAAACGCTGCACAATTGCACATTGCTCCCAGGCCCTGTGTGCATTTACCTGGCGTGTGGAGCCTCGGGAGCTGGGCCGGTCGCGTTTCCTGTCTCAGTGAAACCTGGGAAGGTCCCATGTTGCACTGTGAAAGGAAGAGAGGGGCTCTTGCACAAGCAGGAAGCTTGTGCAGAGCTAAAGAAGCAGGGAAGTGAGAGCCTGTCACAAGAGGCTGCTCACATGATCACTGCACCCCAGCACCAAGAAAAGGTAGGATGTGGAAAGGGCCTATGAGTTACAATTTCTAGTTATTTAGAAACATTACTTTTAAAGGTCATTTTTATAGGCACTTCCATTTTTTTTTAATAAGTAGCAATCTGTGATTTTTTTTTCTCAAAGAAAACAACAGAAAGTAAAGAGTAGAACAAAAATGGTTAACACTGTAACAAATAACTTTTAAAATGCAATATTCAAGCAATGTCAAGACCAATTAGTTTGATTTGTCAGTTTCAGTTTTGCCTGGTTCCCACCACCCTCAGAATCATGTTTGGTGGATGTTTTGTGGCGTTTAGAGTATTCTACCAAGAAAGACTTGGCTGCTTCCTTTCCTCTTGTCCTTCCACTGGCAGACACAGACCTTTTTATTTAGATGAGCATTTGAAATTTAAGCTGGGCTATTGTGCAATAGGGTTTTTTTAATATAGTTGGGAATTCTTTTTTTTCCTTGTACTTTTCTCTACTTAGGGCCCTTTTTGCACTGCATTTCCGATGCAAAAGGGCCCCTTGAGTGTCGCACACATGTGAGGAGCAGTCCACATGACACACTCACATCTGCACAATGCTCAAGAGCCTGGCACAGACCACGCACACATTTTTTTCATTTTCAGCTTGAAGCCAAAAATGCTGCACAGTCGCACATTTCTCTGGGGCCCTGCATGCACTTACCTGGCATGTGGAGCCTCGGAAGCTGGGCCAGTCATGCTTCCTGTCCAGTGCAGGCTGGGAAGGTCCCAGGCTGCATTGCAAAAGGAAGAGGCAGAGCTCTCATGCAAGCAGGAAGCTCATGCGGAGCCGAAGGACCCCGGACACGAGAGCCTCTCTCTGGACTTTGCTCTTGCAAGCCCTGCACCCCAGCACCGCAAAAAGGTAAGGGGCGAAAAGGATCTACATCATGAAGATGAAGACGTGTCGGTCGTTCAGTTTGTCTCTGAAGATATCATAATGAATGAATATGTATGAATGAATGTCCTTTCCCTGCAGAATTATGACAAGAAATGTTCTACCACTAAACAGTTATTTTATGAACCAATCATCCTAGACTTGTAGCTGGGTTTTCTATTTTTAGTGGATTTTATGATGTTCAATTAAAAATTAAATATTTGGTATCAGATCTTTGTCCTAGATTCTGAAGTCATATGTAGATGTTTGAAACTCCTGTGAGAAATTTTATGAATTGTCTCAGAATTTGTAAAATTTCCTAGAGATTATCACAGATATTTTACTTGAGAAGGATCTGGAAAATTGCTCTTGAATTTCATTTTACTCAAAATATAGTGAAAACTCTAAGTCTTCGTGTATTCTTAACATTTGGAATGGGGAGATGAAGAAAAAAAATCAATAGTTGTGCTCAGCAATATTTATGAGTCAGGCATACCTTCTATAAGGGAAGGAAGTTAAAGAACAGACATAACTCTTGTAGCTGGGTGGAGATAGTAGTGTAGTGAGTGACTTGAGCATTGGACTAAAACACTGGAGACCAGGGTTTGATTCCCTGCTCAACCATGGAAACCCACTGTGTGACCTTGGGTACATCACAGACGCTCAGCCCGAAAAACCCTATGATAGGTTCACCTTAGGGATTAACGTAAGTCAAAAATGACATGAAGGCCCATAACAACAAGAAATGATGATAATAGATGTAGTTAGTAGTAGTTGTAGTATCTGCTCTTGTTTTCAGTTTTCTTACAGGCCTCTCAAATATTGGAGAGCTTTTATATTAAAGGCATAATGGAAATGCTCACATTTTCAGAAAGTTACAGTGTTGTTGTAATGTACAGGAGATAAAGTAAATGTTATAATTAGAGAAGCTCCATAGGAAGCTCCTTGCCAGGTTCTGATTGGATTCCATAGCTCTATAAATCTACTAATGAACTTCTCACTCAAAAGGTTTCATGCTGTGGAATCATTGAAAGCAACAAAATCGTTTTCTTTAATGAGCACTTGTTAACAAAAAGCCTGCACAGATGATTCACCAATCACCACGGTTACCTCTGTACCTATACACATAAAAAAAGGGATTAGGAGATTGAATTAGAATTGATTCACACTTCTTGTGGTAATAATGTTTGTCATATATTTGCTGTGGTAGAAACCATAAAATGTAATTCCACAAATGTGTTTTGTATAGAGTTTGGGGAGGAGGAACACAATGCTTTAATTAGCGTGCTTAGTTTATTTAAATCTGTGTCCATAATAGCTAAACAAAATCCCCAAACTTAATGGGGATTATATCTTTAAAAAACAACAACAGAGAATTTTAACTCAGATGACAAAAAGGTTGAAGTTCTGGCTCACAAAAGGGTTGAAATGTTGGCTCTTCGTGTCATGCACAGTCACTGCTACCCCACTGCCTTGTGTAGAGATTGCAAGCAGCAGAAAAAAAGAGTCTGCAACTGCTTCTGGTGTCAGGGTCAATCTGAGCCAGAGAGACTCAGTCAAGAGTGGACAATTGAATACAGGAGCTCAGGGGGAATAATGATAGAGGTGATAGAGGACAGACTCACAGAAATTGATTAATTCAAGCAAGAATAGTCTCTTCAGTTGAAATTGTCGTTAGGCACAAACTCTGTTCTATCTTTTTACCAAGCTGTACTTATCTGTAACTAACACATAAATAAAACTTCCAGCCACTGGGTTATCAAAGTGATAAGAGAGAAAGAACTGAAAGATGGAAGGAGAAAGGAATAAGGAGGCTGGGCATGCAGGCAGACAACTGACTGCACCAGCACACATATTCTCATGCAGGTTTGCACTGTGTTGATCATTCAATATTTTTTGGAGGGGAGAGGGGTATTCCTATCCCCCCACCCATAAATGGTTGATGGATGCTCAGTAATTTATTAAGGAACTGTGCCTCCATTTTAAATGCAACATCCTTTTTTTAAAAAAAAAATTTTTTTTTTGTTATTTTCCCATGAAAAGGACTGAACCAGTCCCTTTCCATATTTTCATCTTCTACTTGCTCTGGAGCTTTATAATCGCATGGGGTTAACAGGGATTAAAAAGAGGAATATATTGGGATGTCACATAAAATGTATCAGAAAAGATAGTAAGTTTTTTGTGATTCTGTCCAATCCCTTCTCCACTACACAAACCCCAAAAGGGGCAAGAGTCAAAAAGTCTGATCTTTCTGGTGTTTCTCTTGTGCAAACAAACCTTAGCTGACAGTTTAAGGCTTTAGAAAAATCTCAGATGCACGTGCTATCCCTAATGATCTCCAAGTACTATAGAAACTGTGAAGGGACAGGTAACATTCCTAGTTCTTTAAGGTCCAATCTATGCCTTGAACCCTTTCATTTTGATGTAGCCCTTCCTTTGCAAATCGTTCATCTTTTTCACCCAACCCCCAACCTCTCATTTTACAGTTTTCAGAGCAACTACTCAGAAAGCCTGGCTCCCTACCAAGTATATGTGTGAGGATGGAAGGACTAACGAAGGGCATCCACTGAAAATCTCAAAATTCAGTCACTCCTTAAGGATAGTCTAGACCAAAGTTGCATAGTGCTTTAAGTCATTCTCTTCTCATATGTGTGTGTGTGCCTTCAAGTCACCTGTTGACTTACGGCAACCCCATGTATTTCCTAGATTTCTCTAAAGCAAGGAATGGTGATTTTGCTAGTTCCATCCTCTGAAATGTAGCCTACAGCACCTAGTATCCATTGGCTGTCTCCCATCTAAGTCTGAGCCAGGGCTGACCCTACTTAGCAGGGAAAAGAACTCTGCAATGACACTGTTATGCAGAGGGAACACCGGTGGCAATAACACTACTCATCTGCTGAAGTCAAAAGAGTACGGTAGACAATGTTCTGAACCCAATACCATCACAGAAATGGCAATGCTGGAACTGAAATGGAACAACATTCTGTTGAGGCATGGTGCAGTAAGGGCCTTAGTCTCATAAAGACTGTTAGACAGACAAGCTGTTATAACATGAGAGTCACATACTTCCTAGACCTGGTTCTAGTCAATAGTTTGACTGCAACATTTGGGAGCAGCTGAAGTTTGTGAACATTTTTCAAAAGGTGTCCCATGAAGACTGTGTTACTGTAGTTGAAATGGGATGTAACAAAGGCATGCATTAACAGATGATACATCTCTAGGAATAGTTACAATTCACACATTAGCCTCAGATGCACAGATGTATTTCCTCTAACCACTGTCAAAACCTGAATGCAAGTCCAGTGGTGAACCAAAGAGGAATGAACGGTGAACCTGAATTTTAAGAGGGACTGAAACTCCATTGAGCACAAATTGGGTCCCTGTTCTGCTCTTTGTCTGATCACCAGCAGCACATTGTTTCTGGGTTCTTTCTAGATTAAACCGCCAGTCCATTACTGACTTCAGATGCTAGTTTACTGACAGAACAGCTTTCTTAGATTTATATGGAGAAGAGATACTTGTGGCATTGAACCCCCATACTTTTGATACTATCTCCCAGTAGTGTAATGTATATGCTAAATAGAATGCAGACCAAAACAAAACTTGACATGATTCTTTCCCACCCACATCTTCTCGCAAAAGTTGTTGCCACCAACTTCTGATCTTATATTCCTTCAGGAAAGTTTAGAACCACCATAAATTCCATCCCTGACAGGTGACTCAAACAGACATCATACCATGTCTAATAGTATCCAAACATCAACATCAAGAACAAGGAGCAATGGAATCAAGCTGCAGGAAAGGAGATTCCACCTGAACCTCAGGAAGAACTTCCTGACAGTCACGGCTGTCCAGCAGTGGAATATGCTGCCTCGGAGTGTAGTGGAGGCTCCTTCCTTGGAGGTTTTTAAGCAGAGGCTTGATGGCCATCTGTCAGGAGTGCTTTGAGGGTGTTCCTGCATGGCAGGGGGTTGGACTGGATGGCCTGTGTGGTCTCTTCCAACTCTAGATTTCTATGATTCTATGATTCTATGATAATACCAAAATGATCAAGGTCTTTTATATGCTATTAGCAGACTAGAAGTTGAACTGAACTGAATATATCTCATCCAGGAACCCCTGGAGCTTAGCTGTCATCATATGTTCCATATGTTCCAGAACAAAAATGAGATACTGAAGACTTTCCAGAAATTATCTAGTATGGCAGAGGTTCAGTGTAGGCTTTCTCCACCTTTGGGAAATTCAGTACTCACTATTATAGCCCAGAACAATAAGGGTAAAATATTCATATGGTAGGACTCACCTCTTCAAGGAATATGTCCACATCTTAAGTTTGCATGTTGAAAATTATTAATTACCATTGGCCAAACAGTGGTCAAAGTTACATCCATTGGAACTTGATCAACTATAGCATCCCAGTCAGAATTAATTGAAATAATTTTATCTATAAGTTGATCACAATGAACTATTAAGTGCTAGGTAGAGGTGCATTTGAGAATGATAAGAGAGGTATTTGCTCTTTTACTTCAGGCAACAAAATGTCATAGGCCATCCATGCTGGTATCCAATAAAGATTCTAAATGTACACTGAAAAATGTAAAGTTTGAAGGTTTTGGTTGTTTTATGTGTTTGTAAACGTTCATGTTCCTTTGCACAAGCAAGTAACCACAGAGGTTGGGAGGTGTTCCCGTTCTCCCTCTCTCCCAGATAATCAGAGTTGCTACTTTGTAGAATTCATTTTGGGAAATATTCCAAAGTAATTCACCTTTGTATTCCAATGTCTCAATTAATATATGCCATGAAATTTAAATGTCATGCTATGATCTATTAGAAGTAAAACAATTACTTTGTCCAAGAGGAAAATGGAAAGAGGGAGAGAGATATAACCCATAAAAGAACCCTTCAGGAGGGCAGCCATTTCAGGGTGGAGACTTGATGGTAAGAAATAGAAGGCCTGTAGAGTTAAGGACATCTTCCCTTCCATTTCTTCATTAATACAAAATACCACTCAAGAAGCTGCTTTTTCTAGGGAAATCAGCAATTGAATGTTTGCATCTAATATGTAATTAGGTGGCAGGAAATTACTTCTGAACATCATTTAATCCAATCACTCTGAGTAGCTCCCCACCCCATGCCTTTAAGTCAACATAGGGAATCTATAGTCCTTATAGAGCAGTAATTCTGCTGAACACGTTTTTCTCCTATGGATTTTCTGTGTAGTTAAGTATGTGAACAGATTGAAACTACACGTAGATCTACATTATCATTTCACACATCAAACAAAACTGTGTGTGTATGTACTTCCTGTCTATAAATCTGTTGTTCTCAAAATGAGAAGCTTGTGACTTCGCATGTTGAGTGACCCACTTTCCAGACAGGAGTGAGCACAAAATCCAGCCTCAACCTTTCCAGTCACATTTACATAAATAAATTCATTGGCCTGAGTGACAACATTTCAGTCTGATTTTGCCCAGTTTTTGAAGTCTGAAGAGTGGAGGGTAAGGGCTTCATGTAAGGACTTCGAGAGCTTGAACCAGGAGCGCTATAGGTCAGGCATTGATTCTCCATTTCCTGTACTATGTATCACTCCATCCACTGTTCAGAAAAGAGAACTGCAAGCGTTTGAATTCAGGAAGCAAAGGCAATTACCTTGGTTTGGGAATCAGATAATTCCAGAGAATCTGCCCAGTGCCAGTTCAAGAAATATTGCTGTCTAAGGAGATGGGTGAGATGGCTTCCACTCCCAAACCATGCACAAAAGCTGGCAGTTGACTCCTACTTCCACAACAGTTATGAGATGGTAATTTTTATCACAACTGAGAAAAGCAGGGTGGCTTATATGGCACAGGGAAGGTTACATGTCACAAAGATAACTTTCTTCTAACACTCGGCTATTAGGTGAATAAGGGCATCATTTGTTGTTCCTTCTCATGCAGCAAAATGTCTTGGCCTAGCCCTGTCAATTTTAGCTGTCCCAAAGATGATTTTAAGTAGGCTCTGTATCAATCATGAGTGAACGTTGGTTGCACTCTTTTTCCATTAGACTTAGGATGGCTTGTTGGCACTGGTTAAAAAATAAGTGTTCCGTCCTTGGAGAGTATAGAGTGTATCCAGTATATTTTAAAACATGTGTTTCTGGATAATGTTTGAAAATATCTATTTTCGAACTGCACTGTCAGCTAGGAAATATTAATATCTTCCAAGAGGATACTTTACATTCACTGTTTCTCTCCCATGGGCCAAAATACTTTTGGGAAACATTGAGGTGAGTTATTGATAGAAGTGTTCTATAAATATTTCATTTTCATTAAGCATGTGGATTCTGTTCTGCTAAATGGTCTGTATGCACACACACACACCACTATACAAACATATTTTAAGGCAACTTGGTTTAAAACTTTTATTTTATTATTTATCTATTACACTATTTATATCCAGTAGGTAAACTACTCATTAACTAATTGACCAAAACACATGGACATTACATCAAGATATAAGTCTAAAGAATATTTATAATTATTCATTCCCAGATTTCCAAATAGTCATGTGACTGTCAGGAAGAATAACAGACCAGTGAGAATTTTGTATAGTGTCCTCCTAATATTCAAAAATTCTAGAATACTGTGAGGAATTACTCTGTAGAGTAAAATATGTAGAGGTTTTTGTGCAAAACCCTTGAGAATCAATCTTTCCTTTCCTTTCCTTTCCTTTCCTTCCTTTTTCCATCCTTTTCTCTGCCGTGGGACTCAAATCTCTTTACAAAACTTAAAACGTATACTGCTAAAGTACACATCATACTTTTTTTTTAAAGAAAAATATTTATACAATTAAAAGTAATTAAAAGCATGATCACTGAAAATCAATAAATATAGATAATACAGCACATTATTAAAAGTTATTTTCCCATGAACAATTATTCACCTGGGGATGGAAGGATAATAAGGAGGGCATCCATCTAGGCTCTCTAGTAGGGAGTTCTGGAATATGGAAGCAGCCATCAAGAAGACCATCTTCCATGTTCCCACCAGATGTGCCTATGGGGGAGACAGAAATGCCTTTCCAGAGGTCTCAGACATGGAAAATCTAATTTGTAGAGATATGGGCCCTTTCTGCACCTTACCTTCTTCCAGCGCTGGGGTGCGGGGATCATACGAGCAATCTCTGGCAAGAGGCTCTCACGTCTCTGCTGCTTCAGCTCCACACAAGCTGCCTGCTTGCGCAAGAGGCCCGCCTCTTCCTTCCACAGTGCAGCCTTGGACTTTTCCAGGCTGCGCTGAGGCAGGAAGCGTGACCGGCACAGCTCCAGAGGTTCTGCACACCAGGTAAATGTGTGTGGGGCCCAGGAGCAATGCATGATCATGCATCATTTTCAGCTTCTAGCCAAAAATGAAAAGGTGTGCGATTGGTGCCTGCTGGCCCCTGGAGTGTCACACGATTGTGAGTGTGTCATGCAGATCGCTCCTCGCAATCACACGATGCTCCAGGCACCTTTTCACATGGAAAATATTGTGTGAAAAGGGCCATGGTCTGTAAGAAATCCTGGACCTAATCCATATTACAGTTGCTACTGCTACTGCTTTATAATGCATAACCAGTACATCCTTTTGTGTCCAGAAACAGACAAGTATGAAATGGCCTGAGATGAATAAGACTGATCAAGATAGGATCAAAATAGAACAAAAAAGAAGAAGAAGAAAAAAGAGATAGACTGGAAACAAGTGAGGACTGGGAAAAGAGGTTAATTCCAGATGTAAGTTAGAACACCAGAACAGGCTTACTGGAACAGATCAAAGGTGCATCTGGTTTAGCATCCTCTTTTCCACAGTGTTACTATGGTAGACTAGCCCAAGCCTGAGGTCTACAATTTAATAGTAATAATATCAGCTATAAAGATTTACTGACATCTCCACATGGTTAATATTAAAGATCATTCCATGTGTCTGACAGGGTCACCGAACAAGCATGTAGGCAGGCACAGCCGAACAGCCGCAATTAAGAAAATCCAGGTCTGAACAGTAAACTAATCTGTTGCGTAGCCCCAAGGAACCCTCCAGACACACCTAATCATCGAGCACACAAAGAGTCCTCAGCCCTGAGATGCCTGCTTGACTAGATTAGTACTCTTGACAATCAAGCAAGGGCAATCTGCATACTGCCGAAGCCTTTGTCCGACTCCGGCAGAGGCCTTTTCTACACGCGGCAAGATAAATGCTCCCTGCTGCTACTCACTGGCCTTTTGGTGGGTCCGGACGAGTCCGTCGGGACGAGGAGCAGTGCAAGCTCATCGGTCCGCACTGCTCCGGCATCCAAAATGGCGGTTTCTGGTTGGTGGAGGCTCTCCACCAACCAGAGAAGCTTGCCAGCTGAAAGCCCTCCCCTGGCAGATCTGCAGGCATGCACTAGTGCGCACCTGCAAATCTGCACCGGAGTGCAGGGACAGAGCAACAGGGGGTCGCATGCTCCGTACTTTTTAAAAACCTTTCAAAAGAGGTTTTTAAAAAGCACGCTGCGCGACCAGTTCTGGTCGCTCCGGAGCGGACTGAGGTGCAAAACTACAAAAAGTAGTCTGCCCCAGTCCACTCCACGGTGCAGAAGACCTCCACTGGAGGTCGCTCTGCACTGTTTTAATAGGCTCATGGGGAAAGGGCCAAAGTCAATCAAAATCAAGCAAAACTCATCAAGCTGGAGATGTCTGTCATCGAGGGCTTTGTCTTAGCTCTTCTCTCTATTGTTCTCCCTAGGAAAGGGCTAGCCTACAGGTATGATTTCCCCTATAAGAACCCCTAACTTTGAGCACTTCCTCGGATTGCTCTCGGCTTCCATTCACCAAGCCTTACCCTCAGCCTCCACATGCTAAGAATCACCACTCCCGACTCTCTGGCTCTTTTTCGGATTCCCGGATTTCAGGATCAGGTGTAGTATTCCCCCAATCTTCGTCTTCAAATCCCCTATCAATTCTCCTCCCTTTATTTTTCTTAGGTCTGCGTGAGTGAATGTGTATGTGCATAGCGACTTAGGTTTTAAATAAAGAAAATAATTATATCTTCATTTTGTCTGGGTTTTGACTCAGCCTGACCCCATAGAAGTTGGGTACAAGGTCCCACAGGGTTACCCTACCTCTCATGTGTGCTGGGTGCGTGCTTGGTACAACTTGAAAACCCCCTTAATATCGGGGTCAGACTAGGTGTCCTTTGACGGATCCCCAGGAACTCGGGCAGTGACCGGGACCCCTGGAAACTCGGGCAAAATATTCGGTGACCGGGACCTCCCTGATCTCAAAACAACTGATTAGGTGACCGGGACCCCGAGGACCCCAGAAAATTAGGGTAACAACAGTGCCCAATCAAATGTCTCAAGGAAGTACACAAGGGAAGAGTCCTTCTCCTGCTATTGTTTCCTGGCTTCTGATATTGAGAATCCAGTTGTCTTTGATCCTGGAGGCATCAGGCATTACTACCATAAGCACGTATTGGGTTAACCCTTCTGTATGTGTGTGGTGGCGTAGGAAGAATTCCATGGGAAGTTGAAATTATATGGATTTGGCATGTATTACATCATAGAATCATGGTGGCAGAAGAGTCTTTGAATATCTAGCCAAACACACAAATGTATGCACATACAGCAACACTGGCAGATGTGTGCCAAAACTCTGATTAAATATCTTCAGTGAAAGAAGTCTTCTGATTCCTGAGATATTCTGTTTCACTACCAAACATGTCATAACACTAGAATGTTTCTACTGATATTTACCAATATCTAGGAAGGAACTGGCAAAACCATCTCTGCATATTCCTTGCCTAAGAAAAGCCTTTGAAATTAATGCAGTCACTTGACTTGAAGGCACACATGTGCCAGAAATATCGACTTACTGATTTAAGTCCTGGTTTCTGAAGCTCAAGTCTTCTACATAACAGACCTTTACATTATTTCTTATCCATATTTCTTAAGACTATTGTTTGCTTTTCTACTATTTTTCTTCAACTACTATTTATTGCACACAATACTATGTGAGAGCATTGATTAGTGAGAACCAGTTTCTAGATTGAATCTGGGATCAAGTGGGTTTCAGTTCCTGTCCAGCTATAAGAGAAGAACTAAGGCATCCTGAGAAAATTGCTTGGACATGGTTTATGTTCACTCCATATGGCCATAAGCCTCCTGTGTGGGATGGAGGGGCTATGTAAGAATAGTCATCTGGTGTGGTATGAGATAAGTGAGTACTCCTAAATTATGGCATGTTGTCCATCTGTTTTGTCTTTTTTAACTAGCAGAACACAACACAATTCGGTTACATAAAATGATTAAATTAATGTACTGAGCTTTAATATAACAGGAGAGATTTTATAAATCCATTGAAGAATACAACATTAACCTTTGTTAGGTTCTAAAAAGGAATCATTAGAATTTTGCTGATGAATATTTAGCTGCCTCTAAGTCAACAATAAATTTGAAAAGTGTACATTACTCTACAGGAAAATAGAAGGCACATAACTATAAAAGGAAATAAATACCCCACTGATTGCCTCCTTCATTTTGGTGTATAGTTATCACATTCTGTTTCTCTACATGTGGCAGGAAATAATGAGAGGGTTTATTTCTTGAGTGATTAAAGCTACAGCTGCTACTGCTTATTCAATTGCTTTAACCCACAAACTGAATTAAAGAGCATGATTCTTTGTTTTATGCCACACATCTTAAGTTGTTCTCATGAATATTAAGAGATAAGTTGCACAACACGGACAAATGTATATGACAGTAGATGGATGGTTGTGGCTGCTGTTGGGAGCACAGAAGCAATGGAGAATGCCAGAGGAGGTGCTTAACCTTGTCCTTTCTCTAAATTATTGGCCACTTTCCTCTTCTAGGAAACATAAGTGCTTGGGCTGCTGTGGCCAAGCTCCACTCTATTTACCCTTTGACACTAGCCTCCTGTCACCTACCTAGACTTTTTTTAGAAACTCATCCTAGGGATTCACTATAGAAAACCTAAAATGGCTCCTACAGTGGAAAAGCATGTGTATTGTCAGGTATTCCGATGTTGCAGACTTCAGATCTTCAACTGTCACTCTCAATTCCACTCTCAATTCCAATTCCAATTCAACTGTCAATTTTTTCTTTTTCTTTTCCCCTCTAGATACCCATCACAATATTTGTGGGGCTAGGAATGGATAATCTACATTGTAGATTATATAGAATGGGCAGGTACACAATGTGTACTTTGATTCTGAGAATACAGTTAATGAAGCTGTGCAACAGTGTTGTTGTTTTTAATTAGCTGATGTTACCACACTGAACTGCTTGGTTAAAATAGATTAGTTAAAAAATGGAACCATTCAGCCCTTTCCCTTCCTTACCACAGTTCAGCTTCTTCAACATTTCCACACTATTGATTTACTTAGAATTTTATATCTTAATTACAAACCTTTTGTGGTGGCTAGCTTTGCAATTAACTACATAATGCAAAAATAAATCCATATGTTACTCCACAGGAAAAACCCTATCCCGCGGTCCATAATTTGATATTAAACACGATTCCATGTGCCTGAGAGGTCGCCCGGATATGCATATAGGCAGCAACGGTTGAACGATCGAAAATCAAGTCAGGCCAATAAAACTTCCAGTCACGCAGCCCCAGGAGACCTCAGGCTGGGAAACCCACATTAAACAAAGGGTCCCCGGCCCCTGAGGAGCCGACTTGAGGGGATTAGCGTGTTTGCCCCAAGTTGAGCACCGATAGCAATAAAATCTTATCAGGTGAGAACCATTTACATGAAGTCACACCACAACGAAATGCAGCCAAAGATCCTGAGACTTTTGCAACACTTTGTAATCTCATCACACAAAGGAAGTAAGCTTTGTGGAGTTTCTTTCTTGTTGCAACACCCATTTTTCTCCCCAGGAAAGGATTAGTCCTCCAGGTACTTTTTCCCCTTCAAATAGTCCCAGTTTTTGAGCGGTTCTTTGGATCACTCCCAGTCATCCCAGCAGATCGTTGCTCTGTCCATTGAGTAATTCCCTCAGCCCTCTCTGTGCTGAGCCCCACTTCTTCTCTGTTTTTCCCAGACCAAGGACTTCAGGAAAAGGTGCAGTATTACCCCAGCTTCAACCCCTTCAATATTCCTCTATCTAGTTTCTTCTCTTTTGCTTCTTAAGAGGTCTTAAGTGAATGTGTGAGTGATTGCATTGGTGTGTGAGACTTCATTCAATAAAATCATTTATTGGACATTTTTGTTTGTTTTTTGGCTTGGCCTGACCCCGTAAAAACTGAGTAAAAAGACCTCGCTAGGTTGCCCTGCCTCTCGCATTGCTATTACTCATGCTCTGGCTAGTTTCCATTCCCCATCACGTGAAGCACATTGAGGTGCCCCCCAAGGGACCCCAGAAATCAGGGTAACACATATGAACTTTAAACAATTTAGAATACTACAGCTAATAAGGCCTTTTTATTAGTAACCATCTGACTAATCTATGAAATGATGGCTTTTGAAGAAAACATATTTATTTGGAAATCATGCAGGTAAACAAAATGGAAAAGGCTATTTTCATCCACAAAATGGTCCACAATGCCAAAGAGCTCTTGACATTTCCCTCAGTATTCCTAATACCTTTGTCTCTTTTCTCTTCAATTCTTCCCTATCTTAAAAGATGAAAACAAACAAACAAACAAACATAACATTCATTTGTAAACTACATTAAATTTGTACTGGGCAGATGAGGCAAATTTCTGTTTTAAAGTGAAGTAGGGATGGATGAATCCACCAGTTTCATCTTTTTTCACATTCAGTTTCTTCTAACCTCAAGTTCTTTAGAAAATGTTATAAGGGTTAACATGTTATTACCCCAAAAATGAACCAAGTGAAATTCTAAAACATCTCCAATGACCAAATCAAATGGAAAGAATTAGTTCCAAAGTGGGGAGGATCCTGTTCTATGTGCTGTATAACATGATCTTCACTTCTGTAGATTTTAAGGAAAAGGAGCCTGTGACTTATTTTGTTAAGGAAGCAGTTGTGCTTTAGCAGCACAATATGAATGACAATATTCAAAGTAGGTTAGGTACTAAGCACATGAAAGTCTCCTTCTAGGTTACAGAACTGGTCAGTTTTGTACGCACTTGCATTATTTTAAATCTCAAATTATTTCCACAAAATTTATGAAGATCTTTGAGAACAGTCAGTATATTAGCTAAATAAAATTTCCCTTTCACCTTTCCTCCAAAATCGGGCTATAGGGCCTGCTAAGGATTAGACCTTTAGGTGGGAGGGTATTTTTCCCTGGGTACAAAAAAAAAAACAAAAAAAAACTTTAGCACCAATTAAGGACTTTTTTTAAAAAAAAAACAACAACATTTAATTAGACCCTATCAGCTTACTTGGCCCCTCCTCACAATTTATCTGGAAAAAAAGGAAGTCATGCTCAGCTTTACACTCTGTATTTAAAATAGCATATGATTTAGCCCTGATGCCACCAGTACTGAAAAAGTAGTAGGGAGCACCTTATTTCACTCATTTGCTCATTGATTCTCTGAAAATATTTTAACTGTGGCTATTTCCGCACTAGACTGTTCTAATGCTATTATTCTAATGCTATTAATGCTAGCCGGCCCCTCCCTAAATTGCAAACCCCAGGATTCCATAGGATGTTGAAAGTGGAATAATAGCACTAGAACAGTCTGGTGCAGAAATGGCCTGAGATTTTCAGTAATGAACCTACACAAAAGCAAACCATTTCTTATTGAGAATTCAAACCCCATCCCATCCAATCCACTCATCAGCCTTACTAACATTGCTTCCTTATTTGTGAGGCACTTTTCAACTTCTTTTCTTAATTGCACATCAAATACTTCTTGTTACAAGCAACTATTTTGATGATTTGCAATAGGGGTGGGCAAAATGTGGCCCTTAAACTTCATGTGCCCTACCATATCTTTTTGTGTGGCTCATGCAGCCTCGTGAGGACCTCTCATGACATGGAAACACATGAACCCCAAGAAGCATTCATAGCAACAAAGACAATTTGCTGCCAGCATTCTGAGGTGTGCTGCAGCAAAACAAATGTTTCTGCTTCCAGTTTTTTTTTCTGCCTTTCACCCCACTTTCATTTTTCTTTTTGCTTCCCCATCTCCCTTTCATCTCTACATGCCTCTATTTTTTTCTGTCTCTCAATCACTCAATACCAGTCACTGATTTTCTTCCATTTTCATGCTGTCCTTTTCCCCTCCATGAGCATCTGCAAGCTTTTCCTTTCCTCAACCTATCCACCCTAGTCTCTGAGACTCAAAATATTTTTTTTCTGTACAGACAAAACTGTTTCCTGCACAGAAAATTTTGTCTTCTGCACCACAAAAGTGCAAATTTTGTGAAGAAAAAATCCCGGTCTTTGAAGATTGTCACTCTGGATTCTCCTTGTCAGGTTTTCTAACACTTGAGAAATACATTTTTCAATCCTTTGATAAATATTTTTTGAATATTCTTTCCACTTCTAATGTTTGGCTTGCCAAGACTATATCTGCTGCGTGGAGAAGAAAAACCCTTTAAAATGCTCAAGCTTGTCACAGAGATTGCCATAATATCTAAATATCCTAAAGCCATGAGGACTGAAAATGTGCTTTTCAACCCCAATTCAATAATAAAACTGACTATTGGGATTTATAAATTCAGATTCTATGAAAGTTAATAGATTCAGCATGAATTTTCACATAGGAAATCCTAAAGTATAAATAGCTTTCTTGTGTTCCTGCTTTATCATGTCCAATTTATCCATTCAGCTACATTGACATGTTACCCATTAGCAGAATTTTTTCAGGGAGGTTTACAGCAAAAGAGAACTGATACATAACAGAAACACCTATAAGTTCTCACCACAGTATAACTAAACATCTAACAAACCTATTGTTAATGAGCCTATTAGAGATATGCTGTCAGGTTTTCATTTTTTAAAAATAGAATCAGATTAATTACAAGAGTACAATATGAGGGCAGTCAAAGAGGGAAACCATCAAATTCTAAATAGATAAGACAATGGAGTTCCTGGAGAAAATGTTTATTCCCATGGCTCCTGTGGGTGAGAATGTTGGGGAAGCAGCCTTTGCTTTGCTTTGGTGTGACTGCTGGATCAACTGTACCGATAAACAGAGTGATGAAACTGTCTCACATAGCAATGTAGTTGTGGCAGCTCTCTGGCTTGTTTCTTATTAACTCTCTGTTTCTTTTTGTTGAAGGAAGAGCTGTGTATGTTCAGTTGTGGGGGAAGATGAAGCTATTTCCTCCCTAGTATTGAACCAAGTTTCATCTTCAAGTATTGAAGTAAGGTTCATCTGACTAGTTTCTATATATGGACTAGGGAAGGGGTACCAACTTTTTGTTCTCCTTGGGCAGCAAAATGTCCTGATCTGTTACGATGTAGACTTCACAACAATATTGCTGCTAGAAAGTATGCATATAAGAAGCTACAATGAGTTGTTATGAGAAAACCACATACACACAGAGGCCCTTTCCACACGAGGCTGGTGAATAGGTTGGTGGCATTTCTTACAGGATTTTCTGGGCTCGAAACAAGGCAGACTGTCCCTCATTTCCTTCTGCACAGCTACTGCATATATTCCATTCTCATTTGGAGGAGTGGGAATTCACGAATCCACACTGCCTCCACTATGGCTGCTCCCGTTACTCCCCTCACCCTGCCCCGTCAACCGTGATTGGCTCTTTTTTTTTTTTTTGCATGGTTTAGTACATCATTGTGTACGTGCATAGGTCCATACTACCCCCTGGCCCCTCTCATGAGAGCTCCCCTGACCACCAATTTGCATTGGTGCGAATGTATGTGTCTGCACCACTGTGAAAGTATGAATTGGATTGATCTGGAAAATTGGAAAACCGATTTCTTCTGGTTTTCAAATAGCACACTTTATCACCACATGGAGGCACATTTAGACAGAATTACGTGCGGAACAAAGGTAAATAAACTGAACCTAGTCCTCTCCAGGGTGCAGAAGACCTCCATGGCAAGACGCATTGGCCCACCTTAATAACTGTGTGCGGAAAGGGCCACACACACACACCTGAATTCTTACACCTTGTCATTGAGTGAAGCAATCCTGTGTGTGTGTGAATGGCTACTCCTGGTTTTTTTTTTAAAAAGAAATCTACCAAACACACTATATATTTGGCTTTAATACATACAAAGCTGACAAGCTGACCCAGAGGTCTTTAAAAAAAAAAAAAAAAGAGTTGTTTCTCTCCCTCCCTGTCATTTGACTTCTTTCATTGGGAATGCTGCAGGCACTCTGAATTATGAAAACCTAAAAATAAAGGATTCTCCCTCAGTGAAATAATCACCTCAGAAAAAAGCTAGCATCTAAATGTAAAGAAGCATTTAAGGTTTTCCCCTGTTTTGACACAGAAAGATAGAGAGATCAAACACTCTTATGGGGCTTATTCCTAGATATATTCCTAGACAGAAACACAGAGAAGTTAATGATAAGTCTGCCAGGGAGAGAAGACAAGTATGCATAACTAACCCTTGCTGCTTTTCACTGACAATATTATAACATTACTACAATTATTGTGACCCTTTTAATAAAGGAAATGGGACTCCCATTACATCTGCTAATCCACCAGCAATTTTAGAGTTCATCATTCTCTGTTGGTGGTTATTGTTACATACAAGGGTTTTTATTAAATCTGAACAAAATTCAAGCTGATCTGCCACTAATAAGACCTAATCCCCCTATTAGCGTTTGGCAGGTTTAGTCACTCAACCCTTTGTGAAAGGCATGCATAGAATATATCGGGAGTTCTGTTCAGGTAAAATACCTGAAGGGATCTCCTAGGAAGATTGAAATGAAAAAAAGCATTTCAATAAGATTAGAGGTGTTTTGTGGAGTGGTATATGTGCTTTACACAACTCCAAGAGCTCATTCGGACCATCATTGCCTGACGTGATAGTAGCTGAAGCTTGCACAAGTAGGAAAGGCTGAGGTGCAAGGAGCTGTATGAATCGACAATTCTCTGTGTGTCCACTGTATGTGCCTACCTCCAACACATACAGTTACAATGGTCTCAATTTATAATCAGCAGAAAAAGTAACTACCAATCTGTGTACTAGTTATGAAAATGAGGTCTACATAAACATCACGTTTCTTCTGACTGATGTTTAAAGATGTTTGGAATATTTTTATGTTTGCATATTATTCTGGTGACTTAACATTTAATATTAATATCCTGCCTTTTCATTTCTCAAAGCAATACTCAAGGTGGCAAAAACATCCAGAAAACAATAAAATTGTAGTCAATAATTAAAACACCGTAGCCTCCACCCCACAACACACACACCAAAAACAACACGATATATAATTAGAACATTACTGAGCTTAAAAACTAGGGTTAATGAAAAGATTGCTTGAACAGAATTTTCTTCAGTGAAACAAATGAGAAAGAGGAGGGGGAATGGGAGTGAAACATGCCATTAGGGCACAGCTGCAGGAAAATTCTTTTGGTGAGCAACCATGGAATAATAAGACTAGACTCAGAAAATTGGTTTAAATAAGGACCATGTTATTTAAATTGTTCCTGGATTAATGACTTGTTCCTGGAAAGGAACCAAAGTGGGAAGCAACCAGATATGGGCCTAGCAGAGGTCTAGTATTACCCTTTGATTTCCTCCTATGCCTTCCCTTGGGCTAAGCACATGAGCTGAGTTCTGAGGACAGTCCAATAATTTGGTTGTTTCCTGGCTGGCCATCTACTACAAGTTAAACCCAGGAGACTCCCACCCAAATCCCAGGACTCTACAAGTGAAAGCCAAGCACCCAGGCTCACTTCAAGGGTATTCTCCTTCCCCATCCACTGTGTCCCAGGACTTAGAGAGGAAGCTCCAGAACCCTAACCTATACCAAAATGGTGCCAAGGTATACACTAAATTCTTATGTTCTGCCTGCTCCCTATCAATGACAGCCTATTTATCAACACCATTTGAAACCAATTGTCACAGTCCTGCAGATACTGTATGGGATAGGGTTAAAAAAATGGTAAAAGGGAGCAAATTCCTACCTGGCTCTAAAGTGATCAGCAATGCTCACACTTTGCTTGAGGGTGAGAGGGTGGACCGTACTGTGAAAATCCAAAGAGACATGAAAAGAGGCTAGCCCCACCCCATCAAGAGCTATATACTGGTGCCTGGCACCAACTGCAATCGTCCCTTTCATTGGAGGCCATCAAAGCTGTACCCTCCCCCACATGAGTACTGGTGCACAGTACTTGGATTGATTAATCTAATTTCCAGCCCAATTGGAATACAGAGTAGGTCTTCTCCACTAGATCTTGCGGAGCTGGTAGAATGACATGGGAGTAACAGATGGTCCTTTTGTTACTCTGACCCAAGTCTTTGAGAGTTTTATAGGTAAGAACAAGCCATTTGATTTTTGCTCAGAAGTATGTTGGTAACTAGAGAAGATGTTCTAAATACTGATGCAATATACCCATATAACCATGTTCATAAGCATTCTAGCTATCAGAGTTCTGGGTCAAGTGAAATTTACATGGAGCAAGCAATAGCTGTTCTACCTTGATGCAACCAAGATGTGTCTAACTGTGGCTAGGTTCCATCTCCCAGGAATCTAGTGCAGTGGGCATGCCAAGAATTCTGTATTTTCATGGGAAGTGTGTTTTTACACACATTTGTAAACTAGCTATCTCTGCTTGGAGAATAAGCACTTCTAGAACATGAGTAACTGAAGATGATTTAGTTCAAATATTCTCGGTGATCATTTCCTGCACAACCTTTGTTCTGTTTTGCCAGAAGATAGGGTACTGTCTGACTGAACATCCCATTAAATAGGATTTTTACCAAAGCACAAAACAGTTCATACTTCAATTTAATACTTCAAGTTTTGCAGTGGAGTAACCATCTAAGAGTATCAGAGGGGACACCTACCCAGCCAACCAGAAAGACTGAATCAACCCTCGTGATCAATGATGTGACAGATGTGGCACCCAGATCACCCTCACATCTGTTTTATATATTTAAAAATAAAAAAGAGAGACATTTTAAAAAAGAGTGTCAGGGAGACAAAGGAAGAAATATTTTCTTAATGTGTTCTATTTTTGGAAAAATAGCTGACACTAACAATATGTCCTGATGGGATATACAAAATGGTAGCAAAATCTCTCCAATAGGACCAAGTTGAAGTTGGTGAAGACCCCCATTGCTAAACCTATTATCAGAGCGTTCAACAACAAATCTGCCAAGATTAGTGCATCTATATTCCAAGAGAACAACAAATGAAAAACCAAGTGAGTTGAGGATCACACACAGACAGTCAGCAAAAGCAGAACCATGGATGAAGCCATCCAGGATCTAAGCATGAAAGACCAACTTCAAACCCATCCAAGAAGTTACCAATGAAAGTAATTCAAAGAACAAGACAAATTCCAGAAATCAATAGCAAAAGAAGTGGCAAACAAAATCACATAGTTAAATCAGTTGTTATTGCAAAGAAATGTCCTTGGCTGGTGCTGATTTGTAGCCAACTGTAAATTTAACACAAATAGCTTAATTACCTCAGTGTTTTTCTTCTCCCCCCTTTTTTTTTAAAGCAGGCCAGGTTTCTCATGCGCTTCTAGAAATGGTGCTCTGGTCTATGATATTCAGAAGTGTGAACCAACTTAGCAACTAACTCCTGCTTTTGAAGAGTTTCAGGAACTGGATGATCCAGGCTCTATGTCTAACAGTTCCAGGGCAGGATAGCCAGCCTCCTCTGGCTCTGTGTATCTTATCATGATTGTCTTCTTCCCCTTCCTTTCCTGAGTAGGTTTCTCCAGTAGAACAGCCAGGAAAACTATTCACAGTTGAATTTGAGCCTGCATACAGTGTATTATTATTATTATTATTATTATTATTATTATTATTATTATTATTATTATTATTTATTATTATTATTATTTAAACTACTATTCCTTACCCACCCATGGATTGAGGTGGGGAAAAAGAACAGATTAAGATAACATATCACTTAAAAAGAGAACATATTTTTTAAAAAAAATGTTAAAATGCATCATATCCATTTAAAAGAACAAATAATACAAATACCTAATTGAAACAGTCAATATATATTTAAAATTCATAGTTAAAATTCACAATTTAAAATACCGGTAATCTTGATAAGCCTGTTGGAAGATTCAGTGCTATTCAACGTCTTCATCAATGACTTGGGTGAAGGAATAGAGGGCATGCTGATCAAATTTGCAGATGACACCAAATTGTGAGGGGTTGCTAATATACCAGAGGACAGGATCAAAATTCAAAATGACCTTAACAGTTTGGAGAGCTGGACCAAAGCTAACAAAATGAAGTTCAACAGAGAGAAATGTAAAGTCCTACACTTACACATTAAAAATGGAATGAACAAATATAGAATGGCAGACATGTGGCTGGATAGCAGTACATGTGAAAGAGATCTAGGAGTCTTGGTAGATCACAAGCTGAACATGAGTCAGCAGTGTGATGCGGCAGCCAAGAAAGCCAATGTGATTCTTGGATGCATCAATAGGAGTATGGTGTCTTGATCAAGGGAGATAATAGTACCACTCTATTCTGCATTGGTTAGATCTCATCTGGAATACTGTGTCCAGTTCTGGGCACCTCATTTCAAGAAGGATATCAACAAGCTGGAACGTGTCCAAAGGAGGGTGACCAAAATAGTGAAGGGTCTGGAAGCCATGCCCTATGAGCACTGTCTTAGGGAGCTGGGTATATTTAGTCTGCAGAAAAGAAGGTTAAGAGGGGACATGATACCCATGTTTAAATATTTGAAGGGATTGTCATGTTGAGGAGGGAGCAGGCCTGTTTTATTCTGCTCCAGAGACTAGGACAAAAAGCAATGGATTCAAACTGCAGGAAAAGAGATTCCACTTGAACCTCAGGAAGAACTTTCTGATGGTCAGAACTGTTTGGCAGTGGAATATGCTGCCTTGGAGTGTTGTGGAGTCTCCTTTGGAGGTTTTTAAGCAGAGGCTGGATGACCATCTGTTGGGAATGCTTTGATGGGTCTTTCTGCATGGCAAGAGGTTGGACTGGATGGTCCCTGTGGTCTCTTCGAGCTATATGATTCTAAGATTTTAAGACGCTATTTTAAATTTAGACAGCATATTCAACTGTTGAGTCTCTTCTGACAGGTCATTCCACAGTCTAAGGGTGGCTGAAGAAAGTCCTCTGCCTAACTGTTGGCAGTCTATTCCTGATGAGTTGAAGTAAATGTCCCCCAGAGGATCTGTGCGTGGGGGGCATATTATACAGGAGGAGGTAGTCTTATAGTCAATCTTGACCCAAACTGTGTAGGGCTTTCCATGTAAGAACCAACACTTCATATTTTGCCCAAGAACTAATTGGCAGCCAGTGGTGTGACTTTAATATTGGTGTTATGTGTTCACTCCTAGATGTACCATTAACCATTCTGGTAGCCATGTTTTGAACCAACTGAAGTTTCTGGTACAGAGGTAGCCCAATCTAAATCACATTCCATAAGTCCAGCCCTGAGGTTAACAGCACATACACTATCATTTTTAGGTCCTTCAGTTCTAGGAAGAGGTGCAGCTTGCTTATCAGCCAAAGCTGATAGTAAGCATTCCTGGCTGTCACATCTACCTGAGCTGTCTTTTGGAGTGACAGATCCAGAAGCACTTCAAGGCTGCAAACATAGTCTTTCAAGAGAGTTTAACTCTATCCAGGACTGGTTGAAACATCTCCAAATTCAGGTTAGGAACCTTGACTGTAAGCACCTCCATCTTGCCTGGATTTAGCTTTAGTTTGTTTTTCCTCATCTAGCCTATTATCTCCTCCAGGCATTCATTGAGAGGAGACAGACCGTTGTTAGCTGATGGTGTTTTTGAAAGCATGGAGAAAAATATTTGAGTGTTATCAGAGTACTGATAGCCTCCCACTCCCAACCTTCAGATGATCTCTCCCCACAATTTCATGTAGATGTTCAATAGCATTGGAGACAGAAGAGCACCTTACGATATGCCATATAGCACCTCCCTTTTTGAGGAACAGCTATCCCCAGACATCGCCATCTGGAATCTACTTGAGAAAAAGGACCAGAAGCATTGAAACACCATTGCTCCAGTTCCTGGACCTCTCAGGCATTCCAGAAGGGTACTATGGTTGATGATATCAAATACTGATGAGGAATCCAAAAACACCAGCGGAGACGCACTCCCCCTTGTCAGTGCTCAGGTGAAGATAATTTACTAAGGGGACCATTATGATCTCATCTCTGGATTCTACTCTGAAACTGGTTTGAAATGGGTCTAGATAACTTGTATCATCCAAGACTGTGTGGAGTTGGAAGGCAACTGTCCTGTCAATCACTTTGCCCCAAAAAGGAAGATTTCATATTGGTCTATTTAAGTGGTCATACCACCACTTCTTTTCAACAAGATGGAAAAATTTCCTTCCTTGAAAGACAGATTAAAATTTTATGTAATTGAGATTTAATTTCACCTTATCCCTTTGTTACCCTGTACGTTGGGGGTCCTGGGAGGGGCTCCCAAACAACCAAATAAAACACAAGATGGGGAAATTAAGCTCAAGCACTCTCTTAAGCTAACAAGAGGCAGGGTAACTCAGCCAGGATCTTTCACCCTATGCATACAGCGTCAGGTCAGAGAGTGGCTAGACAAGGTTTAAAGTAACAAAAATAACATTTATTGAGGAGCAGCAACATAAAAGACACCACATACACTAACTAACTGAGAAAAAGAAATGGAGAGCTTTGGGGAATGGAGAATGCGACACCTGGTCTCGTAGTCCTGGAGAGAAGAGGAGGTTGCAGGGACGGAAGCTCAGTGTGGTTCGCTGAGGGGAGTTGACTGGACAAACCGAAAGCAAGGCGAGATGGAAGTCCAAAGTGTTCCGAGGTAGTCCCAAAAGTGGGGACCTTTTATAGGGTGGATTTTTCCTACAGGCTATGCCATGCTCGGTGAGAACAAAGGAGATTTGGAGCTGGACAAAGGAGTTGGAAAAGGTCAGGTTTTGCATGATGAGCTTAGTGCTGGATGACAATAGTATGGCCAGTATGCTGATGGCCTGACATAAAGGAATGGCTCGGCCCTTGGCCGTGCGGCTTTGTGAAGATACGCACCAAGCAAAGCCGGTTTGCAAGAAGGTTTTTCCCTAAAGCATCGGAGAGGCTTAAGTTGCCTGCCTGAATGAGGTTTGGAATATACAACCAGTAATGACCGCGCCTAATACGTGCTTGTCCAGTGGACCTCTGCAAACACATGGAGTAGGGTGGCAGAGAAAGGTCAAGTAAAGGCCAAATTATTTGATATCAAAAGGATATCTAGTGGTCTCACCCGACATATCATAACCGTGATAACACCTTGACAACCAGTCAAGAAGGACATGGATCAAGAACATAATTTTCCTTCTTTACTTGCCCCTGCAACTTGTCCATATCATGTCCATGAAACTGATCCAGTGTAATCCTACTTACAGAGTCATTGAACATCTCATTGTCAACTTCTGTTACAATGGCACCATCTTCCATCACTAAAATGACAGCCACAATAGCTCAACTTCAGATCTCCAGAGTTTTGGAGGAACTACAATTGTCTCATTTGGTCCTCTGTGCTGCAGAGCATGGCCAGCCTTGGTCTAAATAAATTGCTTTATCAAATGAAATTGAAATGCCACAATTAAATATCTTATCTAAGCATAGAGTAATTGATACAGACATCCAAAGATTTGAGGTTGCATTTGTCAGGCCTAGTCTAGAGCCATGAGGAGTTTTGGCCCATCTTATTTCAATAAGGTTCCTAGCTAGTTACTGGCAATGAAGCTTAGGGTTTGAAATAGATTGGACAGGAAGTAATGAACAGTTAATCATGTAGAGGCAGAAATGTTTTTACATCCAGGATGTCATATTGCCCCTCAGTACCCCTCTTTCTTCCTTGAAGATACTATGCTAATGATGGAGTACAAAAGGATGAGTCTATGAAAACTATAATATATGTTATCCCTGACAATTGGTCATGCTGCGGGGGTTAAAAACTGTAGTTTACAATATTCAGGTATCCAAGGCTGTGAAAAGCTGAGACAGAATATGTGTGTGTGTGGGGGGGGAAGCTGAAATAATCCCAAACTTATCCTAGATACCATCATAGTGCCCAAATAAAGACATCTTAAAGTGCCTCTAAAAGATGTTTTACTTCAGTTTTCTAAGAGCTACAGAAATTGAGTTCTGGAGAGAGGAAAATGTCATGTTGTAGTTTTAAGAGTCAAAGAGGATTACTGTAAAACACTTTGTATCCAATTTCAGCACACTTTGCATCTAGATTAGGTTCAAATTAGTTTTATTGACCAGTTTTATTCAAGCAGTAAAAATTAATCATTATTATTGGTCCTATTTTTATGATCCCATGAGTAGTGCATAAAATACCACAAATAAGAACATCTTCCAGATTGAAATGAAAATGGATGCTAAATACAGTTCAGGCTGTCCTGACCTCCCTCTATACCACCCAGATTAATGCCATTTAGCAGGATTTTTTTTTATTATTATAAGGAAGAAATATTGAAGTGGAATAAATGTGATTTTGCAATCCCCCCAGTCTCATTGCAGGAAATAAGATGCTAGTATACATGAGGTCTGGATGGCATTAATAGAAATGTTACATTTGGTTATTTACATACTGAACATCACATTTTCTCACTAGTTTTTATTTTCTTTAAAGTTCAAATATTTTTGGTGATACAGGAAGGGATTTCAGTAATTTTAAAGGAAAATAAATATGTGCAACCCTCTTCAAGGACTCATGAGTCAGATTTCACTTTTATTTTCTGTCAAGCTTACTTATTGCATCTGAAACTCTCTAAGCCAGAAGCTTTCTTTAAAATGTTACTTTTTTTTCTTGATGACTGTTGGCATGCTTAACAGCCTCACACATTCTAAAGTTGATTGTATTTGTGGTAAGTGAATGGAGGCTGTAAGTTATATTGCTGCCCTTGTCTGTCTGTCTGTCTGTCTGTCTATTGATTAATCAATTAATATCAGTCAATCATTCTATCTATTGATCGATTGGTAAATCAATCAACATCAAATAAGAAAAGAAAATAATACCTTGTCGTTTTGCTTGAGTGTCTGTTTTTCTTACTGCAACTCCTTAATTTTGTCTCCTTTCACTTTGGAAGAGAGAAGATTAAAAGTGCAACTGAGATTTAAATTATACCTTTGGATGATTTCTACAGAAGCCTCCCATCCTGGCACTGGGATAGGAGAGAAGTGGGATAGCAACAGCACTTCCACATAACGTTATCAAGCCTTGTTCCTCTCCCATCATCAGACAGTATGACCATGCATTTAATCATTGATGGGTTTTCCCCATCAGTGACCCACAATCATGCCACCATCCTGCTTACCTGTTTTGCAGAAGCCCCAGAAGCATAAAGGTGGTGCTTCCAGCCCCAGCACATCCTGGGAAAGTACCCTGCTGCATATCATGTCTGGGTCAGATCAGAAAATTAATCACCGAACAGCAGAGCAGGGTTTACTCACAAGGCAAGAGTGAGAAAATGTCCAAACAGAGTTTAGGTTCCAAAGCAAACAAATCCAAAGGGCAAATCCAAGTGGTAGTCAAAGAGGCAGAGGTTCAAGGTGATCCAGATGCAAAACAACACAATGCAGGTCTTCCACAACTGTAAAGATCAGTTGCTGACCCTGAAAGGAAAGGGCCAGTTGAAAGCCTTTTATCTAGTGATGCTGTCACCACAGGTGTTCCTTCATTAGGACTCATTTGTTACTTAAACGTACTGAGCAGTGCAGCACCTCTCTCTGATGTCATCTCTATTGCATGGTAAGTGTCTGTGTTGTCTTATTCTCTAATATGTGTTCCCCCTGCACAGGACCCTGCTGTTGCTTGTTATCTTTTTCCTGAGCAAGCTTCTGGAGAAACTCTGCCTCTGGGGAAACTTCTGCCTCAGATTCATAATCCTCCTCCTCACTGCCAGGGTCTCTAAGGCAGGGAATGACACTGCACTGAAGAAGGAAGTGGCATGTCCAATGCACTCCCTTCCACAGGGAGCCAGTCCTGCATGGAAGGGAATTCTCCTGTCACACTCCTTTCCCAGCAGAGCCACTGCCAGGATTGCCACTGGATGACCACACAAGAAGGTAGGGTGAGGAAAGGGCCATAGTTAACATGTAGCAGGCAACAACATTAAAAAGAAATAGCAAGGTGGATGGAGGAAATTCTCGGCTGGAACTGTGGACAGAGGAAATTTAATTTCTCCCTTTCGAGCTGTGTGTTACTGTGGTTATCTGGCCCAAGCCTGAGGTCTACAGTTTCATAATGGTTATGCTTAATATTTCCATGTGGCACTCCATAAGATGAACTCCATGTGTCTGAAAAGGGTCATGAAAAGCCTGTGTAGGCAGGCACGGCCGCATGGCATTAATTATGCACACTAGGTATAGGCCAGTAAACAACCATTTGCCGCATAGCTGGTAGTGCCCTCCAGACACAACCAACCGTTAAGCTAATGCAAGGGCTCTCAGTCCCGAACTGCTTGCTCTATACAAATGCTAAGCGTTCCTCATCTACATACTGCTCTAACAATTGGCAATGCTGGCTAAATCTCATCAATTCTGATTTTGACCTTTCGGAGGCTTTGTCTCCACTCAAATCCTTATTGTTCTCCTCGGGAGAGGGCTAGCCTCCAGGTACAATCTTCCCTATAAAAACCCCAAGTTTGAGCTCCTTGTTGGAACGCTCGTACCTTGCATCCCAAACTGCTGCTGCTCTGTTCAGCGAGCCTCCCCTCAGCCTCCACGTGCTGAGCTACTACGATCCCCAGCATTAAACTCTGTTTCTCCTATCCCAGACTGCAGGATCAGATGGAGTATCACCCCAGAAACCCTCTGAAAACCCCTATCAATTTTCCTCCCTTTCTGCTTCTATAGTTTTTGGATAAGTGCGTGAGTGCATGTGTTGTTGTTTGCTTAATTAAGGAGAGTTTAATAAAATCTTTTAATTGAACAATTTGCCTAGTTCTTGTCACAGTCTAACCCCGTAAACATAGGGTTAAAGATCTCGCTACGTTACCCTGCCTCTCGTATTGCTAGCTTGTGCTCCTTGCTAATTCCCCCAACTAAGTAATATTTGGAGCACACTTAGGTGTCCCTCCCGAGACCCCCAGAAATCAGGGTAACATGTGATCCCCATTAAAATCCCTCCCCCCAAATGTTGACCTGTGACTGTGTGCATAGCATGTATGCAAAGGTTCGCATAAGGAAAGATCAAATGATATAGGTGACCACCTGACCTAGGTGACCAATCACCAACCTGGCCTTCCCTCTCCCCTCACTTCAGGGGTCAAGCCACACATTTTAAAAGTCCAGTTCCCCTCCCAAACAGTACAGTAAATGAAAGTGTTGTATTTTTCTTAAAATTACCTTCAAGCCCTTAGGTATCCAAAAGAAGTGTCTCTGAACTGGAATGAAAGAAACATCATGTGTCCCAACAGGACTGGGATCAAGGTAGGGACCCATTATTTAGACTGTGCAGACTCAGCCTATGTAGCAGGATAAGGGAAGAATTGCCTTGTCCATCTCTTACACAAAAAACTATTCTTCTATTTATATTTTATTATAATGCATACATTGCTGCATGATTGGACACGTTTAGGAATTAAAACTGTGTGCAGCGGTCATGGTGACAAAGGAAAAATATGAAAGAAAAATGACTCGTTGCATTAATATTGATTAGTCACTTGATGATGATTTTGATTTGATGTCATTTGTTATAGCAATGCATGTTTAACAACAATTCAGCATTGTTATATGTCAATAGCCACATAATTATTGGAAGTCTTAGCATCTTTAAGTGGAAGCATTGAATTCAGAGGAATCTCTCTTCATACATTTATTTGTTTTTATGAATATCACATATGCACAGTATGCCCATTTAGAAAGGGGATTTATTGTTTATTAAGATGGGGCTTGTACACATATGAATGTTTGCACAATGCCCTTGGGTGAAAAAGCTATGAGACACATATGCCCATGCTCATTCTCACCCCTTGCTTCATATAAAGCAAAGGTGGGCAATTTTGGTGAGCCTGAGAAACTAATTTGCATCCAAGCACCCATTGTGGGTGACATAGGGTCTGAAAATGGAAGAAAGGAATAGAAAACAAAACAAAATTACAATCAGAGATGATCTAGAAGTCTGCTTTTGTTTGTGTTTTGCTTGTTTGTTTGGAAGTAGGAGGTATGGACTCCTGCAATCTGTTGTGACACAAACCCACCATTCCTGGAAAGCTTCAAGAACAGAAAATTTAGTTTTGATATTTAAAAAATCCTTGGGGCCATGGTAAATAGGTTCCAGGGGACAGACTAGAAAAATGGCCTTGGAACCTATATGTTTACACCCACCCAATGTAATGATTGCATTCTGGCACAAAGTATATGCTAGCACATAGACTAGATGTGCAAAATGATTGACTCCCCATACATTTTTGTCTTCCACATCTGGAAGCCCCAAGGGTGGCCACTGTTAAGGAATCACAGGTGTTGTATTCTAAAACATCTGGAATGCCAATGGTTTCAATACCAGTCTTAGACTCGCAATAAGCCTGGGTTCCACCACTTCAGACTACAAGGGTGATCTCACATGATGAAAGACTTCACCATACAAAAAGAAAAATAACTCCCTGCACAAAAAAAAATATCCTATCAGAGAGAAGGTTTGTGACACATCTACTGTCTGACATTCCATGGGTGGAAGTAATTTTCTATGAAGGTTATTAATCAGGTGAATACGCAGTCTAAAGTAGACCATATACATGTTTACTATATCATCAATGATCAGACATAATTCTTGACAACAAATCTTTCTGGGCATAAGTCCACTATCCATTACACATTTTCTAGTACACATTTGCTTCCTATTCACATTCCAGTGCAGTTCTTTCCCACATCACAAAGATAAAACTTGTCTCCTCTGTAAACTATCAGTAAACACATTTTCCTCCTATTCTGTAATTCTGTTATTAAATCCACAAACTAGAAAGAAAATGTGCTGCAGAGGAAGGAATTTCCATGTTATGAACAAGGACTGGTATTCATTCTGTGGAGTAGGGATGGGAAAAATGCGACCTGTGGGTGCTCCAAAATGTCCCTAAATGACATTCAGAGAGGGTGTGAAGGACAATTCTCCCACATTTGGAATCCTCTCCTTTGTCCTTCTTTGTTCATTTTTAATTGTCCCAGTGTCCCAAAACATCATCTAAGAACCCAGGAAGGTTTCAAAACATGGCAAGAAGGCCCTCATCTCCTCTAGATTTATTTTGCAGCAGGGGCATGCAGCTCTCCAATGTCTCCTTGTAGGGGCTAATGAAGTTCCCTAGCATTCCACAGTTGCCCATCCCTGCAGAAGCTTGACTGCTACATACAGATCTGTTTTGGAAATGCAGTACTACCCTTTGTTAAAGGTAAATGAGGGCCTTTATGCATGTATCATGGAAGAACAAATAATTCAAAATCTCTGCTATGTCCATGTGTGTTGACACCTTCAGAAACTAGAGTCTTGGGTAATGGATTTGCAGAATTTTCCAACAGAAAAATCATTTATGTGTCTCCTGGAGCACATTTTATCTTAAAATCCATGCATTTCTGAGTAGTAGAATGCATTTTCGTGTAGTGATGGGGATGACAAGCAATGTGGACTTTTAAAAAAATGAACACAACTAAAACACATATATTTGAAATATGTAGGCAAATACTTAAGAGTCAATAGGAAAAATGTATATTAAAAAAAGCACACATTTCAGAAAGAAATAATCGGGGGGGGAGTAAATTTATATACAGGAAGAGAGGAGGAACTCTCACTACCTAATGCAGATGCAAGGTGGAACATGAATATGAGAAGGATTCTGAGACCTGCAGTAAAAATGAGACTCACAGATTTTGACATTCCTAGTCCTGCTTGTATTTTATAGATCTCACTGGGAGGCACTACTGTACACATGATAAGTATTCCTCCTTCATCATTTTGAATTGGAAATTCCTTTCTCTGTGCTTCCATTAGGTTGGCTGCATTTTGGGGAAAGTTTACCTGTGCCTTACATCTGTCTCCACATGTTCCCCTCACCTACCAAGCATGTCACTTCCAATTGAAAGTGTGCTCATATACCACTGAGGCTAGGCTGTCTGCAGGTGTCTGCTGCTGTTTGTCACTGTTCACCTCAGCCCCCTGAGAATGTCAATTCCAATAGAGAGAAAACAAATATCTGCATGAAGAAAAGATTTGATATGATGGAGATGACAATGAATGCTGTGTCTGGCATACATTTTGCTAAGGTTGCTGAAGAATTCTTGAGCAGAAAGGGTGTCTGGTTTTGTTTTGTTTGTTTTCTGGGTATTTAAAAACTAACAAACAAAAAATCCTAATGAAAGAAACAAAACTCTCTCTTTTATGCACCAAAACCAGGAATTTCTTCACAGTTCAAATTTACTAAATTATCATAGTAATTACTTTTATCAAACCAGGTATCATTTTAACTGTTATTAAAAACTGTGAGTATCTATTTACTTGCTTCTTTACTTGATTTCTATCTATCTTTTCCATCCAGATGGAAAAGTGACTTATACCATGGATGGGAACTTTGCAGCTCTAAAAATTTCAGTTTCAAGGTCTATGGTCTTTTAAAATTTAATGTGTTGGTTAAAGCTGATGGGAGGTGGACGCAAACACCATCTGGACATATTTTTTTTTTAAAAATCCAATTCTTATAAAATAGAATTATGACAATATGGAAAATTTAACTATTAAAACACTTTGAGTAGGCAGTATCTTATAGGAAGGTAAGAGACACTCAGCAAAAAAAAGATTATTAGGACACTCTGCTGAGGGGGAAAAAAAACCAGATTAGGAATCTTTGCATAAGTTTATTTGCCCATAGTCAATATGGTATAAAATATACTGACTCCTGTGCAAAAAATACCACTTTTTGCACACAAAACAAGTTTTCTGGAAAAAAAACCTGTGCAAATTATACACACACACATACATATTGACTTTCCTGATATAACACTTAAAGTGTGAGTACTGTCTGAAAATTCACATGCAGCAAAGAGAAAAATGCTAAAACTATTATTGCCCTTATGTGAAGGACTGAAATATGCTCTATGTATATGTATATTATCAGATATCTTTATTACAGTCATTGACCAGCACAAAAGGAGATACAGAATATAAAGGGTAGGGGCATCAAAAACAGTAATAAAATGGAATGAAATATTTAAAACAGTATTAAAAACATTATAAATGCAAAGTTAAAAACAGTAGTGTTGCAGTCATAGACTGGTATAAAAATATAAAATAGACTAAGAATAATGAAGTAGCTTATAAAAAAAAGTACATAAAATTAGATATAAATGTACCTAAAAATTTGGTACCCATAACAATATTTAGTTGTCAGAAGAACAGCCGTAATAGACCTAGATGGGTCTTTGAATCATGTATTTGCTAAACTATGTAAACATGTTCTACAGTTTCTATTTGATCAGAATCACATGGGCAGCATCTCTTTGAACATGCAATTTTCCTATAGCGACCTTCAAGGACAGCTGATGGGAGAGTGTGACATTAAGCCAAGGTGAAGGCCTTATGCTGTTTTGACAGTTCCAGGTTGCTTATGTAACCCATAGACATTTTAAGGTACTTATTACACTCACTGATGATGAACAAAGGGGATCTGACTAGATCCATTTGGCGCTCTGTGTCAGTGATATGCTCAGTGGCTGCTTTAGCCTGATCATACCCCAAACTAATAATAATAATAATAATAATAATAATAATAATAATAATAATAATAATAATAATAATAATATAGAGGAAAAGCCAAGGTCAAGATTTTGCTTGAAACTGACTTATTCCATGAGTACTGGAATTCATCCTACAGGACAAGAGGGGCAAGCCCCCTGGGGAAAAAAAAGACTAACCTAAGTGTAGTCATCTATATTCTAGTCTCTATGCTCAAGAAACATGCCTCTAACTGCAGAGTGGCATTGGAGATACACTTTGGGACTTGAAAGACTGACTTCAGAAACTTAGAATGGATGTGCTCCAAAGAGGCACTATTAGGGAAAGGGCCTAATTGGGCTCCATATAAAAGTTGGGCTATTGATTTTGCCTCAAATACTTTTAGAACTGCTGGGACATAATATCCACCTTTTGTTCTAAAAATTTTTTGAATAGCCATTGAACTCCTCTGGGCATTGCTAGCAACATAGTCCCCATGTGCTTTCCTACTTCCTGAGGAATGAAAGACTACATCCAAGTATCTGAAGCAGAAAGCCTGTTCAATCTTATGGGAGTCTATAAGCCAGGAAAGTCGCCTAGGATGTTTGGTTGATTTTAGTTTTTTAATAGTTAAGCACTAAATGATCTTCTTGCAAAACTGGGACAATTCTCTCAGAGCTTTTTTAAGGCCAATAGATGTTTCAAAAGGACTGCTGTACCATCTGTGTAAGGCAGTATAAGATATGGTTCTTCCAGCTAACTTTTGTGGGTGGAAGTTGGTATTATGAAAGCAATCCACCATCAAATTAATATAGAAAATAAACAGAACCAGAGCCAAGATGCAGCCTTGTTTTACTCCCTTCCCTGTTTTAATTGCTCTAGTAAGATGACCCTCTAAGGTACTTCGTATTAGGTGGAGTAATCACTTATCAGTTGAAGATGCCTCCTATTTTTCCCATAGTATGGTGCATGAAATTGAATCAAATGCTCCTTTAAAATCAATAAAAGCATCATACAAGGCAGTAATATTACCGGAGGGAGTGTTTCCTAATCAGGTGTTGTAAAACTAAGCATTGATCGATAGTTGATTGGCTTTCCCTAAAACCAGCTTTTTCATTTGTTAAAATATTCTCTTGTTCCAGCCAATCCAGGAGTTTCCTGTGTAAATGCCTTGCATAAAGTTTACTAATTGATTTAAGCAGACTAATTGGTCTGTAATTTACTGGATCATTTTGTGACCCCCTTTTAAAGATGGGCACAATGACTTCTAGTACTCAGTTTGAAGGAGCATATCCACAGGAGTCAATACAAGTGAAAAGAGAAGCCAGGAGATGAGCCCAGAACTCCAAGTTGTTTTTAATGACTTCTGGTGGAATCAAGTCCTCTCTTGGGACTTTCCCTGTTCTTAATTGAGGTACAAGGCTCTTTATTCCAGACACCCTCACAGGAGGTCACGGTTTGAACATAATCTTCTTTTCCCACACTGGGGTCTAGATATAGATCTTGGAAGTACACTTTCCAAGTATTGGGAGTGATTGAATATTCTATCCTGTTTAAAGCTCTGCTTTGGATAACTGACATGATATGCCAAAAGAGGGATGGGTCATTACATTTAACAGCTTGAATAAGGCAGGACCAGTTGGTCTTCATAGTTTCGTTATTTTTATATGCCAGTAATACTTTATACTGTCTCTTTTTCTGAAGCAGCTCTAATGTACTAGCTAAATGTGACTGATGAGTAGCAGTAAGATTTTTTTTCCCTTTAAGACAATCTTTATCAAACCACAGTTTTGAGTCTATTTGGTCTTGATTGTGTTCTATCATAATGTAAAAGTAACTGATGTAACTCGTGAATCAGTATAATTGTCAAGGAGTACCTCAGGGAGCTCTGCGAAAGAATTACGATTGAAGACTGAAAGCAATAGATAGACAAATAATCAGTTATTACATGATTTAACTGTGGGAACCATTTACGTCTGTGATAGGTTCTTTCATCAAGGATAATATCAACTAAGTGAAGTTTTTTAACATGAGGCTCTTTTGCAAAGTTAATTAACTGCAAAGGTATTGGAATGTGATCACTGTCAAACCTTGGGATAACTTCAAAGCCCTTCGCATATACAAAAAGGTCCATAGAGGTAATTATACAGTCAATTGCACTCATTCTGGATCTGGAGAGGTAGAAGAACCTAGCTGGGTGATCTTTATCCATAGCATCATTTAGTATGTGAACATTTAATCTGAAAGCAGTTATCACCAGACACAAGCCTGCATAGTTGTTTTTCTAATCTTTGGAACAGTGTGTCAATAGGACTACATCTTCTTCTAAGTGTAGGGGCAGAAAATTATATTGTGAATATCGGGTGCTATCATCAGGGCCCAATCTAGCATTCAAGTCACTTCCCAATTTCACAGATGCATCAAGGTATTTAGCAGAGAGATTAGCCAAATATGATTCAAGTTCCTCCCACAGTGCATGACTGTGAGTCTTCTGTCTCAATGGAGGCATGTAACCGTTGATAATCAACAAATTGGTTGATTTAAATTGAATCTTAACTGCTATTGCATGTGACTTAAATGAAGAGAGTGGTGTTATAGTAACTCATAAG